>JAOPSE010000007.1:57781831-58385664 GCA_029449295.1 Zea luxurians
ATTTTTCTTTTATATAATCAAGAATGAATAAAAAAATATCAAATTATATTTATACCTTCGGCTTGATTGAAGGCAAAGATGCAAGCGCGACGCACCAGTGAGTACAAATACGCGTGAACAGTACGGGGTACTCTTCATCTATTTATAGGCATAGGGCGCAGCCTGTGTGGATTTACATTCATGCCCTTTATAAATAGTTACAATTATGATACAGATTATCATGGGCTGATCGGTCTTTTCACCTTTAAGTCGGTGCTACCCTTCGTCTCAAAGCGTGTTATGATGCCGAAGCTCCCTAGATGGTAGCTTCGGTGTTGCTTCTGTGTTGATCGTTTGAAGGTGTTTCTTCTTGTAGGACCTTCGGCGACGAAGCAGACCCCCAACAGTAGCCCCTTCATGGTGCTAGATCGTTTTTCGTAACGAGCTTGAACCGTGAAAGCATCTCGAAGCTTCAGAATGCTGAAGGTCCGAAAAACACCTTCCCTGAGCTCGTTGCCGAGAAACGATTAAAATATTTCAAGCGCGAGAGATGGCCCACCATACAGCGGGTATGCACGGTCTGGCGGTTCTCCTCCCAAGCGCCGGTTGGTCCACTATTCAGCGGGTGCGAGTAACTGTTCAGCGGGTGCGATCACCTTGGCGATTCACCTTCCCACCTGCAGCACTATATAAACAGACGGGTAGACGTGAAGTTATTACAGCATTCATTGCTATTACACTGTTGTGCTGTTGAAAATTTTAACCATAGCCGAAGCTTTTTTACTGCATTTCCGAGCAAGCCACTATTCTGGATTAGCTTCGTCAAAAGAGGGAGCTTCGTCAAAAGACTGCGAAAAAACAATCAACTTCGTAAAAACTGCAAGAAAATCATCAAATGGCCAGAGTACGTTAAACTGCGAGAGTGACGTGAGGGAGAGGAGGCCGAAGCTACCGAGACTGCTCCGATCTCTGAAGTGATGAGACAATCGGGACTAGTTGTGACAGGGGGGCCATTGAAGAAGGTGCTCCTGTTGTCGAAACTGAACAAGACGTTGAGGAAGAAATTGCTGACGAAGAAGAGGGTTATAGTATCTTTATCCCATCAAAACCTAGTCACTTAGATTTTGAAAAATTACTATTTCTGAAGCTGATATGCCCATTATGATGAAGCTGGGCTACTTCGGAGAAGCCGAGAAAAAACTGATTCATTTTGCTGGGGAAGAGACTACTCCGACACCGAAAGATGATGAAGTGGTGGTTTTTAAAAGTTTTTTCAGAGCAGGATTACGGTTTCCACTGAACGAGATTATTGGAGAAATTTTAGCTAATTATGAAATATTTCTTCATCAGCTAAACCCTAACGCCATTGTTAGGCTCAGTATTTTCATTTGGGCCCTTCGAAGCCAGGGGATGGACCCGAATGCCGAAGCTTTTTGCCGAGTGCATGAGCTTCATTACCAGACGAAGGCTAGAGAAGACGGGCTTCATGAAAATTTTGGCTGCTATAACTTCGCGTATCGCAAGGATACAAAGGCCCCAAAGGCCTCGGTCCTAAGCTATCGGTCCAAGTGGCCAACTTGATAGAAAACGAATGGTTTTATGTTAAGGCTGACGAGAAGAAAAGGGAGAAGCTGAAGAAGCTGGTCATGAGCCCACTAAGCCTAAGCTTCGGGATGACCAGACCCCTGTGCAACATGAAGCCAGGGTTACCATGCCAACTAGCCATGGCAGAATTCAGAGTGGTGGCTGAGCATATCAGTACTAGAGATCTAGTGCAAGAATACTGGCGAACAGGGTATCTCCAACATTGAGTAATTGGAGCATGCCGAAGCTGAAAGGATCAAAGAAGATGGGTGTACTTGTTCGATTGCCCTATCGCTTTAAGTTTGAAAAGCAATTCAAAGAGCCCTGCCAGGAATGGTTAGAAATAATTGAAACTATGTGCAATGAAACTCTGGGCAATTATACAAAGAAAGAAGATCAACTGATGACTGCGGCCTTCGGCACCCGAACAAAACGTAGGCTGAATCGAGTAATGGATGCTTTAAACTTTGAATATCCTGATTATGAACGATTAAACAAGGGTGCCGAAGGGCCAAAGAGAAAGAGGATTGTTATTATTATGAGCAGACAAGCAGCTAGGATGGTAAAGGAGGACGAAAAAGCTTTGAAAAAGAGAAAATCCATTCCCGAGCCGAAGGTGGCTACTTCAAAGAAAAGAAAGACAGCAACTCCAGACCGAAGATGGCTGAAATAGAAGAAGGAGCTCCTTCAACACCTTCTGCTACCGAAGTAGAAGAGATTTTAAAGGTAATGACCGAACCCCTACCTATCAAGTTGCTAAGTCCACTGGGGCCACAACTGACGAGGCTTTTACAGAAGAAATACGAGGCTTCGGCAATGAAGAAGGCGGTTGGGCCAAATAAGCGAAGGATTATTACTGTTATGCAAGCAATTGAAGAAATGCCACCACCAGCTTCAGCATCAAAAATAACACCAGCTGCCGAAGTTGTCGCAGCTATCGAAGCTACAACTGTCAAAGCTACACCTGTCGAAGCCACAAGAGCTGAAGCCACGAATCTGGAGAGCACATTATCTGATATTGATAGAATACTCTCGGATATGGCCGTGGAAGAAGCTACTGTAGTCGCCGAAGAAACCATGGCCACAGTGCCTGAAAAGGGGAAGGCAGTCGCGAAGATACTTCAGAGGGAAAAGGTTTTAATTTTCAAAATATAATTGGTCAAGAATTATCTAAGACTGAAAGAGAGGAGCTACAGGAGTATGCTATATCCTGTGGCTACCAACCAGGAGCGTTGCTCTTTGGCGGAATTAATGAAGAGAGCTTAGGATGCATCCGAGATCAGACTGGAGCGAAGGTTATCAGCACTCTATCAAAGAGTGTTGGTTTCCCGAAACTTGAAGCTGACATCAGTCGCTACCGATGACAACATATCGTCGGTAGCTTATTCTATTCTAATTTCAAGGTAAAATTTCTCCTTCAGCTTTTTCCATTGTTTTACGATGAAGATGATTGCTAACGAAGGTTATTTTGCATAGAGTATGCTACTAATAAAGCCTTGAGGATGCAACAGGACCTCGAAGATAAGAAAAATGAGGTTATAATTGAATGCTTGGAAAGCAAAATCAAAGATCATGAAGCTGCTCTTGAAAAGAAAGATTTTGTTCTTCAAAGAATGGAAGGTTCACTGGCAGAAGCCCAAGCCGAAATTGCGAGATTAAATAGTGAACTCTCGACGAAGTCAGAAAACTTCGAACAAGAAAAGAAGAGTTTTGATGCGAAGCTTAAAGCTGAAGTCAAAAGGAATTCGATTTTGCAGAAATCATTGAAGGAACTTTAGGATAAATGTCTAGACTTCGGCAACCGGTGCGTGCAATGGCTGAAGCAGGTCTTCAACTCAGTTGGAGCTAGCTCTAAAAAATTTGAACCTTTAGTTGAAGACCTGCTAGGCACCTTCGAACATATTGAGGGAGAAGTTGATGTACTTGATGAAGTTATAGCTGGGCACGACGACTTCTGTGCCCTGCTAGCTTCTCGTGGCACAGCTGTTGCTTTCATGAAGACTGGTTGCACGCATGGGAAAATTGTGAACAGACCAAACTTCAGCCTGTCACCAGCGGATTTAACTGACATTCCTAGTCTGGCCTGAAGCATTGAAATAGATTCATAACTCAAATTTGGACGAAGGGTGGACAGAATCTAGCTGGCGATGAAGCTCGAAGTCATCTCAAGCCGGTACTAAACTTGGACCTGTTACTTATCTTTCGCTGATATTTCTATTTACCTTATACTGCTTTATTTTGTACAGGATGACGAAGCCGAAGATGAATGATTCGAAGCTTGACGGGTATTGATGAAGCTGCTGCAAAAAAGCTCTAGAGAAATTTTGAATTAACCTTGTAAAAGATATTGTAATTTAGGAATCAAACACTACTTTGTAAACTTGTCCATACCTTGTAATGTATTTTTACCTTTCCATCCATGTATGAACTGCTTCGATGTGGACGAAACTTGTATTGTTTGAGCCGAAGGCGAAAAACACCTTCCCTTCTTTTCGTGCACAACGAAGCGTAAATTTGCTTCTTTTGTACTTATCGAAGCCTTGTCAATAGAGTCAAAGCGACTGTCTGTATGCTTATAATATGATAATGATGATCCTACGAATGTCTAAATGAATGTGTATGAATACAATGAATAATGTGATGTAATGTGCAAATGAATGTCCAAACACAGCTTACGAAGGCGCACCCAGACTCTGCATCCCCTTAGGAACGACTTTGGAGTCTTCTTCACCGTTTATTTTTCGGTGTTCACCGCTTATTTTTGGTTTAAGTTCTGCATCCCCTTAGGAATGTCTTTTGAACTTCTTCGTCTTCTATTTGGCGGTATAAGTTCTGCATCCCCTTAGGAACGTCTTTTGAACTTCTTCGTCTTATATTTTGGCGGTATTTGGCTCTGCATTCCCTTAGGAACGACTTTTGAGCAGAAAACTTACTCTGCGCTCTCTTAGGAATGACTTTTTGTAGCTTCGTCATGCTCTGCATCCCCTTGGGGACGACTTTTGAGCTTCTCCCTGTCTTCTTTCTTTTTTTACTGCACTCGATGGTGCATACTTAGATTTTACATTTTACATTCTTTTTGGGGATTTTGCTCTCATAGAGCCAAATAAGAAAAGAAAAATTACAAGCCATGGTCCCATTAAAAACCTTTCTCCCCCTTTAGAAAGGAAAAGGGTGCCATAGGAAAAAATGGAAAAAGATTACATTAAATTACACATAATATCGTCAAAGCTCATCCACATTCCAAGATCTAGGAATGTCGTTGCCGTCCATATCCTTCAATCTGTAAGAACCGGACCTTGACGAAGATACCACCAGAAAAGGTCCTTCCCACTTCAGCTGTAGTTTGCCTATTGTGTCCGGATTGGCCACACTCCGAAGCACCAAATGCCCTGGCTTAATATTTTTCACCGAACTTTTCTGTCACGCCATTTTATTGTTTCGGCTTGATATTTATTGATATTCTCCACAGCCTGAAGTCTGGTCCCTTCTATAGTATCTTTTGCTATGTGATAATCAGCTTCATCCTCTGCCGAAGCTGCTGTTCTTATTGACCCCGCTTTAGCTTCTTCTGGGTTATAGCTTCGTCACCATATAATAACTTGAACGGTGTAAATCCTGTTGATCTTGATATGGTTGTATTGTGGCTCCACACCACTTTAATCAACTCATCTGGCCACTTTCCTCTGGGCTGATTGAAGATTAGCTTCATTATTCCGTCATTATAATGTCATTTGCTCTTTTGACCAGTCCATTTGACTCCGGATGCCTGACTGATGCAAAATGAATCTTCATGCCAATTTGATCACAAAATTCCTTGAAAGTTTCGGCATCAAACTGTTCCATTGTCCACAGTTATTGCCTTCGGTACGCCAAAGCGACAAACAATATTTTGCCAGAAGAATTTCTGGACTGTAACCGAAGTTATTGTAGCCAAAGGCTTTGCTTCAATCCACTTAGAAAAATATTCTACATCCACCACAACATATCTCAAATTGCCCTACGCTGGCGGAAGTGGTCCTAACAAATCAGGCCCCATCTTTGCAACGACCATGTGGGCTGTATTAGCTAAGTAAGAGATGAAGGTTGTTTTTGGTCTCTTGCACATTTTTAATAGCTTTCACATTTTTGAACTAGCTCTACTGCATCCGAAGCTGCCTTGGCCAATAAAATCCTTGTCTAAACACTTTCCCTAGCAAGGGTGTAGACCCAATATGAGATCCACATAGACCTGCATGTATCTCCTTCATTAATTCAATACCTTCAGCTCTTGATAAACACTTAAGGAGTGGGGAACAAACTCCATGTTTATATAATTCCCCTTCTATTATCACATACGGTCTCGTCCTTGCTTCCATTCTCTTATTATAAGCTTCGTCATCCAAAAGACAATTACCTTGGAGGAAAGATATGATTTCAGTCCTCCAATCTTCACTATGTACCGAGAAATGGCAAGCACTGCTCTCTCCATGAGTTCAACCGAAGGTGCCTTTATTGTTTCAAAAAATACTTTCGAAGGTATAGGGAGCCGCTGATTTGGCTAGCAGATCTACATGCTCATTTTCGCCTCTTGGAATATTCTTGACAGAAAAACCTTCGAAGGAAGCCTCCAACCTTCGGACTGCATCCAGATATTTTTCAAGCTTCGGATCTCTTGCTTTGCTACTTTTATCCACATGGCCAGAAATGACTTGAGAATCAGTTTTCAGAATGCCCTTCTTATTCCCATTGCCCTTAACTTCCGAAGCCCCAACAGGAGTGCTTCGTATTCAGCAATATTATTTGTACAACTAAAATCAAGCTTGATTGCGTAACATGTTCTGACTTTCAAAGGAGCTACTAGGACAGCAGCCACTCCTGCACCGAAGGTTCCCTAAGAACCATCACAGAACACTGTCCAAGCTTCAGTGTCTTTATTTGTTTCTTCTTCCTAAGCCCCTAGCGTCCAATCGGCGATGAAGTCTGCTAACGCCTGGGACTGAATTGAGGATCTATGTACATAGTCAATGGTGAATTCATTAAGCTCTGCACCCATTTTCCAATCCTTCCAGTAGCTTCTCTGTTCCTCATTATGTCCTTCAGGGGCTGTGACGAAGGAACAATTATGTGATATGCTTGAAAATAATGTCGGAGCTTCCTTGAGGCCATTAACACATCATACAACACCTTCTCCAATTCTGTATAATTTTTCTTTGATAGACTTAAAACTTCAGAGACGAAGTACACTGGAGCTTGCTTTTTTACTTGGCCATCTAGCTTCTCCTGTACCAGCGTCGCACTCACTGTAGAGTGCAAAGCCGCCACGTATAAGAGCAGCGGAGCCCTGGCTCAGGTGGAGTTAATGTTGTTAAATCAATCAAATATTGCTTCAGCTCTTCGAAGGCTTTTTGTTGAACCGGTCCCCATTGGAAAACTTCGGCTGACTTTAGTATTTCAAAAAATGGCAGGTTTCTTTCTGCTGATCTAGATATGAATCTATTTAATGATGCAAGTCTTCCTACCAGACGTTGGGCCCCCTTGTTTGTGCTTGGTGGCTCCATCCGAAGAACAGCTTCGATCTTACTTGGGTTAGCTTCAATTCCCTTCGTTGATACTAAACAGCTAAGGAACTTGCCCTTCTTCACCCCAAAAACATAGTTTTCTGGATTTAATTTTAGGCCAGCTTGCCTGAAATTGGCAAATGTCTCTTGCAAATCAGTGATGTGATTTTCTTGCTTCATGCTTTTCACTATGATATCATCAACATAGGTCAGTACATTTCTGCCTATTTGAGAATGAAGGACCTTGGCTGTCATTCTGCTGAAGCTTCCTCCAGCATTTTTGAGCCCCTCAGGCATCCGGAGATAACAATATGTGCCACTAGGGGTTATGAAGCTAGTCTTCGGCTCATCTTTCTTCATCCATATTTGATGAACCAGAGTAACAATCCAGTAAACTCATGAGCTCCGAAGAAGCTGTTGCATCCACTAGGGAGTCTATTCTTGGCAATGGGAACTCGTCCTTCGGACAAGCCTGTTAAGATCTGTAAAATAAATGCACATTCTCCATTTGCCATTGGCCTTCTTTACCATAACAGTGTTGGCTAGCCATTCTGGGTATTTCACCTCTCTGATAACACCAGCACTAAGAAGTCTCTTCACTTCGTTCCGAGCACCTTCAGCTTTGTCTTCAGACATTTTCCGAAGCCTCTGTTTTCTTGGCCTGAAGGATGGATCTACGTTGAGCGAATGTTCAATGACATCTCTGTTGACACCACGGAGATCATTGGCGGACCAAGCAAAGACATCTTTATTATTGAATAAGAATCTTAGCGAAGTCTTCTCTTGTTCTTCAGATAGCTGAGACCCCAGCAATACCCTTTGTTCTGCTATGTCTTCACATAAGAGCATAGGCTTCGGTTGTTCCACCGAAATAGCCTTCTCTCTTTTATTTATACTGCTCATAGGCTTCGACTCCATCTATATTATGGATTGCCTTTGAATCTGTCCAATTTCCTTCAGCTCTTCTGGCAGTATCTTGACTTCCATGGATAGCAATGGGCCCTTGCTCCGAAGGTATCTTCATACATAAGTATGTTGGATGAAGTATAACTTCGAAAGCATTGAGTGTCCCTCGACCAATGATTGCATTATATGGGTATTCCATGTCAACAATATCAAAAACAACTTGTTCAGTCCTTGTGTTATGAACGAAGCCGAAGGTTACTGGCATTGTGATTTTGCCGAGTGCTACAATCTGCCTTCCTCCGAAGCCACAAAGAGGGTGTGTAGCATCATGGATCTTATCCTCTGGCTCTTGCATTTGTCTGAAGGCCTTAGCAAATATGATCTGCTGCACTTGTGTCAACCAGAATATTATGGACCAAAAACCCCTTGATGACACAAGATATGACCATGGCATCATTGTGGGGGTAATCTTTGAGCTGAAGATCCTCCTGGGAGAAGGTGATTGGGATGTGGGACCATTTAGACTTGATGAAGGGTCCCTACACCCCAACATGCTGCACCCTTCTCTATGCTTCTTTCTTCTGCTTTTGTTGGCTAGTTCTGAGCTTGAACCACCTGTTATGGGAGCACCAGCTTCGTAGCCGAAGATGCTACAACTTGGTTGCTGAACGAAGCCATCAACTCAAAAGTGGAAGTGAGTACACCGGAGGTGGGCGCCAATGTTGGGGACTTGTTCTCAAATGCTATGAATTAAGAACAAGGCAACACAAAAATAGGTTAATGTTTAATGCCCTTCGTCCTTCGAAGCATTATTTCCCTAAGGATATAACGATCTTCGGACGAAGGTTATGAAGGACGTACCTTCATCATTGTAAATCAATGAAAGACGAAGCACATAAAACATATCAACATGGATAATTACATGACATCATAATATATTTTTCTTTTATATAATCAAGAATGAATAAAAACATATCAAATTATATTTATACCTTGGCTTGATTGAAGGCAAAGATGCAAGCGTGACGCACCAGCGAGTACAAATACGTGAATAGTACGGTACTGTTCATCTATTTATAGGCACATGGCGCAGCTGTGTGGATTTACATTCATGCCCTTTATAAATAGTTACAATTATGATACAGATTATCATGGGCGATCGGTCTTTTCACCTTTAAGTCGGTGCTACCCTTCGTCTCAAAGCGTGTTATATGCGAAGCTCCCTAGATGGTAGCTTCGGCGTTGCTTCTGTGTTGATCGTTCGAAGGTGTTTCTTCTTGTAGGACCTTCGACGATGAAGCAGACCCCCAACAGTGCATTTGGCAAGTCATTAAAATACTTGATGCACATATCTAGTGGGAGCACATTATATATATTGTGTCGTAGAGAATAAGTTTCCCTTGAGTAAGCTATACTAAGACAATCCAAAATGGTAAATTTGTATCTGATTCATATGGATTATAATATTTGTTTTCTAAATAGCTACTCTTGATACAGTTTAAATTTCCCTTATCGTTAAATCTAAAAGTGTATAAGAATCCTTTTTGTTGATATTCATCACATACATATGCACTAACATGGATATGATTTTTAAACTGTAAAAGGTACAATTAGCAATCCATACTCTCTAAATTTTGGAAACCCATATTTGATATCTTAGAAATCTACTTCAATCGGTATCCATATGCTTCACATTGAATTGGATCACTAAGTTGTAAATTCCATGCATAACTTGTCTTTATAATATGAATGCTTATGCGACTAACCTTGATAAGCTAGGTTCACCCAAGGTCAAGCTAGGTTCATCATCAAGAAGGCAATACAACGATGTATTAAGAAAAGGAGAAAAGGCTCCTATTCTTAACTCTAGTTTTTATCTATGTGATTAAATATTGACTTGAAACCATGTAAGATGGTTTTCAAGTATATGTGGGTGCCTACACAAAGAGAAAGGCCATAATAAGGATTTTGTGGGTACTCAAGGCTCTTACTACTAATCTCAAAGGACCCAATTCAAATTGGGTACCAAGATATGAAGCTTAAACTTGTTTTGCAGGATCACTCCTTCAATGGATCAAGTTTGGTGCTCGATAATGAATGTATAAATCATCTTTGGAGATAGTAGCAAGGGTGGTAACAACTGAATCTCAAGTGCATATTATTTTCAAATCTTATCTCTTTGTGACTTGTGTAGCCACTAAGGGAAAAGAAGCACTTGAGGATATACATCAGTTGTTGATTATGAAATAAAGGTCCAATTGAAAGATGAATGAATATTATAATATGGTGAACAATCCAAATTATGTGACGTATTCTCTATCTAGTTAATTTGGATTTGATTCTTCTTTATTAGACACTCACCATAATATGGATTAAGTCAGCCCTTTAGACTTCATTGAACAACCATGCATATTATCCATGTCATTCAAAATATATTGTGCATGAGGGCTCAAGGGAAATTTAGTCCATATTACGAGGTTTCTCTATGTTAGCAACTCACTTGCCTTCCACATATAAAGGGTTGCTAAATAAGAAACTAGTGCTTGTGCTACTAATGTCATCTCTTGTTTTGAGTTTATCCATAGAAAATCTATGTTAAGAGATGGTGCTTGTTTTAAATTGGATAAATCACAAGCTTAAAGGATACTATTCAACTAAAGTAAGAAGTTGATAAGAGGCCAAGGTATGAAACTTCCTCTCCTTCAGTTGTTTTAGTATTCTATCCTTAGTAGGATGTACCATAGTATATGTTAAATTCCTTGCAATATAAAATGTTCAATAGTGCATATAACTTTGACATCAACTATATGTGTTGCACTAATTTAAAGGAATTTAGTCTATCCTTTTGGGTTTCAATAACGATGATTCATTTGCCATCCACATATAAGGATCATCATTTGTGAAACCCTCTCTTGTGTTTCTAATGCTCTCTTTTCTAAGTGTTTCAACAAGGTCCTCCCAAGTTCTTTCAAGATGGATTCAAAATCTACGGATATAAGAGTCTTGGTTGTTTCAATCATTGAGTTTCAATTGATCTCATATCTAGTATGATCGGATCAAGAAAAGATGAAAGAAGTTCAAGATCACTTGGTTGCATGAAATCGTAAAGAGAAAAGAGATCACAGTGATTCAAGAAGGGAGTTATACTTTTTTTGTCAACCAAATAATGAAGATGTAGTGACATAATCATATAATATCCTTCATTATGAGGTTTGAGGTTCATATTAGCATACTTTACCCTTCAGGATTTCAATTGATATACTTTCAGTTCTTAAACTTTCAATTGGATTAATTTTCATCATCTATGTAAAGCATGTTATGTTAAACCAAGATATAGTGCAAACATCTCCTTTAACCTCATATTGTTGATGTGCATAAGTGTACTTTGTGTACTCTTGCATGCACAAATTGAGGGAGAGTTTAGCCTATATCTTGTGAAACTAATAATTTTCTTTCAAGTTCATGTTGTGCAGTCTCACACCTTGGAGAAAAGAGAACATCAAATGAGGATGAGTGGTTCCAAGGAAATGATCAAATATTTACGACATGCCACCCATGGATTAGTTCTATTAGGGAACGATATGTGTTCTCTAGCATAAATTCAATTGTTTCAAATATATTATGTCTTGACCAAGATATATGATGAACTCCTCTAAGAATCTTAATTGAATCAAGTGCATGTTACAAGTAATTCGAGTTTATGTCCTTAAAGACTAACATTTTCTTTTAGTGAATTTGTGTAGTTCTTTGAAGAGAATGAGTTTATGTTGATTTTTTTTTGAAGAGGATAAGTTTCTCTTTGGCATGCTAAGTTGACTCAATCCAAGTCATGATAAAGACTGATGGGCATCAATGAAAATCATCATGTGTTGTGTAAAGAAGTCTCAAGTTTGTCAAAGCACTAAGTTGAAAAATGATGATTATGGTGGTGTTGGGGGTCTGCTTCGTCGCCGAAGGTCCTGTTCAGAAGGTTAACATAGAAGCAACGCCGAAGATTGGAGGCTTCTTTCGAAGGTTTTTAGTTGTACAAATATCTGGATTTACGTGTTATGCAGCCAAGCTTGATTTTAGTTGTACAAATAATATTGCTGAATACGAAGCACTCCTGTTAGGGCTTCGGAAGTTAAGGGCAATGGGAATAAGAAGGGCCATCTTGAAAACTGATTCTCAAGTCATTTCTGGCCATGTGAACAAAAGTAGTAAGGCAAGAGATCTGAAGCTTGAAAAATATTTGGATACAGTTTGAAGGTTGGAGGCTTCTTTCAAAGGTTTTTCCATCAAGAATATTCAAGAGGCGAGAATGAGCATGCAGATCTGCTAGCCAAATCAGCAGCTCAGGGGCTCCCTTTACCTTCTGAAGTATTTTTTGAAACAATAAAGGCACCTTCGGTTGAACTCATGGAGAGAGCAGTGCTTACCATTTCTCCAGTACATAGTGAAGATTGGAGGACCAAAATTATATCTTTCCTCCAGGGTAATTGCCTTTCAGATGACGAAGCTTATAATAAGAGGATGGAGGCAAGAACAAGACCGTATGTAATAATACAAGGAGAATTATATAAACATGGGGTCTGTTCTCCACTTCTCAAGTGTTTATCAAGAGTTGAAGGTATGAGTTAATGAAGGAGATACATGCAGGATTGTGTGGATCTCATATTGGGTTTAGGCCATTGCTGGGAAAAGTATTTAGACAAGGGTTTTACTAGCCGAAAGCAGCTTCGGATGTGGCAGAGTTGGTTCAAAAATGTGAAAATTGTCAAAAATGTGCTAGAGACCCAGAAACAGCCTTCTTCTCTCACTCAGTTAATACAACCCACTTGGCCGTTGCAAAGATGGGGCCTGGATTTGCTAGGCCCACTCCCACTAGCGCAAGGCAATTTGAGATATGTCGTGGTGGCTGTGGAATATTTTTCTAAGTGGATTGAAGCGAAGCCTTTGGCTACAATAACTTCGGTTACAGTCCAGAAGTTCTTCTGGCAAAATATCGTTTGTCGCTTCGGCGTGCCGAAGGCTATAACTGTGGACAATGGAACACAGTTTGAGGCCGAGACTTTCAAGGATTTCTGCGATCAGATTGGCACAAAGATTCATTTTGCATCAGTTAGGCACCCAGAGTCAAACGGGCTGGTCGAAAAAGCAAATGGTATTATAATGACGGGAATAATGAAGTTAATCTTCAATCAGCCCAAAGGAAAGTGGCCAGATGAGTTGATTAAAGTGGTGTGGAGCCACAATACAACCATATCAAGATCAACAGGTTTTACACCGTTCAAGTTACTATTTGGTGACGAAGCTATAACCCCAAAAGAAGCTAAAACGGGGTCAATCAGAACAGCAGCTTTGGCAGAGGACAAAGCTGATTATCATATAGCAAAGATACTATAGAAGGGACCAGACTTCAGGCTGTGGAGAATATCAATAAATATAAGCCGAAATAATAAAATGGCATGACAGAAAAGTTCGGCTGAAAAATATTAAGCCAGGGCATTTGGTGCTTCGAAGGGTGGCCAATCCGGACATGGTAGGCAAACTACAACTTAAGTGGGAAGGACCTTTTCTAGTGGTATCTTCGTCGAGGCCCGGTTCTTACAGGTTGAAGGATATGGATGACAACGACATTCCTAGATCTTAGAATGCGGATGAGCTTCGACGATATTATGTGTAATTTGATGTAATCTTTTTCATTTTTTCCTATGGCACCCTTTTCCTTTCCAAAGGGGAGAAAGGTTTTTAATGGGGCCAAGACTTGTAATTTTTCCTTTCTTATTTAGCTCTACGAGAGCAAAATCCCCCAAAAAAGAATGTAAAATGTAAAATCTGAGCATGCACCATCGAGTGCAGGAAAAAGAAAAAAACAGGGAGAAGCTCGAAAGTCATCCTTAAGGGGATGCAGAACTTACACCGAAAAGTCAACGGTGATACCGCCGAAGTATAAAGCGAAGAAGTTCAAAAGACGTTCCTAAGGGGATGCAGAACTTACACCGAAAAGTCAATAGTGATACCACCGAAGTAGAAGGTGAAGAAGTTCAAAAGTCGTTCCTAAGGGGATGCAGAACTTACACCGAAAAGTCAACGGTGAACACTGAAAAATAAACGGTGAATAAGATGCAGAGTATGGGTGTGGATTCGTAAGCGTGTGTCTGGACATTCATTTGCATATTACATCACATCATTCATTGCATTCATACACATTTATTTAGGCATTCATAGGATCATCATCATCATATCATAGCGTACAGACAATTGCTTCGGCTCTAACAACAAGGCTTCGATGAGTAGAAAAGAAGCAAATCTACGCTTCGTTGTGTACGAAAAGAAGGGAAGGTGTTTTTCGCCTTCGGCTCAAAAGATATAAGTTTCATCCACATCAAAGCAATTCATACACAGATGGAAAGGTAAAAATATATTACAAGGTATGGACAAAATTTACAGAGTAATGTTTGATTCTAAACTACAATATCTGTTATAAGGATAATTCAAATGTTTTTAAAGCTGTGTGCAGCTTCATCAGCATCCGTCAAGCTTCGAGCCATTAATCTTCGGATCATTGATCTTCGGCATCATCATCCTGTACACAACAAAGTAATAAGGTAAAAAGGTAAAAAAATATTTCAGTAGAAGGTAAGTAATGGGTATGGGTCCAATATCGGCTTAGATGGCTTCGTGCTTCGTCACCAGCCAAGTCTCGTCCACCCTTCATCCAAATTTGAGTTATAAATTTGTTCCCGATGCTTTGAGCCAGGTTGGGCATGTTAGCCATGTCAGCTGGAGACAGACTAAAATTTGGTCTATTCACTACATTGCCATGTGTGCAACCGGCTTTCATAAATGTGACAGCTATGCCTCGAGAAGCCAGCAGGGCACAGAAATCGCCATGCTCAGCTATAACTTCGTCAAGTGCCTCAACTTCGCCCTCAATGTGTTCAAAGGTGCTCTGCAAATCTTCAACCGAAGGTTCAAATTTTTCGGAGCTAGCGCCAACTGAGTTGAAAATCTGCTTCAGTCGTTGCACACACCGTGTGCTAAAGTTTAGGCATTTGTCCTGAAGCTCCTTCAAGGATTTTTGTAAGTTTGAACTTCTCTCAACTTCGAATGCAAGCTTAACATCAAAATTCTTCCTTTCTTGCTCGAAGCTTTCTGACTTTAAGAGAAGCTCATTGTTTAATCTGGCAATTTTAGCCTGAGCTTCTGCTAGCGAACCCTCCGTTGTTTGAAGAACAAAATCTTTCTGTTCAAGAGCAGTTTTGTGTTCTTTGATTTTATTTTCTAAGCCTTCAATTATAATCTCATTTTTCTTATCCTCGAGATCCTGTTGCATCCTCAGGGTTTTACTCAGTAGTAGACTCTGGAAAAATAACCTTCATTAGAAATTACCTTTATCATCAAAACAATAAAAAGTTGATAAAAACTTTACCTTAAAATTAGAATAGAACAAGCTACCGGCGATATGCTGCCGCCGGTACCTGCTGAGGTCGGCTTCAAGCTTCGGAAAGCCAACACTCTGCGTTAGGGAGCTGATAATTTTTGCTCCAGTGCGATCTCGGATGCACCCTAAGGCTTCTTCCTCAACACCACCAAAAAGCAAGGCCCCCGGTTGATAACCACAGGATATGGCGTACTCCCGAAGTTCCTTTTTCTCAGCCTTGGTCAATTCTTGACCAATTAAATTTTGAAACTCAAATTCTTCTTTTTCCGAAATGTCTTCGGCAACTTTCTTCCCTTTTTCTGGCACTGTAACCAGGACTTCTTCTATAGAAGCAGTAGCCTCTTCTGTAGCCAAATCCAAGAGCACTCTATCAATATTAGATAACGTACTCTCTAAGTTGGCAGCTTCGGCACTGGTGGCTTCGGCAAGTAGCGGCTTCGGTGCTGGCAGCTTCGGCAGATGGTACTACCTTTGATGCTGAGATCCGCGGCAGTGTTTTCTCAATAGCTTGCATAACAGTGACAATCCTTCGCCTTTTTGGCTCAACCGCCTTCTTGCTGCCGAAGGACTGTCCTTCTGTAAAAGCTTTGTCAGTTGCGGCCCTAGAGGACTTAGGAGCTTGATAGGTAGGGATTCAGTCATTACCTTTAGAATTTCCTCTACTTCAGCAGCAGAAGGCGTTGAAGGAGTTTTTTCCTCTATCTCAGTTGCTTTTGGCTTCGAAGCTGCGGATTTCCTCTTCTTCGAAGCGGGAGCAGCCACCTTTGGCCCAGGGCTAGATTTCCTCTTCTTCGCAGCTTCCTCATCTTCTTTTACCATCCTAGAAGCTTGTCTACTAAAAACACTAACAACCCTTTTTCTCATTTGCCCTTCAGCACCCTTGTTCAATCCCTCATAGTCAGGGTAGTCAAAATTCAAGGCATCCATCACCCGATTCAACCTTCGCTTTGGTCAGGTGCCGAAGGCCGCAGTCATCAGTTGATCCTCTTTTTTAGTGTAATTTCCCAACACTTCATTACACACTGCTTCAATCATTTCCAACCACTCTTGACAAGGTTCTTTAAATTGCTTTTCAAATTTAAACCGTAAGGAAGTCGCACAAGCTCAAGTCCCTTCTTCGTTCCTTTTAATTTTGGTATGCTGAATTCGCTTAAAGTCGGAGATGTTTTGTTAGCCAAATATTCTTGAACCAGATCCCTCGTGCTGATTTATTTGGCTACCACCCTGAATTCTGCCACAGCTTGTTGACATGGTGATCCTGGTGTCATGCGACACAAGGGCCTAGTCAACCCGAATTTCAAACTCAACAAGCTCAGCACTAGCGTCTTCAGCTTCTCCCTCTTCTTTTCATCGGCTTTGACATAAAACCACTCGCTTTTCCAGCAATGGCCACTTAGTGCGATAGCTAAGCACCGGGGCCTTCATGTCCTTGCGGTATGCAAAGTTGTAACACCCAAAGTTCTCATGCAGCCCATCTTCTCTAGCCTTCATCTGGTAATGAAGCTCATGCACTCGGCAGAAAGCTTCGGCATTTAGGTCTACTCCTTGGCTTCGGAGTGCCCAGATGAAAACACTCAGCCTAACGATGGCGTTAGGAGTCAGCTGATGAAGATAGATTTCATAATTATTCAAGACTTCACCAATCATCTCATTCAAGGGAAACCGCAATCCCGCTCTAAAGAAACTCTTGAAAACTACCACCTCATCACTTTTTGGTGTCGGAGTGGTCTCATCCCCAGCGAAACGAATCAGCTTCTTCTCAGTCTCCCTGAAATAGCCTAGCTTTATCAGCATGGGCACATCGGCTTCAGAAATGGTAGATTCACCAAAATCCAAGTGGCTAGGTTTGGATGGGACCAGAATGCTATAATCTTCTTCTTCTTCAACGGCGATTTCTTCCTTAATATCTTGTTCAGTTTCAGCAACAGGTGCATCTTGTCCGATGGCTTCTGTTACAACTAACCTTGATTGCCTCATAACTTCGGAAATCGGGGCTGTCTTGGTGGCATCGGCTTCCTCTCCATCGCGGGTCACCCTAGCAGTTGAACGTACTCTGGCCATCAGATATTGAATTCCATACAATCCTAATGAATGTTGAGAATTTTTGCAGTTTTGATGAAGGTCCCTCTTATGCCGAAGCTAAATTAAAATCATGCTTTGCTTGAGAATACGATGAGAAAGCTTTGGCTATGGTTAAATTTTTCAGCAGCACAACAGTGCAATGGCAATGAATAATGTGGTAACTTCAAACCTACCTGTCTATTTATATAATGAAAGGGAAATGTGCCCTTGGGCCATTTCTAAGTATTTTGGTGATTGAGTGCCAACACAAGTGGACTTATGGTAATCTATGCAAAGTGATGGACAAAGTGCAAATCAAGTCTAAAGGTATGTTTCTAGACTTGGTACATTGTTTTAAGAACTAATGTATTGTGTCTAAGTGCTGGAAACAGGAGAAAACAAATTGGAAAAGAGATGGCTTTGTTCAGCCAAAGACAGCTCGGTCTGGGTGCACCGGACTGTCCGGTGGTGCACCGGACAGTGTCCGGTGTGCCAGGCTGGCGACTGTCAATTGGCTGCTCTTAGGAAGCGATCAATGGCGTACGGCTATAAATCACCGGACTGTCCGGTGGTGCACCGGACTGTCCGGTGAGCCATTCACAGGCGAAGTCATCGCTCTCGGGAAGTGATTAACGGCGTACGGCTATAAATCACCGGACTGTCTGATGGTGCACCGGACTGTCCGGTGAGCCAACGGTTGGCTGGGCCAACGGTCGGCCGAGGAATCCACGCGCGACGTGTGGCCGAGCCAACGGTCAGAAGGGGGCACCGGACTGTCCGGTGTGCACCGGACAGTGTCCAGTGCGCCAACGACTCTGGATCTTCAACGGTCGGCTGCGCCACAGAAGGAAAGAAATCCGCACCGGACAGTGTCCGGTGGTGCATCGGACTGTCCGGTGCGCCAGGCGACAGAAGGCTAGAATTGCCTTCCTGGAATGCTCTCAACGGCTCCTAGCTGCCTTGGGGCTATAAAAGGGGCCCCTATGCGCATGGAGGAGAACACCAAGCATTCTCTAAGCATTCCTAAGCACCAAGACTTCAATTCCGCGCATTCGATTCTTTGTGATAGCAACTAGAGCTCCATTTGAGTAGTGTACTCTTTGGGTTGTGTTGAGAGCTCGTGTTGTGACTTGTGTGCGTGTTGTTGCTCTCATTTTGTGTCTTGTGTGCGTTGCTCATCCCTCCCTTACTCCGTGCTTCTTTGTGAAAATCAAAGTGTAAGGGCGAGAGGCTCCAAGTTGTGGAGATTCCTCGCAAGCGGGATATAGTAAACAAAGCAAAACACCATGGTATTCAAGTGGGTCTTTGGACCGCTTGAGAGGGGTTGATTGCAACCCTCGTCCGTTGGGACGCCACAACGTGGAGTAGGCAAGTGTTGGACTTGGCCGAACCACGGGATAAACCACTGTGTCTATCTGTGTTGATCTTCTTGTGGTTATCGTGTCTTGCAAGAACTCCTCTCTAGCCACTTGGATTTATTGTGCTAACTCCAAATCATGTTTTGTGGCATTAAGTTTCAAGTTTTTACAGGATCACCTATTCACCCCCCCCTCTAGGTGCTCTCAATTGGTATCAAAGCCGTTCTCTTCAAGAAAGGGACTAATCGCCCGAAGAGATGGATCCTAAGGGCAAGGGGATGGTGGTCAATGATAAGGAGAAGGAGTCCTTCGTCAATGATCCAAAGGATGACAAGCCTACTGACTTGGGGTCAGGCCACAAAAGAAAAGACGGGAAGAAGAAGAAAAACGAGGCGCATCAAGGAGATCATCTACTACGACGACATCGACGAGTCCTCTTCTTCCCAAAAGGACAACGACGACAACGACTACGAGAAAAGGAAAACGGTCAATTCGAACTTTTCTTTTGATTACTCTCGGATTCCGCAAAGTACCAATGCTCATTTACTCTCCATTCCACTTGGTAAACCTCCTCACTTTGATGGAGAGGACTATGGATTTTGGAGTCACAAAATGCGTAGTCACTTGTTCTCTCTCCATCCAAGCATATGGGAGATAGTAGAGAGTGGAATGAAATTTGATAGTACTGATAGTCCCATGTTCATTAATGAGCAAATTCACAAAAATGCACAAGCTACTACTGTTCTTCTAGCTTCATTGTGCAGGGACGAATACCATAAGGTGAGCGGCTTGGATAACGCCAAGCAGATTTGGGACACCCTCAAGATCTCACATGAGGGGAACGACGTCACCATGCTCACCAAGATGGAGTTGGTGGAGGGCGAACTTGGGAGATTCGCAATGATCTGGGGCGAGGAGCCAACCCAAACGTACAACCGGCTCAAGACCCTCGTCAACAAAATAAGGAGCTATGGAAGCACGCGATGGATGGACCACGACGTCGTCCGCCTAATGCTAAGGTCTTTTACCGTCCTTGATCCACATCTTGTGAACAATATTCGTGAGAATCCTAGGTACACCAAGATGACACCCGAGGAGATACTTGGAAAGTTTGTAAGCGGGCGGATGATGATCAAGGAGGCAAGATACGTTGACGATGCGTTGAACGGCCCTATCCAAGAGCCTCAAACCATTGCTCTCAAAGCAACGAGGAGCAAGGAGGCGCTGCCGAGCAAGGTGGCGCAAGTTGAGGCGGCCGGGCTTAATGATGAAGAAATGGCCCTCATCATCAAGCATTTCAAGACGGCGCTAAAGGGTCGCAAGGGGCATCCCAACAAGAACAAGATAAAGGGGAAGCGTTCATGCTTCAAATGTGGTAAGATTGGTCATTTTATCGCTAATTGTCCTGATAATGATAGTGACCAGGAACAAGGGAACAAGAGGGAAAAGAAGAAGACTTATAAGAAGGCTAAGGGCGAGGCACACCTTGGCAAGGAGTGGGACTCAGATTATTCGTCGTCCGACTCCGACAACGAAGGACTCGCCGCCACCGCGTTCAACAAATCGTTCCTCTTCCCCAACGAGCATCACACCTGCCTCATGGCAAGGGAAAAGAAGGTAAGCACTCGTGATACTAGTACTTACGCTTCCTCAAGTGATGAAGAATCTAGCAATGATGAAATAGACTATTCATGTTTATTCAAGGGCTTAGATAGAACTAAGGTTGATAAGATTAATGAATTGATTAATGCTTTGAATGATAAGAATAGATTATTAGAAAAGCAAGAGGATCTTTTGTATGAAGAACATGATAAGTTTGTAGAGGCTCAAAAATCCCTTGCTTTAGAAATTAAAAGGAATTAAATGCTTTCTTGTGAATTATCTACATGCCATGACTCTATTTCTAGCTTTAAGAGCATAAATGATGATTTGTATGCTAAGTTAGAAATAGCTAATAAATCAACATCTTGTGTAGAACATGTTACAATTTGCAATAGGTGTAAAGATTTCAATATTGATGCTTGTAGCGAACACCTAGCTTCAATTTCTAAATTGAATGATGAAGTGGCTAGTCTTAATGCCCAACTTAAGACTAGCAAGAGTGAATTTGACAAAATAAAATTTGCAAGGGATGCCTACACGATCGGTAGACATCCCTCAATTAAGGATGGTCTTGGCTTCAAGAGGGAAGTCAAGAACTTAACAAGCCATAAGGCTTCCATCTCCGCCAAGGAGAAAAAGGGAAGGCCCCTATGGCTAGTAGTGCTCAAAAGAACCATGCTTTCATTTTTCATGATAAGAGACATTCTAGGAATGCTTATAGAAGTTATGATGCTCATGCCATGTTTGCTTCAAGTTCTTCCTATGTGCATGGTAGAGATATGCCTAGGAGAAATGTCATTCATCATGTGCCCAGGAGAAATGTTGCTAATGTTTCTAGGAAAATTAATGAACCTTCTACAATTTATCATGCTTGCAATGCTTCCTTTGCAATTTGTAGAAAGGATAGAAAAGTGATTGCTAGGAAATTAGGGGCAAAATGCAAGGGAGATAAAACTTGCATTTGGGTCCCTAAAGATATTGTCACTAACCTTGTAGGACCTAAAAAGAGTTGGGTACCTAAGACCCAAGCCTAAATTTGCCTTGCAGGTTTATGCATCCGGGGGATCAAGCTGGATTATCGACAGCGGATGCACAAACCACATGACGGGGGAGAAGAAGATGTTCACCTCCTACGTCAAGAACAAAGATTCCCAAGACTTAATCATATTCGGTGACGGGAATCAAGGCAAGGTGAAAGGGTTAGGAAAAATAACTATTTCATCCGAGCACTCCATTTCCAATGTGTTTTTAGTTGAGTCGCTTGGATATAACTTGTTGTCTGTGAGTCAGCTTTGTAATATGGGATATAACTGCTTATTCACAAATGCAGATGTGTCTGTCTTTAGAAGGAGTGATGGTTCATTAGCTTTTAAGGGTGTATTAGACGGCAAACTCTACTTAGTTGATTTTGCAAAAGAGGAGGCCGGTCTAGATGCATGCTTAATTGCTAAGACTAGCATGGGCTGGCTGTGGCATCGCCGCTTAGCGCATGTGGGGATGAAGAACCTTCACAAGCTTCTAAAGGGAGAACACGTGATAGGTCTAACTAATGTAACTTTCGAAAAAGATAGACCTTGTGCAGCTTGTCAAGCAGGTAAACAGGTGGGAAGCTCTCATCATACCAAAAATGTGATGACCACATCAAGACCTTTGGAGTTGCTTCATATGGACCTCTTCGGACCCGTCGCCTATCTAAGCATAGGAGGAAGTAAGTATGGTCTTGTTATAGTTGATGATTTTTCCCGCTTCACTTAGGTATTCTTTTTGCAGGATAAATCTGAAACCCAAGGGACCCTCAAGCGCTTCCTAAGGAGAGCTCAAAATGAGTTTGAGCTCAAGATGAAGAAGATAAGGAGCGACAACGGGTCCGAGTTCAAGAACCTTCAAGTAGAGGAGTACCTTGAGGAGGAAGGGATCAAGCACGAGTTCTCCGCTCCCTACACACCACAGCAAAATGGTGTGGTAGAGAGGAAGAACAGGACGCTCATAGACATGGCGAGGACGATGCTTAGAGAGTTCAAGAACCCTGAGCGGTTTTGGTTGGAAGCCGTGAACACGGCTTGCCATGCCATCAACCGGGTCTACCTTCATCGCCTCCTCAAGAAGACTTCGTATGAGCTTCTAACCGGTAACAAACCCAATGTGTCTTACTTTCGTGTATTTAGGAGTGTAACACCCCATGTGTTACCAAGGCCCTGACTCCCTACTTGCACCCATGACCTGTTATTCCATGTGGTTAAGTGGGGGAGAGGGAGCCCTAAAACCCTAAAGAGCCATGTATTAACCAAAAATGTTAATGACCAAAAGCATTACTCAAGCATTATGTAGTTATCACCCTGGGCAAGAGAAAAATAAACCCTAGACCTCTCTTGAACCCCTATCTCCTAAAACCATGGTTGAAAGGGGGAGAGGTTAAGCAAATGTGCAAATCATGACCTAACCTTTGGCAAAAGTTAAGTGACATATTAATCAACAAATATGGAGAGGAAACATTGCAAAAAGACCCCCATAAGACCCCAAAATCAGCCCCAAGTGGAAAACACTATGGAATTCCCCCATTCCTTCTAAGTCCAAAATCAACCCCAATTTAGAGATCAGGGGTGTTCACCTAGCTAATGGCACCAAAACCCTAGGGTATAAATAGCAAAAAGGAGCCAAATTATCTAAAGAACCCCCTGGAAGAGTTTGAACCCAAGCCAAGACCGTTTGACACAAGTTGGCACCTGTTTTGTCTCGGTTTGAACAGTGCAGACAGACAAGACTTGGCACCACCATATCTTCTAAACCAGACCCGATCTTCCCTTGGAACTCACATGAACTAGGTAGCCCTAGGCACAGGGAAGAAATCTTACACAAGCCATATGGCAAGATTCGCACGTTTGGCTGCTCAGCAGGCGCAAGAACAAGGGCAGAAAGCAACGGCCACGTGTTCGACACGCTCTGGGCTCGCCAGAGCACGCCCGACGCGCGCCCCGCGTCGCGCCAAAGCCCAGCCGGCGCCATGGCCCACGCCCACGCCTATAAAGCACCCAGGAACTTCGACCGTACCCCTCCGCACGCGCTCGACCTCACCGGAGCCCAAAACCACCAGCGTTTGCCCGTGCACGGCGTGCCCGCGGCCGCCCGATCCCCCGCCACCGTAGACCGGCCAACAGAGCCCTTCCCAACCTCGTCCAATCCTTAGAATCAACTGTGCACGCCTCGGTGAAGCTCCCCGAGCAAGGAATCGGAGTTTGCTTCGCCAGAGAAGCCAGTCCACGGTCACCGGACTTTGCCCGACCACCGGCGAGCGTAGACCGGGTAATCCTCTGCTCCATTCTTCGATTCCTTGTGCGCATAGCCTCTACGTCACCCCATGAAGCTCACCGTGCCATTGGATTGAACAAGATCGCCGTGGGTTGGCCGGAACAACCGCCGACGACGAGATCCCCCGCCTGCGCACGTGGACCGGACGATTCCGGCCACCACCGCCGTCGAGCCGTACACCGTTGTGACCGCCAGGACCTCCCGGAGCCAACGCCGCCCCTCGTCGGACCTCTCTCGCCGCCGATAAGCCGCGCCGCCCTTTTCTTTCCCGCGGGTACTGTTTGCATTAGGGGAAGGACCGCGGGGGAGAAGAGGAAAAGGTTAGGGGGTTTTGCGCATTGTCAGTGACTCAGAGGAATAGTAGAGCGGGGGTATAACTGAGAGAGTTAGTTTGGAAAGAGCCTGAGGACTTCGGTGCAAAGTGGTTTTTTCCAGGAAACCTTTTTAAAAATATGATTTAAATTCAAACAGAGCTTAAACAATTCATATCTTCTGTTTTGCTCACCCAAATTGAGTCAAACCAATTTTGCCAGATCTTAATTAATGTAAACTACTAAAGAAAAATATGAAACCCCTCTGTGTTACAGAAAACTTTAGAGTTTTGAATTAAATGATTAACTGGCCAAAAGCTAGAAGAAATAAGGAAAAATAGTTACACTATTTAACTGAGGTTAAGAAAATTTAGAGAAGTACTTGATCACCTACTAACCTGCTTAAAAATGATAAACCCCTCTGTACACCCAGTTAGGGTAGAGTTTACCCTTTTAATCCTTTATAGCCCAAAGTTAGAGAAAATATTAATGGAGGTTTAAATAAAGAACCAGGGAACACCCATATTTTTTGTTGGCCTACCTATTCCATATAGTTCACTAGAAAAATCTATTATACTCTGGTTTAGTACAAAATAATTGGGATACCTTTTATTTTAAGAAAACAAGAAAAACTTAGAAAAACCCTAGAAAAATAACCCCAAGGAGAAAACACCCCAAACCTTGGGATAACTAATGTTTTGTTATTATGAACATAGGAAAAATACAAAATCTGTTGTTTGATATTTTTCAAATGACAAGTTAGTTATAAGCACCTTTTTGGCATAAAACCTTAGAAAATCACAACTGAATAACCACCAATTAACCTTCTGTGATTTTTGGCACAGAAACTTGTGATTACTGTTAGATACCAACAAAATGACCCTTAAGACAGAACCCACCCCTAGTTAAGAGTTGTAGTGTAAAGTGCCCCCTTTTGCCCAACTTTTGTTATTTTTGTCCAAGGCATACCCTTTTTATGATGGACCTCAAATTCATAGAACAAATTGTAGTAGCCAATGGCAACCCACTGTAATTTTTATAGAATTGTTGGAGCAAGTTAAACCACTGTTGTAGTTCAAGCCCAAACTAAGGTTCAGAATTTTGAAATGAAAAAGGGGAAAATGATAGTGGAAACTTGTGTCACCCTAACCCAACTAGCTAAAACCCTTGGTTGATTGTCCACTAAAAAATATAAGGGAAATACAAATCCACTATGCCCATCCTTAACAAAGCCTAAACCTAGAGTGATAAGCATAAACCACTAAAAGCCACACATGACCAAGAAACCCTAAGTTACTAACTAACTTAGTTTTATCTTCCTTTAGCATAATGTTGTTAAATCCTGCATAATCATGACATACATATTCATTGCACTCGATAGACTGCAACCTCGCCGACAGAGAGTACGTCCTCGTGCCGGAGCAAGGAGCTGCTCAGGAGGTAGCCCCAGATCCAGCACTAGAGCCTGCCCTAGAGGATCTGCCTGCCCCAGCTTTGGAAGGCAAGCCCCGGTTTTATGCATAACCTGTTTATTATGCTATTTTACTACACTTAAGGATTGTAGGATTGAATGTGCACTTAAGTGTAGGAGTTGTTTGAAACCCTAGTTGCATGATCTCAAGAATCCCATTGAGATGAATACTAGTATGCTAAGTCGAGTAGCTGCTTTATTAATTAGGGATTTCGGTATAAGTCGAGTGATTTTTCTAGCACTCGCGCGAGGTCAGGAATTGATTGTGCCCACTTTCATATCATAATGATGTTGGTTGGTGGACAACAATCCATGGGGATTGGTGGTCCACGGGATGAAAATTGGAATAAGGATTAAGGTGTGGTACCGTGAGTCAAGCGTTTGAACGTACTAAGCACATGCCGAGAAATATGGTAAATCGGTAAGCCTAGTACCTAATGGAACCTGCCAGCGGACATATCCCCTCACGCGACCTGAGATGTGGTCTCCCATTCCGGTTATGGTGGGTACAAGTGCGGTCACTGCACGACGGCAGTCGGGGTCAGTGAGGCATTGTACGCCAAGGCGGTGAGCCCTGATCTGCTGCCAGGGAATCGATGGGGACGGTTGATGTGTGTGGGGTCGGAGTGCCTCGCCACGTCGTGTGTTTAGGTTTACCTTGCAAGGTTTAAAAACTCGATTCGAATCGTCTGCTTCTCACAGCTAATGAGACTGCTTGATCCATGCTGCGACATTGAGTAACAAGTGAAAATGTGATGAGTTGACACAAGATGTTGATTGCTAAATATGTTTGATACCATGTATGAGTAGATAGTACACATTTAGCCTTAAGAGAGTCACACTTAAACTTGACAAAGCTAAAACTTGATTTATAAACTCAGCTAGTGCTTTTGGCAACTAAACCCCACGGCCAAACAGCTGCATGTCTAGAGGTAGAGGAGTAGACTCCTCACACCGGGTAAGTCTAGCCAAGTATTAGTATACTCAGCCTTGCTTGTGGCATAATTTTTTACAGGTTCTCTGGAAGACATGGTTGCTGGAGTGACTTGGTCGTCCATCTTGCCACCGGGGTGGACAGTTGAGTGGGATCCTGCCTCGATTAAGGAGGAGCATGAGGAGTGATGGGACAGGCTTCCCCATCTCTCTGTTTATTTATCGTTAGTTTTATTCCGCTGCACTTCAAACAATGATGTCTACTTTTGTTAAAACTCCGATGATGATGTAATAAGCTTAATACTCTTTAGCGTATGGTTTTATGCTTTATTGTATTTGCTATGTGACTCACCATCGAGTGAGACTGTGGTACTTGATCCTGTCAGTGGCCTCGTTGGACTAGATCCGAGGGATTGACGGGTTATTCCCATTTAAGTGTGGTCTAGCCTCCAAGGCGGGATTTAGGCACTTAAGTTGGAATAATTCGGGCAGTTCCGCCACAGCTGGTATCGGAGCTTGTACCACCACGGAGGAATCAGTAAACTATAAATACCATCCTTTTTCAAAGTAAAACTTGATAGAAACAAATGTTGGATAGATCGTAGGACTATCAGGATAGACCTAGGACGGAAGCCTTAGGATGATAGAGGGGTAGTTAGGTGGCTAAGTAAGTAAGCCCTACCGGCTACTATAAGGGATGGGAGTTCTTCCCTATTCCCTTTTCATTGATGTGAGGTCGTTCAGGACGAGCATGCATGCATCCTTAATTAAACAAATGAATAATGGGTAAAAACTTTGATACAAATGATGACCAAATGAGTACCCCCGGTACCGCTGCCATGGTTATAGAGAGGCTGAGTTGTGATTCCTTTTTCTTTTTATAATTCTTTTTTTTACTTACGCTTAATCGTACACAGATGACTTCCCACGGATCCTCGGACGAAGGGAATGCACTGTCCCACACTGACGGGCTAGCACGAGAGGGCTTTCCCCGTATTTTGTGGGAGGTACTTCAGGGAGCTGGTTACGTGACACCTCCCCAGTACGCGGTGCTGCAGTTCGAGAAGCACCGAGTGCCCCGTTGTAGGGTGAGGATGACCCTAGAGCCTCATCCCCTACAGCCAGGCTGGCGTTCGCTGAACTCTGAGTCCTTTGGATACCGGGCTGAGGATACGATCAAGGCGATTGCTCTGCACGGGTTGACCACTTTCTGTGGATTCCACCCCTTGGAGCTATCCACCCACCCCATTGGCTTGTTCCCTGCTGAGAAGGAGGATGACCCAATGTGGAAGGACCGAGTGGAGCATGCCAAGGACATATGGGCTATCTACCCAGGTCAGACTGCTCACTTGACAGTACGGTGCATGAATGCCCTGTACCATCTGCAAGTGATGCATGGTGAGGCAATGTCTTATTTGATGGCATTGTTGGAGGCAACTAAGATCACCCTGGATAACAGAGAGGAGCTCGTGGTTGACTTGTCCACTGAGATGGTGGAAAAAGACTTACAAGTGGAGCAGTTGTCAGATGAGATTCACGAGCTTGAGGAGCTAGTGGGAACCAGGGAGAACACCATCGAGGTTCTCGAGGATCAACTTGTTAACACCCAGCAGCAGCTTGCCGAGGCTAACGAGCACCTGGATATGCATCACCAGGAGATCCAGGATATGGGGGCCAACGAGGATGTCGACATCAAGGGAGGAGAGGAGCCTGCCTCTAGTTTGGACACTGCGGGCTCAGGGAGACCACCTTCCCCCGAGTCGAGTGTTGCCTCGTTCGCTCATTAGGTCACAGGGGTAGAGTAGAAGTCTGTGATGGTAGAACTCCTCGAAGCTAGCTTAGCTTTTGCACCCCTAGGGTACTAGGCTAGATAGAGTTGAGTCTTTTGGGCTATTGATGTAATCGCGATAAACTTCTTTTGGAAGCATGGTTGATGAATGATGTCAGTCTTAATTTAAGGAGGAAAGTTTATGCCATGTGAAATCTTTTATGATTATGCAAGAATCTACCAGTTTTGCCTTTTGACTCTTTCATCGCGGCTAAACCTTGAACCTCAAGTTGTGATATTGGGAATGTATGTGATTTTTCAGATGGCCGGGAGAGCGCGTCATGGACAGAATGAGCGCATTCCTCCACCACCGCCACCACCTCCTACTCTGCAGGAGCTAATGGCTCAGCAAAATGAGATCTTGAGATAGCTAGCTCAGCGTCAGCCGCCACCTGAGCACTATGGTGGTGGTGATCATCAGCGCCACCCCGCAGCAGCCACCTACCAGGAGTTCCTCAGTACCCAGCCACCGTTGTTCACCAGGGCAGAGGACCCGCTGGATGCTGATGTATGGTTGAGAGTAGTGGAATCCAAATTCCCACTACTCAATGGAGTTTGTTCAGAGGTGACTAAGGTCAGGTTCGCCACCCAGCAGCTTCGCGGACCCGCGCGGACATGGTGGGACCACTACCTTGCTATGCAACCAGATGACCGAGAGGTGGAATTGAGAGAGTTCAAGGCCGCTTTCAGCGGACACCATATACCAGCAGGCATTATGGACCAAAAGCTCAACGAGTTTCTGGCACTCACCCAGGGAAACCGGACAGTGTTACAATATGCTTAGTCCTTCAATGACCTGTGCCAGTATGCTGGGTATCATGCAGACACGGACGAGAAGAAGAGGGACAGGTTCAGGAGGGGGCTCAGCACTAAGCTCCGTGACCGTCTCAACACCGTCAGGGCCAACAGCTATAATGAGTTAGTCAACATGGACATTTCTCAGGAGGACTGTATCACAGCTCGTCAGGCAGAGAAGAAGAGGAAGACCACTGTGGCAGGACCTTCAGCTCCGCTGCAGCGCTTCAGGATTGTGTCTGACACTCAGAACAGGGGACCTCAGCAGCAGCAAGGGCGTTGGGTGATCCGACCGCAGCAGCAGCAGGCACCCAACCGCACCGACTTTCCAGCTCAGAGGAACAATCAACAGCAGCAGCAACCTCGTCAGTCCAATGACAACAGGTGTTTCACTTGTGGCAACACCGGACACTATGCCAAGAATTGCCCTAGGAACCAGCAGAGGCAGGGACAAAATGCTAACCAGAACCAAGGCAAGAGGCAGAAGGTGCAAGTGAGACAAGGCAGGCTGAACTTCACTACCATGGCTGATATTCTAGAGGGAGCACCCGTCATGACTGGTATCTTTACAGTTTTGAATTATCCTGCTATTATTCTTTTTGATTCTGGTGCATCGCATAGTTTTATCAGTGCCAAATTTAGTGCCAAGTGTCAGTTACCTTTTCACCACACCAATGGGGGTATTACAATTTCAACACCCGGAGGCCGGATTGCCACCAATCAAATCAGCAAGCATGTGCCTATAAAGTTTGGTAGTCTGATAATTAAAATCAACCTTCTTATTTTGGGGTTAGATAGTGTGAATATCATATTGGGAACCGACTGGTTGACCAAACATCAAGCAGTGATTGATATTGCAGCTAGGGCCATTGAAATGCACTCACCGACCTGTGGTGAAACCACATTATATTTGCCCGACCAGGGTTGTATCCGTTCTTGTGCCTTCGTTATGATAGAATCCCCAGTGGAAAGGATCCCAGTGGTTTGTGACTACCCAGATGTTTTTCCGGATGAATTGCCAGGAATGCCACCTGACAGAGACATTTAGTTTGCAATTGAATTGCAACCCGGGACCGCTCCTATCTCCAAGAGACCCTATAGGATGCCTCCCGCGGAATTGGCAGAACTGAAAAAGCAACTACAAGAGTTGTTGGACAAGGGGTTCATTCACCCCAGTACTTCACCGTGGGGATGTCCGGCCTTGTTTGTAAAGAAGAAGGATGAGAGTTTGAGAATGTGTGTTGACTACCACCCTCTCAATGCGGTGACCATCAAGAACAAATACCCACTGCCCCTCATTGATGTTTTGTTTGATCAGTTGGTGGGAGCCAAAGTGTTCTCCAAGATAGATCTTCGCTCGGGCTACCATCAGATCAAGATCCGTGCCAATGATATTCCCAAGACGGCCTTCTCTACCAGATATGGGCTTTATGAGTTTTTGGTGATGTCTTTTGGGCTGACCAATGCCCCGGCTTATTTTATGTACCTGATGAACTCAGTATTCATGCCAGAGCTGGACAGATTCGTGGTCGTTTTCATTGATGATATTCTGGTTTATTCCAAGAATGAAGTCGAGCACACTAAACATTTGCATACTGTACTACAGAGACTGCGCGACCATCAGTTGTATGCCAAATTGTCTAAATGTGAATTCTGGCTGAAGGAAATTAAATTCTTGGGTCACACAATTTATCAGGATGGGATATCTGTTGATCCTGAGAAGGTACAAGAGGTAATGGATTGGAAACCCCCAACTACAGTGAGGCAAATTCTGAGTTTTCTGGGATTGGCAGGGTATTATCGACGATTTATTCCAGATTTCTCCAGAATTGCCAAGCCAATGACTGAACTGTTGAAGAAGGGAGTCAAGTTTAATTGGAGCCAAAAGTGTGAGGATGCCTTTCATACCCTAAGACAACATTTGACGACAGCCCCAGTATTAGCACAACCTGATAACACCAAGCCCTTTGAAGTATATTGCGATGCTTCCAGTACTGGTTTGGGATGTGTCTTAATGCAAGACAACAGAGTAATTGCTTATGCCTCCCGAGCACTCAGACCCCATGAGCAGAACTACCCTACCCATGACCTGGAGTTAGCAGCCGTGGTTCATGCTCTCAAGATATGGAGACATTACTTGATGGGAGCTCACTGTAACATTTACACTGATCATAAGATTCTCAAATACATTTTCACTCAGGCAGACCTTAACATGAGGCAGAGGCGATGGTTAGAGATAATCAAGGACTATGATTTGGAGGTGCATTACCACCCTGGCAAAGCCAATGTTGTGGCAGATGCTTTGAGCAGAAAGGCCCAGTGCAATTGTATGAGCATGGATGCAAGAGTCACCACCCTGTGTGATGAGTTGTGCAAGCTGAGCCTAGAAGTTGTTTCTTCAGGTGCTTTAACTTATATCTCGGTGGAGCCCACATTACAAGAGCAAATAGTCAGGGCACAGATTGAAGACAAGGGTGTTCAGGTCATCAAGGAAATGATCAAGCAGAAAGCATAAAAATACAAATGCTTCAGACAGGATAGCAAAGGAATCCTATGGTTTGGAGATCGATTGGTTGTTCCCAAGGACCCTGAGCTCAGAAAGAAGATATTGGATGAAGCTCACCTTTCAAAATTCTCCATGCACCCCGGCAGCAACAAGATGTATCATGATCTCAGATCCCTATACTGGTGGACCAGGATGAAGAGGGAGATTGCTAAGTATATATCAGAATGTGACACCTGCCAGAGGATCAAGGCCAGTCATTTGAAGACAGCAGGCCCTTTGCAACCCCTTCCCGTACCATCCTGGAAATGGGAGGACATTTGCATGGATTTCATCGTGGGATTGCCCAATACCTCCCGGCACCATGATTCCATTTGGGTCATTGTGGACAGATTGACCAAGACAGCTCACTTCTTGCCGGTGCACACCACCTATAGGATGGAGAAATATGCGGAAATCTACATTGACCAGATAGTTCGTTTGCATGGTGTACCAAGGACTATAGTATCAGACAGAGGAGCACCATTTGTGGCACGATTTTGGGAGCAATTGCAGGAATCACTTGGGACCCATGTAATACGAAGCTCAGCATACCATCCTCAAACAGATGGCCAGACAGAAAGGGTAAATCAGATTTTGGAAGACATGTTAAGGGCATGTGTGCTACACTACGGAAAGGATTGGGACAAGTGTCTTTCTTTGGCAGAGTTTTCTTATAATAATAGCTACCAGTCTAGTTTGAAGATGGCACCTTTTGAAGCCTTATATGGGAGAAGATGTAGAACCCCGCTGAATTGGTCTCAAGCAGGAGAGAGGGAAATATTTGGGCTAGATTTGGTACTGGAAGCAGAAGAAAAGGTCAGAGTCATCAAGAGGAACTTAGAAGCTGCTCAGGCCAAGAAAAGGAGCTATCATGACAAAAGAAGGAAGCCTCTACAGTTTGAAGTGGGAGAGCATGTTTATCTTAAGGTATCACCCACCAAAGGTGTCCAGAGATTTGGAATCAAGGGAAAATTAGCTCCTCGCTACATTGGACCCTACGAGATCAAGGAGAGTTGTGGACCAGTAGCATATCAATTGAAGTTGCCACCACACATGTCAGCTATTCATGATGTGTTCCATGTATCTCAGCTGCGAAAATGTGTTCGCTTACCTACTGAAGTGCTACCTGAACCAGAAATTGAGATGGAACCAGACTTATCAAGAGTACCCCATCAAGGTATTGGATCAGAAAGAGAGATCAATGCGAGCAAGGTCGATCAGAATGTATAAAGTTCAGTGGAGTCACCATTTAGCAGAGGAAGCTACATGGGAGACTGAGGATTTCCTACGTTCTCGCTTCCCTGACTTTCTGCCCAAAGAAGTTGGTACGTAACCCAAAACCCCACCCCCACCTGCCCTTTGAATACAAATATAAGAAAAACTTAGATGATAAGGGTAGTCTAAGTTGTGGTTTTAACTTAAAAAGGACTTCCTTCTGAAGTTGCAAAGAGGATAACATTCGAAGAACAGTTAACTAGACAAACTTAAAGACAAGCGGAAACCACACATCAGCACACCTTCATGGCACCCCTCCAAGGGACTCTACCTAAAATCTCGGGACGAGATTCCTTTAAGGGGGGAGGGCTGTAACACCCCATGTGTTACCAAGGCCCTGACTCCCTACTTGCACCCATGACCTGTTATTCCATGTGGTTAAGTGGGGAGAGGGAGCCCTAAAACCCTAAAGAGCCATGTATTAACCAAAAATGTTAATGACCAAAAGCATTACTCAAGCATTATGTAGTTATCACCCTGGGCAAGAGAAAAATAAACCCTAGACCTCTCTTGAACCCCTATCTCCTAAAACCATGGTTGAAAGGGGGAGAGGTTAAGCAAATGTGCAAATCATGACCTAACCTTTGGCAAAAGTTAAGTGACATATTAATCAACAAATATGGAGAGGAAACATTGCAAAAAGACCCCCATAAGACCCCTAAATCAGCCCCAAGTGGAAAACACTATGGAATTCCCCCATTCCTTCTAAGTCCAAAATCAACCCCAATTTAGAGATCAGGGGTGTTCACCTAGCTAATGGCACCAAAACCCCAGGGTCTAAATAGCAAAAAGGAACCAAATTATCTAAAGAACCCCCTGGATGAGTTTGAACCCAAGCCAAGACTGTTTGACACAAGTTGGCACCTGTTTTGTCTCGGTTTGAACAGTGCAGACAGACAAGACTTGGCGCCACCATATCTTCTAAACCAGACCCAATCTTCCCTTGGAACTCACATGAACTAGGTAGCCCTAGGCGCAGGGAAGAAATCTTACACAAGCCATATGGCAAGATTCGCACGTTTGGCTGCTCAGCAGGCGCAAGAACAAGGGCAGAAAGCAACGACCACGTGTTCGACGCGCTCTGGGCTCGCCAGAGCACGTCCGACGCGCGCCCCGCGTCGCGCCAAAGCCCAGTCGGCGCCATGGCCCATGCCCGCGCCTATAAAGCACCCAGGAACTTCGACCGTACCCCTCCGCACGCGCTCGACCTCACCGGAGCCCAAAACCACCGGCGTTTGCCTGTGCACGGCGTGCCCGCGGCCGCCCGATACCCCGCCACCGTAGACCGGCCAACAGAGCCCTTCCCAACCCCGTCCAATCCTTAGAATCAACTGTGCATGCCTCGGTGAAGCTCCCCGAGCAAGGAATCGGAGTTTGCTTCGCCAGAGAAGCCAGTCCACGATCATCGGACTTTGCCCGACCGCCGGCGAGCGTAGACCGGGTAATCCTCTGCTCCATTCTTCGATTCCTTGTGCGCATAGCCTCTACGTCACCCCGTGAAGCTCACCGTGCCATTGGATTGAACTAGATCGTCGTGGGTTGGCTGGAACAACCGCCGCCGATGAGATCCCCCGCCTGCGCACGTGGACTGGACGATTCCGGCCACCACCGCCGTCGAGCCGTACACCGTTGTGACCGCCAGGACCTCCCGGAGCCAACCCCGCCCCTCGCCGGACCTCTCTTGCCGCCGGTAAGCCGCGCCGCCCTTTTCTTTCCCGCGGGTACTGTTTGCATTAGGGGAAGGACCGCGGGGGAGAAGAGGAAAAGGTTAGGGGGTTTTGCGCATTGTCAGTGACTCAGAGGAATAGTAGAGCAGGGGTATAACTGAGAAAGTTAGTTTGGAAAGAGCCTGAGGACTTCGGTGCAAAGTGGTTTTTTCTAGGAAACCTTTTTAAAAATATGATTTAAATTCAAACAGAGCTTAAACAATTCATATCTTCTGTTTTGCTCACCCAAATTGAGTCAAACCAATTTTGCCAGATCTTAATTAATGTAAACTACTGAATAAAAATATAAAACCCCTCAGTGTTACAGAAAACTTTAGAGTTTTGAATTAAATGATTAACTGGCCAAAAGCTAGAAGAAATAAGGAAAAATAGTTACACTATTTAACTGAGGTTAAGAAAATTTAGAGAAGTACTTGATCACCTACTAACCTGCTTAAAAATGATAAACCTCTATGTACACCCAGTTAGGGTAGAGTTTACCCTTTTAATCCTTTATAGCCCAAAGTTAGAGAAAATATTAATGGAGGTTTAAATAAAGAACCAGGGAACACCCATATTTTTTGTTGGCCTACCTATTCCATATAGTTCACTAGAAAAATCTATTATACTCTGGTTTAGTACAAAATAATTGGGATACCTTTTATTTTAAGAAAACAAGAAAAACTTAGAAAAACCCTAGAAAAATAACCCCAAGGAGAAAACACCCCAAACCTTGGGATAACTAATGTTTTGTTATTATGAACATAGGAAAAATACAAAATATGTTGTTTGATATTTTTCAAATGACAAGTTAGTTATAAGCACCTTTTTGGCATAAAACCTTAGAAAATCACAACTGAATAACCACCAATTAACCTTCTGTGATTTTTGGCACAGAAACTTGTGATTACTGTTAGATACCAACAAAAATGACCCTTAAGACAGAACCCACCCCTAGTTAAGTGTTATAGTGTAAAGTGCCCCCTTTTGCCCAACTTTTGTTATTTTTGTCCAAGGCATACCCTTTTTATGATGGACCTCAAATTCATAGAACAAACTGTAGTAGCCAATGGCAACCCACTGTAATTTTTGTAGAATTGTTGGAGCAAGTTAAACCACTGTTGTAGTTCAAGCCCACACGAAGGTTCAGAATTTTGAAATGAAAAAGGGGAAAATGATAGTGGAAACTTGTGTCACCCTAACCCAACTAGCTATAACCCTTGGTTGATTGTCCACTGAAAAATATAAGGGAAATACAAATCCACTATGCCCATCCTTAACAAAGCCTAAACCTAGAGTGATAAGCATAAACCACTAAAAGCCACGCATGACCAAGAAACCCTAAGTTACTAACTAACTTAGTTTTATCTTCCTTTAGCATAATGTTGTTAAATCCTGCATAATCATGACATACATATTCATTGCACTCGATAGACTGCAACCTCGCCGACGGAGAGTACGTCCTCGTGCCGGAGCAAGGAGCTGCTCAGGAGGTAGCCCCGGATCCAGCACTAGAGCCTGCCCCAGAGGATCTGCCTGCCCCAACTTTGGAAGGCAAGCCCCGGTTTTATGCATAACCTATTTATTATGCTATTTTACTACACTTAACGATTGTAGGATTGAATGTGCACTTAAGTGTAGGATTTATTTGAAACTCTAGTTGCATGATCTCAGGAATCCCATTGAGATGAATACTAGTATGCTAAGTCGAGTAGCTGCTTTATTAATTAGGGATTTCGGTAGAAGTCGAGTGATTTTTCTAGCACTCGCGCGAGGTCAGGAATTGATTGTGCCCACTTTCATATCATAATGATGTTGGTTGGTGGACAACAATCCATGGGGATTGGTGGTCCACAGGATGAAAATTGGAATAAGGATTAAGGTGTGGTACCGTGAGTCAAGCGTTTGAACGTACTAAGCACATGCCAAGAAATATGGTAAATCGGTAAGCCTAGTACCTGATTGAACCTACCAGCGGACATATCCCCTCACGCGACCTGAGACGTGGTCTCCCATTCTGGTTATGGTGGGTACAAGTGCGGTCACTGCACGACGGCAGTCGGGGTCAGTGAGGCATTGTACGCCAAGGCGGTGAGCCCTGATCTGCTGCCAGGGAATCGATGGGGACGGTTGATGTCTGTGGGGACGGAGTGCCTCGCCACGTCGTGTGTTTACATTTACCTTGCAAGGTTTAAAAACTCGATTCGAATCGTCTGCTTCTCGCAGCTAATGAGACTACTTGATCCATGCTGCGACATTGAGTAATAAGTGAAAATGTGATGAGTTGACACAAGATGTTGATTGCTAAATATGTTTGATACCATGTATGAGTAGATAGTACACATTTAGCCTTAAGAGAGTCACACTTAAACTTGACAAAGCTAAAACTTGATTTATAAACTCAGCTAGTGCTTTTGGCAACCAAACCCCACAGCCAAACAGCTGCATGTCTAGAGGTAGAGGAGTAGACTCCTCACACCGGGTAAGTCTAGCTGAGTATTAGTATACTCAGCCTTGCTTGTGGCATAATTTTTTACAGGTTCTCTGGAAGACATGGTTGCTGGAGTGACTTGGCCGTCCATCTTGCCACCGGGGTGGACAGTTGAGGGGGATCCTGCCTCGGTTGAGGAGGAGCATGAGGAGTGATGGGACAGGCTTCCCCATCTCTCTGTTTATTTATCGTTAGTTTTATTCCGCTGCACTTCGAACAATGATGTCTACTTTTGTTAAAACTCCGATGATGATGTAATAAGCTTAATACTCTTTAGCGTATGGTTTTATGCTTTATTGTATTTGCTCTGTGACTCACCATCGAGTGAGACTGTGGTACTTGATCCTGTCAGTGGCCTTGTCAGACTAGATCCGAGGGATTGACGGGTTATTCCCATTTAAGTGTGGTCTAGCCTCCAAGGCGGGATTTAGGCACTTAAGTTGGAATAATTCGGGCAGTTCCGCCACAGGGAGCAAATGTTATATTCTAGTAAAGAAAGGTAGAAATTCTAAGTTTGCTCCCGAAGCTGTAGAAGGGTTTTTGTTAGGTTATGACTCAAATACAAAGGCGTATAGGGTCTTCAACAAATCATCGGGTTTGGTTGAAGTCTCTAGCGACGTTGTATTTGATGAGACTAATGGCTCTCCAAGAGAGCAAGTTGTTGATCTTGATGATGTAGATGAAGAAGACGTTCCAACGGCCGCAATACGCAACATGGCGATTGGAGATGTGCGGCCACAGGAACAAAAAGGAGCAAGATCAACCTTCTTCCTCAACAATGGTGCATCCCCCAACTCAAGACGATGAACAGGTTCATTAAGAAGAGGCGTGTGATCAAGGGGGAGCACAAGATGATCATGTGATGGAGGAAGAAGCACAACCGCCACCTCCAACCCAAGTTCGAGCGATGATTCAAAGGAATCATCCCATCGACCAAATTTTGGGCGATATTAGCAAGGGAGTAACTACCCGCTCTAGATTAGTTAATTTTTGTGAGCATTACTCTTTTGTCTCTTCTATTGAGCCTTTCAGGGTAGAAGAGGCCTTGCTAGATCCGGACTGGGTGTTGGCCATGCAAGAGGAGCTCAATAATTTCAAGAGAAATGGAGTTTGGACACTGGTGCCTCGTCCCAAGAAAAATGTTGTGGAAACCAAGTGGGTGTTCCGCAACAAACAAGACGAGCACGGGGTGGTGACAAGGAACAAGGCTCGACTTGTGGCAAAAGGTTATGCCCAAGTCGCAGGTTTGGACTTTGAGGAGACTTTTGCTCATGTGGCCAGGCTAGAGTCCATTCGTATTTTGCTAGCATATGCCGCTCACCATTCTTTCAGGTTGTTCCAAATGGATGTGAAGAGCGCTTTCCTCAACGAGCCAATCAAGGAGGAGGTGTACGTGGAGCAACCCCCTGGCTTCGAGGATGAACGGTACCCCGACCACGTATGTAAGCTCTCTAAGGCGCTCTATGGACTTAAACAAGCCCCAAGAGCATGGTATGAATGCCTTAGAGACTTTTTAATTGCTAATGCCTTCAAGGTTGGGAAAGTCGATCCAACTTTATTCACTAAGACTTGTGATGGTGACTTATTTGTGTGCCAAATTTATGTCGATGACATAATATTTGGTTCTACTAACCAAAAGTCTTGTGAAGAGTTTAGCAGGGTGATGACTCAAAAGTTTGAGATGTCGATGATGGGCGAGTTGAACTACTTCCTTGGGTTCCAAGTGAAGCAACTCAAGGACGGCACCTTCATCTCCCAAACGAAGTACACGCAAGACTTGCTAAAGCGGTTTGGGATGAAGGACGCCAAGCCCGCAAAGACTCTAATGGGAACTGACGGACACGTCGACCTCAACAAAGGAGGTAAGTCCGTTGATCAAAAAGCATACCGGTCTATGATAGGTTCCTTGCTTTATTTATGTGCTAGTAGACTGGATTTTATGCTTAGTGTATGCATGTGTGCTAGATTTCAATCCGATCCAAGGGAGTGTCACTTAGTGGTCGTGAAGCAAATTCTTAGATATTTAGTCGCTACGCCTTGCTTCGGGATCTGGTATCCAAAGGGGTCTACCTTTGACTTGATTGGATATTCAGACTCCGACTATGCTGGATGTAAGGTCGATAGGAAGAGTACATCGGGGACGTGCCAATTCTTAGGAAGGTCCCTGGTGTCATGGAGTTCTAAGAAACAAACTTCCGTTGCCCTATCCACCGCTGAGGCCGAGTATGTTGCCGCAGGACAGTGTTGCGCGCAACTACTTTGGATGAGGCAAACCCTCCGGGACTTTGGCTACAAGCTGAGCAAAGTCCCACTCCTATGTGACAATGAGAGTGCTATCCGCATAGCGGACAATCCTGTTGAGCACAGCCGCACAAAGGACATTGACATCCGGCATCACTTTTTGAGAGACCACCAGCAAAAGGGAGATATCGAAGTGTTTTATATTTGCACCGAGAACCAGCTAGCCGATATCTTTACCAAGCCTTTAGATGAGAAGACCTTTTGCAGGCTGCGTAGTGAGCTAAATGTCTTAGATTCGCGGAACTTGGATTGATTTATAGCATACATGTGTTTATGCCTTGATCATGTTCCTTATGCATTTTGTTGTTTATTTATGGTGCTCAAGTTGTACAAGCACTCCCCGGACCTCACAAGTCCATTTGCAAGTGATGCACACATTAAGAGGGAGATGTGCTACAACTTGACCCTTTGAGACTAACCGTGTGCTTGAGTTTGCTTGATTTAGTCTCAAATGTGGATTGAAAGGGAAAAGGTGGACTTGGACCATGCAAGACTTCCACTGCACTCCGATGAGAGGGTAACTTATTCCAAGTTCATCTTCATGCTCTTATTGCCTTTTTTACTCTTCATTGAAGATTTTGGTGAGGCAATGGGGTTCAAGGGCCAAACTTGATCCCGTTTTGGTGCTTGATGCCAAAGGGGGAGAAAATAAGGCCAAAAGCAATAAATGGATCAGCTACCACTTGAGAATTTTGAAAATAGTAGAATAGAGCTGTTGGTTTGTCAAAACTCTCTTGTTGTCTCTTTTGTCAAAAGTTGGCCTCTTGTGGGGAGAATAGTCGATTATGGGAAAAAGGGGGAGTTTTTGAAATCTTTGATCAATTTCTCTTGAAACAACTCTCTTTATGTCTCAGCAAGTGTGTTTGACTTAGAGATAGAAAGTTGAGGTTGATTTGCAAAAACAAAACCAAGTGGTGGCAAAGAATGATCCATATATGCCAAATTTGAATCAAAACAATATTGAGTTCCCAATTTTATTGATGTTGCGCTTCCTTTAGTTGCTTTTTGTTGTGTTGGCATAAATCACCAAAAAGGGGGAGATTGAAAGGGAAATGTGCCCTTGGGCCATTTCTATGTATTTTGGTGATTGAGTGCCAACACAAGTGGACTTATGGTAATCTATGCAAAGTGATGGACAAAGTGCAAATCAAGTCTAAAGGTATGTTTCTAGACTTGGTACATTGTTTTAAGAACTAATGTATTGTGTCTAAGTGCTGGAAACAGGAGAAATCAAATTGGAAAAGAGATGGCTTTGTTCAGCCAAAGACAGCTCGGTCTGGGTGCACCGGACAGTGTCCGGTGGTGCACCGGACAGTGTCCGGTGCGCCAGGCTGGCGACTGTCAACTGGCTGCTCTCGGGAAGCGACCAACGGCGTACGACTATAAATCACCGGACTGTCCGGTGGTGCACCGGACTGTCCGGTGAGCCATTCACATGCGAAGTCGTCGCTCTCGGGAAGTGATTAACGGCGTACGGCTATAAATCACCGGACTGTCCGGTGGTGCACTGGACTGTCCGGTGAGCCAACGGTCGGCTGGGCCAATGGTCAGCCAAGGAATCCGTGCGCGACGCGTGGCCGAGCCAACGGTCAGAAGGGGGCACCGGACTGTCCGGTGTGCACCGGACAGTGTCCGGTGCGCCAACGGCTCTGGATCTTCAACGGTCGGCTGCGCCACATAAGGAAAGAAATCCGCACCGGACTGTGTCCAGTGGTGCACCGGACTGTCCGGTGCGCCAGGCGACAGAAGGCAAGAATTGCCTTCCTAGAATGCTCTCAACGGCTTCTAGCTGCCTTGGAGCTATAAAAGGGGCCCCTAGGCGCATGGAGGAGAACACCAAGCATTCTCTAAGCATTCCTAAGCACCAAGACTTCAATTCCGCGCATTCGATTCTTTGTGATAGCAACTAGAGCTCCATTTGAGTAGTGTACTCTTTGGGTTGTGTTGAGAGCTCGTGTTGTGACTTGTGTGCGTGTTGTTGCTCTGATTTTGTGTCTTGTGTGCATTGCTCATCCCTCCCTTACTTCGTGCTTCTTTGTGAAAATCAAAGTGTAAGGGCGAGAGGCTCCAAGTTGTGGAGATTCCTCGCAAGTGGGATGTAGTAAACAAAGCAAAACACCGTGGTATTCAAGTGGGTCTTTGGACCGCTTGAGAGGGGTTGATTGCAACCCTCGTCCGTTGGGACGCCACAACGTGGAGTAGGCAAGTGTTGGACTTGGCCGAACCACGGGATAAACCACTGTGTCTATCTATGTTGATCTTCTTGTGGTTATCGTGTCTTGCAAGAACTCCTCTCTAGCCACTTGGATTTATTGTGCTAACTCCAAATCAAGTTTTGTGGCATTAAGTTTCAAGTTTTTACAGGATCACCTATTCACCCCCCCCCCCCCCCCCCGTCTAGGTGCTCTCAAACCTACCCGTCTATTTATATAGTGCTACAGGTGTGAAGGTAAATCGTCAAGTCGCCTGCACCCGCTGAACAGTCGCCCGCACCCGCTGAATGGTGGACCACAGCGCATGGGAGATGAATCGCCAGATCGCGCGTACCCGTCGCATAGTGGGGCCACCTCGTGCTCGGAATATTATAATCGTTTCTCGGCAACGAGCTCAGGGAAGGTGTTTTTCAGACCTTCAGCATTCCAAAGCCTAGGAGAATTTTTCACGGATCAAGCTCGTTACAAAAAACGATCTAGCACCGCGAAGGGGCTATTGTTGGGGGTCTGCTTCGTCGCTGAAGGTCCTGTTCAGAAGGTTAACACAGAAGCAACGCCGAAGATACCATTTAGGGAGCTTCGGCATAGCAACGCGCCTTGAGACGAAGGGTTGCACCGACTTAAAGATTCAAAGACCAATCGGCCCATGATAACATGTGTCTTGATTGTAACCAGTTATAAGGGGTATAAATGTAAACTCGTACAGGCTGCGTCCTGTGACTATAAATAGGTGAACAGTACTCCCATACTGTTCATGCTGACTTGTATTCGCTCGTGCGTCACGCTTGGACTTTTACCTTCTGTCAAGCCGAAGGTACTAATGTAGTTCAATATTGTTTCTGTTTATCCATGATAATAAAAAAAGATATATTAATAATGTCATATGATTATTCATGTTGTCTTTTATATTTCATATGCTTCTTCTTTCATTAACATGCACTATGATGATGAAGGTATGTCCTTCATCACCTTCATCTAAAGATCATTATATCATATGGGAAATAATGCTTCGAAGGACGAAGGGCATTAACCTTTAACATTTTGTGTTGCCTTGTTCTTAACTCGTAGCATTTGAGAACAAGTCCCCAACAGGTGGTGACCATGTGGAGTAGAACAAAGGTGTGTCACTCAATGAACTATTGTATTACATTTGTGTATCTGGGCTCTTACATGCTAGTGTGTGCATGTATATGCAATATCTTAAGTCACACCATAAGGTTGCACTTGTGGTGACGATTAAAGAATCTCTAGATATTTAATTAATACCTCTTGTGGTGATGTCATAAGTTAGTCTTAAGTCATCTTAGTGTGGTATGAGTCAAACATGCTAACTTCTCAAGAATTTTGGCTTAAAATATTGCATATCATGTCTATTTGTATACCATTTGATCATGAGAAATTCCTTAAATTGGTACAATTTCACATTTTCATATTTTGCTTGTACCAAGACTCGAATTATAGAACTTAATCCCCTGGTCTCACAAGTCCAAGTGCATAAGCTAAACAAGTATTCATAACTTGTATGCATACATTTAGGGGGGAATGGTCTATAATTTGAATCTTTGAGACTAACTTCATTTCCAAGTCTATTATATGCTCAAATTAGAAAGGAACTTTTGGGCAAAGACAATCGCTTCCACTGCAAATTTTGATGGGTATCAAATATTCTTTGCTCCAATAAATGTATCTTCTATACATTTTAGAATGAGATTCTCTTGTATATGCTACTCCAACGTCATCTGAAATTTGTAAATATGTATCACATCCTTTTGGATTGCAAATGTCTGAAGTAGCATAGCTTATAAATTCTCTTGTCTAGAACTTAATTGATTAAATAGTGCACATGTTTCTTATGTTGCATGATTATCTTCAATTGATACTCATTTTATGTAAATGGTACTTTAAATTGCAAATAAGTACTCTCAAAAGGTATCAATTGAAATTATACCTATGTGTGCACTAAAGCTTGAGGAGAACATAATATAATATGCAATTAGTGATCTGATTATCTATCAAATTATATTAAGTGGTGTTTTTCAATTGGTATTTTTTATACATGAACACTAGTTGTACAATCCATACTTGTGCTATTTTCATATTGCGTCTTGTTGTGATAAGAAAATGTTAGATGACATCTAGACTCCAGGTATCAAGATTCACCTTCGATTTAGTATGACAATCTTCATTTGATATCTTGGACCTATGTCACAATTATGCCAACAAGAGATTGCAAATGAATTCTAAATACAAAACAAGTTTGGAACACCCCCTTTGAAAAGGTAAAATGTAAAGGTACATCACTTCATGTCACTTCTCCATTACCTTTGTGCCATATAAGGACCCTTTTAATGATAGTGTGTTCAAATCTTGATTAATCATAATTTCTACCCTTTATATTCTTTGTATCCTTTTTAGAGATTTATGACAAAGGGGGAGAAATTGTGCATTAAAGCTTACCTTTAGTCCTGTGTAACTAAGTGTAAGAAGACTTTTGAAAAGGGGGAGAAATAATTGACAAAAGGGGGAGAATCATAAGTAAAACATAAGATGTAGGAAATGATGAGTGCATAATATGTCATGAGCATCACGTTTATTTATGACACAATGCACCCCACGAATAGTATGATATAAGTTATCTCCATACTTTAACCCAAATATGCGCTTTTGGCATTTGTGTATAAAATTGGTATTTTCTGATATGCACATATTTAGGGGGAGGAAACTATATCATAGGATTCAAAATCTTATTTATCAAATCTTATGTAAGCTTTAAATGTGTTGTCATCAATCACCAAAAAGGGGGAGATTGAAAGAGCATTCATCCCTTTTGTGAGTTTTGGTGATTTGGATAACAACACATTTAAAGGTCTAACAAGTTTGCTAAGTGTTGAACAGGAAATTCAGTATGATGAACATACTTGAATAGTGTATAATGATAAGTGAACAAAGGTTCAACACAAGGTTAAATAACCAGTGAGACAATGCAAATAGATATAATATGGTATCTATATTGGTTTGAATATATGGACAAGACCTGAGAAATCACTATGCATAAATATGATCAGAATAGAGGTTGAAGTGATTAATAGGATTGGTCAAGCCAAAGTGAATAAGATATGAGGAATCGTGAATTGGCTTGACCATATTACTATTAGTCCATATATGCTTCTATGAGAATCAAACTAGAGCTTGATCGATCTTAGCATTTATATCTAGATGACATTCAAGCAAGGTTCACAATATCAAAGAAATGATTCTCTCAATGGATGCTCAATATGATGTGACTCAAGAATGGCTTGATAGGGTGAAGATAGCAAGGAAAGGGCTTCAAGGAACTAAGCGGAGGTGAAGGCCAAGCGACGGCTTGTGGACCGAGGTACCATGGCTAAGGTGAAGAAGAGAGTACTTGCACTAAGTCGATGAACTAATCAGCTATGAAGAGTTATAATATGTTGATGCATCAGTAAGGTGACTTGAAGCCATGATTTGAACTCATATATGGTGAAATGGTACAAGTCACAGGCTCGATTTATGTTTGCTTCAAAAGGTGAGACAAAGATGTTTGTGATCCTTATGAAGCAACGCCTAGGAGAAATCACACATGAGACACCAATGACTCAAGGAGTTTACTTAATTATATTTTATTTAACTTGAGTATAGGAATCATCATACTATCAAGGGGGATCCAAAAAGAAGGTTGGTGCTGGTACTAAAGCTCAAAATCCTTGATCCAAAACTTCTATTTTACCCTTGTTAATCCTTAGAGAAAGTATGTAGTACAACCTTTTTTAAGTCTATCTTTGCCAAAATTGCTTTCTGGAAAATACTGGTTCAGCTGGTTTTCAGGCTGGTTCAGCTGGTATTCAAATACTGGTTCAGCCGGACACTCAACCGTAGCTTTTTGAAAACCGGTTCAGCCAGTTTTGGGACCGGTTCAACCAGTTTTTGTGCAGAAAAGTAAAAACGGCTAGTTTTGGAGCCCCACCTATATATACTCACTCCTACCTCTCTCCCCCAAATATGAGCACACACCAAACTCCATTTCTAACCTGAGAAACACCTCCCACTCTCTCTCACACACCTCTTGCCTCTCCCATTTGAAATCTTTGGAGAGAAATCTTTGAGTGAGATTGAAGAGCTACGATTTTGGTGCTTCATCTCTAAATCCTTCTTGCTCTTCTTGATTCGAGCTTTGGTACTACATCGAGTTCTTTGTAAATTCATTACTCTTGGAGCTTCTAGCTCCTAGACAACTAGGTGTCTCTTGTTTGTCTCCAAATCTTGTGGAAGACCACAAGAAAGTTTGTATTACCCGCTCGTTTGAGCAATGATTAGTGTGTGGGCTTGACCTTGGTGGTCGGCAAAGGGAGGATTAGGGTTGAAAGAGACCCGGCTCTTTGTGGGTGCCTCAACGAGGAAGTAGGGCACCTTGGTGGTGTGACCGAACCTCGGGATAAATCTTGTGTCTCTTGTGTTCTTGCTCATTGTATTTGTTTGTGTTCTTCGTTCTCTCACCATCCCGCGGAAGAATTGTTTATATCTTTTTGGTGTGTGGATTTTGAGAAGTGCCCTTCTCAGATCTACTACTTTGAACCCTTTAGATCAACTAGAACATCTCATTTCCAAAGTTAACTGGGTGAATTTCGAGATCAATTCAGTTTATATCTCATTCTTTAGTTAAGCTCGTGCAAACCGGTTGAACCGGTTTTACCCAGTTCATTTCTAGTTTTTGTTGAAAAAGTTTCCACTTGCCTATTCACCCCCCATCTAGGCAACTTTCAGTGACAAAGAAGGAGCTCATTGCACATGAGACATGACATGATGCCATGAGGTTAGATGGAGAAGATCAATTGACATAGCTTGGCTATGATGGACCGGTTACAAGTGTGAAGGGCAAGTCGGAGTACTTGGCACGGATGGACCGAAGCAACAGTGAAGAGCAAGTGAAGTTATGATCGATGAACCAATAAGGCTACACGATGACATGAAGGACTTCCTCCGTTTTCTTGATTGTGTTAGAGAAGTTCTGTTAGTTGGCACAACTAATTTCTTCATGTTTTGTTCTCAACTACTATGTAGCTATCTGCTTTTAGTTTAATACAAGCTATTTGTTTGCATTCTTTTTCATTCATTGTAAATTTTGTGTTTATCTTTCAATGTTGTTTTCAGTTTATCCTAGATTTATAATTGAGAATGAGAGCAAAACATGTACTAGCATCTCGAGTTCATTGATTGGGCTTGAAGCTCTCGATAACATCAGACTATGTTTTACCTATGCATTTTTTATGTTTGATTCTTTCTTTGTGAAATACAACCCTAGAATCAGTAAACATGGATCAATTGAGTGCTTGAGCTTATTATAATGGAGTCTGCAAACATAGACAATAATGTTTTTGTTTTTTCTCAATGTAGTTTTAAGTTTATCCCATGCCTCAGCTATGAGGCATTGATGCTATCTTTTACACATTATCTATGTTTATGTGTTTATGGATGATGCCTCCTCTTATGGCTACATGCTATCATACAAGAATTTAAAGTTTTGACCATTCCAATCAACTTGGAGGTAATTAAAGAGAAGATTGCCATGCTCATTGCGTCGTAGATCATCAATATAAAAGGAAAGTTTTATGCCCCAAATCAACCATGATGAACAAGATTATTCAACTTGGAGTTTATTCTGATGCTACAAATCAACTGTATGAAGTGCCACGATATGTTCATGTTGTCCTTGCTAACTTATTATCATGCTCCAAATCAGCTGTGTGAATTTCCTTGGTATGTAGCTGATGTGGTGATATATGTAGCCAATGTGTGGTGAACAAAGGTACTATTGTGATGTATGTGATCCATGTTGTGATGAATAATGATTAATTTTTTATTGTGATAAGTTTGAAGCCAATTAAGTGAAAAGAGATCAGTGGTCTACGTTATGCGAGATTTGTGTATGCCACCTATGAACCTGTGTGTTCTATGATGTATCTACCATCTGATAAGCGCCACAAAATAGATGGGAGCTTTAAATGTGTCTATAGTATGAACAATATTACATACACAAAATTTGCTTAATTTTATCTTCTTATATGCAAGGTACTTGTTTTACTTTTTAGATAATTCGTTATTGGTGCGCCGCACATCCTCAGTGCTGGGAGCAAATGGTGGATAGGTGGTGCTTGCCTGAGTAGGACGAGGCGCACGACACTAACCGGGAATGGCATTTCATGATGCAAGGTCCCTCCCACCACCAAGGCAACCATAGCCTTGGTAAATATGCAGAAGCATGGGTACACCCTCTTTTTTATTTAGGTATATAACACTAAACTAGACATGATTTCTAACTATCTCGTTGGTTTTCTTGCAGTCGTCGTCAAATGGTGGCTAGCCTTGCTCCATCTTCTTGGTGTATGCTATGGCCCATAAGGGCAAGGTGACGTTCGATGTCAACTACAACCCGGAGGATGGGCCTGAGGCGTGTAGCAACCCCATCGTCTATAGCCTCCTAAGTGAGTACACTGCCATGTCACAGGAGGTCCATGGGCCAGATTACGATTCGAGGACCGAGGACATCGACGGAGATGTTCTAATGAGGGTCGGAGGAGGTAAGAGGCATGGGTGGTAATGGATTGCCGATGGGACAATCGACTCGTCGTCCACTCCCACTTTGTCTCAGGTGCGAGCAAGGAGCACGAGCTCAAGCCCAGCCATACGACCTTGGCAGGACAACTCACATCATTAGATACAACAACTCCAGATTAATGCTTCTGTAACTCGTCATTCCTTGAGTTATATACCTTCTCTTTGAGTTATTATAACATTGGGTAAAATATTATAGGCCTAGCTAGAAGAAGAGAGGAGGAAACAGCGGGAGATGGAGGCGAGGATGATGGCGGAGCGGGTGGCCCACTTGGCAGATCAGCAGAGGATGGCGGAGATGTTCTAGTACATGCAGAGCCTTGGCACCGCACAGGGTTTTGCTCCACCACCTCCATTATTCCCTCCAGCTGACCTTGCTCTGTTCCATACTCCTATGAGTATCAAAGTTCTAGCCATGCATGATATATATTCATCTAATATAACATATGCAATCCCTTCTCTATGCGGGGACAATCTGGGACGGCATCTAACAAACCTCATGGATCGCCCAACCCATCGCCGTACCAGTTCAGCCGCCCACCTCACTGAGATACTTAGTGCACATGATCTTATATTTGTTGGTGTTGTTAATACTTTGTGAGATAACTTGGACTGAGCTTGTTTATGTTGGTAATGCTTTGTGAGATACTTGAGACTTATATTTGTGAGTGTTGGAGACTTATGTTTGTCTTTGAACTTGTTTGTTGTGGTGATATTTATGAGATTTATGGTCTTTGTGAGATATGTGATGGTTATGTGATATCTGTGATGTATATGTGATGGTTATGTGATATATCTTTTGTTTGTTTGGATGGAATAATAAAAACAAATAAAAAGGGGTATGCTGGTCTCTTTGCCGAGTGTCAAGGTCATAGCACTCGGCAAAGAAGGCACACCTGGGAACCGGTAAAGCTTTTTTGCCGAGTGTTGTAGTCTTGGTATTCGGCAAAGAAGCAACATTTGCCGAGTGCCTCCTAGTGCACTCGGCAAAGGTACTGACAAAGGGACTCGCTGGTGATCCCTTTACCGAGTGCTAGTCCGGCAGAGCACTCAGCAAAGAGGGAGCCTTTGCCGAGTGCCACCTAATACTCTCGACAAAGGAACTGGCAAAGGGACCCACAGGGAGCTTCTTTGCCGAGTGTCAGTAGTAGACACTCGACAAAGAGTGAGCCTTTGCCAAGTGTCTCTGTAGCACTCGACATAGTCTTCGTCGTCGTCACCTGACGCCGTGACAATGACTTTCCTTTGTCGAGTACTATGTGGCACTCGGCAAAGTCTTTGCCGAGTGCCCGATAAAAAGTACTCGTCAAAGAAGCCGCCTTCGCCGAGTGTTTTGCAGGCTTTGTCAAGTGCTTCAGACACTCGACAAAGAAGTTGTTTCTGGTAGTGATGTAGACGAATAAGGTCATTCTCATGGAAAGTTTTATATGAGTTTTATTTTTATTAAATGATATGTCATATAAACAAATAGAATAACATGATATGTGATTCAATAAAGAGAGATATGAGAGAGTTGCATGGGAGATGAGAGAGTTTTATGGGAATTAAACTCTATATAATTGTTTTCTAGACATATGTTAACATGACAGCCTAAGAATAGTGTATAAAACTATCCATTATGAATAGCCTAACATCTATTGATGCACTGTAGTACAGACGTGTTAATAAAGTGTCGTTGTACTATTCTTTTTACTACATACGAATGAAAAGAAACGTCTCTCAGTATTGATGACTTTACTATGAGGCGTGAAAAGACGTGTCTTTAAAAAGAAAAAGGTGTCTCTTAAAGGGCATGTATAGTGGAGAGACACAAAAATGGTTCTCTAAGCACAAGAGACAACTAAGAGACTATTATACAATATAGTGTTTATAAATGTAGTGTATTAATAAATACAGAAGTAAATGTGTTTGTACAACATGGATTGATAGAACAGACGACAAATTCGTACAGTGGGAAGTGATACGTCTGTTGCTCCTTGGGTTTCGAGTCAGAGGTGTCTCTTCGTGGAGAGACGGCTCTATGATTTTTTTACAAATACCCTATTTAAACACCTCAAGAGCCTCTATATTAAACACCATTGTACATACCCTATCTGGATTGATGACTTTACTACTATCTTTAGAGACGTTTACTATTGTCCTTAGAGGTCTTTACTAGGTGAGTGCCAAAGTTGTTGGATCTTTACTTAGGTCCTTATATGTCACAACCGGGTTTTAGGGGTCCAAAACCCGGGCGCGAAATAATCACCAGGTGTGCTAGGACCAAGTCTCACACATATGATGAATAGTGGTATAGAAACAAATGTCACATCTTTACTATATAATAGGGGTTTTGTACAAAATAAATAATTACATCATACGAAGTCAACGGTCCAGCAACCTAAAGTTGATTGGGAGACGATGGCCTAGATCTCTCACGAACTCGTCACGGCATCCTCCATGCGCCTCATCCTGTGGTACCTGTTCTTGACCTGTGGGGGTGTGAGACAGCAAGAGTGAGCTCACATACGTTCATCGCTCAACAAGTTGTGGGGAATAATATGCATGAACTCGCCAAAGGTGGGAGCTCACGTGAAGTGTAAGGCTTACCAAAGAGGATGGTTAGAGCTGAGCATTGCTTTTAAAGCTGGTCAAAATTTTATTAGCAATTACTAAGTATAAGTAAATATCAACACAATTAAGTAGTAGAACAAAAGTGATAGCAACACCTGCGATGCAATGCATATGACAAATTGAATTTAGTTCCATAAGTTAATCATGTGAGGGTCCGAGCTGCTCATGACCGTGAGCACGGCTGATATACTAGTTTTACACTCTATAGAGGTTGCACATCTTTACCCACAAGTCATGTTACCCATCTACCACGGAGTTGTACGGGTCCCATACACCTCTACCAAGGAAGCAAGGCAGGGTAACACTACGAGGCCTTTACAAAGTTCCACTAGTTTCAGAAAACCCGCTATAGTTTATAGGAAGCTCCAATGCAGGGTCCCTCGCCTGACCGCCATCGCAGCAAAATCAACCCAAGGACATCCCTACACTGACCACTCCCCTACTGCCCTTGCCCCTTTCAGATAAGGTAGTCATCCACTAGCTTTCCTAATTAATCAGCCAATGGGTCCCATTCCTCCCTTGTGGTAGCACTATTTTCCCGGGTGGTCGCTCCATGTTCCAATTAACATAATGATCTTAACATAAACAGTAAATAACAACTGATAATAAAAGTATAATCATGAATAGTGTGCATCTCTATACCTAAAACCACATAAAGCAATAGCAGGTACTACCCAAGAATTCAGTGGTAAACAAGGTATAAAGATAGTCAAACTAGGGTAACCTATTGGGTCCCATCAAAATTTAACCTATGTAGATCATTATGATTAACCAGAACATGACAGGGTAAAAAGAAGTGATCAAGGGCACAACTTGCCTGGGACTTGAGATTCCAGGTACCAGAATGATCTTTCAGATCCTCGTGACCTCACTGCTAGTCATAGCAATATAAATGTCGGCGTTTCGAGACCGAGGGGTCCCTGAGCCGACGAGTGAAGTGTCGCTGCGTGCCCCAGCCCAGATGGGTCGACGCGAGGCCGAACGCGAAGGGGGGAAAGCGAGGAGGCCGGAGATGGGCGTGAGAGAGGTGGAAATCCCGCGGCCTTCGTGTTCATCCCGCGCCCAGGTCGGGTGCGCTTGCAGTAGGGGGTTACAAGCGTCCACACGGGGGAAGGAGCGAGTGGCCTCACGCGAGCGCCCGTCTCGTCCTCGTCCCCGCGCGGCCAACCTCCTCTAAGAGGGCCCTGGTCCTTCCTTTTATAGACGTAAGGAGAGGATCCAGGTGTACAATGGGGGGTGTAGCAGAGTGCTACGTGTCTAGCGGAGGAGAGCTAGTGCCCTAAGTACATGCCATCGTGGCGGCCGGAGAGATTTTGGCGCCCGATTTGTGTGATGTCGTGGCCGTCGGAGGAGTGCTGGAGCCTGGCGGATGGACAGCTGTCGGGGCCGTCGAGTCCTTGCTGACGTCCTCTTGCTTCCATAAGGGGGCCGAGAGCCGCCATCGTCAGGGAGCGTGCGGGGCGCCATCATCGCCTATCTGGCGGAGCGAGCCAGATGGGACGCCGGTCTTGTTCCCCATAGCCTGAGTCAGCCTGGAGTAGGGTAATGATGGCGCCTCCTGTTGATGTGGCTGGTCCGCGCCCTAGGTTGGGTGATGTGGAGGCTTCTCCGAGGTCGAGGTCGAGTTCGTCTTCCGTGGCCGAGGCCGAGGCCGAGCCCCTAGGTCGGGCGAGGCGGAGGCCGTTGGCTAAGGCCAGGGCAGAATTGGAGTCCTGGGGTCGGGCGAAGCGGAGTTCGTCGTCTTCTGGAGCTGAGCCCAAGTCCGAGCCCTGGATCGGGCGGAGCGGAGTTCGCCGTCTTCCGGGGCTTAGCCCGAGTCCGAGCCCTGTGTCGGGCGGAGCGGAGTTCGCCGTCTTCCGGGGCTGAGCCCAAGTCTGAGCCCTGGGTTGGGCGGAGCGGAGTTCGTCGTCTTCCGGGGCTTAGCCCGAGTCCGAGCCCTGGGTCGGGCGGAGCGGAGTTCGCCGTCTTCCGGGGCTTAGCCCGAGTCCGAGCCCTGGGTCGGGCGGAGCGGAGTACGCCGTCTTCCGGGGCTTAGACCGAGTCCGAGCCCTAGGTCGGGCGGGACAGAGTTTCCTATGGTGTGCGGCCGGGCCTGACTGCCTGTCAACCTCACTCTGTCAAGTGGCACCGCAGTCGAAGCGGCGCAGGCGGCGCTGTCTTTCTGTCAGACCAGTCAGTGGAGCGGCGAAGTGACGGCGGTCACTTCGGCTCTGTCAGCTGAGGGGCGCGCGTCAGGATAAAGGTGTCAGGCCACCTTTGCATTAAATGCTCCTGCGATTTGGTCGGGGTTGCTTCTTGGCGAAGACAGGGCCTCGGGCGAGCCGGGAACGTGTTCGCCATTGGAGGAGGGCCTCGGGCGAGGCGGAGATCCTCCAGGGTCGGCTGCCCTTGTCCGAGGCTAGGCTCAGGCGAGGCGTGATCGAGTCCCTCGAATGGACTGATCCCTGACTTGATCGCACCCATCAGGCCTTTGCAGCTTTATGCTGATGGGGGTTACCAGCTGAGAATTAGGAGTCTTGAGGGTACCCCTAATTATGGTCCCCGACAGTAGCCCCCGAGCCTCGAAGGGAGTGTTAGCACTCGCTTGGAGGCTTTTGTCGCACTTTTTTGCAAGGGGACCAGCCTTTCTCGGTTGCGTTTTGTTCCGGTATGTGCGCGCGAGCGCACCCGCCGGGTGTAGCCCCCGAGGCCTCGGAGGAGTGGTTTGACTCCTCCGAGGTCTTAACGCCGTGCGTAATGCTTCGGCTGGTCTGGTCGTTCCCTCATGCGAGCTGGCCGTAGCCCGGGTGTACGGTCGGGTCCCAAGTTCTCGGGCTGGTATGTTGACGCTGTCAACGGTTTGGCCAGAGCCGGGTTTGCGAGAGCAGCCCCTGAGCCTCTGCACAGGGCGAGAGGGCGATCAGGGACAGTCTCGACTTTCTTACATACGCCCCTGCGTCGCCTTTCCGCAAGGAGGAGGGGAGAGAGCGCCATGTTGCCCTCGGTGGGCGCCGAACATGGTGTCTCCGGTGAGATACAGGCGGGTGATCCGAGCGGACATCCGTGCCCCATTCGTTAGGGGTCGGCTAGGGGCCCAGAGGCCCGCCCAAAAGTACCTGCGGGTGATCTACCGGACCCGATCCCCTGGCGACGGGGTCCGAGGGCTCGATGCCTCCCTCTGATGGGATTCCGTTACAAGATCGTTCCCGCTGCTCTCGGAAATGTCCTAGGGTACCTCGGGAGCGCAGCCCGAGCCTTGGTTATGTATCGAACGTACCCATGGTCATCCCTCGCTCTGTGTCTGAGGCGGCTGTGAACCCTTCGGGGGCCAGCCTTCGAACCCCTGATCAGTAGGGGGCGCGGAGCCCGAGTAGCCTAAGGCGACCGTTGAACCCTTCCGAGGGGTCGGCCTTCGAACCTCTGACCAGTAGTGGGTGTGGAGCCCACGTGCTCTGAGGCGGCTGTTGAACCCTTCCGAGGGGCCAGCCTTCGAACCTCTGATCAGTAGGGAGGCTCGGAGCCTGGTTCCTTCACAGGGAAGGATCCTTTTCGGGGTATCCCCCTTTCCCGGTCCCTGTTGCAAGAGAGAGGAAGAGGAAAAAAGGAAAAGGATACGAAATCGAACGACGCGGCGTACCTTTTTTGACGCGGTCATTATGGCGAAGGCGAAGCGTCGCTCGCTTCTCCTGCCAGAGGCGCCGCCTATCCTACCGCGGAGTTAATGCGACGGGGCGAGTGGTTTACGGGGTAGCCATTGCGCGTGCGCGAGCCGTTCGAGGAACGGGTCACGGGCGCGTTGTCTTCACGCCGTGAGAGAGGGTTCTCTCGCTGCCCTCGGATGGGACGTAAGCTTGGCTGACGACGTGACCGCTGCTCCTGCCCGCCTGCCACCGCCATTACTGCCGGCCAATTTTCGGCCGCATTGACCGTCGCGCTAGGCTGGAGCCGCTGGGTCGTGCGCTGGGTCGCCTCGAGTCGCGGTATTGGTTCCGCAGTCGAGGAGGCGCGGTGGTGGCGCAGGTGGCGGTGCAGTTGCCTGCACGAAGCATTCGGCGCGCCGGTTGCATGACGCGTGGATCTGGGCCTCCATGTTGGGCGTGCTGGGAGTCGGAGAAGCGCGCCCACTTGGCACGGTTGCATGCCGCCTGCATGGCTGCCCGCCCTCTCGCCCGCTGATCTGGGCAAAAGTGGAGAGCCGCTTGTAACCGTTGGGCGGTTGCACGCACCATGTGCGGCGGTTTGGCTTCTTCTGCTCTGGGCCGGCTTGCATGACATGTGGGACCCAGCCCCCGCGCCATAGGGGGGGGGACCTTGGAGCATGTTGGAGAAGACTCAGCCCACGACGGCTGGGGACGCAAGGGGAGAGTCGCCTTTAAAAGGAGGGTGGCCCTCTTGGAAGGCGACCGTGTCTTCGCGCTCCCTTATGCATCGTGTCTTTCCACCTTCCAAGCCCCCGGATGGGGGATATCCGCCGTCTTTCCGCTTCGTTGTTGGAGGAACGCAACTCTACGGGAGTTGGTACCTTTCAGCCATCGTTCGGCTTCAAGGATTTTCATCATGCAGCCCGGCTGCACCCCTCTGTCGGCGGTCACCCAAGACGGTGACTACCAGCCCCTGGATGGGGAGAGGCAAGCCGGGCTGCGATCTTGGTCCCACCCTTAGCTTCAAGGATGTTCATCATCCCCGCTGGGGTGGAGGCCGGGTTGAGCCGGAGCTCTACCTCCCGCGCGGGTTTGTGGGTCGGCCTCTCCTTCGGCGTTCGAGGGAGAGGGCGCTCACTGGCCCTGCGGGTGGGTAGGACTTCGACAACGCGGGGCTGGTCGACGGCGGGCGTCGTCAGCCTCAGCGCGTTGGGCTCGTCGGCTTAGCTCCCAGTGCCCCCTCCTGCCGGAAGGCGGCTGTTGTGCCGTGTGCACGGGAGGACCGCCCAAGATATCGCGCGCTGCCAGGGCGGCGTTCGTGTTCTGGGGCGGTTCTCCCTTTGCACCGGTACGACGCCTCCACGCGGAGGTTGGTGCCTCACTCGCCCGGGAGGATCTGAGTGGAGATCTGCCGGAGGGCTGACGGCCCCTGTCGTCGGTGCCGAGGTGGAGGCGGCTCGAGAAGTCCCCGTTGCCGACGGGATCACCGCCACCATCCGCGCTTCGGGCCTCCGGCTCTTTGTACTTGTCCTCGCCCCTCGAGCGTCGGCGTGGGTGTTGGAACTTGCTCTCAGTTGCAAGGGGATCCAACAAGGGTGAACAATGACGTCAACAGGGTTCTCGCGCAAGATGGCAATAGCTCTGTTAATCTGCCCCCTCACGGGCACTGTGCGGGGGTATTTATAGGTGTCTGAGCGCCCAGCGCCTTGTGTTAAGGACGCATGTGCCCTCAGATACCTGGATTGTCCCCAGAATATTCCCATAAAGCAGGGTTACAGACTGTAATTACAGGAATGCCTTTGCAAATTAGGCCCGTAACACGCAGCGGCCACGCGGGGCCCGTTACAATGGGCCGGATCACACGTGGGCCTCTGAGCTGGACGAGGCCGCTTGGTGGGATGACGACGTCGCAGGCCTTCGTCTGGCGCCGTATCGAGCGAAGGCCTGCTTTGTCTCCGTCGGACCGGCGACTGCAGCGAAGGCCTGCTTTGCCTCCGTCGGACCAGCGACTGCAGCGAAGGCCTCGAGCGAAGGGTGGCGTCTTTGCCTTCGCCCCAACATTTGCCCTCCGAGGGACCAGTTCGACAAAGTCACCTGGTGCCGAAGACGTCGCTAGATGGCGGAGATGCTGCCCTCGCTCGAAGTGGTTCCGCGGGGGTTTTTGACATGACCGTTGATTGACAGCGTACTGTTGGATTGCGGGTTTCCCGAAGCGCCGCGCCCTGTCGGATTGCGGGTTTCCCGAAGAGCCGCGCCCTGTCTATAAAAGGGGGCGGGGGTCGATGCTTTTTGAACTTCACTTTCCGCGCTCGGTGCAAACCCTATCCGCCTTTTTCCACCGTCTTACTGCTCGTCTGCCCGCCTTGCTTTTGATCGCCGGAGATCTGGCTTGAGTGAAGCAGACCGCCCGCCGCCACCAACGGTACGTAGCGATTCCGACCTCCTCTTCTTCTATTGCCGCTACACCGCCGGTCGACGCCTCACCGCCGACCGTCGCTTCGCCGCCGGTCTACGCCTCGTCTGAGGAGACACAGAGTAGTTTGGTGGCGGAGGAGTTGCGCGCCGGCGATTCTGTGAATTTTGGCATGTCGCGGATGTCGTCGGTCCGCGTGCAAGATATGCAGCGGCTGGGTTACTTTGGCGGCGGAGTCGCTCGTGTCCCGGGGACGGAGGAAGTCCCCGAGCCGGAGGGCGAGTTGGTTGTGTTCGAGGCGTTCTTCGCCGCCGGTCTCCGCCTGCCTGCACACCGATTTGTTGGCGAAGTCCTGTGGAGGTTTAACGTTCAGATACATCAGTTGACTCCGAATGCCATGGTAGCTCTGTCGAAGTATGTCTGGGCGACGACTTCGTACGGCGGACAGCCATCAGTCGAAGTCTTTGCGAAGTACTATTGCCTGCACTGGCAGAAGAGGATGATTGGGGATGAAGTTGCCCAGTTTGGGTCCTGTACGTTTACGCCGAAGACCGGCAAGACCACGATGCAGGTAGTCGAGTTGGTTCCTTGCGCCCGCAACAAATGGGGCAACTGGAATGAGTTTTGGTTTTACGTCGCTGAGGGTACCGTCGAAGACCATGAGGGGCTCCCCGTGTCCGAGATGTGTTCACATTTTTACTCAGCATACCCGTCCTTTGAGGTGGCGGAGGGGGATGCGGACAAAGGGGCCCTTCGGTGCGCCGCCGGCCTGAGCAGTGGGCGCGATTTGGTTGAAGAATTTGTGGCGTACGGAGTATGGCCCTTGGCGCATGGCTGGGCGTTGGGCAAAGTGTGCCCTCGCCAGATGCCTTCCCATGGTGGGAAGATGGTGCGAAGTCCTGCCTTCGCACTGAATCTGCAAAACCGCGATCCGGCCGCCTTTGTGCGTGAGGCGGAGGATGGGGCGGTGCGGCTCGTTGGTCGGTACGTGCCGAGGACAGAGGGCCAGCGTAGCTGGGATATCCACGGGTCGAACGACCGTTTGAACAGGGTTTTTGAATTGAATCAACTATCGTATGGCGGCTACCCCGGCCAAGACGATGTGGACCGCCGTGGGAAGAAGCCGGTGGTGGAGGCCGGAGACAACCTTGCGCCGGCGGCCGCCCCATCCTCTAAAAATAGGAAATTAGGTACTGCTATGGGAGGACTTGGGGTTTCCGATGGTTTTGCTAGAGAGCTGATGAGGACTTGCGCGGCCCCGGGGGGAAGGATGTCTTCGCCCGAGCTCCGGGAGTCTTCGGCGCGGATGCTGAGGGTTACCGGGGGTTGGTGGCCTAGGAATGTTCCTATCCCCCGCGCGGCCGGCGAAGACTTTTTTACATCTCGCATGGTTCGTGAATGGAAAGTGTTTCCTTACGGGCGGAATATTGCTACTATTGTGTCGGCAGTGATGGACAAGGATCGCCAGGGAGCTGCACAAAAGCGCCAGGTGGTTGTCAGGCTTCATGAAGCCCGGCCGAAGAGGCAGCGGGGGGCTGCGAAGGCTGCGGCCCCTGGCGGAGGCAAACCGCCGCTGGCGGGGAAGCCGGGCGGCCCTGTACCTAGCAAGGCGCCGGAGGCAGCGGCAGGCGCCGGTGGTTCCAAAGCGACGAAGGCTGTGCCGCCGTCCAGCAGGGTGTCGGAGGTCGCGAAGGTGGCCCGAGAGTTGCCGTCGACGGGCAAGCGCGTCGCCGACTTCGCCACCGATATTAGCGTGGAAGACTATCTTGGTGGTAAGCCCTTGGCTCGTTTTTTTTTAATCCGTTGATACGTTGCAGGGTCGGACGAGGGCCAGTTTGCTATTGTTGCGCCTGCCGCGGCGACCATGGCGGCTGTCGTAGTGCTGAAGGCGAAGGTCGGTGCTCTTAGTGTCGGAGGCGAGATGTCGGCACTGGCTGCCATCAGGGATGAGGCGGGCGCTGCGTCCCGCCGGCTGAAGGAGGTGACGGAGGCACTAAGTCAGGTCCGTTGAGCTATACTCCGTTTTTTTTAGGCCGCGGTCTTACGTGTGTTCTGCAGGTGGCTGACTTCGCCAGCCGCACGGCGTCGGGGGCCCTCACGACAGTTGTGTCTGCCGAAGTCGAGAGACTTCGGACGCAACACGTGGACGCCGTCCGTGAAAAATCGGCCGCCGACAGCAAGTGCCGCAAGCTGGCGGACAAGGTGGCCACGCTGGAGGGGGAGAAGGCTGACCTCCAGCGTCAATTGGCGGGGGAGAGGCGGGAGACCAACGAGGCCCTCGCCAAGGCGCAGGCTGCGCAGGTGGAGGCCAATCTGGCGCGGGCGGAGGGCAATCTTGCCAGGGAGCGCACCGAGCAGCTGCAGGAGCGGCTCATCGCCCTGGAGAGCCGCGTGGAGAGGGCCGAGGCCGCGACGCGCGCGGAGGCCGAGCGGACGCGCAAACAGCTTATGGACTCGTACCATAAGCTGGACGCGCGGACCGGTGACTTCAAAGTGCCGGACCGAGAGTCCGGACTTCACTGCCTGGAGTGGGTACAGGAGGAGTTGCAGGCGCTCCCTACTATCGTGGAGGGGTTCATGTCGTATGCCTCCCTCGTCACCTGCGAGGGGGCGATGAACGCGCTCTCCCGCGAAGGGTGCCGGCACTTCGAGGTCTTCGACCAAGCTGATGAAGACTTTGAGCGAGATATCTACAAGGTTGAAGACCCCGTGGTGAAGGAATCCGCCGGAGCCATCTATGACCAGATGTGGGGTCCGCACGGTTGCGAGGTGGTCAGGGAGCGGGCCGAGGCGGCGAGGGCTCAGGTAACGTTTGGCGTTTGTTTGGCGTTTGCTGGATGTGGGCTATGTGTGGGTTTGCTGAACTTGTGTGCTGTGTGTTAGGCGGCGCGTGGCGAGAGGGTGGATGACTTCGGGGCATTGAACAGCGCGCTGCCTGACCCGGAGCCGATCCCGGCGGAGGCCGTGCCCGGGGCCGTCCTGGAGGCGCCCCCAGAGCCTGCGGAAGGCGCTCCGGATGCCCCCGCATCCGCTGCCGTCGGCGGGGACCTGCCCCTAGAGACCGCCGAAGGCACGCCTGATGCCCCCGCAGCCGCTGCGCCGAGGGCTGAAGATCCTGCGACGGTGGCGGCGGAGGCGACAGCGGAGGCAACGGCGGAGGCTCCTGCAACGGCTGGGTCTTCGCAGGTGGCATAGTGGGTGTAGATAGTTAGGGAATTTTGTATATGTTGCTGAATTTTGGTTGCTGCGCAGGTTCAAGATTTTGGGCCTGCGCACGCAACCGCCACTACTAATTTTTGGGCGGCTTCGACCGTGGATGGTGGTAATAAATGTGATGGGTCTGCAACTGAGTTTTCTGATTTTGCTGACTCTGGGAGCTCGGTTGAGTGGACTGAGGAGTCGACGGAGGAGGACTTGGACTATTTTGCGGCCTTGGATGTGGCAGCGGCGGAGGCTTCGTCGCGCGCTGCCGACACAGGTGATGTGCCTGGTCCGAGCACCGGGCGCCGGCGGCGAAGGGCGGTTGCGAAACGTAGAGTGAGTGGGGTGGAGGGAGATCGGCTTCGTGTGAGTAGGGCTGGCCGGCAGGAACTGTTGTCTTTGCCAGCCACCGTGAGTATGGGTGAGTGGGAATTGCGAAGTCTCTTTGCGGGTGAGGAGCTTAGGATAATGTTATTTAATTATAGGGAGATGGGGATTATTCCTAAGGTTGAGCCGATGTAGAGTGTAGTGCCCTCGCTTGTATATGTGTAAAGGCTTGTGTGATGAGGTTGTGTGCCCCCGCACACTTGGCTATGCTTGCGAAGGCGTTATGTACATGGTCTGGTGTGTTTTGTTATGCTATGCTGGTCCGGCTGCACCCTTGGGCGACTTATGCACGGATAGTCTTCGCGGTAGACTTAGGTTTTTTTGCACTTGTTGTGCTAGTCCGGCTGCACCCTTGGGCGACTTCTGCACGGATAGTCTTCGCGGTAGACTTCGGTTTTTCGCACTTGTTGTGCTAGTCCGGCTGCACCCTTGGGCGACTTCTGCACGGAAAGTCTTCGCGGTAGACTTCGGTTTTTCGTACTTGTTGTGCTAGTCCGGCTGCACCCTTGGGCGACTTCTGCACGGATAGTCTTCGCGGTAGACTTTGGTTTTTCGCACTTGTTGTGCTAGTCCGGCTGCACCCTTGGGCGACTTCTGCACGGATAGTCTTCGCGGTAGACTTCGGTTTTTCGCACTTGTTGTGCTAGTCCGGCTGCACTCTTGGGCGACTTCTGCACGGATAGTCTTCGCGGTAGACTTCGGTTTTTCGCACTTGTTGTGCTAGTCCGGCTGCACCCTTAGGCGACTTCTGCGCGGATTTGTCGCACGCGAGGGTGGCTAGCGCTGAGCCTCGCGGTGACCTCGTATTGGTCGAATGTCGAAGGCCGTCGTCGCGGTCTTTTTTCGACGCATGTTTTTGCGGGGGATTTTTCAGACATATATTACATGGCTCCGCCTCGTTAAAAACCTCACCCCCCGGGAGGAAAAGAGAGCGGACCAGAATAAGATTGTTTTTGTGAATTACAAGGGCGAATCAGCCCTGATGAGTCAAACAAAAAATTTGCGGAGGTTGTCGATGTTCCAGGAGTGCTCCAGGTCTTCGTCGTTTGGCGTTGTGAGCCTGTAAGCGCTGGGGGAAGCCTTCGTCTTGACTATAAAGGGGCCCTCCCACTTGGGCTCCAGCTTGCCCCTGGACTCGGTCCGAGCTGTTCAGACGAGTACGAGGTCCCCTTCGCTAAATTCCCTCGGGATGACTGCGTGGTCGCGCCATGCTTTTGTCTGGGCTTAATATTTGTTTAGGGCTTGTAGAGCGAAGACCCGATCTCCGTCGATGAGATCCTTTGAAGTTGGCTCGTCCACGTCGGGGACGGCTGACGGAACTGTTCGTGGGGACCCATGCTTTATTTCTTGTGGGGTCATGGCCTCCGATCCGTATAGAAGGCGGAAAGGAGTAAACCCGGTCGCCCTGCACTCAGTCGTGTTTAGTGCCCATACTGCCTCGGGTAACAAATCGGTCCATCTGCCCTTTTTTCATCGAGGAGCATCTTTTTGACGGCTGTGAAGATTTTTCCATTGGCACGTTCCACAACTCCGTTGGACTGCGGATGATAGACTGAGGCGAAGGCGAGCTTGGTGCCAACGGAGAAGCAAAAATCCTTGAAGTCTTGGTTGTCAAACTGCTTGTCGTTGTCAACTGTTAGTTCGGACGGTACTCCGAAGCGGCAAACAATGTTTTGCCAAAAGAACTTTTGGGCAGTTTTTGACGTTATTGTGGAAACAGCCCTTGCCTCGATCCATTTGGTGAAGTACTCGACAGCGACGAAGGCAAACTTAAGGTTCCCCTGAGCGGTGGGCAAGGGCCCGACAATGTCCAGGCCCCAGCGTTGGAGAGGCCACGTGTGGGCGATCAGCTTTGTATACTGCGAGGGGCTGCCTGACCGAGGAGAAAACTTCTAACAGGCTTCGTAGGACCTTGTTACCCGATTTGCGGCGCAGATCATTGCGGGCCAGTAAAAGCCTTGGCGGATCACCTTAGCAGCTAGGGCCCTTGGCCCTGCGTGTGAGCCGCACGTGCCACTGTGGACTTCGCGTAGGATCTAGATGCCTTCGGCTTCGGTGACGCATTTAAGCATTGGCTGACTGACCCCTTTTTTGTAGAGTTGGCCTTCAATCAGTGCGAAGTCTCGGCTTCGATGTTTGAGGCGCTTGGCCTCACTGATGTCGGCTGGATGATAGTACCCCTGTAGGAACAGGGTTATTGGTGCCCACCAGTCTTAGGTCATGATAAGGTTGACTATGCGGTGGCCCTCGATGTCATTGGTTATTTGGAGCCCTTCGGGGCTCCGGACGGCTGGCGTGCCGATGACATGAAAGAACACGTCGGAGGGCAAAGATTCGCCCCTGGCGGCAGCCTTGGCCAATGCGTCGGCCTCTTCATTTTTGGCCCGATCCACATGCTGCAAGGTGAATCCCTTGAATTGTCTCTCGAGACTTCGGATGGCCGCGAGGTACTGCATGAGCGCAGGGTCCTTTGCTGCATAGTCTTTCTCGACTTGGCCGACAACTACCTTGGAGTCTGTTTTGATGATGCAGGTGGTGACTCCGAGGGCTCTTAACTTGCGGAGGCCGAGAATGACTGCTTCGTATTCTGCTATATTATTTGTGCATCTGTCGGATTCCAGAGCGAAGCTGAGGCGTGCTGCATATCTGTGCTTGACCCCGACTGGTGAGGTGATGACTGCAGCGGCACCTGTCCCCGCATGGCACCATGCGCCGTCGCAATGGATCGTCCAAACCTTCTCTGTGGATGGGTCTGGCTGTGTTGTTGGCCCAGTCCAGTCAACGACGAAGTCTGCCAGGACTTGTGACTTGATGGTTGTCCTAGGCTCGAAGCTGATGTGGTAGCCGGAGAGTTCGGCCACCCACTTGGCAATCCTCGCCGACGCCTCCGGGTTTCTGAACAATTCGTCGAGTCCCCTGTCGGAGGTGACTCGGACCTTGAATGCTTCGAAGTAATGGCGCAGTTTGCGCGAAGACATGACGACTGCGTAGGCAATCTTCTCCAGCTCTGTCATGTTGCATTTGGACGGTGTCAGCACTTCGGAGACATAGTAAACGGGGCACTGCCTGACCACGCCCTCAACTGACTGCTCCTGCACTAGTGCCGCGCCGACCGCATGCGGCGAAGCCGCGACGTAGAGCAACAGGGGGAGCGAGGAGTCAGGGCTTGTAAGGACAGCCAACTCTGTCAGGTACTGTTTTAATGAGGCGAAGGCCGCCGCCTGCTCTGGTCCCCAGGCGAAGTCTTTTGCACCACGGAGTGTTTTGAGGAAGGGGAGACTTCGCTCGGCGGACCTGGAGATGAATCTGCTGAGAGCGGCCAATCTGCCTGTCAGGCGCTGGACGTCCCTGGCGGACTGCGGAGGCGTCATGCTTATGATGGCCTGAATCTTGGTTGGGTTGGCCTCGATGCCGCGGTGTGATACCAGGTAGCCCAATATTTTGCCTTGGCGAACGCCAAAGACGCACTTTTCTGGGTTTAGGCGGAGTTGTGCGTCTCGCATGTTCGCGAATGTCTCGGCGAGGTCGGCGAGATGGTCCACCTTGCTCTTGCTGGCGACGATGATGTCGTCCACATACGTGAATATATTTCTGCCAACTTGCCCTTCGAGCACTGTTTTGGTAAGCCTGGAGAAGGTGGACCCGGTGTTCTTGAGTCCCTCCGGCATTCTGATGAAGCAATATGTGCCGAAGGGTGTTATAAAGCTGGTGCAAGCCTTGTCTTCTTCCTTCATGTATATCTGGTGGTAACCGGAGAAGCAGTCGAGGAGGGACATGACTTCACATCCGGCCGCGCTATCGACTATTTTGTCGATCTGCGGCAATGGGAAATTGTCCTTTGGGCAGGCTTTATTGAGACTGGTGAAGTCGATGCACATTCGCCACTTCCCGCTCTTTTTCTGCACCATCACGACATTGGAGAGCCATGTGGGGTAAGCCACCGGCTCGATGAATTTGGCTTCCGGGAGGCGGTGCACTTCTGCCTTGGCGGCCTCCGTTTTCTTGTCGGACATCTTGCGAAGCCGCTGTTTTTTCGGCCTTACCGAAGGGTCGATTCCCAAACTATGCTCAATTATGGAACGGCTAACCCCGACCAGATCGAGGGCTAACCAGGCGAAGACATCTTTATTCTTGGACAGGCAGTAGAGGAGCTTCTCCTCTTCATGCGAAGTAAGGTCTTCGCTGATAATGACTGTCTGCATGGGCGTGGCCTGGTCGAGGGGGACAGTCTTGGTCCCGTCGTTGCTCTGCAGCTGTGCCTTGTCGTGCTGCTTATTGGTTGGGCTAGCGGGCGCGGGGACCTCGTGCTGGGCCGTGAGGCAGTGCACGTTTCTTTGACCGGGCACGAAGTCCCGCTCTATGTTGCGCGCAGTCTGTTGATTGCCGAAGACCGTGATGACGCCTAACGGACCTGGTATCTTCATACATAGATACAGTCCGTGAATGGCTGCTTCGAACTTATTGATGGAGCCCCGGCCCATGATGGCATTGTATGGATATACCATATCCACGATATCAAAGGTTACTTGCTCACTTCGGGCATTGGGTGCTACACCGAAGGAGAGAGGCAGCTCTATTTTGCCGACGGGGAAGGTCCCCTTGCCGCCGAAGCCATACAACGGGTTGTCCGAAGGCTTAAGCAGGCTGTGGCTTATGCCCATGCAATCGAAGGCGTGGAGGAAGATGATGTCCGCCTGACTGTCGTTGTCAACTAGGACTTTGTGCAGGTCCCAGCCTGCCACGCTGCAATTGATAAACATGGCGTCGCAGTGGGGGGCGCTGCACAGGTCGACGTCTCGTGCGTCGAAGGTTAGCGGTATGTGGGACCACTTTGTCTGCACGACGGGGCCGGTGACGGCGATGTGGTTGATGCTGCGGTAGTGGTCCCGCTTCTGCCGCTTTGTGTCGAAGTCGGTGCTGGACCCCCCAGTTATCATGTGAATGACTCCGCGATATGGTTGATCGGCGAAGTCTTCCTGCTTTGGAGCGTGGGGGATGTTTTGATGTTGCTGGTGTGGTGGTGGGGGTGGGGGAGATACGATTTGTACTTCCTGATGGTGTTGGTAAGCGTGGTGCGGTGGATGCGGGGCGGGGGCGTGGATATATGGTGGAGGGGGTTGCTGGTAAGTGTGTGCGACAACTCGGGGGTTATCGGCTGGTTGCGCCCGTGCCATCCTGTCTCTGGTGGCCTTCGTTTCTGGCAGTCTTTGGTTTGGTGGGCGCAGTCTTCGCCGTGGAAAAGGCAGTAGAATCGGCGCGGTGGCTGCGCACGCCCCCGACCCCTACCGCGAGTTCCATTTCCGCGGCCCTGGGGGGGATACTCCTGGCGACGAGGGGCGTCAGCAGCGGGGTGCTGGTTGGCGATGTTGTGCACTTGCTGTTGACTGCGACCATCTCGACCGGAGTCCGGCTGCGGAGTCCTTGTCCACGTGCGGCTGGACTGTGGAGCATCTTTTGGCTTCCTTTGGGACTCAACCTTGCGCTGGTGGAGCTCTTCGGATTTGGCGTACTTTTCAAACAGCTGATATAACTCCTGGAGGTTCTTTGGCGAATCTCTGATGCAGTGGCTGTAAAGGACGCCGGCGCGAAGGCCACTGATAGCGTAGTGGATGGCGATCTGGTCATCGACTGAGGGCAGCTGTGACTTGAGTGTTAAAAATTTGCGGTAATACTCCCTCAGAGTCTCCTTTTCCAGCTGCTTGCAGAGCGAGAGTTCGGCCAAGGCGTCGGTGTCTGGCGGTACCCTTGGAAGTTGAGCAGGAACTTGTCCCGGAGACTTCTCCAGGAATCAATGGACAGCGGAGGCAACCTGGTGAACCAGGTGAGAGCTGGGCCCTCTAGGGCGATGATGAAAGACTTCGCCATTGTGGCGTCGTCCCCTCCGGAAGATGCAACGGCGACCTGATAACTCATTATGTATTGTGCCGGGTCGGTGCTGCCGTTGTACTTGGGATAGGTCCCTGCCCGGAAGTTAGCTGGCCAAGGCGTCACTTGCAGGTGTGGCGCCAGGGGACTTCGCTCGTCGAGATAGTTGACCCCTTGGAATGGCGCGGCGTGCGGGAAGGTGTGGTCGCGCTAGGGGAAACGCGGGTCTTTCGGTTGTGCGCGGTGTTGCAGGGGTGGCCCATGCTGCAGGCCGAGGTGGCCTTCGCGCGTGTCTTCGAGTTGTGCGCGCTGCTGGAGGGGTGGCTCGTGCTGCAGGCCGAGGTGGCCTTCGCGCTGCATCAGCGCGATCTCCCGCTCGAGTTCCTGGGCCTTCTGCTCTTCGTCGCGTATCATTTGCCGCACTTTGGCTAGTGCGGACACGCGCTGGCGCTTGGCCTCCAGTATCTCTTTCTGCCTCTGGAGATTGCGGTTCTTGAGGCGCAGGGCGCGCAGCTGTAGCTGTTCTTCTGCTGAGACGCCGAGGACTTCACCGTCCTCGGTGAGGTCCGTGCCCTCCAGTGGTGCGAAGCCTGAGGGTGGCTGCGGTTGTCCTTCAGGGCCGCAGGTGCGGAGAGTGTCGTCTTCGCAGGTGCGGGGAACGTCGTCTTCAGTGGGCTCTTGGTGGGTGGATTGGGTGAGGGCGAGGGCCTTGCCCTTTCTTGCGGCGAGCAGTGCTGCCTTCGCAGCCTCGTCAGCCTTCGGGTTAGCTCTCTTGGGTGCCATCGCGGGTGGCTTTCTCGTAGCACGAACGGTGGGCGCCAAATGTTGGAACTTGCTCTCAGTTGCAAGGGGATCCAACAAGGGTGAACAATGACGTCAACAGGGTTCTCGCGCAAGATGGCAATAGCTCTATTAATCTGCCCCCTCATGGGCACTGTGCGGGGGTATTTATAGGTGTCTGAGCGCCCAGCGCCTTGTGTTAAGGACGCATGTGCCCTCGGATACCTGAATTGTCCCCAGAATATTCCCATAAAGCAGGGTTACAGACTGTAATTACAGGAATGCCTTTGCAAATTAGGCCCATAACACGCAGCGGCCACGCGGGGCCCGTTACAATGGGCCAGATCACACGTGGGCCTCTGAGCTGGACGAGGCCGCTTGGTGGGATGACGACGTCGCAGGCCTTCGTCTGGCGCCGTATCGAGCGAAGGCCTGCTTTGTCTCCGTCGGACCGGCGACTGCAGCGAAGGCCTGCTTTGCCTCCGTCGGACCAGCGACTGCAGCGAAGGCCTCGAGCGAAGGGTGGCGTCTTTGCCTTCGCCCCAACAGTGGGCGAGGGCAAGATTGCAGCAGCATCCGCCCTGAGGCCCTCGCTGCTGCAGTTCAGCCACCCGGAGCGGGGGCCGTTGTCGTTGCTGGCGGAGCGGACGACGGCGAGCCGCCCGTCGGTCTTCTGCTGCTCCGCAGGCCCCCCCCCATCTAGTGGGGTTGTTCGTACCTGCGGAGGTGGAACCGGAGTTCCGTTTGTAATGGCACTTCGAATGCCGGTGTTATGTTCATTGCGGCTGACGAGGCCTGAACATGTACGTAAATTCGGCACGGAGCCGTGTTTTTCCCCATTTTCGAGCACTAAGACTCGCTTGTTGGTTGTCTAAACCGCTTTGCCAAGCGTGAGTCGCCCCGTGTAAAGGTGACGAGTGAGGTATCCGTATCCCGGAGGCGTAGGAGTCCCTCGGCTCGGTCAGCCTTGTTGTCTGAGGCTTCCCTTGCTTAGTCGGAGGAAACCCTTGGCCGCTCTTCGATGAGCCGAGACCAGGGGTAGCGGTGCCAGCGCGAACAGAGGCAGAGTTGGCTCGAAAAGAAGACTAGGTCGGCCGGAGCCTGGCCAGGTCGTCCGTTAGCGGGACCGACGCCGGAATTGACCTGCCGAGGCCTCGGGCCGGGCTGATGTCCTTGGGGGACAGCTAGCCGAGGCCCCGGGGTGACTGGCCGAGCCGCCTGCTCGGGCCAGATTCTTGGAGAAGACCCTGGCGGCGATGGCCCGGGCTTGGTGATGACGCCGTTCTTCAGAGCGGAGACCCTTGGACCGCGTCGCCGTCCGAGGCTAGGTCGGACCTCGCCAGAGGTGTTGTCGACGCCGAGGGTGCTGGTGCTCCCTTTAGCCGTCAAGATCCGAGCCTGCAGGATCAGATTATCTTGTAGCATGTGTTTTCTGTGGCCGCCGAGGCCGAAACACACCCTCGCCGTATTGTAAAGCCGCATCTCCTTTCCTCTTGTTTCGAGTATCTAGACTTTTTTGTCGGTAACAGAACTGTTTGTGCGAGCGAGAGTTGCTTCTCACGGAAGGTGATGAGTGAGGTATCCGTATCCCGGAGGCGTAGGAGTCCCTCGGCTCGGTCAGCCTTGCCGCTTACGCGCACTCTTACCCGTCCATGGGGTTCTGTCACCGACGCAGTCGAGAAAACTCGAAGAATCGCTCCGGTAGAAGAGCTTCCGAACGTGAAGACTTGTTCGGTCCGCGGAATCACTTATCCGAACGTGAGTTACTTATGGCAGAAGGTGATGAGTGAGGTATCCATATCCCGGAGACGTAGGAGTCCCTCGGCTCGGTCAGCCTTGGCTGCTTACGTGTACTCCGTCGTTTTTAGGATCCACTTTCGAAGTAGTCGAAAAGCACGAAAGACATTCCGGCGAAAAAGATCTTTTTTCGAGGAAAATTTCGACGCAGAGGGGGTTCCCCCCTTTTAGCCCCCGAGGGAGGGTCGGGCTTTGCTGAGGCAAGGCTGACCCTTCCTTGATGACTAAACTTTGCGTGAGAGCGAGGTATATGAACAACTTGAAAACATCTTAAGGGTAGAAGCGACGTAGCTGTTGGATGTTCCAAGCGTTGCTGTAGACCTCGCCTTAACTGTTGGCCAACTTGTATGTTCCGGGCTTCAGAACCTTGGCGATGACGAACGGTCCTTCCCAGGGAGGCGTGAGCTTGTGCCGCCCTCGGGCGTCTTGTCGCAGCCGAAGCACCAGGTCGCCCACCTGGAGGTCTCGGGACCGGACCCCTCGGGCGTGGTAGCGTCGCATGGACTGCTGGTACCGCGCCGAGTGTAGTAAGGCCTTGTCCCGAGCCTCTTCCAGCTGGTCCAGCGAGTCTTCTCGACTAGCTTGGTTGCTTTGGTCGTCATAGGCCCTCGTCCTCGGGGAACCGTATTCCAGGTCTGTGGGCAAGATGGCCTCGGCCCCATAGACTAGGAAGAACGGTGTGAAGCCCGTGGCTCGGCTCGGCGTTGTCCTCAGACTCCAGACCACCGAGGGGAGTTCCTTCATCCACCGCTTGCCGAATTTGTTGAGGTCGTTGTAAATCCGAGGCTTGAGTCCTTGTAGAATCATGCCGTTGGCACGCTCTACTTGCCCATTCGTCATGGGATGAGCCACGGCGGCCCAGTCCACCCAGATGTGGTGATCCTCGCAGAAGTCCAGGAACTTTCTGCCGGTGAACTGGGTGCCGTTGTCGGTGATGATGGAGTTTGGGACCCCGAAATGATGGATGATGTTGGTGAAGAACGCCACCGCCTGCTCGGACCTGATGCTGTTCAGGGGTCGGACCTCGATCCACTTGGAAAATTTGTCGATGGCGACCAACAGGTGCGCGTAGCCACCGGGTGCCTTCTGCAAGGGGCCGACGAGGTCCAGACCCCACACAGCAAAACGCCATGTGATGGGTATTGTCTGCAGAGCCTGAGCGGGCAGGTGGGTCTGCCTTGCATAGAACTGACACCCCTCGCAGGCGCGGACAATTCTAGTGGCGTCGGCCACTGCCGTCGGCCAGTAGAAACCTTGTCGGAAAGCATTTCCGACAAGGGCTCAAGGTGCTGCGTGGTGGCCGCAAGCCCCCGAGTGTATTTCTTGGAGGAGTTCCTGACCTTCGGTGGTGGAGATGCATCGCTGGAGGATGCCTGAAGGGCTGCGGTGGTAGAGCTCCTTCCCTTCTCCCAGCAAGACGAATGACTTGGCGCGCCGCGCCAACCGCCGAGCTTCGGCTCGGTCGAGGGGTAGCTCTCCTCGGTGGAGATATTGCAGGTACGGGGTCTGCCAGTTTTGATCAGGCGCGACCCCGCTTTGCTCCCCCTCGACGAGCAGCGTCTCGCCCTCGGGGGCCGAGGGTACCTCGGGCTGAACCGAGGGTGCCTCGGGCCGAGCCGAGGGTGCCTCGGACTATGCCGAGGGTACCTCGGGCTGGGCCGAGGGTGCCTCAGGCTCGGGCGTGTCGTCGATCTTGACGGAGGGTTGATGCAGATCTCGGGAGAAGACGTCCGGGGGAACCGTTGTTCGCCCCGAGGCTATTTTAGCCAGCTCGTCCGCAGTCTCATTGTAGCGTCGGGCGATGTGGTTGAGCTCGAGCCCGTAGAACTTGTCTTCCAGGCGCCGAACCTCATCGCAGTAGGCCTCCATCTTCGGGTCGCGGCAGTGGGAGTTCTTCATGACTTGGTCGATGACGAGCTGCGAGTCACCGCGAGCGTCGAGGCGTCGGACCCCTAGCTCGATGGCGATTCGCAACCTGTTTACTAGAGCCTCGTACTCCGCCACATTGTTGGACGCCGGGAAGTGGAGGCGTAGCACGTAGCGTAGGTGCTTCCCGAGGGGCGAGACGAAGAGGAGGCCTGCGCCGGCCCCTGTCTTCATCAGCGACCCATCGAAAAACATGGTCCAAAGCTCCGGTTGGATCAGAGCCGTCGGGAGCTGGGTGTCGGCCCATTCAGCCACGAAGTCCGCCAGGACCTGGGACTTGATGGCCTTCCGGGGGGCGAACGAGATCGTCTCGCCCATGATCTCCACCGCCCACTCCGCGATCCTACCCGAAGCCTCTCGGGAGTGGATGATCTCTCCCAGGGGGAAGGATGACACCACCGTCACCGGATGAGACTCGAAGTAGTGTCGCAACTTCCGCTGCGTTAGGATCACCGCGTACAGCAGCTTCTGAACTTGTGGGTAGCGCATCTTGGTCTCGGACAGTACCTCATTGATGAAGTAGACTGGCCTCTGAACGGGCAATGCATGCCCCTCTTCTTGCCTCTCGACCACAATCGCGGCGCTAACCACCTGAGTGGTCGCGGCGACGTAGACCAAGAGGGCTTCTCCGGCAGCTGGGGGCACCAGGATAGGCGCCTTCGTGAGGAGCGCCTTCAGGTTCCCGAGGGCTTCCTCGGCCTCAGGGGTCCAAGTGAAGCGCTCGGCCTTCCTTAAGAGGCGATACAGGGGTAGACCTCTTTCTCCGAGGCGTGAGATGAAGCGGCTCAGAGCCACGAGACATCACATGACCCTCTGTACGCCTTTCAAGTCCTGGATGGCCCCATGCTGATGATGGCTGCGATCTTCTCCGGGTTGGCTTCGATGCCCCGCTCGAAGACGATGAACCCCAAGAGCATGCCTCGGGGCACCTCGAAGACACACTTTTCGGGATTGAGCTTGACGCCTTTCGCCTTGAGACATCGGAGTGTCACTTCAAGGTCGGAAAGGAGGTCAGAGGCTTTCCTCGTCTTGACTACGATGTCATCGACGTAAGCCTCGACCGTGCGGCCAATGTGTTCGCCAAACACATGGTTCATGCACCGCTGGTACGTCGCGCCCACATTCCTCAAGCCGAACGGCATGGTCACATAGCAGTACATGCCGAAGGGTGTGATGAAAGAAGTCGCGAGCTGGTCGGACTCTTTCATCCTAATTTGGTGATACCCTGAGTAGGCATCGAGGAAAGACAGGGTTTTGCACCCAGCAGTGGAATCCACGATCTGATCGATGCGAGGCAGAGGGTAGGGAACCTTCGGACATGCTTTGTTCAGACCAGTGTAGTCTACACACATCCGCCATTTCCCCCCTTTCTTTCTCACAAGCACAGGGTTGGCAAGCCATTCGGGATGGAATACCTCTTTGATGAACCCTGCTGCCATTAGCTTGTGGATCTCCTTGCCTATGGCTCTGCGCTTCTCCTCGTCGAATCGGCGCAGAGGCTGTTTGACGGGTCGGGCTCTAGCTCGGATGTCCAGCGAGTGCTCGGCGACATCCCTCGGTATGCCGGGCATGTCCGAGGGACTCCACGTGAAGACATCGGCGTTCGCGCGGAGAAAGTCGACGAGCACTGCTTCCTATTTGGGATCGAGCCCGGAGCCGATCCGGACTTGCTTGGAGGCGTCGCTGCTGGGGTCGATGGGGACAGACTTAACCGTCTCCGCTGGCTCGAAGTTGCCGGCATGACGCTTCACGTCTGGCACCTCCTTGGAGAGGCTCTCCAGGTCGGCGATGAGGGCCTCGGACTCAGCGAGAGCCTCGGCGTACTCCACGCACTCCACGTCGCATTCGAACGCGTGTTTGTACGTGGGACCGACGGTGATGACCCCGTTGGGGCCCGGCATCTTGAGCTTGAGGTAGGTGTAGTTGGGGACGGCCATGAACTTCGCGTAGCAGGGCCTCCCCAATACCGCGTGGTAGGTTCCTCGGAACCCGACCACCTCGAACGTCAGGGTCTCCCTTCGGAAGTTGGAGGGCGTTCCGAAGCAGACGGGAAGATCGAGTTGTCCGAGGGGCTGGACGCGCTTCCCAGGGATGATCCCATGGAAAGGCGCAGCGCCCGCCCGGACCGAGGACAGATCGATACGCAGAAGCCCGAGGGTCTCGGCGTAGATGATGTTGAGGCTGCTGCCTCCATCCATCAGGACCTTGGTGAGCCTGACGTCACCGATGACGGGGTCGACAACGAGCGGGTATTTCCCCGGGCTCGGCACATGGTCGGGGTGGTCGGCTTGGTTGAAGGTGATGGGCTTGTCGGACCAGTATAGGTAGACTGGCGCCGCCACCTTCACCGAACAGACCTCCCAACGCTCTTGCTTGCGGTGCCGAGCCGAGGCGTTCGCCGCTTGCCCGCCGTAGATCATGAAGCAGTCGCGGACCTCGGGGAACTCTCCTGCCTGGTGATCTTCCTTCTTGTTGTTGTCGCGGGCCCTGCCACCCTCAACGGGTGGCCCGGCCCTGTGGAAGTGGCGCCGAAGCATGACACACTCCTCGAGGGTGTGCTTGATGGGCCCCTGGTGATAGGGGCACGGCTCCTTAAGCATCTTGTCGAAAAGGTTGGGACCTCCGGGGGGCTTCCGAGGGTTCTTGTGCTCGGCGGCAGCGACAAGGTCCGCGTCGGCGGTGTCGCGTTTCGCTTGCGACTTCTTCTTGCCCTTCTTCCTGGCGCTGCGCTGAGCTGACGCCTCGGGGGCATCTTCCGATGGGCGGCCCTGGGGCTGCTTGTCCTTCCGGAAGATAGCCTCGACCGCCTCCTGGCCGGAGGCGAACTTGGTGGCGATGTCCATCAGCTCGCTCGCCCTGGTGGGGGTCTTGCGACCCAGCTTGCTCACCAGGTCGCGGCACGTGGTGCCAGCGAGGAACGCGCCGATGACATCCGAGTCGGTGATGTTGGGCAGCTCGGTGCGCTGCTTCGAGAATCGCCGGATGTAGTCCTGGAGAGACTCTCCCAGCTGTTGTCGGTAGCTTCGGAGGTCCCAGGAATTCCCGGGGCGCACGTACGTGCCCTGGAAATTGCCGGCGAAAGCTTGGACTAGGTCGTCCCAGTTGGAGATCTGCCCCGGAGGCAGGTGCTCCAACCAGGCGCGAGCGGTGTCGGAGAGGAACAGGGGGAGGTTGCGGATGATGAGGTTGTCATCGTCCGTTCCACCCAGTTGGCAGGCCAGACGGTAGTCCGCGAGCCACAGTTCCGGTCTCGTCTCCCCCGAGTATTTTGTGATAGTAGTCGGGGGTCGGAACCGGGTCGGGAACGGCGCCCGTCGTATGGCCCGGCTGAAGGCCTGCGGACCGGGTGGTTCGGGCGAGGGACTCCGATCCTCCCCGCTGTCATAGCGTCCCCCACGCCTAGGGTGGTAGCCTCGGCGCACCCTCTCGTCGAGGTGGGCCCGACGATCGCGGTGATGGTGCTCGTTGCCGGGGCGACCCAGGGCCGCAGGCGCTGTGTTGCGCGTGCGCCCGGTGTAGACCGAGGCTTCCCGCATGAATCGGCAAGTCGCGGCATGATGTTCCGAGGGGTACCCCTGCCTTCAGGAGGCGGAGCTCTCGGCCCGCCGGACCGCGGCGCCTTCCAGGAGATCTTTGAGCTCTCCTTGGATTCGCCGCCCCTCGGTGGTTCATGGCTCCGGCATCGCGCGGAGGAGCATTGCTGCTGCAGCCAGGTTCTGGCCGACCCCACTAGATGCGAGTGGCGGCCTGACCCTGACATCGTCGGCGATGCGGTGCTGGAAACCCTGGGGTAGATGACGCATTTCTCCGGCCGGAGGTTGGCCCGCCCATGCCTGCCCGATGTCCCAGCGGATTGGCTCGAGCGCTCCTGCTCCCTCGTCGAGCGTGGCCTGCACCCCGCGGATTTGCTCGAGTTGTGGGTCGTGACCCCCCGTCGGAACGGGGACCACAGCTAGCTCCCGCGGGATGTCAACGCGAGGCACCGGCCTAGGGAGATCACCTGTAACACCCTAAAGTTCAATTTTGTGAAGACAAGGAAAATCTTTCAAAGGTTTTAAATCAAAAACTCATTTCCTTAAAAATAATCATGATTTGGAAGTTCTACTCCCAAAATGAATATGTTAAAAAAAATATATATTTATAAATTAAATTGCCTTTGGGTTAAGATATATAAAAGAATTAGGATTAAACTATTTCTTAATATATATAGTCTACAATATAAATTTGATTTCCCTAGAAGTAATAAGGTATGAGTTATTCTCTCCTATATGATTAAAAGCTTGTCTAAAAGAACTAAAATAAATAAAGAAATATATAAAATATGTTTTTGCACATTATGCTGAAGTTCTATATGTGTATCTAAATTAAGTGTTTGAACTTTAAACTTGTGTTGATTTGAAATTCAAATGGAAAGGAAAATAGAAAATAGAAAATAAAAGAGAAGGGAGGAACTAAGAAAAATACTACATAAAATAAAATAAAAATCAGAATAAACATCCTTCACACATAAATTATTAAATTATACCATTCAAACTGAGGACAAGTTATTTCACAAAGTTTGAATTTAAACTTGAACTCAAATTGGATTTGAAAATGGAGAAAAGAAAATAGAAAATAAAAAGAAAAAGAGAAAGGAAGCCAGCTGGGCCGACTTCAACTAATTCGGCCCACCTAAGGAATCATCGCCGCGCAGCCCTCTTCAGCCAACCGGCGCCGACAGGGGGGACCCCACGCGTCAGCCGTCATCCGCGCGACTCCTGGATCTCACTGGAACGTGGGCCTCGCCCGTCGGTCTCTCCCTCTCCTCCGCTCGACGCGCGCCGACAGGCGGGCCCATGTGGCCAGCGGCAGTCGCGCCTAGGAACACGCTTCGGGTCGCTGCCCTGAGGGCCCTGCGTGTCAGCACCATCTTCGTCTGTTCCGCAACGAACGCGCGCGAACTCGCCGCCGGGAATCCACGCATGACTCGCCGGCCAACCATCGGAATCCGCGATTCGACCCACGAACCAACCGGCCGAGATCCTCGTCGCCTGCCTGCCCTATTTAAGCACCGGTCGTGGCGTTGCCCTCACTCCAAGTTGACCGTGAGCTCCCATCGCCGCCGCCGTTGAACCGCGCCGCCGTTGCCCCTCCGCTTCGATTGCCTCGTCCTGGGCGATCGCCAGGGACCTGTGAAGCTATCCGCGCCTTCAATTCGAACCGCGTGGCCCTGGTGGTCGGTGGATTGCTCGCCGTCATACAAACTCCGCCGTGCGCCGTGGCCAGAGCTGTTCGCGCTACCAACCGTGGTGAGACTTCCTTCCCCGGATTCGCCCTCTCCTCCTCTGCGCGTAGAACCTTTCGAATCGCGACTTGGGGCGCCAGGGCCGCGGGCCACCTATTCGCCGGCGAGCTTCCGCCGTGGCGGATTGGCGGCGCCACCCGTGCTGGCCGGGGGTAGGGGCGAGGCCGTTGGGCCGTCCGATCTTAGCCAACGGATAAGATTAGATCTGGGAGAGGTGTAACGCATGACCGCTGATCTGCTAATAGACGGACCCGGTTGGATCTCGTTTCATAAAATCGTGATCGTAGGATTTGGATCGTGCGGTTATAAATGTGTACCGGTTCGCGGGGCTCGGGATTTAATCTTGGCCGTTCACGCTTGATCGGACGGCCGAGATCTGAGAATACCCCTTCGCCGTGGCAATCTTCATAAAGAGCCCCTGCGTTTAGTTGAAATAGAACCCGCCGTCCCTCGGGCACTGTTGTCTGAGTCTGGGAATTCTTGCGCCGAGCCCCCTGCGCTTTGCTGTAATTGAGGCCCAGTCCAGAGCAGTGTAAAACCAGAGAAAATAATTTATAAATGGATTTTTAATATGAAAATAATTACTAAAACTTTATAAATTCATAGAAAATCCATTTTAGCTCCAAATTGAACCATTCCAGTTTCTAAAAATTTGTAATAATATTCTTCATCATTTTGTGCCTCTGTTTTGGCATAAAAGGCTCATTTAAATTTATCTAATACTTAATTTTGTATTAAACACATAAAACATTAGAAAATCCATAACTTAAAATCTATAACTCCAAAATTAATGATTCCTGTTCCTAGAACCTTATTTTAATGTGTAGATTATTATTATGTATTTTGTTTACTTGTTTGGTGTGATGTTAAATTTTGCCTACACATGTTTGTTTGTATTGCTACGACTAGCAGTGAGAACACGTGTCATCTGAAGATCATCCTGGTACCTGGAATCTCAAGGCTCAGGCAAGTTGTGCCCTTGATCACTTCTTTTTACCCACTCATGTTCTAATTAATCATAATGATCTGCATAGGTTAATTTTGATGGGACCCAATAGGTTACCCTAGTTTGTCTATCTCTATACCTTGTTTACCACTGAACTTTCTGGGTAGTACTTGCTAGTGCTATATGTGGTTTTGGGCATGGAGATACACATTACTATTCATGATTATACTTTTGTTATCAGTTGTTATTTATGGTTCATGTTAAGATCATTATGTTAATTGGAACATGGAGCGACCACCCGGGAAAACAGTGCTACCACAAGGGAGGAATGGGACCCCTTGGCTGATTAATTAGGAAAGCTAGTGGAAGACTACCTTACCCGAAAGGGGCAAGGGCAGTAGGGGAGTGGTCAGTGTAGGGAGGCCCTCGGGAGGATTTTGCTGCGATGGCGGTCCTGCAAGGGATTCCTGCATTGGAACTTCCTATAAACTGTAGCGGGTTTTCGGAAGCTAGTGGAACTTTGTAAAGGCCTCGTAGTGGATCCCTAGCCATTCACCTCGGAAGTGTCTAAGGGCCTTGCAAACCCTGGCGACATGGGATACACGACTTGTGGGTAAAGATGCGCAACCTCTGCAGAGTGTAAAACTGGTATACTAGCCGTGCTCACGGTCATGAGCAGCTCGGACCCTCACATGATTAATTTATGGAACTAAATTCAATTTGACATATGCATTGCATCGCAGGTGAAGTTGTTATTTTTGTTCTACTATTTAATTGGGCTGGTATTTACTTATACTTAGTAACTGCTAATAAAATTTTGACCAACTTTAAAAGCAATGCTCAGCTTCAACCATCCTCTTTGGTAAGCCTTACACTTCACGTGAGCTCCCACCTTTGGCGAGTTCATGCACATTATTCCCCACAACTTGTTGAGCGATGAACGTATGTGAGCTCACTCTTGCTGTCTCACACCCCCCCACAGGTAAGGAACAGGTACCACAGGATGAGGCGCATGGAGGATGCTGCAATGTGTTCGTGAGAAATCTAGGCCGTCGTCTCCCAGTCAACTTTGGGTTGCTGGACTGTTGTCTCCTTATAATGTAATTATTTATTTTGTATAGAACTCCTGTTATATATAAAGTTGTGACATTCGATCCTGTGCCACTATACATCATATGTGTGAGACTTGGTCCCAGCATACCTGGTGTTTATGTTAGCGCCCGGGTTTTGGACCCCTAAAATCCGGGTGTTACAGAAGTGGTATCAAAGGAATGTTGACTGTAGGACGAAACCTAGATAGAACTGGACAACCATTATCTACTTACCTTTGCTACTTTGATTCTTTTCTAAACTTATCTTAATCTTTTCTCATCTATTTCCGCTTTACTCTGATTATTCTTACCTTTTCATTCTAAAGACAAATGTGGATTTCACACCTTGAAATCCTGTGCCTAGAGTGACCTTTAGGAATAAGAGACCTACTCTTAGGAACTAAAAACAAAACTATTTTTATAAGTGTCTATGTATTTGAATGTTTGCTCTTATGATACATGTTTGATTTGGATCTTTGTTTGAGTGTGATGAGTTGTGGAGTAATGTCCACAATTACATCTACATATACGTATAGGTATAAATATATAAATCATAAGATGACTATATAAACTAAGAATGTCCCCCATTAAAAGTATATCTAACCTAATAGTTCCATCTTGTCTTAAAAGAATCTTTCTTATCTTAATAGACTCGTCTTATCCTAACCACTTTACTTATCCCATCTTAATAGATCTAACTGACCTCAAAAGATTATACCTTATCCTTATGAATTCATCCTACCCTAATTAGCATATTTATCCTGGTCTAAAATATCAACCATGATCTAATTCAAAGTAATTAGATATTGTCTAGACTAACCTGGTGATACCAATCTAGATCTCATCTAATCTAATAGGATCCAATCTAAAGTGAGTTATTTAATAAATTAGTTAGTACTAGTGAAATAGATTAGACCCTATCCACATGTTTTTAACTTAGTTCACCCTACACTAAATAAAGAGTGAGAAACCAACCCAACCAATAGAGTCTTGATGGATTGCATGACCTGCCTATTCCCACCTAATAACAAACAAACTTTTAACATCCTGTAGTCCATCTCACCCATATATATCTCTCATCTTGACAGATTCTATCCTACCCTTAGATATTCACCTTATACGACTGGTTACCCTAATCTGAACATAAAACAAAGATTAAGCCCTACTAAAGGATCTTCAGATTATAACCAGCTACTAGCTTATTCATTCCGCCTATTGAATAATTTCCTTTGCAAAACTATTACCATATGCTTCTAACTTTCATGGTCAATACCAGGAAAGGAAAGATTATCACGTAACAACAAACAGAAAATGAATCCTCCACACCCTCCACCTGTTGAAATCGATCAAGTGATTGCTACCCAAAGACTGGTAATACAACAGTTAACAGACCTGGTGACTGAGATGCAGAATCAGATAAGACAACAACGCGAGGAAATACGTCAGGCCCGCCAAGAAATAAGGCAAGCACGGTTGGAGCGACAACAACAACAACAACCTCCACCACCACCACCAGCTTCACCAAGCTGCATAGATATAAATTATGATGATTTGTAAGATCTAGATGTTACTTTAGTTAGTAGATGATATGATATTAGAAGGAACAATAAGGTCTATTGACCCTATGTTTTGTTAAAGAATTATACCTCATGCTGAGATTTCTTTGTTTGTGCATATGTTCCGAGAACAATATGAGTATACATCCCTTTTCTTACAAATCTCGAGGACGAGATTATTTTTAAGGGGGGTAGGATTTGTAACACCCTAAAGTTCAATTTTGTGAAGACAAGGAAAATCTTTCAAAGGTTTTAAATCAAAAACTCATTTCCTTAAAAATAATCATGATTTGGAAGTTCTACTCCCAAAATGAATATGTTAAAAAAATATATATTTATAAATTAAATTGCCTTTGGGTTAAGATATATAAAAGAATTAGGATTAAACTATTTCTTAATATATATAGTCTACAATATAAATTTGATTTCCCTAGAAGTAATAAGGTATGAGTTATTCTCTCCTATATGATTAAAAGCTTGTCTAAAAGAACTAAAATAAATAAATAAATATATAAAATATGTTTTTGCACATTATGCTGAAGTTCTATATGTGTATCTAAATTAAGTGTTTGAACTTTAAACTTGTGTTGATTTGAAATTCAAATGGAAAGGAAAATAGAAAATAGAAAATAAAAGAGAAGGGAGGAACTAAGAAAAATACTACATAAAATAAAATAAAAATCAGAATAAACATCCTTCACACATAAATTATTAAATTATACCATTCAAACTGAGGACAAGTTATTTCACAAAGTTTGAATTTAAACTTGAACTCAAATTGGATTTGAAAATGGAGAAAAGAAAATAGAAAATAAAAAGAAAAAGAGAAAGGAAGCCAGCTGGGCCGACTTCAACTAATTCGGCCCACCTAAGGAATCATCGCCGCGCAGCCCTCTTCAGCCAACCGGCGCCGACAGGGGGGACCCCACGCGTCAGCCGTCATCCGCGCGACTCCTGGATCTCACTGGAACGTGGGCCTCGCCCGTCGGTCTCTCCCTCTCCTCCGCTCGACGCGCGCCGACAGGCGGGCCCATGTGGCCAGCGGCAGTCGCGCCCAGGAACACGCTTCGGGTCGCTGCCCTGAGGGCCCTGCGTGTCAGCACCATCTTCGTCTGTTCCGCAACGAACGCGCGCGAACTCGCCGCCGGGAATCCACGCATGACTCGCCGGCCAACCATCGGAATCCGCGATTCGACCCACGAACCAACCGGCCGAGATCCTCGTCGCCTGCCTGCCCTATTTAAGCACCGGTCGTGGCGTTGCCCTCACTCCAAGTCGACCGTGAGCTCCCATCGCCGCCGCCGTTGAACCGCGCCGCCGTTGCCCCTCCGCTTCGATTGCCTCGTCCTGGGCGATCGCCAGGGACCTGTGAAGCTATCCGCGCCTTCAATTCGAACCGCGTGGCCCTGGTGGTCGGTGGATTGCTCGCCGTCATACAAACTCCGCCGTGCGCCGTGGCCAGAGCTGTTCGCGCTACCAACCGTGGTGAGACTTCCTTCCCCGGATTCGCCCTCTCCTCCTCTGCGCGTAGAACCTTTCGAATCGCGACTTGGGGCGCCAGGGCCGCGGGCCACCTATTCGCCGGCGAGCTTCCGCCGTGGCGGATTGGCGGCGCCACCCGTGCTGGCCGGGGGTAGGGGCGAGGCCGTTGGGCCGTCCGATCTTAGCCAACGGATAAGATTAGATCTGGGAGAGGTGTAATGCATGACCGCTGATCTGCTAATAGACGGACCCGGTTGGATCTCGTTTCATAAAATCGTGATCGTAGGATTTGGATCGTGCGGTTATAAATGCGTACCGGTTCGCGGGGCTCGGGATTTAATCTTGGCCGTTCACGCTTGATCGGACGGCCGAGATCTGAGAATACCCCTTCGCCGTGGCAATCTTCATAAAGAGCCCCTGCGTTTAGTTGAAATAGAACCCGCCGTCCCTCGGGCACTGTTGTCTGAGTCTGGGAATTCTTGTGCCGAGCCCCCTGCGCTTTGCTGTAATTGAGGCCCAGTCCAGAGCAGTGTAAAACCAGAGAAAATAATTTATAAATGGATTTTTAATATGAAAATAATTACTAAAACTTTATAAATTCATAGAAAATCCATTTTAGCTCCAAATTGAACCATTCCAGTTTCTAAAAATTTGTAATAATATTCTTCATCATTTTGTGCCTCTGTTTTGGCATAAAAGGCTCATTTAAATTTATCTAATACTTAATTTTGTATTAAACACATAAAACATTAGAAAATCCATAACTTAAAATCTATAACTCCAAAATTAATGATTCCTGTTCCTAGAACCTTATTTTAATGTGTAGATTATTATTATGTATTTTGTTTACTTGTTTGGTGTGATGTTAAATTTTGCCTACACATGTTTGTTTGTATTGCTACGACTAGCAGTGAGAACACGTGTCATCTGAAGATCATCCTGGTACCTGGAATCTCAAGGCTCAGGCAAGTTGTGCCCTTGATCACTTCTTTTTACCCACTCATGTTCTAATTAATCATAATGATCTGCATAGGTTAATTTTGATGGGACCCAATAGGTTACCCTAGTTTGTCTATCTCTATACCTTGTTTACCACTGAACTTTCTGGGTAGTACTTGCTAGTGCTATATGTGGTTTTGGGCATGGAGATACACATTACTATTCATGATTATACTTTTGTTATCAGTTGTTATTTATGGTTCATGTTAAGATCATTATGTTAATTGGAACATGGAGCGACCACCCGGGAAAACAGTGCTACCACAAGGGAGGAATGGGACCCCTTGGCTGATTAATTAGGAAAGCTAGTGGAAGACTACCTTACCCGAAAGGGGCAAGGGCAGTAGGGGAGTGGTCAGTGTAGGGAGGCCCTCGGGAGGATTTTGCTGCGATGGCGGTCCTGCAAGGGATTCCTGCATTGGAACTTCCTATAAACTGTAGCGGGTTTTCGGAAGCTAGTGGAACTTTGTAAAGGCCTCGTAGTGGATCCCTAGCCATTCACCTCGGAAGTGTCTAAGGGCCTTGCAAACCCTGGCGACATGGGATACACGACTTGTGGGTAAAGATGCGCAACCTCTGCAGAGTGTAAAACTGGTATACTAGCCGTGCTCACGGTCATGAGCAGCTCGGACCCTCACATGATTAATTTATGGAACTAAATTCAATTTGACATATGCATTGCATCGCAGGTGAAGTTGTTATTTTTGTTCTACTATTTAATTGGGCTGGTATTTACTTATACTTAGTAACTGCTAATAAAATTTTGACCAACTTTAAAAGCAATGCTCAGCTTCAACCATCCTCTTTGGTAAGCCTTACACTTCACGTGAGCTCCCACCTTTGGCGAGTTCATGCACATTATTCCCCACAACTTGTTGAGCGATGAACGTATGTGAGCTCACTCTTGCTGTCTCACACCCCCCCACAGGTAAGGAACAGGTACCACAGGATGAGGCGCGTGGAGGATGCTGCAATGTGTTCGTGAGAAATCTAGGCCGTCGTCTCCCAGTCAACTTTGGGTTGCTGGACCGTTGTCTCCTTATAATGTAATTATTTATTTTGTATAGAACTCCTGTTATATATAAAGTTGTGACATTCGATCCTGTGCCACTATACATCATATGTGTGAGACTTGGTCCCAGCATACCTGGTGTTTATGTTAGCGCCCGGGTTTTGGACCCCTAAAATCCGGGTGTTACATCACCGTCCTCCGGCATGCCGAGATGGTTGCCTTCAGAGGGACCCCCTAGATCGACGTGGAAACATTCGTGGCTCGGGCCGTAGTCCTCGTCGCCGAGGCTACGGCTACCGTCGGAACAGTCGGAAAGGCAGTAGTCGCATGCGGTCATGAGGTCCCGCATGGCACTGGGGTTGCCAAGTCCGGAGAAATCCCAACAGAAGCTGGGCTCGTCGTCTTCCTCGGACCCGGGGGGCCCGTAGGTCGAGACGTCCGTCAGCCGGTCCCAAGGCGACCGCATACGAGATCCCAGAGGGTTCGGATTCGCCTCCACGAAAGCGTCCGCCAAAGCGGAGCCGCTAGGCGGGTCGAGGCTTGATCCGAGAGGCATGGGACGGGAATCGGTCGGTACCTCTTGGTCAACGGGCGGTGATGAGGTCACGTCGGGGACTGACTGCATCGTCGTCTCAGGTACGAGGGTGACACCCAGAAAGCCTTTCGCGAGCGTGCTGGCGTCGTCCGTTTGCTCGGGACTGAGTGTCACGGGGAGACAGCGCTCGTCTTCGTCTCAAGCGCGAGGCCGATGCCCGGCGCGCCCCCCGTTGGAGTGCTGGCGTTGTCGACTTGCTCGACGGTCGGCGAGGCGCCGCCTCCTGCTTGGCCTTGGTTGCCCCGCCTCCTCCTCCTCCGTCGACGGGGAAGAGGACGGGGCGAGCTCGAAGGTTGTTCTTCCACCACGCGGGGAAGACGTCGTCGATCGCGCCGTCGGCGGCGGACTGTCGGCCGCCACTGTCGCTGTCGCCAGGCGGTGGAAAGAGTATCATGTCGTAGCTGCCGTCGAGGGACATAAACTCAAGGCTCCCGAAACGGAGCACCGTCCCGGGCCGGAGAGGTTGCTAGAGACTACCCATCTGGAGCTTGACGGGAAGCTGTTCGTCAACACGCAGCAGGCCCCTACCTGGCGCGCCAACTGTCGGCGTTTCGAGACCGGGGGGTCCCTGAGCCGACGAGTGAAGTGTCGCTGCGTGCCCCAGCCCAGATGGGTCGACGCGAGGCCAAACGCGAAGGGGGGAAAGCGAGGAGGCCAGAGATGGGCGTGAGAGAGGTGGAAATCCCGCGGCCTTCGTGTTCGTCCCGCGCCCAGGTCGGGTGCGCTTGCAGTAGGGGGTTACAAGCGTCCACACGGGAGAAGGAGCGAGTGGCCTCACGCGAGCGCTCGTCTCATCCTCGTCCCCGCGCGGCCAACCTCCTCTAAGAGGGCCCTGGTCCTTCCTTTTATAGACGTAAGGAGAGGATCCAGGTGTACAATGGGGGGTGTAGCAGATTGCTACGTGTCTAGCGGAGGAGAGCTAGTGCCCTAAGTACACGCCATCGTGGCGGCCGGAGAGATTTTGGCGCCCGGTTTGTGTGATGTCGTGGCCGTCGGAGGAGTGCTGGAGCCTGGCGGAGGGACAGCTGTCGGGGCTGTCGAGTCCTTGCTGACGTCCTCTTGCTTCCGTAAGGGGGCCGAGAGCCGCCATCGTCAGGGAGCGTGCGGGGCACCATCATTGCCTATCTGGCGGAGCGAGCCAGATGGGACGCTGGTCTTGTTCCCCGTAGCCTGAGTCAGGCTGGAGTAGGGTAATGATGGCGCCTCCTGTTGACGTGGCTGGTCCGCGCCCTAGGTTGGGCGATGTGGAGGCTCCTCCGAGGTCGAGGTCGAGTTCGTCTTCCATGGCCGAGGCCGAGTCCGAGCCCCTAGGTCGGGCAAGGCGGAGGCCGTTGGCTGAGGCCAGGGCGGAATTGGAGTCCTGGGGTCGGGCGAAGCGGAGTTCATCGTCTTCTGGAGCTGAGCCCAAGTCCGAGCCCTGGATCGGGCGGAGCGGAGTTCGCCGTCTTCCGGGGCTTAGCCCGAGTCCGAGCCCTGGGTCGGGCGGAGCGGAGTTCACCGTCTTCCGGGGCTAAGCCCAAGTCCGAGCCCTGGGTTGGGCGGAGCGGAGTTCGTCGTCTTCCGGGGCTTAGCCCGAGTCCGAGCCCTGGGTCGGGCGCAGCGGAGTTCGCCGTCTTCCGGGGCTTAGCCCGAGTCCGAGCCCTGGGTCGGGCGGAGCGGAGTTCGCCGTCTTCCGGGGCTTAGCCCGAGTCTGAGCCCTGGGTCGGGCGGGACGGAGTTTCCTATGGTGTGCGGCCGGGCCTGACTGCCTGTCAGCCTCACTCTGTCAAGTGGCACCACAGTCGGAGCGGCGCAGGCGGCGCTGTCTTTCTGTCAGACCAGTCAGTGGAGCGGCGAAGTGACGGCGGTCACTTCGGCTCTGTCAGTTGAGGGGCGCGCGTCAGGATAAAGGTGTCAGGCCACCTTTGCATTAAATGCTCCTGCGATTTGGTCGGGGTTGCTTCTTGGCAAAGACAGGGCCTCGGGCGAGCCGGGAACGTGTTCGCCGCTGGAGGGGGGCCTCGGGCGAGGCGGAGATCCTCCGGGGTCGGCTACCCTTGTCCGAGGCTAGGCTCGGGCGAGGCGTGATCGAGTCCCTCGAATGGACTGATCCCTGACTTGATCGCACCCATCAGGCCTTTGCAGCTTTATGCTGATGGGGGTTACCAGCTGAGAATTAGGAGCCTTGAGGGTACCCCTAATTATGGTCCCCGAAAATAAACAAACATGGTATAGACAAAATTAACATCACACCAAACATAAGAACGAACTGAATAATAATGATCTACGCGTCGCTACGAGATCGTGGGATCGAGAACTACTAAAATCAGATTTACGATTACGGAGTTATGATTTACTGAAGATCTATGTGGTTTAAATATTAAACTATATTATAAATTGGTTAGTACACATCATATGAGAGAATACTTTATGAATAATTAATTCAACTTTAATCTTAATTATAACTTAACTAGAGATCATATTTTAACCTAATTATAACTATGGACATGTTAGCTTTGACTAAAGGAGTTAATCTAATAGACATAGGTTAAATATATATCTAACTATAAAATTATCCAATATGGTGTAATTAATGTTGTTGTTGCATAATAAATATTCTTATGAAGCTAGCGCAACTTGAACGGACCAAAACGGAATTAGAACGAAGAAGTTATGGATTTCCGAAGTTTTAAGTGTTGGGTAAAAAGAAACTAAGTGTATAATTTCTAATCTGTGTTTCATGACGAAACAAAGTTAATAGATGATAAACAATATTTTTATGAGACTGATGCAATTGGAATGGATTAAAAAGGATTTAAAATGAGTTAGTGTTGGGGACTTGTTCTCAAATGCTATAAATTAAGAACAAGGCAACATAGAATATTAAATGTTAATGTCCTTCGTCCGCTGAAGCATTATCTCCTCAAGGGTTTAATGAACTTCGGACGAAGGCCATGATCAGAATATCACAAAGGTCATACCTTCGTGATCAAACTTATAAAATAATGTAAAATGAAGTATAAATTGTAAAATATTGGAAAGAGATATGTTAAAAACAGATAACATTATTCACATATTTTATTATATTTATACCTTCGCCTTGGCAGAAAGCGATAATTTCAGTGTAATGCGTCAGCGATTACAAGATTGCGTGAACAGTACAGGGATACTGTTCACCTATTTATAGGCACAGGGCGCAGCCTGTGCATAATTACATATATGCCCTTTACAATTAACTACAATAATGATACAGAACATTATGGGTTTTTAAGTTATTTCATCTTTAAGTCGGTTCGCCCCTTCGTCATGAAATCCGTCATTGTGCCGAAGCTTTATGTGTGACAGCTTCGGTGCTGCTTCTGGGAAGATCTTCTGAAGGTGTTTTCTTCCTTTAGGATCTTCGGCTACGAAGCATACCCCCAACAGTAGCCCCTTCGCGGTGCTATATCGTTTGTCGTAACGAGCTTGATCCGTGAAAAAGTCTTCTAGGCTTCGGGATGCCGAAGATCCGAAAAACACCTTCCCTGAGCCTGTTGGCGAGAAACGATTAAAATAATCCACGCGCGAGGTGGCCCCATCTTGTAGCAGTTACGCGCGCCCTAGCGATCCACCTTCCCGGACCCTGTGGCCCACCGTTCAGCAAGTGCAGGTGGCTGTTTATCCGGTGTGGAAGACCTTGACGATTCACCTTCCCACCTGCAGCACTATATAAACAGACGGGTAGGTGTGAAGTTACCACAGCATTCATTGCTATTGCACTGTTTTGCTGCCAAAAATTTAACCATAGTCGAAGCTTGACCATCGTGCTCAAACGAAGCGCCGCTTTTGATTATGCTTCGTCACAAGAGGAAGAGCTTCAGAAAAATAAAAAAAGTCAACAACTTCAAAAAATTTCAAGAAATTCATAATCAAATGGCGAGAGTGCGCTCCACTGCCAGGGTTGATCGTGAGGGAGATGAAACCGAAGCTACTGAGACTGTTCCCATTTCCGAAGCGATGAAGCAGTCTGGGCTGGTAACATTGGAGGATGCACCTGCCGCTGAAGCAGAGCAGGCTGATGTTGAGGAGACTGATTCTGAAGATGATTACAGCAGCGCAGTGCCGAGTAAACCCAGCCACCTGGATTTCGGAAAATCTACCATCTCTGAAGGTGATTTGCCTAAGATGATGAAGTTGGGCTATTTTAGTGAAGCGAAGAAAGAGCTGATTCGCTTTGGTGGGGAAGAAACTACTCCGAAGCCAGGAAAAGATGAAGTAGTGGTCTTCAAAAGTTTCTTTAAAGCTGGTTTAAGATTCCCTTTGAACAAGATGATTGCTGATGTGCTGAAAAAGTTTGGGATCTACCTTCATCAGCTAACTCCTAACGCTATCGTTAGGCTTAGCGTTTACATTTGGGCCCTCCGAAGCCAAGGGGTGGAACCATTGGCCGAAGGTTTTTACCGAGTGCACGAGCTTCATTACCAGACCAAGGCTAGAGGAGATGGGCTACATGAAAACTTTGGCTGCTACAATTTTTCCTACCGCAAGACTACAAAATTTCCTGTGATCAGATACCGTAGCAAGTGGCCAGCTGGCTGGAAATCCGAGTGGTTTTACGTCAAAGTTGACGAAGATAAGGAGAAATTGGTCTAGAGTCCGTTGGAATTGATCTTCGGAGAGACCAGACCCCCGTGCAACATGACACCAGAGGGTCTGACCCAAATTGCTCTGGCTGAATTTAGAGTTATTGCGGAGCACATCGGCACTAGGGACTTAGTGTAAGAATTTTTGGCCTTCAGAGTGTTCCCAACTATGAAAGAGTGGGCCATGCCGAAGCTTGAAGGAAAAAAGAAGGAAGGGGAGCTTGTTCGGTTGCCTTACCATTACAAATTCAAGAGACATTTTAAAGTGCCTTGCCAAGAATGGCTGGACACGATCGAAGTAATGTGCAATGAAATACTCGGCAATTACTCTAAAAAAGAAGATCAGTTGATGACTGCGGCCTTCGGCACCCGTCCGAAGTGAAGACTGAACCGAGTAATGGATGCTATTGACTTTGAATATCCCGACTACGAGTGGCTAGACAAGGGTGCCGAAGGGCAAAAAAGGAAGAAAGTGGCTGATATTCTGAATAAAGATGATGAAGATCAATTGAAAAAGAAAAAACCAAAGCCCGAGCCAAAAACAGATGCTTCGAAGAAGAGAAAAGCTACAACTCCGAAGCAGAAGGCAATTGGCGAAGAAGAAGAAATTGCTGCATCACCTTCTACCACCGTCGTGGAGGAAATTTTAAAGGTAATGACTGAATCCTTGCCTGTCAAGCTGAGTCCATTAGGGTCACATCTGACGAAGCTTTTTCAGAAGGACAAGGAGCCCGCAAAAACAAAGAAGGCAGCTAGGCCAAAAAAGCAAAGAATCATTACAGTGACGGAAGTCATTGAAAAGACGCCACCAAGAGCTTCAGCTCCGAAGGCGCCAGCTGTTGAGGACATAACAGCTACTGAAGCTGCACCTTCGGAGGCTACAGCTGTCGAAGCTGCCACAGCCGAAGATATAGAGTTAGAAACCATAATTGCAGATATTGATAAAATACTGCAAGACATGGCCGCAGAAGAAGCTGCAGCAGCTACCGAAGAGACTTCGGCCCTAGAGCCCGAGAAAAAGAAAGAAATAGCCAAAGACACTTCGGAAGATGAAATTTTTAATTTTCAAAACTTAGTTGGGCAAGAGCTGACAAAGGCCGAAAAAGAAGAGTTAAAAGAGTATGCCATATATTGCGGGTATCGGCCGGGGGCATTTCTCTTCGGTGGTATCGATGATGAAAAGTTGGGCTGTATCCGGGATCAGACCGGAGCGAAGGTTATCGGTACTCTATCAAAGAGTATTGGTTTCCCGAAGCTCGAAACAGACATCAGCCGCTATCGACGATAGCACATCGTCGGTAGTTTGTTTTATTCTAATTTCAAGGTAAACAACTTTTCTCTAACTTTTTATCATTTGTAATAACGAAGATGTTTTCTAACGAAGGTTGTTTATGTACAGAGTATGTTGCTGAGCAAAGCTTTGAAAATGCAGCAAGATTTGGAAGACAAAAAACACGAGGTTATAATCGAGAATTTAGAAGGCAAAATAAAATACCAATCTGCTGCTCTTAAAAAGAAAGACTTCGAGCTTCAGATGACCGAAGGCTTATTGGTAGAAGCTGAAGCTAAAATAGCAGAACTAAATACGAAGCTTCTCTGCCAGTCAAAAAGTTTCGAACAAGAAAAACAAAAGCTTAATGAAAAATTTGAGGCCGAAGTCTAGAAGGTTTCAGATTTGCAAAAGTCATTAACAAGCCTTCAAAATAAATGTTTGGAATTCAGCAATCGATGTGTTCAACGGCTGAAGAAGGTCTTCTATTCGGTCGGGGCCAGCAGCGAAAAATTTACTCCTTCAGCTGAAGATCTACCAGGAGCCTTCGAACACATCGAGGGTGAAATTGATGACCTTGATGATGTTATTGCTGGACATGGTGATTTCTGTGCCCTGGTAGCTTCTCGGGGCACTACTGCTGCGTTCCTGAAATCTGGCTGCGAGCACAGAAAAATTATCAATAGACCCAATTTTAGCTTATCATCAGCAGATCTGGATGATATCACCAACCTTGCCTGAAGCATAGCAAATAAATTTATAAAGGTGGTATGGACAAAGGGTGGATGAGACAAAGCTGGTGACGAAGCTCGGAGTCATCTTAAGCCGGTAACAAAATCATACCTTGTGCTTACCTCTTCCTTCGAACTTGAATTTTGCTTACAATACTTTAATTCGTGTAGGATGACAAAGCCGAAGCCGAAGCTTGAAGAGTAAGAAGATGACGGCGAAGCTTTAATGGATGACTATGCCGAAGCTGAAGCTCGATGAGTACTAATGAAGCTTGAATAGATGACTATAGAAAAAGCTCTAAAAACTTTTTGTAATAACTTTTGTAAATGTAATTAAATTTTACTTGATGAATTTTGTCCGTACCTTGCAATATATTCCTACCTTCCCATAAATGTATGAAGTGCTTTGGTGTGAACGAAATTAGCATTTTTAAGCCGAAGGCGAAAAACACCTTCCCTTCTTTTCGTACATAGTGAAGCATAAAAACTGCTTCTTTTTCTCTTTTGTCGAAGCCTGATCTTTAGAGCCGAAGCAACTGCCTGTGTTATGATAATGATGATCCTATGTATGCCTAAATGAATGTTTATGAATGCAAATGTTATGATGTAATGTACCATGCAAATGAATGTCCAAACACATATACGAAGCAACAACCATAGCCTTCATTCCCTTAAGAATAAACAAAGTCTCTTTGCCGTTTATTTTTCGGCTTCACCGTTTATTTTTCGGTGTATCAGCGCTGACTTTTCGCTGTAAGTTCTGCATTCCCTTAGGAACGTCTTTTGAACTTCTTCGTCTTCTATTTCGGCGGTATCGCGTTGACTTTTCGCGCTTCGCCTTATGTTTCAGCGGAATTAGCGTTGACTTTTCGCTGTAAGCACTGCATTCCCTTAGGAATGACTTTTGAGCAGAAAACTTACGCTGCGCTACCTTAGGAACGACTTTTTGTAACTTCGACGTGCTCTGCATCCCCTTAGGAACGTCTTTCGAGCTTCTTCATGTTTCTTCTTTTTTCTTTACACTCGATGGTGCGAGCTCAATTTTTACATTTACATCTTTGGGGGATATTGCTCTTGTAGAGCTGAAATAAGAAAAAGGGAAATTACATGCTATGGCCCCATTAAAAACCTTTCTCCCCCTTCGGAAAGGAAAAGGGTGCCATAGGAAAAAATAAAAAGATTACATCAAGCTATACATAATATCGCCGAAGCTCATCCGCATTCCAAGATCTAGGAATGTCGTTGCCGTCCATATCCTTTAATCTGTAGGAACCGGGTCTTGACGAAGATACTACCAGAAAAGGTCCTTCCCATTTCAACTGTAGCTTGCCTACTGTATCTGGGTTGGCAACTCTCCGAAGTACCAAGTGACCTGGCCTGATATTTTTTAACCGAACTTTTCTGTCACGCCATTTTATTGTTTTGGCTTGATATTTGTTGATGTTCTCAACAGCCTGAAGCCTGATCCCTTCTAAGGCATCTTTTGCCACAGAACAATCAGCTTCGTCCTCTACCGAAGCCACTGTTCTTACTGATCCTGCTTTAGCTTCTTCCGGAGTTATTGCTTCGTCACCAAACAGTAATTTGAATGGTGAAAAGCCTATTGACCTTGACATTGTTGTATTGTGGCTCCACACCACTTTGATCAATTCATCTGGCCACTTTCCCCTGGGCTGATTGAAGATTAACTTCATTATTCCCATCATTATAATGCCATTAGCTCTTTCAACAAGTCCATTTGACTCCGGATGTCTTACTAATGCAAAATGAATCTTCGTGCCAATTTGCTCACAGAACTCTTTGAAAGCTTCGGCATCAAACTGTGTTCCGTTGTCCACGGTAATGGCCTTCGGCACTCCGAAGCGACAAACAATATTTTGCCAGAAAAATTTCTGAACAGTGACTGAGGTTATTGTGGCTAAAGGTTTCGCTTCAATCCATTTGAAAAAATATTCTACCGCCACCACAACATATCTTAAATTTCCTTGTGCTGGTGGAAGTGGGCCTAGCAAATCAAGGCCCCACCTTTGTAACGGCCAAGTGGGCTGTATTAACTGAGTCAGGGATGAAGGCTGTTTTTGATCTCTTGCACATTTTTTACAACCTTCACACTTTTGGACTAATTTCGCTGCATCCGAAGCTGCCTTCGGCCAATAAAACCCCTGACGAAAGACTTTTCCCAGCAAGGGCCTAGATCCGATGTGAGATCCACACAGGCCTGCGTGTATTTCCTTCATCAATTCTATATCTTTAGCTCTAGATAAACATTTAAGCAATGGAGAGCAGACTCCATGTTTGTATAACTCCCCTTCTATCATTACATATGGTCGGGCTCTTGCCTCTATTCTCTTATTATATGCTTCGTCATCTGAAAGGTAATTGCCCTGGAGAAAGGATATAATCTTAGTTCTCCAATCTTCACTATGAACAGGAGATATATTGAGCACTGCTCTTTCAAGAAGCTCCACTGAAGGTGCTCTTATTGTCTCGAAGAATACTTCCGAAGGTAAAGGCAGCCCCTGTGCCGCTGACTTAGCTAGCAGATCAGCGTGCTCATTTTCTTCTCGTGGGATATTCTTGATAGAAAACCCTTCGAATGAAGCTTCAAGCCTTCGAACTGTATCCAAGTATTTTTTAAGCTTCGGATCTCTTGCTTTACAACTCTTGTCAATATGACCAGAAATAACTTGAGAATCTGTTTTGAGAACCGCCCTTCTTACCCCCATTGCCTTTAACTTCCGAAGCCCCAAAAGCAAAGCTTTGTATTCAGAAATATTATTTGTGCAGCTGAAATCAAGTTTCACTGCATAGCATGTTCTGACTTTGGAAGGTGCAACTAAAACAGCAGTTGCGCCTGCCCCGAAGGTTCCCCAGGAACCGTCACAGAACACTGTCCAGGCTTCGGCATCTTTACTTGCTTCTTCCTCCTGAGCCCCTGGTGTCCAGTCAGCGATGAAGTCTGCTAACGTCTGGGACTGAATCGAGGATCTATGTACATAATCAATGGTGAACTCGTTGAGTTCCGCAGCCCACTTTCCAATCCTTCCAATAGCTTCTCTGTTTCTCATAATATCCTTCACAGGCTGTGATGAAGGAACAATTATATGGAATGCTTGAAAGTAATACCGAAGCTTCCTGGAGGCCATTAAGACAGCATATAGCACCTTCTCCAACTCTGTATAATTTTTCTTTGATAAACTGAGGACTTCAGAAACAAAGTATACTGGAGCTTGCTTTTTAGTTTGTCCTTCAAGCTTCTCCTGGACAAGTGCTGCACTTACTGCAGAGTGCGAAGCTGCCACATACAACAGCAGAGGAGCCCCTGGCGCGGGTGGAGTTAGCGTCGTTAGGTCTATCAGATACTGCTTCAGCTCTTCGAAGGCTTTCTGCTGAGCTGGTCCCCATTGAAAGACTTCGACTGACTTCAGCACTTCAAAGAATGGTAAATTCCTCTCTGCTGATCTAGATATGAATCGGTTCAAGGATGCCAATCTTCCTGTCAGCCGTTGGGCCCCCTTCTTTGTGCTCGGCGGTTCCATCCGAAGAATAGCTTCGATTTTATTCGAATTAGCTTCGATTCCCTTTGTCGAAATCAGATAACCAAGGAATTTCCCTTCTTTACTCCAAAGACACATTTTTCTGGATTCAACTTCAGGCCAGCTTGCCTAAAGTTAGCAAATGTTTCCTGCAGATCAGCAATGTGATTTTCTTGCTTCGTGCTTTTTACAATGATATCATCAACATATGTTAGCACATTTCTGCCTATCTGAGAATGAAGGACTTTGGCTGTCATTCTGCTGAAGCTTCCTCCAGCATTTTTGAGCCCCTCAGGCATCCGAAGGTAACAATATGTTCCACTGGGGGTTATGAAGCTGGTTTTTGGCTCATCTTCCTTCTTCATCCAGATTTGATGGTAGCCTGAATAACAATCTAGTAGACTCATGAGCTCTGACGAAGCTGCTGCGTCTACTAGAGAATCTATCCTCGGTAATGGAAACTCATCCTTCGGACAAGCCTTGTTGAGATCAGTAAAATCAATGCACATCCTCCATTTACCATTGGCCTTCTTCACCATAACAGTGCTAGCTAGCCATTCTGGATATTTTACTTCTCTGATGACTCCAGCACTGAGAAGTCTTTTCACTTCATTCCGAGCACCTTCGGCTTTGTCATCAGGCATCTTCCGAAGCCTCTGCTTTCTGGTCTGAAGGATGGATCAACATTGAGCGAGTGTTCAATGACATCCCTGTTGACACCACATAGATCGTTGGCGGACCATGCGAAAACATCTTTGTTGTTGAACAGAAACCTTATTAGGTTTTTCTCCTGTTCCTCAGACAATTGAGATCCCAGCAACACCTTCTGCTCTTCTATATCTTCACATAAGAGCATGGGCTTCGGCTGATCAGCCGAAGCAGCCTTCTCCCTTCTATACTTGTACTGCTCACAAGCTTCGGCTCTATCTATATTATGGATTGCTTTTGAATCTGTCCAGTTTCCTTCAGCCTTTCTGGCAGCTTCCTGACTTCCATGAATAGCAATAGGTCCTTGATCCGAAGGTATCTTCATACAAAGATATGCTGGATGAAGAATTGCTTCAAAAGCATTGAGTGCCCCACGACCAATGATTGCATTGTAGGGGTACACCATGTCGACAATATCAAACACAACTTGTTCAGTCCTTATATTGTTGACAAATCCGAAGGTCACTGGCATCGTGATCTTGCCAGGCGCTACAATCTGTCTTCCTCCGAAGCCATAAAGAGGGTGTGTAGCATCATGAATCTTATCCTCTGGCTCTTGCATCTGTCTGAAGGCCTTAGCAAATATAATATCCGCTACACTGTCTGTATCGACCAGAACATTATGGACCAGAAATCCTTTGATAACACAAGAAATAACCATAGCATCATTGTGAGGGTAATCCTTGAGCTGAAGGTCCTCTTGGGAGAAGGTAATTGGGATGTGAGACCATCTTGACTTGATGAAGGGTCCCTGCACCCCGATATGTTGTACCCTTCTCTATGCCTCCTTCTTCTGCTTCTTGTTGGTCGGCTCTGAGCATGAACCGCCTGTTATCGGGAGCACCAGCTTCGTAGCCGAAGCAGCTCCAGCTTGGTTGTTGAACGAAGCCATTAGCTCAAAAAGTGGAAGTGAGTTCACCGGAGGTGGGCGCCAATGTTGGGGACTTGTTCTCAAATGCTATAAATTAAGAACAAGGCAACATAGAATATTAAATGTTAATGTCCTTCGTCCGCTGAAGCATTATCTCCTCAAGGGTTTAATGAACTTCGGACGAAGGCCATGATCAGAATATCACAAAGGTCATACCTTCGTGATCAAACTTATAAAATAATGTAAAATGAAGTATAAATTGTAAAACATTGGAAAGAGATATGTTAAAAACAGATAACATTATTCACATATTTTATTATATTTATACCTTTGCCTTGGCAGAAAGCGATAATTCCAGTGTAATGCGTCAGCGATTACAAGATTGTGTGAACAGTACAGGGGTACTGTTCACCTATTTATAGGCACAGGGCGCAGCCTATGCATAATTACATATATGCCCTTTACAATTAACTACAATAATGACACAGAACATTATGGGTTTTTAAGTCATTTCATCTTTAAGTCGGTTCGCCCCTTCGTCATGAGATCTGTCATTGTGCCGAAGCTTTATATGTGACAGCTTCGGCGCTGCTTCTGGGAAGATCTTCTGAATGTGTTTTCTTCCTTTAGGATCTTCGGCTACGAAGCATACCCCCAACAGTTAGTTATGCATTTTCTAAGATTTTAGAATTTCCTTGGTGACAAGAATCAATTTCTGAATTAATTTCATTAGTATACACAGACTTATGGACTGAGGACACCATTTCTTCAAATACCAGGGTCTAATTTATAAATTCCAGGGACTAATCTGTGATTCTTTAGTACTTGGGTGGATAGTGGGTTGGATTGCTAATTTTTGGAGGGCTCTTATGCAAAGTCGTCAAGCCGAAAGGGTATCGGGCAAGATCAACCGTCTGATCGTGGATCAAGGGCTAAGATCTAATGAACGTTGTACGCGATTTAAACCCTAATCTTGCCCACCAAAACTCGATCGGACGACCGAGATTATATGGGCCGAAGGGGTATGCAACGAGTCTAATCTCATCCACTGGTGGTTGATCCGATGACCCACGCGCATTCTTGCCCACACGGCCGAGGGAAAGCGGCGACGCGTCAGGTTCCGTGGCGGAGGAGCTCCGGCGAGATCCACGCCCGGCGCTACGATGCTCCAAAACAAAATGGGCATGTGCCTCGCGATTCCCGGATGATGACGAAGCAGGTAGTGGATTTCTTACCGGGAATGAAGAGGCCGATAGGGCTATCCACACGAGCAGTATGATTCACGGCGGCGCAGCGGGTCCGGTGAGGAATTGGGCGGCGCATGATCCAATTCCAGTGGTGGGAAGGTTACGCGTACCATTGCGATGCCACAGTAAATCCCTAAGCCAACTATCGAGGCTAGAGCTCGACACAATCCGTAGTTCGCCCCCGGCGGACCCAATTCTCCCCACTGCGCACGCCAAGCATGGTGAATAAGGGTAGGAGCGGCTCCGATTTATAGCCTAGGGGCAAGCTTGGTCGTTCCGGTTGAGATGGGATGAGGGCTCGGCCGAGAATCACAGCAGCGGCGGCGGATTTTGGTTGAAGCGCCCGTGAAAGTCGCGCATCTGGTTGAGGATCGTCACGGGGAAGAAGCTAGCACTAACAGCCGGGACCCACAGCCAGTGTTAGAGGTGCCCAAACGGGCGGCCCAGCCCGGCCCGGCACGGGCCCGTCAGGCCCGACGGATAATCGAGTCGTGCCGGGCCGGCCCGCGTGCCGCAGCCGCGGCCCAGGCACGGCACGGCGGCGACCTCCCTCTACAAGGCTGAAAACACTAACTGAAGGACACTAACCAGTATAACTTAAGTGTGTTTGTTGTAAATAGCTAATATAAAATGTAAATATATATATATACTATGTTTTATAAAATAAAAAACATATAATCGTGTCGGGCCGGGCCGGCACTGCGGGCCGAGCCAGCTGCCCAAGCACGACACGGTTCTCGTGTCGGGCCGGGTCCGGCACTATTAAACGGGTCGTGCTTCGGGTCGGCCCGTTAGGCACGGCCCATTTGGCCATCTATAGCCAGTGTCACGGTGCGAAGAGATGAGGCTGGGTTATGGGCCCTGCCTGGCAGCCGCAGAGAGGGAGACAAACGCGAGGGTTACGTGGGCCGCGCATGAGAAATGAAGTTGGGCCGAGCGGTGCCAAATTTGGCCCAATGCGAGGTTTATTCTTATTCTTATTATTTTCTATTTTAATTCCTTTCAAATTTCTAAATTCCTATTTCCAATTCAAATCAAACTTCAAGTTTGAATTTTCCTAATTTTTAAAGTGTGCAGAAAAAGGCTAATATGATATAATCCTCTCTGCACCTTTTATCATTATTATTATGAGTATTTTCTTTATTATCTTACTTGCAACAAGGTTAGTTCACTTATTCTAAAGTGTTAATTCCCATTTTTTCCGCATTCAAATTTCTATTTTACTCTCTTTCTCCTATTTTATAACCAAATTTGAATGTTCACTTCAAAACCTCAACATGATATGCATATGCATAAAGTAATTCATTTATTTAGTTACTTTATTTCGATTATTATTTATTTATTTCCTCATTTTCTATTTTTATATTTTCATTAAAATTTTGAGATCAAATTTAAATTATTATACCTTATTCCAATAGAATGTATCATCACGAATTATAACTAAGAAATGCATCTCCTTATTATTTATCTAGTGGCTACTTAACATTTATTGATTATGAATAGGAAAGGTTCTAGTAAATTTTTTCAAGACTTTTAAAAATTCTAGAAATACTATTATAAATATTTACTTCTTTATTTTATTATTTTATGATATAATTTTTTTTCTATCAATTTTAGGTTTTATATTATACGACTCTTATGAGAACGCACGGGCATACAGACGGGTGTGAAGAAAATGTGTCTTTGAAGCGTGTTGATCTCATTAGCCTACTTTGTAAGGGCTTGTTCGGTTATTTTCAATCCATATGAATTGGAGGGAATTGATACGGATTGGAGGGGATTTTGACTTACTAGGAATTGAAACCCCCCAATCCCCCTCAATCCATATAGATTGGGGTAGAACCGAACAAGCCCTAAGTAATCATAAATGTGTGCTCACGTATCACAGAGAGTAGACAGTGTTCACATATCACAGACGCGTTTAGAGTTCATGCATTATATAGTATACGCTTATTAGACACGGGTTTGCACATCGATATTTACGGTAATCATAGTGTCTTACGAGAGGAGTAAAACCATGTCTATGGTTTGAGCCTGGACACATCTGTGGTGTCAATTTTTTTATACAATGAAAGGCCAAAGTCAAGATATTGCACCGAGGGTACCAAACAAGACCGTTTTGCATTGCGTGTATGGCTACACTGTTTTCATACGAATTTCTACAATATATAGGAGTACTTTGTTTGTGATACAATTTCGCAGATAGTACTAATAAAGTGTCCAATTGAGAATCATTTTAGGGCTTGTTCGGTTCTACCCTAATCTATATGGATTATGGGGGATTGAGGGGGTTTCAATCCCTAGTAAGTCAAAATCTCTCTCAATCCATATCAATTCCCTCCGATCCATATGGATGAGAAATAACCGAACAAGCCCTTAAGGATTTATGTTTGTTATAGAAGAAATAGTTCGTACGGGCAAGTACAATGCTGGTTGTAGGACAGAAATTTGACCATTTTAAGGGCTTGTCTGTTTTGTTCTTAATCCATATAAATTCGGTGGAACATTCATATAGATTCGGTAGGATTAACTGGGTTTCAATACCAAATAAATCAAACTATTCTATATTTTCTAATCTTATCCGATCTACATGAGATATAAATAATCAAACAAAGCCTCAACGAGCTTGATTCAGGCCATTAGCTCTATAGGAAAGGAAAACCTTCTCAGTTCTCACCTTTACGTCCACTGATTCTTGCCCATTTTGCATTATCTTAACTGGCCATCAGGTGACGCATGTCAGTGAACTAACATTTCTTACTACCTCCATTCTCTTTTTATCTTTTTACAAGACGCCGCTTGATATGACATGATCTTGTAACTTATGCTTTGATCATCTATTTATTTTATCTTATTTATACTCGCAAAGTTATGATAATTAGATAGTAGATTCAATTATAAACCTAACCATATTTTGTGTTGTAGTACTAATTAAAAAGTTGTGATGTAGTATTTTCGTTCATGGAATGAAATAAATGTTTGAGATGTGCACAGAAAAAAACAATATTCATTTTATTTTGCATCAGTAGCAATGGTTCGTTGTTATTATAGCGGGGCCAGTGAGGAACTTGTTCATACATTTTACATCGATAGTATGTGGCAGACAATTTGTTGCCCAGTACATTTCTGAGCAAGGCTGCTTGTGTTATTACAAACTCAGCTTCACATCTCCGAACACTCTGATTACAATGTACACAGTCGGTTCCTAGAATCCTATAGCCTACTGCCTCATCAGCAGACCAAGCTCATGTATGTCAGAAAAATTAGCGAAAGGAAATACTCCGAGTAGACTCATGAAGCAGCCAGCAAATGGATCAGTGATCTCCTGCATGTAGATCAGCGACGTTCTTGCGATGCTAGCTGAAGTTGCTTGATTTGTTGGCCCAATCTTAGCTGCAAGCTGATTTGGCTTATGCTGGCATCAGCCCTGAGTATCTCCTCTTCGGCTTGCTTCGCGACTTCCATTGCATCCCTTCAAGTGGAGTATAGGGGAGACAGGCCCGTTAGAATCCTAAAAGTTTCAGCTTGTGCTTGGATAGGTAGGGTCAATTACCGAATCAAAATTTCTGGAGACATTGAAACTTGGACCTGGAGCAACACACTTCCTTGCACGTAATGCAGCATTAGATGTTCGAGCGCCATTTTCTGCATCAAATAATGGTTGAAAATTGTACACACAATTTTGCATCCTTGGGGACAAAACAAACTCCTAAGGACCTGCTTGGATAAATGAATTTCTATCTGAATTACTAGGATTCAGCACAAAATACTAATCCTGATAATTTAAATAGCAATTGCGCTCACCAAGAGTCCATGTAAAGTCATTTCACAGCTACATCCTATAGGTTAGACGCTTTCCAGAATATCATCATATTAAAACATTATAAAATCATTTTTTTGTCGAAAACGCAGAAGAGTTGTGTATCATTATATTAATAGGAGAAAAAAGAAGGGCTAGAGCCCATAAAAAAAAAGAAACACACCCCCTCTAACGCACACAAACACCTGACACACCCGCTTACAGCCACCTGAACACACCGGCCCCTCGGGACCCCTCCTTCAACCGGGATCAAAAAGGGTTCTCAAATTTTTTTTGCACCTGCCAGGGACCAATGGGGCAGCTCCTCTTTGAACCCATCCACTAAAGTGTTCAGGGAAGGGCGAGCCCCATCAAAGACACATCTGTTTCTATGTTTCCAAAGACTCCAAGCACCAAGGATAATAACATTGTTAAAGCCCTTCCTTTTCCCTTTGACGATTTTGGAGGAGGCCTCTCTCCACCAGTCATCAAAACAAACATCACTATAATTGGGAACAACAGCAAGGTCAATAGGGGAGAGGATTGAGTGCCAGAATTGTCTTGCAAAAACACAATTTGAGAGAATATGTTGCACTGTTTCATCATCTTGATCACATAGAACGCAGCTCACAGGGAAGACAAGGCCTCTCTTTTTTAGTCTGTCAGTTGTCCAACACTTGTTGCTGATAGCAAGCCAAATGAAAGTCTTACACTTAGGGTGTGTTTGGTTGAGGAGTGGAGAAGAATTAAGCGGTTTCATTCATATGTTTTGGATGTTTGGTTTCCAACAAAAGAAGAGTGGAATGGCTTCTGGAGTCTCCATATGTAAATTTACCATAAATAGTTGTAATGCTCCCACTCCACAAAAACGACCGAATGCGAGCGGTCTCTCGGGCTCTCCAACCAAACAGAGAACGGAGTGGCTCCGCTTTATTCTACTCTTCAACCAAACAAAAAATGGAGCGGTTCTGTTTTGTTTGCCAAACATGTAATAGAACGGCTCTATTCTCAAAAACTATAATGGAGCCGTTCCATTCTAGTTGACTCTCCAACCAAACGCACCCTTAGACGCAGAGCCCAGCTTCTCCAGATCCTTTTACATGGCTCAAAGGAAACAGCACCAGTGAAAAGCTTTGTAAGCAGACCTTGAGGAAAACATCCCGGAGTTAGAGAACCTCCACACATGCCTGTCGGGCCTCTCATGCAATTGAAAGTCTTCTAATAAGTCCCAAAGCTGCAAGAATTCCTCTAAACCAGCAAGAGATAGATTCCCCTTGATATCCTGTACCCAACTGGAGGAAGGGAGGGCTTGTTGAACAGTCCGTATGCTCTGAAACTTTTTAGGGATTGCAGCAGCAACTGAAGGAGCTACCTCAACCACAGAACACCCATGAATCCACTTATCTTTCCAGAAAAAGGTTGTGGCTCCATCACCAATATCTGTAGACACAGCAGTCTGAAAAAAGGTTCTAGCTTTTGAGGAAATGTTGAAGGGACTGTATTTTGAAGCCATAGACATCTCATTTGTAAAGCCCAGCTCATGGTGAGGAGATTAGGTATGCCTAGGCCTTCCAATTCTGAAGGCCTAGTAATTTTATCCCAAGCAATGAGACAACAACCTCCTCTCGCCTCCCTTCGGCCCTTCCATAAGAAGTTCCTTCTGATTTTGTCAATGGCCTTGATACTCCATTTAGGAACATTGAGCGAATAAGAAGATATACTGGGATGGTAGAGAGCACAGCCTTGACAAGGTGATTCTCCTAGACAGATTCAAAAGGTCAGCTTTCCAATGAGGAAGATTCTCAGCAATTTTCTGGATCCAAGGCTGCAAACTGCCAATAGACAGCCTCCTGAAACTCAAAGGAAGGCCAAGATAAGTGGTAGGAAAATTTTTGGAGGCACACCGCACATCCTAAAATCTGGGCAGCCAAGGCAACTGAATCATCGTGACACCCAATGGGATAGGAAAAGCTTTTATGCAGATTAGCTTGAAGGCCAGAGGCTATTCCAAAACCCCTTAAAATGGCCTTGACATTTGACAACTTCAAGATCTTCAATATCAGGTTTAACAAAAATAGCCAAATCATCCGCGAAAATTGAGACTCTTTGGTTTATAGATCTTCCAGCTAAGGGCTGCAGTAGGCCACTATCATCTGATTTGATAAAGAGGTTATTGAGAACATCCATGACTAGAACAAACAAGAGAGGGGAAAGAGGGTATCCCTGCCTCAACCCTCTCCTATTGCTAATAGAATGTCCAGGTTCCCCATTTACCAGAATTTGCATTGAAGAAGTCTTGAGGAGGTTGAAAACCATACTGCACCAAGACTGTCCAAAACCCAAGTGATGAAGAACTTCCAGCAGGAAAGCCCAGCTAACAGAATCAAAGGCCTTCGTAATATAAGTTTTAAAAAGAGGGAAGGGATTCCCTTCCTGTGGGGCATCCTGACAGTATTGTTTACCATGATAAAATTGTCATGGATACATCTACACCGAATAAAGGCGCTTTGGTTAGTGCTGACCAATCTGTCTATTTCAGGAGCCAATCTATTTGCCATGATTTTAATAATTAACTTTGCAAAACTGTGAACCAGGCTGACGGGCCTATAATCACCTGGGTGTAAAGCCTCTGCTTGTTTGGGAATGAGAGTGAGATAAGCCGAATTTAATAGCCATAGCCTTGCAGAGGCTCCTTGTTGGATAGTCAGGACGGCTGCCCAAATGTCCTATTTGATTGTATTCCAACAAGACTTGTAGAAGCGACCTGTGAAGCCATCAGGCCCAGGGGCCCGATCATTAGGAAGACTATTTATAGCAATTTTTATCTCCATGGATATGGGATTATCAAGAGCTGCCAAGTCAAAATTCCCCTTATGAAAAGCTGCTAAATCCAGACTAAAGTCCCTTCTGACCTCTTTGCCAAACAGATTGCTATAGAATTGAAACATAGCGTGCTGCTTGTCCTCTTGCGAGGTGAGATATTGATCATCAACAACCAACTTATGGATGAAATTCTTCCTTTTCCTGAATCTAGAGAAAGCATGAAAGAAGGCTGAATTAGCATCACCAGCTTTGACAAACCTCACTCTTGATCTTAATCTAGAGATGGTTCTGCTCAAGAATGAAAGTTTGAGACACAATAATTTGCTTTGCTTCCTTAACCAATCTTCAGCACGCCAGAGTGGTCTGCTGTCTTGGGCAACCTCCAATAAATGTACAGTTTCTTTTGCCAGTGCCAGCTGAGAAGAAACATGACCAACTTTTTTATGGCTCCAAGACTGCAGAACCTTTGATAGACATTTGAATTTGATAGAGAGTCGCTTCATGGGGCAGAAGACTGAAATAGGAGAGTTTCAGGAATCAGACACCACCTCCTGGAAACCATCTAACTGGGTCCAAAAACTTCCAAATGAAAACGCTTCTTTCCATTAAGTCTAACACTAAGCCCCAGTATGAGAGGGCAATGGTCAGACACAGAAGACGCGCCACTTTGAAGAACACAATCAGGGAATAAAGCTTCCCAATGATTATTACAGAACACCCTATCAAGCTTCACTAGAGTCGGATCATCTCATTGATTTGACCAAGTATATTTTCGTCCAATCAAAGGCAGCTCTATAAGAGAGTGATAACTAACCCATCTTCTGAACATTCCCATGATCACTATTGAGGTTAGCATTATTTGTGTTACTAGCAGTCAAGATCATGTTGAAATCGCCTGCAACCACCTAGGGACCAGGACAATTATTTCTGACCAGGGAGAGTTCATCAAGAAATACTTGCCTCTCCTCATCCCTACAAGGGCAGTATAGCCCTGAGAACCACCAGCAGACATTAGAGGCACTAAGAAAGCAAACTGTTAGACTGTGTGTGTGTGAGTGTGTGTGGGCCGGCACCACTGTTGGGCTGCCAGCCCATTAGGGTTAGGTTGAGTCTATATATTGTACCCATTCTCTATGCAATACAACAATCCACTCCATCCTACATGGTATCAGAGGATTAGGTTTAGGGCTTCCTCCCACCTCCCTCCGGCCGCCTCCAACCCCTTCTCTGGCCAGCGTCTTCCTCCTCCCCCAGCCGGAGAGCTCGGGCTCAAGCGTGCCCCGGCCAGTCTGCCCGCTTCTCTCCCTTCTCCGGCGGCCCCGCCTCCCGGCCGCGCCCGCGCTGCCTCGACTCTGCCACTGCTCTGGCCGCCGGCTACTACCGCTCGACGTCGGCGCCGCCGATGCCCGCGCCAAACCCCCTCCCTGGCGCGCCTCACGCTGCGCCGCCACCCCTGCTGCCAGGGCCGCCCGCGCCGACCTTTCCTCCCTGGGCGCCGCGTCGGCCGCCCAGCTACCAGGGCCGCCCGCGCCGGATTTTCCGCCGCCGGCTGCTACTGCTCCAACCGCCACCTCCTTCCCCTCCTCGGCGCCCACGCCGCCGCCTCTCCTCCCTCGGCTGCGCCGGCTCGACCCGGCCTTGGCGCTCTGCCTCGACGCGGTCGTGCTGCGCCCCCATCCGGCGCGCCCGTCACTGGGGCCCCCATCTGCCGCGCTTGCCGCCGGCGCCCCCATCTGCCGCGCCCGCCGCCGACAGCGGCGCGACGCTTCTACCCGCTCGGCGGCGAGCCATGCCTGTGCTCCCCCAGCTCCCTTGTCGTCGTCTGCCTCTCCATGGCGCGGGCATCTACCACCCCCCTGCGGCAGCGGATCTGCACGCCCCTCCCCTCCGGCTCCGGCGGCGCAGCCGCGACCCCCTCCCTTCCTCGGTGGCTCAAATATGCCCCGACCTGACCCTGCCAGGGCCTTCCCCGCCGTCGTCCCGCTCGTCGTCAATTGGCATCCCTACACGCTCATGCACTATGCAGCCCCCGTCGTCGTGTTGTCCACCTCGTCCCTGACAGCGTCGACGCCCAGCAGCGCCTCCTCTTCACGCTTCTCTTGTCACCGGCGTCACCCATCCCCTGCCAGGTCCGGCGCAGGCCCCTGCCCGGCTGGACCCACCCCGCCGCCCACCCCACTTCATCGCCTTCGCTGGATCCGTCGCTGCCGCGGCCTTCCCAACCGGATCCCCGTTGCTGCGACCTTCCCGGCTCGATCTGTCGTCCCTTTGGCCGGATCGCGTCTTTCCGGCTGGATCCGTCGCTGTCGTGGCCTTCCCGGTCGGATCCGTCGTTCCCCTTCTATTCTGCCGCGGGCGCGGACACCATGACCGGCGCAGACGCGTGCACTGTCGTCGGCCTCCCTGGCGGGGCTCCTTGACGTCTGGTCGATCGAAGAAGCAGGAAGGTCGGCCTATCGGTGCTCTTTTGTTGTGTCGCCCTACCGATCGTTGACGCTCGAACGTCGACCCCTCCCGAAGAACAGGCTTCTGCTGCGTGTCTCCCGACCGCGACCACCTCGACTTTGGCTACCTCGACGTCTAGGGGCTATCGTCTTCTTGGAGCACACACCGGTCTCTGCTCTAGCCGCACCATCACGACGCTGCAACTGCGGGGGGATTTCAGCCCGTCGGCTCCTCCCTTCGGCCTCTACTTCAGTCTCATCGTGTGTGGTGCCCCCGTTGCGACTGCGGGGGGATGTTAGACTGTGTGTGTGTGGGCCGGCACCACTGTTGGGCTGCCGGCCCATTAGGGTTAGGTTGAGTCTATATATTGTACCCATTCTCTATGCAATACAACAATCCACTCCATCCTACACAAACCAAGATTGAATGATTCAAAATTTTCCTGTCCACTGCAGTAAAAAGGCTTCTTTGCCAAGCAACAAGGATGCCCCCTCTTGTGTCTTTAGATGGAAGAAAAGCAAAGTCACCAAACTCAGAGCCAAGGCAGGAAGCCACATCCCAGTGATTAAAAAGAGAGTTTGGTTTCCTGAACACACACAATGGAGGGGTTTACACAACTCACCAAGGACCTTAGACTATCCTTTTGATGAGGATCATTCAAACCTCTGACGTTCCATACAAGAATAGGAGAATTATTCATCGGGATAATCAACAACCGACCAAGAAAGGGGGGGTCTGTCTAAGCAGAAACCACCAACCCTCCCAGAGGTTCAACACGGAACTCATCAGGGATCTCCCACCCAAACAAAGACGCCAGAGCTTTTTTTCTCGAAAGCGCAGGAAAACTGTGCATCATTATATTAAGAAGGAAAAAAGGAAGGCCTTAGAAGGCCAGACATGATACAAAGGATCGCCACCTTATGGCGGCCAGACACAAGCATACAAATAAGAATCCATGGAAAAACTAGGAACACCAGAGGGTTAAGGCCACAGACTTCTAATGCCTACTGCCCCGACCATGCCCCACAACTGAGCATCTTGCTGAATATGGAGCAGGACCAAGATGCTACAAGGGGAGGCACCATCAAACACACAGGCATTCCTGTGTTTCCACAGCCACCAGGCTACCAAGATGACAGTGGAATTAAAGCCTTTTTCTGGACTTTAGGCACCTTGCTTTCAGCCACCCCCCACCAATCCTGGAAAACAATGTCAGCAATCCCGGGGGATAAAGCCTGCAGCCCCACCTTGCTTAGAACTTTAACTTGCTTAAGGGATACTGACTTACTGAATTCCCGAGCACAATGCTCCAGATCAGCAGAAGAAAGTGAGTCATGCTTATTCTTTCAACCCAAACTTCATGCAGATAGTGTGAGCAGCAAAATTACCACTAAAGGGTGTAACCTGGCCACACGCCTAGATCTTCTTGGAACAAAATTTGGTGGAATAATCTTTCTGGTCTTCGGCTTAGGAGATGCTGGTGTCGACAAAATATTTGATAGGGGTTTGGTGACCATCTCAATAAAGTTGTTAGCTATGTCACAGGTATTAACCTCCTGAAGCTGAAGCTTGGGCCGAATCCTTCTGTGATAGACTTTCAGTATTTTGCTAGATCTAGATCGGGAGACCTGAACAGAAGGTAATGCTGGGGAGTGAAGAACCACTGCACCCACATCACCCAAACCATCAACGCATTTCTCAATCTGAGGCATTCCGAAGTCCTGAGCTGACACGGTCAAATTTCCCAACAAGTGCTCGACCAATGCATTAGAAGAAACAACAGGAGCCTGGAACCAGGCAAACTTAACTGAGGCATGGACCTCAACCGCAGCATGAACCGGTGTAGGAGTTATCAACGAAATGAATGGCGTCATTACTGTAGCAACAGTTAAAGGACATGCCAGGATGTCACAATTCAAAAAATACGGTGACATAACTGCAGATGTCGTAGCGGCACCCGAGGGGTCATCAGAGCTCGTGAGGCAGGGCGGGAATCGAGGGGGTGGGAGTGGAATCAATTGCCACCACCAGAGCAGCAACAGCCGATGGGGGCGAGAACTCAGGCGCCACCAGCTCAACATATGAGGCGATCGGAGGAGCTAGGGCATCAACTGGTCCACCATTAGCCGGAGAAACGACTGCTTCCAATAAATCTCCCAAAGGCCCCCAAACTTCTGGTGCCTTAAAAGCGTGGGGCAGGGCGGGAAACGAGGCGGTGAGAGTGGAATCAATTACCACAACCGGAGCAGCACCAGCCGAGGGGGCGAGAACCCAGGCGCCACCAGCTCAACATCCGAGGCGATCGGAGGAGCCAAGGCATCAATTGGTCTGCCATTAGCCGTAGATACATGGGTCCTGGGCCCAAGCCATGCATGCACCAGTGCCCAAACAAAGAAAGATGGACAAGCGAACCAATGCCTACGCCGCCAGTTAGGATCCCACTCAAGGTCCTCATCGGAGTTGTTCAACGACGGTGACATAGGCGGGCCCAACATCGGCGGATCCACCGCGAGAAACAGTCACTGAGATGGGATAAACTAACGTCTGAGGAGATGAGGAGGCATCAACAACAGCGACCGGCGGTTCTTCCACATGAAGATCAATAGAAGCAGGAATATCATCTGGCTTGGCACACCATGCAGTCAATTTGAGCACGGACAGATCGACAGGAACCTCATGGCCGGGAAGAAGACCTTGAATTAAGCAATGGTCGTTGAGCAGGTGTTCCGCCGTCTCGATCCCCCAAAGATGGGCAGGTATTGCCCGGATCTCAATGTTGACCAGAAGAGGCAGAACACCGCCAACAGAGGCTAGTGACTACCGAGACCACCTCTTGAAGAGCATCCTGAAAGGGGGATATAGAGCGCCTGACCTCCATTGAAGACTCGATTAGCTAGATCATCACTGGCAAAGGAATTCGACGCGACACGATGTAGGTCGATCACATCATTCTCAAGGCCAAACCTCTGGGTGAGTGCGTTCAAGACCTCAACGGTGCGACCTGAATCCTCTGGCCCAACTACATTGACGAACAGAGCACTCCGCATATTCTCTTCAGCTTGGATAATCCTCCTGGAACGCTTGATGACACAGCAAGGCCGAAGCGCGCTCACTGAATGGTCAAGAGCTGCCATCTGCGGGCTCAAATACGGTGCCACCGGACAGGCGTCCTGAGCAACAGCGCCACCACTGCTCCCAGCACTTCTCCTCTAGCCACGACGAATACGCCTACGCTTGCCACCGCCAGTCCCATCACCGGCAACCTCAGCGGTATCATCCATCCCACCGCACAAGACTCCACACGAAGACGTCATCCGGTGGACGGGGCGCCACACCAAGACGCGCTTGTGCTGGCGAGGAGGCGTCCATCGGCGCGGGCACACGTAAGCACGGTGCCCAGGCAGCCAGCAGAGAAAGCAACGTACCTGACGACAACAGCTGACTGCACGATGAGACGAGGAAAAGCAATTGAAGCACCACCCCCGCAAGTTGATAGGAGTAGCCTTGTGGGGCAGAGAGGCCAGGGTGACGAAGATCACGCTGGCAGGCACGACGATCCCTGAAGCATGCACGACGATCCTTGACTCTCACCCAACCGTCGCCATCAACCTCAGCAGCAGGATGATGGATGGGAGGTCGGGAGGAAAGCAACACCTCTTTGTAAGAGGCCTGAGGCCGACTGACCGCTGAAGCACCCGCAAGAGGCAAGACCACCATCATCGCTCCGTCGCTGGGCCTTGGAACAACCAACAGGAGGAGGAGATGGTGAGGTCCTCGGCGCAGGGGAGGGGGTATATGTGGTCGTTGGACCAGAAGCAGGCTTCGGCGTGAGGCTGAGGGGGGGTTGCACGTCGGGGATGGGGAGGAGGGTATGCAAGGGACGAGGGGTGTGGGAGGGCTGGTGAACATGACGGTCCTCATCTCATAACTCAAACATTATAAAATCATTGCATCAAATTTTCACAGCTTTTGCATCCCTATGATCTTCAACAACATTTAATCCTTAATACTGCAGTTGGTGATAGTCAAAACTATTTCAAAGTCAATGGTTTACCTCCGAAAAATGAGATGAAATAATATTAGACACGATGGCTTCTGCACTTTGTTGCCGTGGGATAGCTTCTGAATTTGTTCCATCAGAGTCCTTCAGAATCCTTTTTAGGTCCATGGTCGGGCCTACTGAGTACGAGGGATCTGCAATTCATGCAATCAAGCACTTTAGAGGCACTGTAGCTGCAGACTTAACACAGCTGTATAAATAACTGTTAAGGGATATTACAGCTTGATTTGGAGAGCAGTAGCATTGAATATAAGAAGCAATTTAAATGACATAAGGAAGTCATACATACAGTGTAGCTTAACCCAGAAATTGTTTATTTCAAATGCAACAAAATGCATTTCAAAAAAGAATTGAACACTTCAAATCAAATACATGACATGTTAAAACATATTTTTTTGACATAGTCAATTTTTGGAAGGTGTGCCTATGATGCAGGCTAAGAAAACATTATTATTTTTTTAAATGCAATATATGTCTCTGCATGGTTAGTTGGTTACAGATCAGTGTTTACAAGTCGTCCGACTAATCGCGATTAATCGCTATTAGTCGGGCTGGTCGCCTGAAAGTGGGCGATTAGGAAGACGACGCGATTAGGGTTTCTAGTCGTCGACCTGGGCGATTAGTCGTCTGGTCGAGCACTGTCTGGTCGTTTTTGGTCGTTGCAGTTTTGGACTTTTGGTACTGGGCTTCCCTCTGGTTTTTGGCCCATCTACAGTAGCCGCCCCTTCAAAAACCCTCCCAGCCGCCAGGACCCTTCCAGCCGCCAGAAAACCCTACTCCTCTCCTCTCCTCTGTCCTTGCCAATGTCTCTCTCCTCTCCTCTGTCCTTGCCGACGTCTCTGCTCCAGCGGTCCAGCCTCCAAGTGCTCCAGCCGTCTAGCGGCGTCAGTGCTCCGGCGTCTGTCAGCTACTCAGCTAGTCAAGAATTGAAGATGAGCTCGTCATCTGAAGGTAGCACTTGCTCTCCCTTCTCTGATTATTTCCCAGTCTCCCTTCCCTTTCCCTCTGTTACCAGGACCGATTAGGTCGACTAATCGTCGCCCTAATCACGATTAGTCGCCTGGTCGCCCCTCTCACTCGACCAGCTGGTCGCCCGACTTGTAAACATTGTTACAGATGCATAGTTGTTAAAGCGGTAAGGCGAGGTAAGGCGACCGACCCCCTTTTTACCTTTTAAGTGATAAGGCGTAAGGCGAGGCGACGCCTAATTAACATATATAAAAATAGACAATAAAAATATAATATATAGGAATACAGTCTCAAATAGATAGGGACAATAGTATTAGGACATAGTATTATAGTAGTAGTTACAGCACATATGAGTGCAAGTTCAAGTGTTCAACATAAATCAACACCATAGACATAAAGTCCAACATAAGTACTAGATAATAGTGATAGTAGAGTAGATATAATTCAGAATTCCACTGTTAACTAAAACTGAGTGTCTGAGGGCAGCCGTGTCTGAGATAAACCAAGTAAACTGAGAGAGAGGAGAGAGCGCAGAGAAAGCAGAGCAGAGGGGAGAGAGCAGAGCTGACCAGGTAGGGGAGGGCCAGAGGGGGTCGCCGCGGAAGGGAGGGGCTCGTTGGCGCAGCCTGGAAAGCTCGGCAAGGGGAGGAGCCGCCGCGGAGGTGAGGGGAGCCAAGGCCCAGGAGAACTCGCCGCCGCAGCCTAGAGACCTCGCGGAGGTGGGGGGCGCCGCCGCCGCTACAGATGGCGAACTCCAGGGAAGGTTTCAAATCGCAGTTGCGTGCGTGCTCACCCTACAGCACCTCAAGGTGTCCTCATGGCGTCGCCTTAGAAGGCTTCAAGGCGCCAGAGTGACACCTCAATAGCCAAAACGGACGCCTTAGGCTCGGTTCTAAGGCGAGCCGGACGCCTTGCTGGTACAGCGCGCCTTAGCGCTTAGGCGTCGCCTAAGCGACGCTTCAAGGACGCTTTAACAACTATGTACATATGGTAGGCACAGTGTTGAGACTTGAGAGCAACTTAGAGCAGGCTACCTATGTGTATGAAAACTTCAGCAACTTGATTGTGCTCCTTTTGAATTTGATGACGAACAGTTTCACCGATATCATGTGCTGCACTAACACTCAGAAAAGGATATACCTACACGATAAGGAAAATATCGGAATAAACTTAGATAATAATTCAGACATTATTCTGCTTATAGTATTGCGATCTAGCTGGCCTGCTGCTAAATTCCACAGTTCTACAGCAAAAAAATGAAACCACATTGTTGCATACCTCTATATGCACATCAAGATATAATGATGTCCCAGCTTTTCTTCCCCTCAATCGATGACATCCCTAGAATAATGTCCAAAACTTCAATAATCACAGCACTGCGCATTTTAAAGATATAGAACTGGCTGAGAAGAAATTGAATTTTAGGGAATAAATGAAATTCTACCTTCACACCATGAACCCTCAAAATAGTTTCCTTGATTGGTTCTAGAAGTGAAGGATCCACAGCAGCATCAACTAATTCCAGAACACTACAAGTGAAACAAGCAGAATCATCACCATAAGTAACATCATGCAAACTACAAAGGTGAAGCATCATGTATACTAAATTGTACAGAAGAATAATTTGTTAATATTTGAAAGGTTTGTGCTTATTAGGTTCAAAAGTGTTAGACTGTATGTGTGTGAGTGTGTGTGGGCCGGCACCACTGTTGAGCTGCCAGCCTATTAGGGTTAGGGTTAAGTCTATATATTGTACCCCATCTCCTATCAATACAACAGTTCACTATTCTACATAGGTTAGTGTTTCTTCTTCCTCCCACACCAACAGCCGCCACCTCCCTTCCACCCAGCAGCCGTTGGCTGCTCCATCATCCTGCGCCGCTGCCCCCGGGAGGCTCAGCCTTCCTCCCCCCCCCCCCCCCCCCCCCCCCCCCCGCCGACACACAGAAAATGAGCATATGTCATCTTTTATTTCATGAATATTTTTCAGCCATATGGCTTCAGAAAGCTACACATCGACAATAATATTTCTGGAAGTACAGAAAAATAATCACTTAATACAAGCAACATATGTAATCAGATTGCAGTGTGAAAGGGCCTCTAGCCGAGTTGGTTAGGCGCTCTGAGTAGCACTCCTCAGGTCCTAGGTTCGACTTCCCATGGAAGCGAATTTCAGGCTGTGGTTAAAAAAATCTCCTCGTCTGTCCCACGCAAAAGCACAGGTCTAAGGCCCGGTCCCGTCCCGGTCGCTTCTCACATGGGCTACGGTGCCCCTGTGTATGGGTGGGGCAGGGGTTCGGGGGTTTTCTCGACCTGCGTGAGGTCTTCTTAATATAATGCCCGAGGGCTGTCTTACCCCCTGCAGATTGAGTTTTTTTTAATCAGATTGCAGTGAGATATCTAAAGAAGAGGATAGAAACATATTTGATTAGAGACTACAGTATTATTAAATTGTGATGGAACTGAAGCAGTTTCAAACCATAGCAATAGTTACCTCTCATATCCAGTCTTAATACCAGCTTTCAGAATCATGCCAGAGACAACAAGTCCAGCTAGTGGATCAAGAAGAGGCAACCCAAGAATGGAACCACCTGTAGAAGTTCCACATAACACAATAAAGATAATAAATTCTCCTTTAGCAAAAACCGTTTCTCACCACAAGATAATGTAATAAGCTCCTAACATTTTCAGGACAAATCTACAAACCAAAACTTTTTATTAACAAGTAAAAAAAGAATGCACTATCAGAAGATGCACCTGGAAATCTAATAAAATATAGGAACAACATGTTTCAATGATTGCACTTTGCACAGAAACATTATTTCTTAATCCATGACGAGAAGATGCCTACCACTCGTATTCTAAAGCAGTTCCCTTCTTGTGACATGGCAAGTACCAGCATTTGTAAAGCTCTTACCTACCCCTACTAGGGCAACGACAGATGAAATAGCATCTGCACGATGGTGCCATGCATTAGCTTTCATCAGACCACTGCCTTCCTTTTCCCCAGCTCTTTTTGTTATCCAGTATAGCCTGTAATTCCACAACAGTAAAATGCATATTACTAGCTCAAGATCTTATTACTAGATTAATCACATGCAAATTAGCCAAACACATGATCCATAAACTTAATTTATAGAGCTAAAAATATATTAAAATAAAATGACAGTTAAAGAAATGTTCCTTAAAGCTTCTACGTATTCATACAGAAAAGAAAGTTTTAAGCTACATATTCTTTGAATGAAGTTAACACTTCTTGCAACAAACTGCAGGGCATATGCTACATGATGTTAGCAATTCGATAAAAAAGCAGAACCATATGACAAACAATAATTTAATTGGTTTGTACGAAAAGAAGTCAGTAACAACACTTCTGACCTATGTATCACCAATACACCAGGAAAGCTGATATACCTGTATCTGATACCGCACTCGAGAATGATACAGCCCGATACATGTATCGGTAGGTATCGGGAAAATGGGATTAAAAAAATGAATGATTCAGCTCATGAATAACAGTCAATACAGTGGGACCTCCTGATACATGGTAGCCCAATAGCACATCATTTCAGAGCCCAACTACAACCCAACAGCTTTGGCCCATCCACTCTCTCAAGTCTGACACAAAAACAGCAATGCCTTCTTGGGCTCCTATCCCTAAGCGCTGGTACCACCACTGGAACTGGGAGCAAACGTCCCCACCTCTCTGGGAGTTCACATAGGCTGCCAGGAGCTAGTGCTGCGCATTGCCAGGAGCACATGCCGCCAGGCACACTGGAATTGGAATTCTTCCCCATCGGGACATTTTTTTGGACTACAGAGCCTGCGTGGCACTGCTGCTGGAGGTCCAGAGGTCAAAATATTCTAGCTACAGCGACCTGTCAGTTCCTTGCCTACTTGTTCATTTAGATCTTCTTCCTTCATTTGTCTTGTTGAAAACTTAAAACTTGCTTCAATATGCCAATGCTGTTACTTTAATTATATTTTTTATATATTCAATGATTGGTGTATGTGTATCCTTGATTTTGGAAAAATACCCGCCATACCCATACCCCCTATTGCCGTATCCCGTAGCAGTGATACATAGGTTCTGAGTTCTGACTGCAAAATGGAATACAGTAGAAGAGAGTATCTAACATAACAATATCATGGTACACAAAGCTCCCACTTACCCTTCTTTGATAGATATTGCTAAAGTTGTCATGCTCAATGCAAGAACTGGATGTTCCAAATCTATTCCATGATGATGCCCACTGCTACCATGGTCATGGTGTGCATGCAATGTATTGCCAATTATATCAGGAGCAGAAGACATAACTCCCTGGAGAAACATAACATATAAATTCCATACATAATCATGTACTGCCAAATACCAATATAATTCATAGACACATTATTGTTGTATCTGTAGAGCATGCAAAACTTGGCCTTTCAATAGAAAATAATATATCGAAGAAAAACTTCTGAGTGAAATTCATTTAGGTTATTGTTAATCTAATTCTTCAGTGACATGTACAACAGATTGCGCAAATAATATCATAACATCCTCTTCTATTTACAATGTACAAGCATCTTTATGAACAAACAAACACAAAAGACATCCATTTTCACAATTTTAATAAAATAACAAACGTTGCAAGGAAATTAAGAGGGCATAGCTTATGTCAGATCACAAACAAAAATACAATTCAAGTTTTAACAAATCTTGTCAATGAGAAGTAATAGACCTGAAGAACTTCAAAAGCATGCCATGCAATCCCACCTGAAGTAACCAACAGCATACTTGAAATTCCAAGAGCTCCTAAACTTTCAAACTTTCCATGCCCTTGAACAAAAGGAGAGTAAGAAATGTGACTTCCAATATCTTCTGGATATGTGCATAGAAGTCAAATAATTAAACTTGGAAATTGGTTCGTCTAGTTCCAATTACAACTGACGAACACTAATAGCTTATCACAATGGTATGTCAAACATATCTTTTAGCTACCAGGATTCACACTAAGTACAAGTGTGATTTATACAAGAATTTCAAGGATTTGATCTGATGGTGTGTTGCTAAGCCTTTAAGGGTTGTTTTGTTAAACAGTTCCATTGCACCATTTGGAAAGGTAGTCAAAACATGTGAAGTCCTATATCTCTACTTCTCTAGAACAGCATATATATGATCATGTATAGATGCACACACACACACAAACATGAAGGGGGCCTGTCATGTTAAATCAAATGTATAACCGATCTTGTAAAATCAAGGTGTGGGTCGTTCATTCTGCAATCTTGCCAGCCAGACAAGAGTAGATCACGAGACTACATCTATTGGTGAATGAATGCTTCTCACAACAACCCATCACATCTACCTTAATCAAAACCACCACCCTGATACAGCCAGCTAAGCCGCAAATATACGAGGAACGGAGCAGGCAGAGATTTTGAGACTAACCATAGGGATGTTCCTTGTCTCTGGGAGCCTTGGCCGCCCTGTAAGACAGCAGAGCCACCCCGCTAAGCACCTGTGTAACCCCAAACCCGCACAATTAGCAAGCCTCCACGAAACATACAGCATCATGGACACGGGGCACCTCATTTTCACACACATACTATGTCCGAGAGGGAGTGGGCGGCATCGGCGGCGATGGCGGTGCTGCCAGAGAGATAACCTGTGACGGCCTTCCCCGCGGTGAGTACGACGTCAGCGGCGAGTCCCAGACGAAAGATCCTGTCGGATGTCTCGCCCTCGTCCTCCCCGCCGTGGTGGTGCGAGTGGCCCACGTGGCCGCGGGCGGCCACGAGCCAGTGGGGCCCGCAGCGGGGCTCCGCCGGCACAGCGGGTGGGGCGAGCGCGCGGCGGGCGGAGGTTGCTGGCGTCATGCCCCGGTGAGAAACCGCGGCGCGGGCGGCGAGACGAACGAAGCCGAATCCCATCTTGGGGGAAAGGGAACGATTGCTTCGTGCGCTGTCTTTCCGGACGCTTCTGGGCCTCTCCGGCTATCTCTCTGCGAGTCCGATTCCGCCATTTCGGTTAAGGGTGTGTTTGTTCATAGAGAAAATGGACCAGTTCCATTTCTCTACAACTATTAAGACCCAAGTGTAGACTGCCCCCGCCTCCATACGCCCGCACACCCGCAATCCAGCCACCGCAATCCCCGCCCTGCAACCGCCCCGCCTCCCTACAACTGCCCGCCCGCAATCCCCGCCGCGAACGCCCCGCAATCCCCGCCCTGCAGACGCTTCCTGGCCATATGGCTGATGACATCCAATCGCGCTGACGCTTCCGCGGCAAAGCAGGAGGAGGAGGAGGACGGTGCCGGGGAGAAGCAGCCGCCGAGGTGGTCACAGACGAGGTCCTCGCGGTCGAAGGGGTGGGCGTCGATGCGGGGGTGCGTAGGGAGGCGAGGGCCACATCTGCAGGAGCGAGGAGGGCGCGTTGAGGGAGGGCGCCTGCGGGCGCGGCGGCGGAGGCGCGGCGGTCGAGGAGAGGAGGAAGGAGGAGGGGTCGAGGGTGGAGACCGGGTGAAGGCGCGCGAGCGTGAGGAGCTCGGCCTCACGGTTGCGGCGCTCGACCTCACGCTCCATGGAGGAGAGCACCTCCTCGGACTGGCGCGCGACCCAGCGGCTGAGGAGGCGCGACTCCCGCCTCCGCCTGCGCACCGCCGACGACTCGGCCTCGCCGTCGGGTTCATGGTCTGCGGCGCCTCCGCCCGCCCGCGACGGAGCAGCAGGAGGAGGAGGACGGGGCCGGGGAGAAGCAGCCGTCGAGGTGGTCACAGACGAACCCGACCCCCGCGCACGCGTCGCACCTGCTTCTCGCCCCCGCCTCTCCGCACAGCAGCAGCGGGGCGAGGCGGCCCTGCTCGTGGAGCACGAGCACCTGGCCCGCGCCGCCCAGGTCGCGGCCGCGCACGAACAGGCGCGGCGGCACGGCCTTCTCCCCGGCCATGGACACGTCGCGCTCCTGGAACGGCGCGCCTAGGCTCTCTAGCAACGCGCGCACGCCGTTGCATTCCACGCCAGCACGGCTCCTGGAACGCAGCGTCGTCGTGTACAGCACCACGCCCGCGCCGCCCTCTCCCCCCCCCCCCGGCGGCGGGGAACCCCAGCAGCGGGTCGCCGGCCGACGGCGCGCGCCCGTCTTCCACCAGCTCCCACGCGTCCAGCGGCTCCCGCGCGTCGAAGAAGGACGCGTCGTTGGACAGCACGTCGCCGCCGTGGCACTGGTGTGCCGGCTTGGTCGGGGAGCACGCGCCGTCGCCCGCCGCCGGGAGTGACGACGGCTTCAGCGCGCGTAGGATGGGCGCCTTCAGGGTCTTGATGATCATGGCGCCAGGCAGAATAGGAACGGACTCTCTGTCGGCCTGGCGCTTTTCTTGTCCAGCTTTGCCTCTGGATGCGTGTGGGTTTTGGTTTGGCGATGGTTGTTGTGGGGAAAGTGGGGAGGAAGAACAGCAAGAGGTGGTGGTGGAGCCGTGGGAGGTGGAGGGAGGCTGCGCGGTCCTTTAACCGCTTGGCACCATGCCATCGCCGACGCCGTGCGGGGCTGCGCCGGCGTCTTCTGCATGTTCAACACGCCCGACGACCAGGCCCAATGCGATGTGAGTACAAGACGGCAGCTTGCTTGCTTGCTTTCTTTCGCCTCTCTCTCTGCTGTGCTAGACTTAAACACAGACATAATCACTTGTTGTATGCTCTGTTCCAACCAAGAACACCATCCTCAGTTCATCACACAAAACACACCTGGCCACCAAAACCACCATGGTCTATTTGTGCAAATACATGCACTGCCAGCGTCTATAGTTTATTATACCTAGGGATGTTTTTTATGGAAGCTGTTGATAGTGGTTCTATTCTTTCAGAAAGAAAGGATGGAAAGGGAGCTGGAGATAAAGAGAATGCAGGCAGAGTTACTCGCCCAAGCTAAAGAGAATGAATCATGATTGACATTTGTCCAATGGTTTCAGGCAATTCCTTTAGGCCCCGTTTGTTTCATTGGAATTGAATTCCATTTTAATAATTATAATTTAGATAAAACTAATTAAGTTCATATATTTATATATATAATATATTTGTATATTACTCTAAATCATATAAGAGAGATAGTTATATACTACATTTATGTTATAGCGAAGCAAGTAGAAGAGTGTGCTATAAGTTGTACATTGGGAAAATAGCATGTAAATCTATAGAATCAATTTCCATCTCTCACCCTATGAATTTGAGATAGACTTATATGATAACTTTGGAAAGTGGTGGAATGTCACATTTTTTAAAAAATAGCCTATTCTATTAGTAAGATTCCAATTCCTCAAAATGAAAGGAAACAAACGGGACCTTATCGTATTTCCTCTGTTGTATTTTCCATGCAATACCTTGACTGATGTATGCTCATGCTCAACACCTCCAATAAAGCGAGACATGCTATAGCATTGTTGAATGCAAGTGGGTATGCAATATGCTCATGTTGAATTGATGTAACTTAGCTGAACTGAAAGAGCCTGCCCCAGCTTGCTTGGAACAGAAGAATTTGCTGCTGTTTTTGTTCTTATTACGGAACAACACAAGTCAACTCTCAAAAAAAATTGTTTTTGAGTCTGGTTATAAGGTGGTGTTTTGTATTGATATTTCATTGTTCACTTGAAGAAACCCCTCTGTCGGAGGAGCAGAATGATTGGTGTTGTTTAAGTTGGCTCGTGTTATATTGCTCATGTTCCAAGCATACATATCCAACATGTCGGTCGCTTTTCTATTGTGCCATTCTAAGTTAATATATATGTAATGCTATTTCTGCGCTGGTGTAGTTTTGATCATTGTCTTATGCAGCATTATCTTTATTTTCTTTGGAAAAAATCCTTTTATTTCGCACGGGATTTCCGATGATTCAATGCAGCTTTCATACTGTTTGTTCAGCTGCAGTATTTTCAGTGACACAGCCAATTTGCTTGTTCGCTTGCTGATGGCTATTTTGTGTAGTTTTGATCATTGTCTTATGCAGCAGTATCTTTATTTTCTTTGGAAAAAAATCCTTTTATTTCGCACGAGATTTCCGATGATTCAATGCAGCTTTCATACTGTCCTCATTTCTGCTATTTTCTATCAATCTTTTAACCGTTAGGGGTTTAGTGTAGCTTAGTATTTGATCTGGTTCAGCCTCGGGGTTGCTTAGATATTATATTTTCGTTCATGTTCGATTAGGTTGGCATGATGCTGGTACCTATGACAAGAACATTATCGAGTGGCCCAAGTGTAGTGGCGCTAATGGTAGCTTAAGATCCAAAGTCGAGTTGAAGCATGTGGCCAATGCTGGTAACACTCTTCTCAGCTTATTATCACCTGTAACTTCATGATGATGGGTTACTCAACATTTTGTTTCATGACAGATCTTGTGAATGCTCTGAAGCTGATCCAACCTATCAAGGACAAGTTTTCAAGTGTTACCTATGCAGATCTATTTCAGCTTGCCAGCGCCATAGCTATTGAGGTCCTCTAAAACGCTCCAGCTTACTGATCAAGTAATGGTCATTCATAAATTGCTTCATGTTAATGATGACTGTCTGACTGGTTCCTCTGGTTCTTTCATTTTAGGAAGCAGGTGTCCCCAAAATCCCTATGATCTATGGAAAGGTTGACGTTATTGCCCTTGACAATGCCCGCCAAAGGGGAGGCTTCCTGGGTCAGTGATAATGATTTTTTGACTGTTCTTAACTCATGCCAATTTTGGTTGAGTCTAACTTATAATTCAGAACCTAGAACTATTGTGTATGAAAGCTGTGGCTATGGAGGCCTAGAACAATACTTACTCAGAACCTAGAACAATACTTACCAGAACTATTGTGTAGGCCGATAGACGACTCGACGCACAAGCGGTGGCTGTGGAGGCTGCGACAGCGCACAATGCCATCGCTGGGTTGTGGCGGGGCAGGAGAGATGAGTGGGGGAGACTGGGAGAGTGATGAGCCTTTTCTGTAATTGAGACGGACTCCACCAAGGTAATCACTGTCAAAAAAATTTTGTTTTTGAGTCTGGTTATAAGGTGGTGTTTTGTACTGATATTTCATTGTTCACTTGAAGAAACCCCTCTGTCGGAGGAGCAGAATGATTGGTGCTGTTTAAGTTGGCTCGTGTTATATTGCTCATGTTCCAAGCATACATATCCAACATGTCAGTCCCTTTTCTGTTGTGCCATTCTAAGTTAATATATGTAATGCTATTTCTGCACCGGTGTAGTTTTGATCATTGTCTTATGCAGCAGTATCTTTATTTTCTTTGGAAAAAAATCCTTTTATTTCGCACGGGATTTCCGATGATTCATTGCAGCTTTCATACTGTTTGTTCGGCTGCAGCATTTTCAGTGACACGGCCAATTTGCTTGTTCGCTTGCTGATGGCTATTTTGTGTAGTTTTGATCATTGTCTTATGCAGCAGTATCTTTATTTTCTTTGGAAAAAAATCCTTTTATTTTGCACGAGATTTCCGATGATTCAATGCAGCTTTCATACTGTCACCGACGACGAATGGGTGCTTCAGATTCACTGATCAGCAGGAGAGTCGTTGGGGCTGAGACAACGGTGTGTCTACGGCAAGGAGCTTCAGATTCACTGCCATCAGATACTTGCAGGTGAGGAAGGAGAGGGTCCATGTTCCTAACCTCTGCATCGACTAAGAGGGTCCAAGTTCCTGACCCCTGCATTAATTGATTATCATTGAGTTTCATCATTATGTTGAAATTGGTTTGTGTTCAAAATACTCAATTGATTCTCACGGCTACCATGGCTCCTAGCGAAACTTGCTTTTCGTTGGAGTATCTTGCGTAGTAATGGAAAAAATTACCTTCTCTCTTTGAGGGTTCCAGTCCATTTCGTTCTCTATGATTGTCACCTACCTTTCCTGAGCCAACTTTTGTTGCTACTATAAGAATAAGTCAATGAAAAAAGCTTCATCTCTATTTGTTTCCACTATGCATTGTGTAGCTTAGAGTTGTCTCATAACACTAGAATGATTGAGCGGTGGGAACACTATGGGTATCCTTGATTTTTTTCTTGCATTGAGTTGCCTTTGTATCAGTTTTTAATTGTTTCTTATTGAGACTTGTTTGGTATAACAACAACCTGGTGCTGTCTTGATGAATTGCAAATTAGTTGTGCGGAGGCTGCTTGGGTAGGGTGAACAAAGTGGCTTTGTTTATGACCCTTTCCACCTCTGCTGTTGCAAGGAAACATGAACTTGATGGCAGCAATAAACCTGGGCAAAGGGAGAAGGCGCATGACTGGAGAGCCTTTCTTCTTTATTTTGACCAGTCCCAGAAACAAGGTGGGTTCAGTACTTCAATCCTTTTTTGTTCCTTCGGATAAAACTATAATGTTTCTACTTGAGTATAGGAAGTATGTGTATAGCATGTCTTTCTAGCTGTGGTTTTATATAATTAGGCTTAAGCTAATAGTGACATGTGGGGATGTATTTTATTCTTTATTGGAACGTGGTGGGTTTTCTACAGTGGTGATGTTTTCCTTTGGTTTGATAGCTACAAATTTTAATACATAATCTTTGGTGCTCTGCATGAGTTTCATTCAAGCTGAGCAGGGCGTAGCTGCTGCTAAGGTTCCCCGTTCAACGCTTGCAGCCACATCCCTCTGCCAGCCAGGCGGTGGTGGGGAGGGAGACTGGGATGGAGCATGTGCCGATGTGGCTGCATGCGTTCCTGGATTTGCACACCTATGTCAGCATGTAGGTGTGGGTTGAGCCGTCGGTGACTAATGACATGATGGACAAGGTGGAGCAGGTACGGCAACGGAGGAAGGCTGAGAAGTCCCTGCTCAGCTTGCAATGAAGGTTGGCTATGGCAAGCGCGGAAGAATTAAAAAATAATGGTTGTCAGGAGACATATGAGAGCCCTGGAAAAGTGGTGAGGCATCAGTTGCTAATGCATCCATGATGGATATGCAGCAGGTGATATGTCCAGCATATAGTGATATCAATGCCTGTCTTAGTGGTTCCTGCAATTTTCTCTCCAATACTAACACGGCTGGTTTCGTGAAAACAAATTATTACAAAATTAACAACTCAGTGCAGTGAGAAGGCTTTTGAGTTAGAGGTAATCTTCTTCTTGAACTTGTACTGTGATTCCATGAAACTCAAATATCTTGAAATAGTGTTTTAATAATTGTTTGTGTTTTTGGGACAGTTAAAGTCAGCTGATAATCGTGTCCTCTAGGAGCAGCTACTACAGAAGGTCCTCTCTCTCTATTTTTATTTTCAATTTAAATTCTTCAAGATGACAAAAGTTTGGTCTAAAAAATCATGCTAATTGCAGAATGTGGAAATCAACGATTTACAAGAAAACGTTTTTCGCGTTGAGCAACAACTCTCAGCAAAAGTGGATATATCCTCTAAGAAGGAAGCTGACTGTACACAACATGAGACTATTGATTTGAAATCTAAACTTGGACTTCTTTTACTGATAATGTTCTTCCACTTTGTGTATTTGAGCCCCTTGTGCAGTACATATTCTTCAACATACAATATTCATTGTTTGGTTACTGACCTTTCACCAAATTTTCTGCTGCATCCTTCCTGTAATTCTACTTGATAGAAATAGTATGCATGTTCATTAGATGGCTATATGCAAACTACTTGTGTTTTATGCTTTCCTCGTTGACATTAAAGCCAACCAACTTTGTGATGTACTTTGGCAGGAAGCTAAAATTGAAAAGATGAAATATGAACATCTGACGAGGGAGGCTGCTTTGGCAGAGAAGGAGCTTCTTGAAGAGGAGTACAAGAAAAAGTTTGATGAGGCAAAGAAGAAACTATCTCTCGAGAATGATCTAACAGGCATGTGAGTTCTTGTTGCTAAGTTGAAAAGAGGGGCTTTAGACATATCTGATTTGAATGTTGATGATCGAACTAAAGTGTAAGGGCGTGGCGATCACCACATTGTTGTCTCATAATTGGTGTTAATGAAAAATAACATGGTGCTGCACGGAATCTCTACTTTCTCTTGTAAGAAGGATTGTTCTGTCAGCATAATTTGATTTGCATGTATAATGCCTTCATGCTTTACTTGCCCTTTTGTGAAATGTGGCGATCAGTCCTCTTGCCTTCCTTTTCTGTTTCTGTTCTGCGGTAGAATGATTGGAGTAGATTATAAGTATGGTGCTAATTTCATATAAATAATAATAATTGTTGCTAATTTATGGTCAAGTTAGTAGTTAGTCCCTAGAACAAAATGTATTGTTAAGTCTTAGCAAAAGTTTTAAAGAGAATTGGGTGCCATGTCTGTGTGGATGCAAAAAATGACCACTTTCTGCTTCGTCCTCGCTTGCGCATCGTGGTGGTGCAGCGCATTTGCGCCTAGAAGAAGCGGGTGGCGATGAAGGCGCTACAGGGTAGTGACAGTTACGTGCCTTGTTTTCATAATTATTACCGTTGCAACGCACGGGCACCATACTAGTTAATATTTAAGAATGGAGATGTTTTATTCTTCCTTTGATAAATATAATAAATAGAACGAAGCTATTGTATTTGTTGTTTGGTTTAAAAATATAATAGAATGGAGCCATTGTATTCTTTGTTTAGTTAGAGAGCTGTAGGGCTGGGCATCAGTTTTTTCTAAACTTTGGTTCGGTTTTTCGGTTTTAAAAAACTTCGGTTTTTCAGACATTAGAAACCGATCGGTTTTCTAGAAAATGAAAAACCGAGTAGTTCAGTTTCGGTTTTTTACTTCGGTTTTGGGTAAAAACCGAATACCAAACTTATACTTAAGACAATATATACAATAAGTTTACATGATACATTACACATAATTTTAAAAAGTAAAAATTATATAGGTACAAATATTTAGAGATACATCATACATCACATACAAACAAGTGAATAACAATTTAATTGTATCACACATTTAGTTCACATAATCGAATAATCAAATTTGAGAATTGATAAAATTTGGTATTCGGTTTTTTTGGTATTTCGGTCCGGTATACGATGAAAACCGATTACGATACCGAAAACCGAACTTCTTAGATACAAAAACCGAAACCGAACCGAACTACCGAAAAAAACCGAAATTTCGATTTGGTTCGGTTCGATTTTTGATTTATGGTAAAAAAGTGCCCACCTCTAGAGAGCTATATAAGTGTAGAGGGGAGAAAAAGGAGGATAACGCTCGCGTCCGAGAGAGCGTTCGCATCCGACCATTTTAATAAAGTGGGAGCACTATAACTATTTATGGTAAATTTTCATATGGAGACTTACGACGTGTTTGGCATGGCTCTGCTATACCCTAGAGCAGCTCTACTCCAAAACTCTAGGTGGAACAGCTCTACTCCAGAGTTTCAATTGTTTCGTATAACCGGTGTCAATGACGGGTAAATAACTCCAAACTCTCTGACTAGATTGTTTTTTAGAGTTTTTGAAGCAGCAAAAGAGGTACTCCAAAAAATGTATTGTAGCTCCAAAAACTTTACCGAGTTTATAACTGTAGAGTTAGGGTGTTTGACAGCTCTGATCAGCTCATCCTTAGAGTTTTGATCTAAAGTCAGCCACTCTACTCCTCATTTATTCCAATAACCGGAACCGTGAAGCAACCACGAAAAAGGTTCCAGCCGCAGTTGCGCTGTTTGGCTATTCCTAGGCCCTCAGATGACCGAACCCTCTCACTTAAAGTAAGGGCAAACACCCCGAGCTTGACTCTTGAGTGCCAGACTGAAGCCCCTCCTGCCGCGCATTCTTCGATTCGACGGATGTCCAAGGTGGCCAATATATTTTTTTCTCTTCCTCTAAACTTCTAGCATTAAGATCTAGGGTTTGAGAATTTGGACCGATTGAAATTTGTGCAAAATAGGTTATTTATGATAGAACCATGGTTGATTGATATTTTTTAAAATTCTGTAAGACTATAAGTGAGAACACGAACCCTACCGACGGTTAGCTTATTTCTAAGTCATGTGTCACCCACATAAATATCTCGTATCTTAAAAGGTATTAAGGGGTGAATGTAAAAAATATAAGAGACAATATCTTAGTGTACAACTTATTGCAAAGGTTTGGAACATGATTAAACAATTATCCCATTTAAACAAGATTTATCTACGCGATATATAAAAATCGTAGCAATGTATATATATCTAATCAGTTCATTTTAGAGGTGGGGTGTACCATTCAGGTGTCTCCTAAAATCTCTTATCTTCTTTTTTGTGTAGAAGTGGCTAGATAAAAATATCGTCTCAGACAAAAGACTATATGTGCTACAATTGTTTGTAAGCGCTTGTGTGTGTGGAGGGCAACGTTTCCTATATATTAAAGTTGGTTTAAAACGGGGACATCGTCAAAGGGGCTTTGCACCGCACACATCCAACAAAAAAAGGTAGTCAGTCTTCAATGTGCATCGTGGACACCTTTTTTCCTCTTCATTTTTTGATGTATGCAGTACAAGTACCATAAATGCATTTTATGATTCCTATAGATTAAAGCTTGTTCAAAACGGGGACAGAGACAGTGTCCATGTCATTAACTTTAATACCAGTCGCACGATTCGACATGAACGGTCACGAAACTCAAAAGACCAGCATCCTTCGCTTCCTAACATCGATTGCACGGGAATCTTCTAGAGAGCACTAGGGCGCGTGTGAAATCTCTACGATTCCACCCCATCCGCATGTTCCTATCATCGCCTCTCCGTCACCGTGTTCTCTATGGCGCTCCCGCTCACTCTCACGCTCAGCCTTGGCCTGCTATCGCCACCGCCGTCTTGGTCGCTGCCCCCCCCACCGCTCATAGGCTCCTCCGCTCGGTCCACCGTCTCCGCTGGCGAAGGCACACAACCCTCACCGTTTCGCGCATTGTTGGCGCCATCTTCCGCTCCCTCTCGGGCTCGCCACATAGGCTCGACGGCGCCAACGGATTCCCATCTCTCCTCTTGCACAGTCGCAGGTGCGTAGCCCCACGTTCACCATGCGACCTGAAAGGGAAATAGGATCAAACCTTTTCCAATATGAATTTTGGTGGTTGAATTGCCCAACACAAATTATTGGACTAACTAGTTTGCTCTAGAAAATATGTTCTACAGGTGCCAAAGGTTCACAACAAACCAATACAAAGATAAAAGAAAGGGTTCAAAACAAAGGAGCAAAGTATACCGAAGGCAGCCCTGGTCTGGCGCACCAGACTGTCTGGTGTGCCACCGGACAGTGTCCGGTGCACCACCGGATAGTGTCCGGTGCACCAGGGAGATCGACGCTGAACTTGCCAGCTTCAGGAATTTAGGAGGCCGCTCCGCTATAATTCACCAGACTGTCTGGTGTAGCACTGGACTGTCCGGTGTGCCAGCGGAGCAACGGCTACTTCGCGCCAACGGTCGTCTGCAGAAGACATTAAATGCGCTACAGTGCGCGCCTGCGCGCGCAGAAGTCAGAGCAGGTGCCAGAAGGCGCACCGGACAGTCTACAGGACTTGTCCGGTGCACCACCAGACTGTCCGGTGGCCCCAATTGTCAGAGCTCCAACGGTCGGAACCCAACGGCCTGGCGACGTGGCTGGCGCACTGGACAGTGTCCGGTGGCGCACCGGACTGTCTGGTGCACCATTCAACAGAAGCCCTCACCAACGGTTATTTTGGTGGTTGGGGCTATAAATACCCCAACCACCACACTTCAAAGTATTTAAGTTTTCAGCCTTCAAACCTTATACAAGAGCTATAACATTCAATACAAGACACAAACAAAGAGATCAAATCCTCTTCCAAAGTCCGGAATCACTCCAAACAAATTAGTGACTAGATAGAGAGACTTTTGTGTTCTTTTGAGCTCTTGCGCTTGGATTGCTTTTCTTCTTCCTCATTCTTGTTTCCATAACACTTGTAATCAAAACAAGAGACACCAATTGTATGGTGGTCCTTGTAGTGGACTTAGCGTCCCACTTGATTGAGAAGAGAAGCTCACTCGGTCTAAGTGGCCGTTTGAGAGAGGGAAAGGGTTGAAAGAGACCCGGTCTTTGTGACCACCTCAACGAGGAGTAGGTTTGCAAGAACCGAACCTTGGTAAAACAAATCACCGCGTCTCACTCTTCATTTGCTTGTGATTTGTTTTTTGCCCTCTCTTTCGGACTTGTTTATATTTCTAACGTTAACCCTGGCTTGTAGTTGTGCTTAAGTTTATAATTTTCAGATTCTGCCTATTCACCCCCTCTAGGCGACTTTCAATTAGTATCAGAGCCCGGTGCTTCATTAGAGCCTAACCGCTCGAAGTAATGTCGGGAGATCACGCCAAGAAGGAGATGGTGACCGGCGAGAAGCCCGCTATAAGCCTCGGGAAGGCTCCATCAAGGGAGTCCGGCTCCAAAGGAAAGGGAGAATCAAACTCCCACAACAAGTCGCATCGGAGTGGCGACAAAAAGAAGAAGATGAAGAAGGTGGTCTACTACGAGACCGATTCTTCGTCACCATCCACCTCCGGCTCCGACGCATCGTCCTTAACTTCTAAGCGCCATGAGCACAAGAAGTTTAGTAAGATTCCCCTACGCTACCCTCGCATTTCTAAACATACTCCATCGCTTTCCGTTCCATTAGGCAAACCACCGGTTTTTGACGGTGAAGATTATAACATGTGGAGTGATAAAATGAGACATCACCTAACCTCACTCCACACTAGTATTTGGGACGTTGTTGAGTTTGGTGTACATGTACCATCCGTAGGGGATGAGGACTATGATTCGGACGAAGTTGCCCAAATACGGCACTTCAACTCACAAGCCACCACAATACTCCTCGCCTCTTTAAGTCGAGAGGAGTATAACAAGGTGCAAGGATTGAAGAGCGCCAAGGAGATTTGGGACGTGCTCAAAACGGCGCACGAAGGAGACGAGGTGACAAAGATCACCAAGAGGGAAACGATCGAGGGGGAGCTCGGTCGCTTCATGCTAAACCAAGGAGAAGACCCGCAAGCCATGTACAATCGGCTAAAAACCTTGGTGAATCAAGTGCGCAACCTCGGGAGCACCAAGTGGGATGACCATGAAATGGTCAAGGTTATTCTTAGATCACTCGTATTTCTTAACCCCACTCAAGTTCAATTAATTCGTGGTGATCCAAGATATAAACTAATGTCTCCCGAGGAAGTGATAGGCAAATTTGTGAGCTTTGAATTGATGATCAAAGGCTCCAAGAAGATCATCGAGCAAGGCGCCTCCTCCTCCGTACCTGAAGCACAACCCATTGCATTCAAGGCAACGGAGGAGAAGAAAGAAGACTCTACACCGCACTACAAGAAACGCCTAAATTTTCGTGGGCCAAAAACCCACGAAAATAAGCCTAAACCGACGAAAATAGATAATTTTCGTCGGCAGGCTGACGAAAATAGCCGCCGAAAATAAGTTCGACGAAAATATGCGGCTATTTTCGTCGGCACCGACGAAAATAACCTATTTTCGTCGGCTTTTCCAAAGCCGACGAAAATAGGCAGTCGACCATCAATTTTCGTCGGCCGGTGGTGGCCGACGAAAATATGTGCAGGCTATTTTCGTCGGCCTAGGTGGTGGCCGACGAAAATAGCCTGGGAACATATTTTCGTCGGCCACCACCGAGGCCGACGAAAATTGATGGTCCCCCCCCCCAAAACAGATTTTTCTGCACCTATTAATAATTCACAGCAATATACACAATATATCACAATTCACATATACAGATTCACAAGACTAATACATAATTCACAAAACACATTCACATATACATAGATAGTCCATAGTCCATTCAAATAAGTCTAGAGTCTATAAGTCCATTGTCCATTCAAATACACAATTCACAAAACTCTAGTCCATAAGTCTAGAGTCCATAAGTCCATAAGCTACTCACTACTCGCTACTCACTCCTCACTCCTCACTGATCACTCCGGCGGGCTGTGGGAGTTTTGGCCACTCCCTCCTCCGCCACCAGGAAGGTGGCCACTCCCTCCAGCACCATGGACGTTGACACCACCCTCCGATCCATGAGCATGTGACGCTGAACCCTGCAATTCATCAATCATTCAAATAAGGCTGTATTTTGCTATCACTATACATATACATTGCTGTGTTTGGTCAATATTTGCATAAAACTAAACATGGAACGTCACCTGTGATCCATGGTGAGTAGGAGGTTGTGCATGCATGCACGGGTACTGTTGTGGTGGCCACCCCAGCGGTGGTGGCACCCACCCCGTCGGTGGCGGTGCCATCCACGCTTGAAATGGCTGAGAGCCCGCCGGTGGAGGCGTCCAAGTGCCTGGAGGTGCCTGCGTCCACCCAACACCGGTCCACTGTGGCTGCGACGCTGGAGCTTGTCCTGGCCACTGTCCCCATCCTTGTGCCTGTGAGCCATTTTTGATAATAAAAAAAGAGTTGCTATGGAATTGAAGTGTTCAGATAGTGTTACCTGGGGAGGGCGAAAAGCGGGCAAGTTCATATCAGGGCCGAGTCGAGTAGTCATTTCCTGCAAATGGATGCAACGTTAGAATCACAACATTATACTTTGAATTCAACGACGACACGTGATGAGATAGACGGATTACCTGAAAATAAGAAGCCATATATTGCGTCAGCTGTCCAACCTGCTCCTGCGCTGCTCGAGCCTGCTCCTGTGCTGCTCGAGCCTGCTCCTATGCTGCCCGAGTCTCCTCCTCCAGCTGAGCCTCTCGAGCAGACCTGGAGGAGCGAGAACTCCCTCCCGAAGACGATGCCTTCCCTTGACCTATTGTCCTGTTATATTCCACAACGCCGGTGCCAAAGGCAAACCTGCATGATACACATAGTTGAGCCATTAAGTGGACACATTCTTGTTAATGAAATCGTCGAATCAAACACAAACACCTCACCTGCCATGCTTTCTACCCCCACCACTGTGGTACAACGCCGAGGCATCTAAGTCTGAATGCATCCAGTCGAAGTCAGGCCCATGGCGTTGAGTCATTTCCTCCCCATATGCATTCTGCAAAGAAAGTTGGAGTTGGAGTTAAACACAAAACATGCAATTTAATTCGTAAATACAAACTTGTTTGCCATTTTCTCCCTTGCCGCCTCGCTGCATAGCACATCAGGGTTCGCCGGATCAGGGCCACGGTGACCACGGACGTAAACCTCCATAAAACTTGGAGCAACTCCACTTTCAGCTTCCTGCATGAAAAAGAAGAGTTAAACCATATAATTTTCATAGATGTAACATACAAGTTTGATTTATATACTTACCATGCGGCGTGCGGTACCAAGGTGTCCATCGGCGCCGTACCTGTGCCCCGGTCCTTCAGTGCCACGGTTGGCACGGTGCTTGTTGGACTCTGCAATCCACTCAGGCGACGCCCATCTCTTAGCCAACCACCTCCAGGCTTCCATGTCCTTCGACAGCCAATCCACAACGCTCTCCAGGTACTGCTCCTCTGTGAGGTAGATCTCATTGGCCCCTAATGCTTTGCTCATTTTCTGACCCTTTATCTTCTTGTAGTAGTAGTTGACGGCCGCGATGCGAGCATTGTACATGGCATCCTTGATTATCTTATCAGCGCACTTCCGAAAGTGCCTCTTCACACGTGTCCACTGAGCCTGATCCTCCTCGATGTCATCCGGCAATTGGAACCTCCCCTACATATCAATGTACAATTTAAGTTAAAGTAAGATTAGGATAAGCAATAATTCAATGAATTGCTTATATACGAAAGTAAACTCACCCAGAACTCGTCCCACACAGCCACCTGACAAGTCCTTCGTTTTTTTTTTCCGAACTTCCCCCTCCGCTACTGCTTTCCCCTGACTCCCCTGGCTCGACATAGTCCTTTAGACCCCAGTCAGCCCACTGCATAGCCGCGAACCTCTCGCCATTCAGCTCCACCATGCCAGGGTAGTAGAAGCGACAGAGGCTACCCAACACCGCGTTCACCTTGGGACGTCTGCCTGTACCGTCCCAAGTCAAGTCTTCCCATGACCTACAAAAATTAATAAAACAAGTAAACTAGTGCAATCACGTTCACATTAAAAAATTAACACAACAGAAATAAGCCCCACCATTCTCCATGCGGCCGGATGAGCCTCCGCTCGGCAGGTCTCGGACCAAGCGCATTGCTCTTCTTATACCTAAGTATACAAGTAAATTCAATATGATGAAATGATTAGAAACTAATATCAATCTCTACTACTATTAAGCTATATATATATAATTAAGGCGTCACCTCTGTCCTATAAAACTTGGACAAAAATATTGAAGATCTCTTGCCACGTGGATGATATACTTTGAAAATGTCATTACAAGAAAATATTTGAAAATATTTTAAATATTGAAGATCTCTTAGCTGTGTAAAGTAGTACATTGCTATATTTTGTCATTACAAGAAAATGTCAGAATCTCAAACAATTTTGAGAATCCTATACCACCACAACATGGACGATGAATTCATACGGTCCATTTATTGTTGGTACTATTATTAGCCAGCGTCAAAGGGCCAAGAAAACTGAGGAACATCCTGCCGACCAAGTTTGATACCCACAAGCAGGCAGGCATATCGGTTTGCATCAGGTAAAGTGGCATTTTGGAAAAACAGGTTCAGATATGCTGCCTATTAGGACAACACTAACCAAAAAAAGCTACCGATTTGCTGTCTACTTTCTTATCTGAATTTTTTTGCTTTGATATCATTCGATTTTTCGTACCAGACAATATGCAGAGATTGGTTAAACTTGGTCTTTAGTTCATCAATCGAAATACTTTATTTCTACAAAAGTATCTTCCTGCTTTTCTTGTTTTTTATCAGCTGCCATCTCGATAGGAGAGAGAGAGAGATCCAATTGAACTCATGCTTTTTTTTTTGCAGATTGCTGCTCAGTTCAAGTGTCACTCATCCTGATGAATACTTGAATGGTAAAAGAAATATCTTATCTATAAAAAATAAGATTGTTTCTGTAACAGTGATCTTCTAGTCTGTACTTAATGATTTGTACCATTGATTAGAGCAGAGCACATATGTCAAGCCATAAAATTCTGTCAACCAATTATATCTAGCTTCAACAAAATAAGAATATTTGGTTGACCGTGATATCTGCCAATCAATTATACTTATTGGTTCATTTGTTTCAGGCGATCCCTGCGAGAGATATTGATACAGCCCAACTGATTATACTTCAGTATGTTGGGTCATTGCCAGGGAAAAGAAATATATATTTTGATGGATGGGATGGTTTTGGGGCATCGCCAGTCCTTAATTCCATGGCAAATTTACTTTCATCACAAAAAATGGATTGTCCCCAGGAACTACGCTTTGACAAAGTATTGTACATTAATTGTTCTGAATGGAAAAGTAAAAGAGAAATGCAGAGGGCAATTGCAGAAGAACTGAAACTTGACCATGGAACAATGTCCATGTTTGATAACCAAGATGAGGAGGATGAATACAACGGACTGGATAAGGACTCTAGGGATGTGATAGCAAGTATTGCAATGGAGATTTATCAAAGACTGAAAGACTGTACATTCATTATGATTTTTCTTAATGGAAGTGATAATGAGGTCGATGTTACTAGATTGGGTATTCCTCATCTGACTGAATTCAATAAAAACATAATGATATGGACATTCAAGAGAAAGTGGCTGACCATTCATAGCCGCCGTCATGAGATAGCCGAAAAGTTAAGATACACTCACATTTTCCTCTATGCAACACTTGTGGATGGAGACCGTGTGATCAGGGAGCCAAATTTTTGTGCACTGGTGCATGCAGAGGCTAGTACCATAGTTGCTCGCCACCAATGCATGCTGGATATGGATGCAACAATGGTGACAAGATGTTGCCTCCTTGAGCTATCCCTACATTACAATTTCCACAACATCACTAGATTGGGTTGGGCTGCTCATTCGTCTAACTATTGGATATGTGCTGGAATCATAGAAGGCAACAAAAAAATGGAGGTCGCAAATGCATTGCATGGAGAGATAAGATGGGAGTGGGATGCTCCTCTGCTTCAACGTTTGCTTGAAGAATTGAGTCCTACCTTTTCAGTAAAGAAGATTACAAAGCCTCTAACTGTTTCTATGAGGTGTCTAGTTAAAGATCGTCATTGGATTTCAATCACCTCCAAGGAACATGGATTAGATGGTATCCAAGATATACCAGCAGGAGCATCGGCGGTGTTCTTGGCATTTGAAAAACCAGGTCACCTACAACCATCTGAAAGATCAGATCATCCAACTACAACTGCAAGACAATATTGCCCAGCCATATTGCCTCCTGGCATATTCAAATATTCTAGGAGCATTGCTGTGCTGGTTCTCTCTTATTGTGCCTTCAGTTTTGCATCACCTCCTTTCCTCATGTGCAATAGCCTAAGGTTCCTTGGTTTGGACAAGTGTAAGCACAAGCCAAGTGAACAATATAGTGATACAGATGCAGAGTGGACCTTCTTGCTCAGTCTATGGGTTCTCGAGATACGATACACAGAATGGGATGAGATTCTGTCCAAAGAAAAGACAGATCTCATGAGTAACCTGAAGGAGTTAAATATAGAGGGAGTTTGGAGCTGGCAGTGCATCAATCAACTAAGGAAAATACTACCCCACCTTTACAGATTAAGGATTACCAATGCTAGGATTTATCAAGCAGAAACAGTAGATGTAGATGACTCATTTACGGACAAGGGAAAGCTACAGTTACTCGATCTGTCTGGCAATAGGGAGATGAAAGTTGTACCAGGTAGAGACTTGTCACGTGGATGATATACTTTACACAGCAAACTTGGACAAAAATATTGTCTTTCCTTTGGATAAGGACACAAAAACAAATCATTAAAACGAACTGTATATTGGGATGGAGGGAGTAGTTGTTAGTTGCAGAGTATATAGATGTCCACTGGAAAACTTAAATCTGTTATGCTTGTTATCCATATTCACATCCCTTTCCTTTCTACCTTGTTTCTATATACCAAACTGAAAATTTCACTGTTCATATTTATTCTTATAAACCATGGACCTTTATCGTGTATTGCTGACTTCTATTAGCCTTTTATGTGTCAGGACTCAAGTGTGATGAACTGATGGGGACTCTTGGACTATAACCGGTTTCCTCTTATTCTTCCAGCCAATCCTGACAAATGTGGCATCTCAAGCTGACAGCTTTAATTTATGGCTCTCTTTTCTTTATGCACATTCCATATGCTAGAGGTTCTGACCTAAACACCGATAAGCAGGCATTGTGACTAGTTAAACTAATATACATAATAATACCTGAAGGATGTAGAACCATCTGACGCATCGCCCGCGCTGCCTGCCCCCATAGGGTCAACCTCCTCATCCTGCTCACCCTCCTCATCTTGCTCACCCTCCTCACCCTGCACATGAGCATCCTGCTGAGGAGCCTCCTGCTCACCCTCCTCACCATGCACTTCATCTAGACAGTCGAGAAGTTGCTGCTGCCTCTGTCGGCTCTGTGAGGTGCCCTGAAAAAGCCCACTGCCCGAGCTGTCCTCGCTGGCCGCGCTGCCCCCACTCCTCCTCGATCTCCTATGCTTGAACATGTTCAACTGTAGATAAATTAATGTCAAACCACAGTATATGAAACAAATAATATGAAAATTAATAATGTGAAAATTGGAATACATAGCTTAATTGATTAAATAAAAGAAACATACTAATCAAAAGTCATCCGCATCCGATGATGCTTCTTCGGCTCGTTGTTTATTCATACGCTCTTGATTTCGTTGGATCCTTACTGATCTTCTAACGACGACAGGTCGTTTGCGCTTTGACCTAGGTTCTTCAATTAAGTCGCTTGAATTGTAACAGAGATTTTCAAGGCCTTCTCCATTGGTCACATGGAATCGGTGAGCTATGTCTTGATTCGACACCGCTTCTGGTTGAAAAACAGCGTCATCGTTGTCCCTGCTCGTATTCACGTAGTCAGCACTCTCTGGAGCGACGACTTGTGGGTTGACTTTGATTGCAACCCACCAAGCCCTAAGGCTTGGGTGAGGATATGGCAGGTAGTACACTTGTTTTGCCTGATTTGCAAGGACAACATCGCTCATACTGCTCGGAATCCTAGAGCTATGCTTCACCTCGACATTACCATACTTGTCGACACGAGTCCCACTATGAGCATCAAACCAGTCGCACTCGAAAAACACGACTTTAAGTTCCTTGGGGCCATCGAAAATCAACTCTACAATGTTTTGAAGAACACCGTAATAGTCCACTACTTTGTCATCGTCAACATATGAACTTGCCAACACACCACTATTGGTGGTGGCTGCCAATGGTCGACTCTTCTCCAATTTCGCGGTTCGGAAGCGATATCCATTTACATCATAGCGAGTATAGTTCCGGACGGACACAGAGGTATGTGCCATTTGCTGCAAGTCCGGGTGCACAGAGTTTTTGGAAACCTATACAAGGAATTAGTATATGCATTATATCTTCGAAGTCCAAAATTCAAAGATTAAGTATGGACAATGAGAGAACGACAATTACTAACATAATTACGAAACCACTGCACGAAGTTTGGTCCACCTTTCAACCCATCACGTCGAAGATTTTCTAATTGGATGGTCGTAGGTTTACTAGTAGATTTCCAACATTCTTCATCAAACATGCTGGACATATTAGAAACATGGAGATTACACACTATAGAAATTATGAGATGAGAAAATGGAAGTAACTATGAGGAAAACTTACTCGAACGCCTCCTGTGTGCTGTCAATATTGCTATACATATATAGCATTAGCGTGTTCAAATCTGATCCTTTAATGTGACGTACACTCCCTTTTCCAACTGCTTTACCCGGATTCGCAAAAATTTGAAGGGTGCTTTGGGGCGATTCATTTTCGACATGAAGTCGCACTGAAGGAGCAAACACATTGTTGGCTCGAGCGAAATACCTGGTTGAGAATTGAGATATCTCCTTAAGGGCAAAAGCCTCCGCAATACACCCTTCGACTCTAGCCTTGTTGCGAACAGACGCCCTGAGCTTTTTCAACGCCCTTTCTATAGGATACATCCACCTGAATTGCACTGGTCCGCCTACCAAAGCTTCCCAAGGCAAATGCACAATTAGATGTTGCATCACATTGAAGAATCCTGGCGGGAAAACCTTTTCAAATTTACAAATAAGAATTGGAATTTCTTTCTCAAATTTCTGCATCAACCTCTTCGATACCGTCTTTGCGCATACTTCCCTATAGAAGTAACTCAGCTCTGCAAATATGCTCCAAAGCTCATCCTTAAAATAGCCTCGAAACATCACGGGCATCAGCCTCTCCATAATAATATGGTAGTCATGGCTTTTCAAACCGATCAATTTACCGGTCTTCAGATTGACTGCCCGTTTCAGATTTGCCGCATATCGATCTGGAAATTTCAGGTTCTTCAACCACTTAAATATTTCTTTCCTTTCATCTGGCTTGAGGCAGTAATCAGCTCGCGGCCTACTCTCATGCCCTTTATCGCTTACTTTCAACTCGAGCATCGGTCTCTTACAAATTTCAGCCATGTCTTTTCTTGCCTTCATATTATCTTTCGTTTTATCAGTCACATCGAAACATGTGCTTATGATGCTTTCAGCAACATTACGCTCTTGGTGCATCAAGTCTATGTTGTGCGGCATGATCAAGGCTTTTGCATACGGAAGATCCCATATTGATGAAATATGGGTCCAGTTGTGGTCCTCCCCGTAGCCTTGAAACCTATCATTTTCTCCTTGCTTCAGACAAGCATGCCATGCCATTATCTGCGGTGCAGTTTGCCTCTTTGGTGGCCCATTTCTGATTTTGGCTCCACTTCTGAATGCAGTAAGCGAATTCCTGAAATCATGCTTGAATGGAGTCCAACGTCGATGAGCATCAAAGAATGACACTTTCCCACCATGCTTCAATCTGAATGCATCCGTATCATTCATACATATGGGACAGCACAACCGACCATGAACACACCATCCAGACCAATCTCCATACGCCAGCAGATCATGCACTGACCACAAATAAGCAGCGCGCATGGTAAACTCCTTTTCAGTATGGCTGTCATAAGCCTTCACACCTCTCCACAATTGTTTCAGCTCTTCAATTAAAGGGCGAACAAACATATTCAGCTTTGGCCCTGGATGCTCGGGGCCTGGGATGACTAGTGCAAGGAACATGAACTCTTCTTTATTGACCAACTCAGGAGGAAGATTATATGGCACAATGAAGACAGGCCAACACGAGTAAGGGCTTGCACTGGTATTGAAAGGTGTGAATCCGTCCGTCGATAGACCAAGCCGTACACTCCTAGGGTCGTTTGCAAATTCGGGATCAAACTCGTCAATTGCCTTCCACGCATCACCGTCCGACGGATGGACCATTATGTCTGGATCAGTGACGAGACGTACACCATTCTTTGGCCACGTCATATGCAGAGCTATTTCCTTGTTGAGGAACAACCTTGAAAGCCGAGGAATGATGGGCAACCGACGAAGTTGCTTAGCTGCGACCTTCGTAACTACCAATTCACCCTCATCATTTGTCACCTCGACATATCTAGAAGCTTCGCAATGCTTACAACGGTCCAGCTTGTCATCCTCCTCAAAGAATAGCATGCAACTGTTGGGACACACGTCGATCTTCTCATATGTCATCCCAAGACCAGCCAACATCTTCTTTGCGAAGTACATATTCTTTGGCAACTTATGATTCTCCGGGAGAACCTCGCTCATCAGTTGGACGATGTCGTTGTAAGCACTGTTTGAAATGTTGTGCTTCGACTTTATCGCCATTAGTCTTGTGAGAGTCCCAAGAACTGACATCTGAGTGTGCTCGTGTAGTCTCTCTTCTCCCGCGGCGAGTAGCCGAAAGAATTCCTGAGCATCGCGTGGAAGCTGCCCCGGCTCCTCAGCGTTTATTTCAACATCCCTACCAAGATCATGCAACATGTCGTCCATCCTATCATGATCGTCATCAAGTTCCACCTCCGCGTCAACGTGTCTAATAGACTCTCCATGCCGGTACCATACAAGGTAGTTCGGCATAAACCCACTTTTGCAAAGGTGTTTCTCCATTTCTTCCTTCTTCTGAGGCCACTTGTTCTCGCAGCGATTGCAAGGACACTTCACTAGACGACCAGTTGCATCTTTGAAAGCGTGCTCAAGAAAAGCCTTTGTTACACCCATCCATGCATTCGAATGTGCCCCATCCTTTCTCCACCCGTCATACATCACTCTCCGATCACCGTCCATTTCAAAGGCTAAACAAAAGACAAAGAAAATCAACGATCGTTTGTGGCTTATTTAGGTGAACTCCCTATTAGGTAAAGGCCCTAAACCCACCCAAGAGTGTAGGCCGATGCTTGTGATTTGTGACGTGTAGCCTACGATTGCCGCAAAATTTCGGCAGCATAACCCCGCTGCTCTCCAAGCACACGCCTGAACATGGTGCGTTGGAGAACAACTGGGTTACACAACCGAAATTCCGCGTCAATCGTAAGGCACATGTCATAAATCACAAGCATCGGCCTACACTCTCAGGCTGTCCAAAATACGTGGACAATTCCGGAACGGCGAACCTCACAAGCCAATGTGACGTTCGCCGTTCCCGAACGGGTGACGCATACGGCTCGCTACGGTTAACGATTAAAACTGAACTCTAAACATTAAAAAATATCTCGGAGATTAAACAAAAGACATCACCCTCCGATCACCCTCCGAACGAGTGACTAATAACTATATAGTAAATAATAAATGACACATTAACCGAAATTACGAAAACAATGTATACCTGAGAATAATGTACGAGTCCAGCTAACACGGTGGAGAAGGTCAAGTCGAAAGAACACCTATGTACAAAAATTACTATTGTCAATAAAAAAATCGGCAGCACCTCCACTATAAAGTGATGTTTCTAAAACCTGCAAAAAACAACAACACGATGGTTGCCAACACAGAATACTGCACGATGGACACCTCGGCGCAGTATTGTGGAAGTCGCTAGATGACAATCAAAGTGACTGCTTAATCAATGGTAGTCGAACCCCTACAATTTCTAGGTTACTTTGACTGCTAAATCAATGGCAATCAAAGTGTCGCTAGATGACAATCAAAGTGATCTCAACCAAAAAGAACTATCTACTACTCGTTCACAGGCTCAAGAGCGACATGTTGTTCACAGGCTTAAGAACTATCTACTGCCCGTTCACAGGCTCAAGAACCAGCCAAACTCCAAAAGAATAATTTCTAGGTTATGCAGTATAAGAACTCGGAAGGGATTGGACATACCTTGATATGGTGTGCGGGTGGGAGCGGGGGCTCCTTCTTCGTAGCCGACAGCGGCACAACTCTGCGCGACGGCGGTTGCGCGCGGCTGCGAGCGGGTGCGGGCGGGCGCGCGGCGGGCGGGCCGCGGCGCGGCGGCGGTAGCGCGCGGCTGCGGGCGGGCGCACGGCTGCGGGCGGGTGCGGGCGAACGCGCGGTTGCGGGCGGGCGCGCGGCGCGGCGGCGGTTGCGCGGCGCGGCTGCGGCTGCGGCGGCGGCGGATGCGTGAGAGACGAGAGAGAGGGCGCGTGAGAGACGAGAGAGAGAAGGCCGGGAAGGAAGATAACGTCCTCTATTTTCGTCGGCCTCATTGAGGCCGACGAAAATAGTGGCCCATTAAAAGTTTATTTTCGTCGGCCGGGCTGGTGCCGACGAAAAAAAATGACGTATGTTCGTCGGCCGATAGGAGACCGACGAAAATACAGACAATTTTCGTCGGTTTAGAGGCCGACGAAAATAACTTTCGTATTTTCGTCGGCAAGCCGACGAACATACAGCGTGACCCACGAAACTAGGCCGAATTTTCGTCGGTCACGAGGGCCGACGAAAATAACCTTCTATTTTCGTGGGCCGGCCGACGAAAATAAATCGGCCTACGAAAATTTAGGCGTTTCCTGTAGTGCCGAGTAGGGTCCCCATCGACGCCTCCAAGCTCGACAATAAGGAGATGGCGCTCATCATCAAGAGCTTCCGTCAAATCTTCAAGCAAAGGAAGGGGAAAGATTACAAGCCCCATTCCAAGAAGGTTTGCTACAAATGTGGTAAGCCCGGTCATTTCATTGCTAAATGTTCATTATCTAGTGATAGTGACAGGGGCGACGACAAGAAGGGAAAGAGGAGAGAAAAGAAGAGGTAATACAAGAAGAAGGGCGGCGATGCCCATGTTTGCCAGGAGTGGGACTCCGACGAGAGCTCCACCGACTCCTCCTCCAACGAGGACGCCGCCAACATCGCCGTCAACAAAGGGCTCCTCTTCCCCAACATCGGCCACAAGTGTCTTATGGCAAAGGACGGCAAGAAGAAGAAGGTAAAATCAAAATCCTCCACTAAATATGCAACCTCTAGCGATGAGGATAATTCTAGTGATGAGGAGGATAACTTGCTTACTCTTTTTGCCAATCTTAACATGCAACAAAAAGAGAAATTAAATGAATTGATTAGTGCCATTCATGAGAAGGATGATCTCTTGGATAGCCAAGAGGACTTCCTTATCAAAGAAAACAAAAAACATGTTAAGACTAAAAATGCTTATGCTCAGGAGGTAGAGAAAAATAAAAAATTAACTAGTGAGCTAAGTATTTGTCATGACACTATTTCCAACCTTAGAATTGAGAATGCTAATTTGATTGCTAAGGTTGAGAAGTCAAATATTTGTGATGATTCAATTGTCAAACTTAGAAATGATAAAGCTAATTTAATTGCTATGATTGATAAATTGAATATCTCCCTTTCTAGCCTTAAAATTGAAAATGAAAAATTAATTGCCAAGGCTAAAGACTTAGATGTTTGCAATGTTTCCATTTCCAATCTTAGAGATGAGAATGCTATTTTACATGCTAAGATTGTTGAATTAAATACTTGCAAACCCTCTACATCTACCGTTGAGCATGTTACCATTTGTACTAGATGTAGAGATATTAATGTTGATGCTATTCATGATCACATTGCTATGATTAAACAACAAAATGATCATATAGCAAAATTAGATGCTAAAATTGCCGAGCATGAGTTATAAAATGAAAATTTTAAATTTGTTCGTAGTATGCTTTATAGTGGGAGACGCCCTAGCATTAAGGATGGCATTGGCTTCCAAAAGGGAGACAATGTCAAGCTTAATGCCCCTCCTAAAAGATTGTCTAACTTTGTTAAGGGCAAAGCTCCCATGGTTCAGGATAACGAGGGTTACATTTTGTACCCTGTCGGCTATCCCGAACACAAAATTAGGAGAATTCACTCTAGGAAGTCTCACTCTGGATCTCATCATGCTTTTATGTATAAGAGTAAGACATCTAGTTCTAGGCAATCCACTTATGATAAATTGCATAGGAAGAAAACTCCTATTGCATCAAATGACCATAACATTTCATTCAAGACTTTTGATGCTTCCTATGTGCTAACTAACAAATCAGGCAAGGTAGTTGCCAAATATGTTGGGGGCAAACACAAGGGATCAAAGACTTGTGTTTGGGTACCCAAAGTTCTTGTATCTAATGTCAAAGGACCCAAAACTGTTTGGGTACCTAAAATCAAGAACTAAATTTGTGTTGTAGGTTTATGCATCCGGGGGCTCAAGTTGGATCATCGACAGCGGGTGCACAAACCACATGACTAGGGAGAAAAGAATGTTATCCTCCTACGAGAAAAACCAAGATCCCCAAAGAGCTATCACATTCGGGGACGGAAATCAAGGTTTGGTCAAAGGATTGGGTAAAATTGCTATATCACCTGACCATTCTATTTCCAATGTTTTTCTTGTAGATTCATTAGATTACAACTTGCTTTTTGTTTCTCAATTATGTAAAATGGGCTACAACTGTCTTTTTACGGATACAGGTGTTACTGTCTTTAGAAGAAGTGATGATTCAGTAGCTTTTAAGGGAGTATTAGAGGGTCAGCTATACTTAGTTGATTTCAATAGAGCTGAACTCGATACTTGCTTAATTGCTAAGACTAACATGGGTTGGCTCTGGCACCGCCGACTAGCCCATGTTGGGATGAAGAATCTTCACAAGCTTCTAAAGGGAGAGCACATTTTGGGACTAACAAATGTTCATTTTGAGAAAGACGGGATTTGTAGCGCATGCCAAGCAGGGAAGCAGGTTGGTGTTCATCATCCACACAAGAACATCATGACAACTGTCAGGCCACTCGAGCTCCTCCACATGGACCTATTCGGCCCGATTGCTTACATAAGCATCGGCGGGAGTAAGTATTGTCTAGTTATTGTGGATGATTATTCTCGCTTCACTTGGGTATTCTTTTTATAGGATAAATCACAAACCCAAGAGACTTTGAAAGGATTCTTGAGACGAGCTCAAAATGAGTTCGGCTTAAGGATCAAGAAAATAAGAAGCGACAACGGAACGGAGTTCAAGAACTCACAAATAGAAGGCTTCCTTGAGGAGGAGGGAATCAAGCATGAGTTCTCTTCTCCCTACACGCCACAACAAAATGGTGTAGTAGAGAGGAAGAATAGAACTCTATTGGACATGGCAAGGACCATGCTTGATGAGTACAAGACTTCGGATCGGTTTTGGGCCGAGGCGGTCAACACCGCTTGCTACACCATCAACCGGTTATATCTACACCGAATCCTCAAGAAGACATCTTATGAACTCCTCACCGGTAAAAAGCCCAATGTTTCATATTTTAGAGTATTTGGTAGCAAATGCTTTATTCTTGTTAAAAGAGGTAGAAAATCAAAATTTGCTCCTAAGGCTGTAGAAGGCTTTTTACTAGGATATGATTCAAACACAAGGGCATATAGAGTCTTTAACAAGTCCACTGGACTAGTTGAAGTTTCTTGTGACATTGTGTTTGATGAGACTAACGGCTCTCAAGTAGAGCAAGTTGATCTTGATGAACTAGATGATGAAGAGGCTCTGTGCATTGCGCTAAGGAACATTTCCATTGGGGATGTGTGTCCTAAGGAATCCGAAGAGCCGCCACAAGGACAAGATCAACCATCCTCCTCCATGCAAGCATCTCCACCAACTCAAGATGAGGATGAGGCTCAAGATGATGAAGGAGAAGATCAAGAAGATGAGCCACCTCTAGAAGACGACAATGATCAAGGGGGAGATGCAAATGATCAAGACAAGGAGGATGAACAAAATCCAAGACCACCACACCCAAGAATCCACCAAGCAATCCAACGAGATCACCCCATGAACACCATCCTAGGAGATATTCATAAGGGGGTAACCACTCGATCTCGTGTTGCTCATTTTTGTGAACACTACTCTTTTGTTTCCTCTATTGAGCCACACAGGGTAGAGGAAGCACTTCAAGATTCGGATTGGGTGCTGGCGATGCAAGAGGAGCTCAACAAATTCACAAGGAATAAGGTATGGCACTTAGTTCCACGTCCTAACCAAAATGTTGTAGGAACCAAGTGGGTCTTCCGCAACAAACAAGATGAGCATGGTGTGGTGACAAGGAACAAGGCACGACTTGTGGCCAAAGGGTATTCACATGTCGAAGGTTTGGATTTTGGAGAAACCTATGCACCCGTAGCTAGGCTTGAGTCAATTCGTATATTACTTGCCTATGCTACTTACCATGGCTTTAAGCTTTACCAAATGGACGTGAAGAGTGCCTTCCTCAATGGACCAATCAAGGAAGAGGTCTATGTTGAGCAACCTCCCGGCTTTGAAGATATTGAGTATCCTAACCACGTGTATAAACTCTCTAAGGCACTTTATGGGCTCAAGCAAGCCCCAAGAGCATGGTATGAATGCCTAAGAGATTTCCTTATCGCTAATGGCTTCAAAGTCGGAAAGGCCGATCCTACTTTATTCACTAAAACCATTGAGAATGATTTGTTTGTATGCCAAATTTATGTTGATGATATCATATTTGGGTCTACTAACAAATCTATTTGTGAAGAGTTTAGTAGGATCATGATTCAAAAATTCGAGATGTCTATGATGGGGGAGTTGAAGTATTTCTTAGGATTTCAAGTCAAACAACTCTAAGAGGGCACCTTCATCAGCCAAACAAAGTATATTCAAGATATTCTCACCAAGTTTGGAATGAAGGATGCCAAACCCATCAAGACACCCATGAGAACCAATGGGCATCTCGACCTCGACACGGGAGGTAAATCCGTAGATCAAAAGGTATACCGGTCGATGATAGGATCTTTACTCTATTTATGTGCATCTCGTCCGGACATTATGCTTTCTGTATGCATGTGTGCAAGGTTCTAAGCCGACCCTAAGGAAGTTCACCTTAGGGCCGTGAAACGAATCTTGAGATATTTAGTTCAAACACCTAAGTTTGGTCTTTGGTACCCCAAGGGATCCTCATTTGATTTATTAGGATATTCCAATGCTGATAGGGCAGGGTGTAAGATTGATAGGAAGAGCACATCAGGGACTTGTCAGTTTCTGGGAAGATCCCTGGTGTCTTGGGCTTCAAAGAAACAAAACTCGGTAGCTCTTTCTACCACCGAAGCCGAGTATATTGCCGCAGGCCATTGTTGCGCGCAATTGCTTTAGATGAGGCAAACCCTTAGGGACTATGGCTACAAATTTAGCAAAGTCCCTCTCCTATGTGACAATGAGAGTGCAATCCGCATGGCAGATAATCCCGTTGAACACAGCCGCACTAAGCACATAGCCATTCGGTATCACTTTCTGAGAGATCACCAACAAAAAGGGGATATCGAGATAGCCTATATAAACACCAAAGATCAATTGGCTGATATCTTTACCAAGCCACTAGATGAGAAAACCTTTACCAAACTTAGGAATGAGCTAAATATTCTTGATTCTAGGAATTTTGATTAATTCTTTGCACACATAGCTCATTTATATACCTTTGATCATATCTCTTTTATGTCTATGACTAATGTGTTTTCAAGTATAATTTTATGCTTAGTCATAGATATTGAAAGGGAAATGAAGTATTCGGCAAAGAAGGCGCTTCCACTCAACTCCAATTGTATTTGCCGTACTCCGCATCGTTCTCCACTTTGGTATAATCTTCACTCATATTTTTGTGTTTGCCAAAGGGGGAGAAAGTTTGTTCAAAAGGGCTTATATTTCACTCACAAGTATCCGTTTTTGGCGATTAATGCCAAAGGGGGAGAAAGTATGAGCCCAAAGCAAAAGGACCGCACCAACCACCACCAAATTTTAAAAATGAAGTTTTTCAGATTGATATCTTATTGTGTTCAAAAGGGGGAGAAAGTAGTATCTTCAAAACTTACAAAACCCTCTTGAACACTAAGAGGAGAATTTTATTTAGGGGGAGTTTTGTTTAAGTCAAAGGAAAAGCATTTGAAACAGGGGGAGAAAATTTCAAATCTTGAAAATGCTTCTTTCAATCTTATTCATGTACCTTTGACTATTTGCAAAATATTTTAAAAGGAATTTTACAAAGGATTTGCAAAAACAAAACCCATGGTGCAAATGAGGTCCAAAATTTTAAATAAGAAGAAAAACCATCCATGCATATCTATTAAAATAAGTATATTGGTTTCAATTCCAAGCAACCTTTGCACTTACATTATGCAAACTAGTTCAATTCTGCACTTTTATATTTGCTTTGGTTTGTGTTGGCATCAATCACCAAAAAGGGGGAGATTGAAAGGGAAATAGGGTAAAACCTTTTCCAATATGAATTTTGGTGGTTGAATTGCCCAACACAAATTATTGGACTAACTAGTTTGCTCTAGAAAATATGTTCTATAGGTGCCAAAGGTTCACAACAAACCAATACAAATATAAAAGAAAGGGTTCAAAACAAAGGAGCAAAGTATACCAAAGGCAGCCCTGGTCTGGCGCACCGGACTGTCCGGTGTGCCACCGGGCAGTGTCCGGTGCACCACCGGACAGTGTCCGGTGCACCAGGGAGATCGACGCTGAACTTGCCAGCTTCGGGAATTTGGGAGGCCGCTCCGCTATAATTCATCGGACTGTCCGGTGTAGCACTGGACTGTCCGGTGTGCCAACGGAGCAACGACTACTTCGCGCCAACGGTCATCTGCAGAAGACATTAAATGCGCTACAGTGCACGCCTGCACGTGCAAAAGTCAGAGCAGGCACCAGAAGACGCACCAGACAGTCTACAGGACCTGTCCAGTGCACCACCTGACTGTCCGGTGGCCCCAATTGTCAGAGCTCCAACGGTCGGAACCCAACGACCTGGTGACGTGGCTGGCGCACCGGACAGTGTCCGGTGGCGCACTGAACTGTCCGGTGCGCCATTCGACAGAAGCCCTCACCAACGGTTCTTTTGGTGGTTGGGGCTATAAATACCCCCAACCACCAGACTTCAAAGTATCCATGTTTTCAACCTTCAAACCTCATACAAGAGCTATAGCATTCAATACAAGACACAAACAAAGAGATCAAATCCTCTCCCAAAGTCCGGAATCACTCCAAACAAATTAGTGACTAGAGAGAGAGACTTTTGTGTTCTTTTGAGCTCTTGCGCTTGGATTGCTTTTCTTCTTCCTCATTCTTGTTTCCATAACACTTGTAATCAAAACAAGAGACACCAATTGTGTGGTGGTCCTTGTAGTGGACTTAGTGTCCCATTTGATTGAGAAGAGAAGCTCACTCGGTCTAAGTGACCGTTTGAGAGAGGGAAAGGGTTGAAAGAGACCCGGTCTTTTTGACCACCTCAACGGGGAGAAGGTTTGCAAGAACCGAACCTCGGTAAAACAAATCACCGCGTCTCACTCTTCATTTGCTTGTGATTTGTTTTTCGCCCTCTATTTCGGACTTGTTTATATTTCTAACGCTAACCCCGGCTTGTAGTTGTGCTTAAGTTTATAATTTTCAGATTCCGCCTATTCACCCCCTCTAGGCGACTTTCACGACCCATGTGACATCGTCCTCCAGGTCCTAGGTCTTCATCGATCCCTTCGCTATGTCTTTGCCGACGACAAGCACAAGCCAGTCTTGTACACCCCTTCTTGGCCCTTCCTAATGGGCGAAATTGAGTACCCGAACCCTAACTTGAGCTACCTTGATTTTTGTATTTGGATCTGATCCATTTCGCAGGCACACAACCAGTGGGGGATAGATATCCCCCGGGTCCACTAGAAGGCAAGAAGGCCTCGCATGGGGCCTTGGGCTAGTTACCCCGCAAGGCCATCCCTTCGTGGGTCGAGCTAGAGCTACTAGTGGAATGGGATGACCTGAGAAGTTAACAGACTCAAGCCCAGACAATCCATCAACTTGTGTGTTATCCATAACAACCACCCGACTCTCTCGCGCACGGCGCCCTTGAATGTCGGGGCAGATTAGGAATAAGTCAGCAAGATTGTAGGGAGATCAGTTCAGTCGGTTTACTATTACTTAGGAAATGTGAGATCATCATGTACGCATGGAGTGCCCACAGTCGAATATATAAGGCCCAGGGGTACCCCATCATTTCAATCGACCATCTACCTATCTCATTAGCTTTTTTCCATTCAGGAGACTTCACCTGTAACCCACCACATAAAGATCCACCCCAGGAAGTAGGGTATTACGCCTCTCCAAGCAGCCCGAACCTGTAGAAAATTGCCTGTCCCTCTCTCGTGCATCTAGCATGAACCATTGAGCTACAGTCGACAACACTGTCCTACTCAAAAAGCACCATAAGGGGTAACCCTGGGTGTGCGGTCGGGCTCTAAACACCGACAGCTGGCACGCCAGGTAGGAGTGTGTCGTTGATCCAAGCTAGCTCAATGGCCATCACATCCCAGTGCAAGATTGCTCTTCGCCCTGGAACCATGTTCTGCTTCGGAACCATCTCGTCCATAGTGGATGATAAGGGAACTCTGCATCGCATAGCGGACTCGCTGGAGAAGAAGTCTTCCTCGGAGATCCCAAAGAAAACCGGAGTAGAGCAACGAGTGGTGCAGCCGCCCGCATCCCAAGCGAAGATAACCTTTTACAAACCAAAAAGCGGGAGCTTACCCACCCGGAAAAATCCATTGTCCGCCTCGCCCACAAAGGAGTGGACACGGACCACTAGAAAGAAGGAGGCAAACGTCCCAAGTAAAGGAACGAGACCTCACCGAGTCATCTTTCCGGCACCTTCGCCCTCAAAGGAGGACGGAAAGAATAGCGCCGACACAACAACTCCTTTCTACCCCGACATCCACTTCATTGGAGGGAGATTAGAGTCGTCTCCCATCTCTGACGATGAACCGACCATGCAAGGGGAAGAACCTCCCTAGCGTGAATGAAGGAACATACGCCGGAATGTGCGGCGACATCACGAGGCTGGGGAACAAAACCTGGCGCAGCCCGTATCCTGGGACAAAGCTTCAGAAGTGGGAGAAACTCCCAATGAGCGAGTACACCGAGAAAGATGGAATTCTCGCCACCGTGATCGCCGACAAGCTCAAGATCGAGAGCGGGAGCAAGCCAAGCAAGGCGCAAGGCTACGCCGAGAGAACCCTCTCTTTGCTCGGAACCTGCACCCTGACTTCGCTCGCGCAATGAACACGCCGAGTGAAGTAGGAGGGGTGCTGGCCTAGATAGTTGATGGCCTCCCGTGAACTCCAGACGCGGAAGGCTACCGGCAGCTGCTTACTAGAGCAGCTAATCACCTTCTGCCCATCGCTCACCCCCGAGCGACTTACGCCACGCCATAAACAGCTGACGAGACGTGAGGAGCTCCATCAACGCTTCATGCAACCAATGACACGAAAGTGAGATAAGGCGCCAGGAGGAGTATGACCGGGACCACGGTGTCTCAGCTCGAAGCCGTGGCACCCGAGTTGAGTCGGCTGCGGCCTCGACTAGTGGTCCGACCCGGGGACGGTTGAGACGACATACTACCAGCTCCCCTCCTTAGGATCAACCTCATGAACGTCGATAGGAGGACACGTGCGGAGTCTTTGCACTTACTCCACGTCTCCGGGCCATCCAGTGGCCCCCAACTTCAAGGTCTCAAACGTTGACAAGTACGAGCCCAAGCAGGACCCGGGCGGCTGGTTGGCCGTCTACACAACCACCGCCTCAGCCGCTAGGGCGATGGAAGACGTAATGACGGAGTATTTGCCCATCGTCCTAGGGCAGGACGCGCTGCAGTGGCTCTGACATCTTCCATGACACTACATCGACGATTGGAGCGATTTCAGTCGGTGTTTCATCGCCAACTTCTAGTCCCTCTCAGATAAGCTGGTGCTGCCATGGGACCTCAAATCCATCAGGCATCAAGGAGATGAAACACTCAGGTCATACCTCAAAAGGTTTTAGACCATGAAGAACCGCATCCCCGAAGTTGCCAAGGCAGTAGTGATTGAGGATTTCTATCAGGGATCCAACGACTCGGCTTTCGTCCGAGCTATACTCTAGAAAGCACCAACTACCTCTGAGCAATTGTTCCGGGAGGCAGACCTCTACATCACCACGGATGAACGTGCCTAGGACTTCATTGGAGGCATGAAGTCTGCACCACCCGTGCCATGGCGTGACGCGAACCAGCAACCAGATAGGCGCTGGGAGAAGAGGCCCTGTGAGGAGGTCCACGTCGTTGGGCCACCTGCCGTGCGAGCTCGCAGTGCACCGCACAAAGGGGAACGGACACTGGATGAAATCCTCGACGCCCAGTGCCCGTACCACAAGGACATGCGCCACACTCTACGAAACTGCAGGGATTTCAAGCACTCTGCCGAACATGGCCGACCCTTTCAGCCTCTACCACCTCCCCCACCGCGAGGAGGGCCTGGCGAACCCAGGCAGCCTCAGCAGCAGGAGGAAGGGGAGGGGACGGAGCGTTCCCACGCGTTGACAGGGAGGTCAACATTATTTTTGGAGGGCGCGGAGCATAGGAGAACAGGAGGCAGCAAAAGCTCAATGACTAGTAGGTCCTGGCGGTGACCACCAGTGCCCCAGCTCCTTACTGGTGGTCAGAGCACGCAATAACCTTCAGCCGGGCGGATCAATGGCTCAACTTCAATCACTCGGGCAAATACCCGCTCCTTGTTGATCCAGTAATCCAAGAGAGTCGGGTGAAGAAAGTACTAGTGGACGGGGGAAGTAGCATCAATGTTACCTTCCCCCGGACGCTCCTAGCCTTGGGGGTCACACTCAAAGACCTCACCGAGTCAGATACTGCCTTCTTCTGTATTGTGCCGATTGAAAGGGAGTACCCGCTCGGGCACATCTACATGCCCGTCACCTTCGGGACTCCGGAGAACTACAGAACCGAGTTCCTGAGGTTCGAGGTGGCGCGCTTCGACTGCGGGTACAACGCCATCATCGGTAGGCCTGGACTGGCGAAGTTCATGGCCATTCCGCATTATTCGTACATGATATTGAAGATACCAGGACCTCAAGGAATCATCACTGTGCGCGCTGACTTCCAAGGCACCGTAGAATGCTTTCGGGGAGCCATCCAAGCAGCCCTCACTGCTAGACCTTCGACAACTCCCCTCACACAGACGAACACTAAGCTGGAGGAGGAGGGTCTCATGATACCCACCAGCGAAGCTTAAGCCGTGACCCCTATACGGTTGACTGAAGAGACTAAGAGGATCAACCTGGGATTTGCTGATGAGCGCAAGACCACCGTCATCAGTTCCAGTCTTAATGATAAATAGGAAAGCGCGCTCGTCCGGTTCCTGCAACATAACCAAGACATATTCGCATGGCAACCTACGGATATGCCGGGAGTCCCAAGAGAACTGTCCGAGCACAAATTGAAGGTGTATCCTCAAGCAGGGCTGATTCGATAAAAGTTGCGTCGTTTCACGCCTGACAAAAGGGAAGCTATTCGCGCCGAGTTAGCTCGCTTAGTGTGTGCAGGGTTCATTAGGTAAGTAGTACACCCCGAGTGGCTAGCGAATCATGTTCTTGTACTAAAAAAGAATAAAGTGGATTGGTGCATGTGCGTCGACTATACTGATCTCAACAAACATTGTCCGAAGGATCCCTTTGGGCTCCCTAGAGTAGATCAGGTAGTTGACTCGACTACTGGTTGTTCTATGCTCTCCTTCCTAGACTGCTAGTTTGGATATCATCAGATCAGCTTAGCAAAAGAAGATGAGGAGAAGACTGCTTTCATCACCCCATTTGGAGCTTTCTGCTATACCTCCATGTCGTTTGGCCTCAAGAACGCTGGAGCGACTTACCAGAGAGCCATCCAAACATGCTTAGCCGATCACTGGGGCAAGCGGGTGGAAGCCTACGTCGATGATGTGGTTATCAAGACAGTAAACTCATAAAACTTCATCGTAGATTTGCAGTTGGTCTTCAACAGCCTTAGACGCTACCGATGGAAGCTGAACCCAGAAAAGTGTGTCTTCGGAGTACCGGCTGGAAAGCTACTCGGATTCATTATCAGCCACCAAGGAATTGAAACAAATCCAGAAAAGATCGAGGCCATCGTGAGAATGGAAGCACCGCGGTCACAGAAAAAGGTGCAAAGGCTTACTGGATGCATGGTAGCCCTAAGTAGGTTCATATCGAGGCTAGGTGAGAAAGGGATGCCATTTTACAAATTACTCAAGAAGGTGGACAAGTTTTAGTGGACCACAGAGGCACAGGAAGCTCTAGAGGCACTGAAGAAATTCTTAACCACACCATGATGCTCAAGCCGCCACGCCGAGGTACGCTTGGTCAGCCGGCAGAAGATCTGCTCCTCTACATCTCCTATACGACTCACGTGGTAAGCACCACGTTAGTAGTCGAGCGGATGGAGGAAGGACATGCACACTTGGTGCAACACCCAGTCTACTTCATCAGCGAAGTCCTTGGGCCCTCAAAAATAAGGTATCCTCAGGTCCAAAAGCTACTGTATGCGGTACTTCTAACCGCTCGCAAGCTCCGGTACTACTTTTGACGACCACAAAGTCATAGTAGTCACAGGATTTCTGATAGGGGATATTATCCACAACAAAGAAGCTAACGAAAGGATAGCCAAGTGGGCATGCGAGCTGGGAGCTCACGATATAGATTTCCGGCCTCGCATAGCGATAAAAACTCAGGCGTTGGTCAACTTCATATCAGAATGGACTGAGCACCAGGTCTCGGATAGCCCAAAAGTTACTGAGGTGTGGAACATGTACTTTGATGGTTCGCTAAAGCTACAAGGAGAGGGAGCAGGGATTCTCTTTATTGCTCCTGGAGGTGAACAACTCAAGTATGCACTCCAGCTGTTGTTTCCGGCATCAAATAATGCGGCAGAGTATGAAGCACTGGTCCACGGGCTGAGCATCGCAGTATCACTCGGCATCAAGAAGCTAATGGTATATGGCGACTCACTAGTGGTCATAAGCCAGATAAACAAGGATTGGGACTGCTCGACCGACTCAATAGGCAAATATTATACAATTGTGTGAAAACTGGAAGACAAGTTCGAAGGATTGGAGTTCCATCGTGTGGAAAGGGATCGCAATGCAGCAGCAGATGCATTGTCGAAACTGGGATCCAGTCGGACCCAGGCCCCACCTGGGATCTTCATCCAAGAAATATCACAGCCGAGCATCCTCATGGATCAGGTGGAGGAATGCAACGCCTTGAGTCAACCAGAGGTAGATCCCAATGACTAGAGGGAGCCTATCATCAAGTACATAAAAAATGAAGAAGAGTCGGATGACAAGGCCACGACAGAACGCATCGCAAGGCAGTCAGCCCACTACACCATCATATGGGGCTTGCTGTACAGGAGAGGCGTTGGAGGAGTCTTCATGAAATGCATTCACTCGGCCACTGGGAGACAATTGTTAGATGAAATCCATGATGGGCAATGTGGGATACATGCTGCATCGAGGACTCTGGTCGGAAAGGCTTTCAGATCCTGTTTCTATTGGCCAACTGCGAAGAGTGATGCTGCCGAGTTAGTCCAGAAGTGCGAAGCGTGCCAATTCTTGTCAAAGCAACAACACTTGCCCATGCGGCAGCTATAGACCATTCTCGTAACCTGGTCGTTTGCATGCTGGGGGATGGACATGATCGGACCTTTCAAGAAGGCTCAGGGAGGTTATACTCATATACTGGTTGCCATTGACAAATTCACAAAATGGATAGAGTACAAGCCAATTGCCTCCTTGACCTCAGCAAAACCAGTGGAGTTTATCCATGATATAATATTTAGATTCGGGATACCGAATAGCATCATCACTGACCTGGGGTCCAACTTTACTAGCTCTGAGTTCTTCGATTTCTGCGAGCAAAGGAGCATCCGGATCAAGTACGCATCAGTGGCACATCTAAGAGCCAATGGCCAGGTGGAAAGAGCCAATAGAATGATACTAGAAGCACTCAGAAAAAAGGTATTCAACAAGAGCGAAAAGCTTGCAGGAAAATGGATCAGAGAACTGCCATACATGGTCTGGAGCCTGCGAACTCAACCCAGTCGAACTCTACATGGAAATACCCTGTTCTTCATGGTTTATGGGTCGGATGCAGTGCTGCCTGCTGATCTGATTTTCGGGGCACCGAGGTTGACTTTTGAAAACATAGCTGAGGCAGAAGCAACCAGGCTGAAAGACATTGATGTGCTGGAGGAAGAATGATTGAACACAGTAATTTAGTCGGCCAGGTACCAGCAGACCTTGAGGCGCTACCACGACAAAGCTGTGTGGCACCGATCTTTTGCAGCGGGAGACTTGGTCCTTCGCCGAATTCTAACGGGGGAGGGACAACACAAGTTATCACCACCATGGAAAGGACCGTTCATTGTAGCAGAGGTCACGCGGCCGGGATCATATCGACTTACTCAGATGGACGACACAGAAGTGGGGAACTTGTGGAACATAGAACACCTCATAAAGTTCTACCCTTAGCAGTGCCTCAAAAATTCTCGAAGAAAAGTTGTACTCTATAACCAGAAGATTTCATCATCAATAAAGCTTTCATTTCCCAAAGGCGTTCAAACTCTTGATTGACAAATTGACTCCGATTGGACTCAACTCGAAATCGGCATGACTCGACTTAGGGTGACCACTATACCCTACTAACGGAGCAATTGTCTTAAGTCAGAAACGCCTTAAGTCGGTGCGACATGCTCACGCTTACTTAACTTAGGGTGACCACTATACCCTACTAACCGAGCAATCGGCTTAAGTCAGAAATGCCTTAAGTCGGTGCGACATGCTCACGCTTACTTAACTTAGGGTGACCACTATACCCTACTAACCGAGCAATCGGCTTAAGTCAGAAACGCCTTAAGTCGGTGTGACATGCTCACGCTTACTTAACTTAGGGTAACCACTATACCCTACTAATGGAGCAATCGTCTTAAGTTGGAAACGCCTTAAATCGGTGCGACATGCTCACACTTACTTAACTTAGGGTGACCACTATACCCTACTAACAAAGCAATCGGCTTAAGTCGGAAACGCCTTAAGTCGGCGCGACATGCTCACGCTTACTTAACTTAGGGTGACCACTATACCCTACTAACGGAGCAATCGGCTTAAGTCGGAAATGCCTTAAGTCGGTGCAACATGCTCACGCTTACTTAACTTAGGCTGACCACTATACCCTACTAACGGAGCAATCGGCTTAAGTCAGAAACGACTTAAGTCGATGCGACATGCTCACGCTTACCTAACTTAAGATGACCACTATGCCCTACTATAGGAGCAATCGGCTTAAGTCGGAAACGCCTTAAGTCGATGTGGCATGCTCACACTCACATGATTTAGGGTGACCACTGTACCCTAGTAGCAAAATAAGCAACTCAAATTGGGAGTACTTCGGAGAAAGAAATATCTCGCTTACAAGTGCCAGGGGTGTTTTCCAACACCCTGCCCACGAAACAATCAATTCTAACATAACTGTTGCACACATGCAGAATTCATATTACATCTTTTCTCTAAAAGATGCTAACTCGATAAATAAGTGTCTTGCAGGTAAATCACTATGCCGAATTATCCTTGCAGACAACATCCTTTGCAGGGGCAACCGAAGAGGATGGACGACATGCGGCATCAGGCGCGGCCCTAACATCAGCGACGATATCATCGGGCACTATGACACTAGGTCTCCTCATCATGATTCGCCCAGCATGAATGGCTTTGTCCATGGCCCTGTCGCGCTGAGCCTTTAGGACGACACAATTATTCTCCAAGGTCTTGATAGCAAGTCGTGCGACCTCCATCTCCTGCATGACAAGCTTCTTGGAAGCACACAGTTCCTTGATGGTAGAGTCCTTGGTGGACAACAGCTGGCCAAGTCAAGAGACTTCATCCTGAGATGCCTGCAGCTCATGGCGATGATGGTCTAAGTCAGACGTGGTGAAGCGATGGCTCCTCTCCAAGATGGCCAAGGAGTTACTAGAGTCACGGTACAACATGTCCAGATTGTCACGAGAAGCAACAAGTGTTTGTTTTTCTTCCTGCAAGCAAAAGAACAACATTCATCATTAAAGCTAGGAGAGCAAAGCAGGATCAGCCAAGGAAGTTTACCTCGTGTGCCATCTTCTCGAAACCGAGTTGTGCATTCAGAGAGGAGTTCAGGGAACGAGCGCCGTCCAAAAAGCAGAGGTTTGATTTAAGTCGGCCTGGCTCTGTGAATACTTCTCTTCAAGGTCAGGGCATCGCCAAGTCAAATCTGATAAAGCAGCCAAGGGAGAGCTCAGGAAAACTGCAGGTTCACTAACCAATATTCGACGCCTTCAGGTCATCTATCTGTTTTTGGAGCAGCAGAGGATTCCACTGCATCAGAGATGCGGCTTGGTCGGGGACAGGAGCACCGCAAGATCTCAGTTGAGCAGATACACCGCCAATAAAATCCTGTGATCATGGATAGATAAGCAAAAAAGCTAATTTGCCAGTAAGAATAGTAAAAAGCGAAAAGTTGACTCACCTGAAGATTGGAAAGGAACAGGGAAAGGCCCAAAGTAGGAAGAGTTGGTACATTGATCGATGAGGGGAGATCAGTAGGAATAATATCAAGAGCATGACTTGGGGCAACCTCAGCCCCATCAGCAGACGACAGGCTCCTGGCGTCTGGTTCGCTGGCTTCTAAAGCGACCAGACGAGCGAGAGCCGTAGAAACGTGCATCACTGCAGCCTCCTCGGATCGGACTGGGGGCGATCCAACGTGGACGTCCATGGAAGTAGTAGAGGGGAGCCCGCTCCAACACCCTCGGGGGCTGGGTTGCTACTAGCACCACCCTCAGGGGCTGGGTCTTCCATAGCAGCCACCTCTAAGGCTGGAGATTCCTCGGCCATGTCCATAAAAGCTGGGTGACTCAGATCAGCATTTTCACAAGGAAGACCACCTTCTAAGGTCGACGAGGTACAAGAAACCACCCAGGTTACCTCTTGCCCAACAGAATCATGCAGTAGAAGACCACCACCTGGGACCTCTGAACAGATGGTTGGAATGTCAGGCTCAGGAGGCTCTGATAGTATATCTTCAAAGACAACCTCTTCCAATGCTTGATCAAAGTCTGATATTGACAACCCTTAAAGGTTGACGAGTGCTAACTTGGCTTGGGAGGGAATGTCGTTGCCCCCGTTGCTACCTCTATAGTGACGGCTGTTCTTGCGGATCAGCGGAATCTCTTCCTGAAAGGGAAATAGGGTCAAACCTTTTTCCTAAATGATTTTGGTGGTTGAATTGCCCAACACAAATTATTGGACTAACTAGTTTGCTCTAGATTATAAGTTCTACAGGTGCCAAAGGTTTAACACAAACCAATACAAAGTCCAAGAAAGGGTTCAAATAAAAAGAGCAAAAGACAACCGAAGGCTGCCCTAGTCTGGCGCACCGGACTGTCCGGTGTGCCACTGGACAGTGTCCGGTGCACCACCGGATAGTGTCTGGTGCACCAGGGAGATCAGCTCCGAACTTGCCACCTTTGGGAATTTGGGGAGCCACTCCGCTATAATTCACCAGACTGTCCGGTGTAGCACCGGACTGTCTGGTATGCCAGCGGAGCAACGGCTAACTGCGCCAACGGTCGTCTGCAAAAGTCTACAATGAACAGTGAACAGTGCAACTACGCGTGCAGAAGTCAGAGCAGGCGCTAGAAGGCGCACCGGTCAGTGAACAGGACATGTCTGGTGCACCACCGGACTGTCCGGTGGCCCCACAAGTCAGAGCTCCAACGGTCGAACCCTAACGATTGGGTGACGTGGCTGACGCACCGGATAGTGTCCGGTGGCGCACCGGACTATCTGGTGCGTCCGTCGACAGCAGAGTTCCCCAACGACCACTTTGGTGGTTGGGGCTATAAATACCCCCAACCACCACACTTCAAGGCATCCAAGTTTTTCAGCCATTGCATTCAATACAAGAGCTCTAGACTTCACTCCAAGACACAAACAAGAGATCAAATCCTCTCCGAAGTCCAAAGATCATTCCAATCAAATAGTGACTAGTGAGAGAGAGATATTTGTGTTCATTTGAGTTCTTGCGCTTGGATCGCTTTTCTTCTTCGCCATTCTTGTTCCCGCAACATTTGTAATCAAAGCAAGAGACACCAATTGTGTGGTGGTCCTTGTGGGGACTAAGTGTCCCGATTGATTGAGAAGAGAAGCTCACTCGGTCTAGGTGACCGTTTGAGAGAGGGAAAGGGTTGAAAGAGACCCGGTCTTTGTGACCACCTCAACGGGGAGTAGGTTTGCAAGAACCGAACCTCGGTAAAACAAATCATCATGTCACACTCTTCATTTGCTTGTGATTTGTTTTCACCCTCTCTTTCGGACTCGGTTTTATTTCTAACGCTAACCCCGGCTTGTAGTTGTGCTTAAAGTTTATAAATTTCAGATTCCGCCTATTCACCCCCTCTAGGCGACTTTCAATTGGTATCGGAGTCCGGTACTTCATTAGAGCCTAACTGCTCGAAGTGATGTCGGGAGATCACGCCAAGAAGGAGGTGATGACCGGCGAGAAGCCCGCCACAAGCCACAAGAAGACTCCATCGGGAGAGTCCGGCAACAAGGGGAAGGGATCCCCTTCACACACCAAGTCGCATCGGAGCGGCGATAACAAGAAAAAGATGAAGAAGGTGGTCTACTACGAGACTGACTCTTCATCGCCATCCACCTCCGACTCCAACGTGCCATCGGTCACTTCTAAGCGCCATGAGAGCAAGAAGTTTAGTAAGATCCCCCTACGCTATCCTCGCATTTCAAAACATACTCCTTTACTTTCCGTCTCGCTAGGCAAACCACCCATTTTTGAGGGTGAAGATTATAACATGTGGAGTGATAAAATGAGGCATCACCTAACCTCACTCCACGCTAGTATTTGGGACTTTGTTGAGTTTGGAGTGCAGGTACCATCGCCAGGGGATGAAGATTATGATTCGGACGAGGTTGCCCAAATCCGGCACTTCAACTCCCAAGCCACTACTATACTCCTCGCCTCTCTAAGTCGAGAGGAGTATAATAAGGTGCAAGGGTTGAAGAGTGCCAAGGAGATTTGGGATGTGCTCAAGACCGCGCACGAAGGAGATGAGGTGACCAAGATCACCAAGAGGGAGACGATCGAGGGGGAGCTCGGTCGTTTTATGCTCAACCAAGGAGAGGAGCCACAAGCTATGTACAACCGGCTCAAGACCTTGGTAAATCAAGTGCGCAACCTCAGGAGCACAAAATGGGATGACCATGAGATGGTCAAGGTTATTCTTAGATCACTCGTTTTTCTTAACCCTACTCAAGTTCAATTAATTCATGGTGATCCTAGATATAAACTAATGTTTCCCAAGGAAGTGATAGGAAAATTTGTGAGCTTTGAATTGATGATCAAAGGCTCCAAGAAAATCATCGAGCAAGGCGCCTCCTCCATATCTGAGGTACAACCCATCGCATTCAAGGCGACAGAGGAGAAGAAAGAAGAGTCTACTTCAAGTAGACTCCCCATCAACGCCTCCAAACTCGACAACAAGGAGATGGCGCTCATCATCAAGAGCTTCCACCAAATCCTCAAGCAAAGGAGGGGGAAAGACTACAAGCCCCGCTCCAAGAAAGTTTGCTACAAGTGTGGTAAGCCCAGTCACTTTATAGCAAAATGTCATATTTCTATTGACAGTGACAGGGGCGATGACAAGAGGGGGAAGAAGAAGGAGAAGAAGAGATACTACAAGAAGAAGGGCGGCGATGCCCATATTTGCCGGGAGTGGGACTCCGACGAGAGCTCCACCGACTCCTCCTCCGACGAGGACGCCGCAAACATCGCCGTCAACAAGGGTCTTGTCTTCCCCAACGTCGGCCATAAGTGCCTCATGGCAAAGGATGACAAGAAGAAGAAGGTAAAATCTAGATCCTCCACTAAGTATGCAACTTCTAGCGATGAGGATAATTCTAGTGATGATGAGGATAACTTGCTCACCCTTTTTGCCAACCTAAACATGCAACAAAAAGAAAAATTGAATGAATTGATTAGTGCTATTCATGAGAAGGATGAACTCTTGGATAGCCAAGAGGACTTCCTTATTAAGGAAAACAAGAAGCATGTTAAGGTTAAAAATGCTTATGCTCTAGAGGTAGAAAAAAGTAAAAAATTAACTAGTGAGCTAAGCACTTGCCATAACACCATTTCTAACCTTAGAATTGAGAATGCTAATTTGATTGCTAAGGTTGAGAAATCAAATGTATGTGATGATTCAATTGCCAATCTTAGAAATGATAATGCTAGTTTGATTGCTAAGATTGATAAATTGAATGCCTCTCTTGCTAGCCTTAAGAGCAAGAATGAAAAATTATTTGCTAAGGCTAAGGAATTAGATGTTTGCAATGTTTCTATTTCCAATCTTAGAAATGAGAATGTTATTTTACATGCTAAGATTGATGAATTAAATGCTTGCAAACCCTCTACATCTACTGTCAGTCATGTTTCTATTTGCACTAGATGTAGAGATGTTAATATTGATGTTATCCAAGATCACATTGCTATGATTAAACAACAAAATGATCATATAGAAAAATTAGATGCTAAAATTGCCGAGCATGAATTAGAAAATGAGAAATTTAAATTTGCTCGTAGCATGCTTTATAGTGGGAGACGCCCTGGCATTAAGGATGGCATTGGCTTCCAACAGGGAGGCAATGTCAAAATTAATGCCCCTAAAAGATTGTCTAATTTTGTTAAGTGCAAGGCTCCCATGCCTCTGGATAACGAGGGCTATATTTTATATCCTACTGGTTATCCTAAGGATAAGATTAGGAGAATTCATGCTAAGAAGACTCATTCTGTTTCTCACCATGCTTTTATTTATAAGAATGAGGCTTCTAGCTCTAAGCGTTCTACCCATGTTAAAATGCCTAAGAAGAAATCTCCTATTGCATCAAATGAACCTAACATTTCATTTAAGACTTTTGATGCATCATATGTTTTAACTAACAAATCAGGCAAAGTAGTTGCCAAATATGTTGGGGGCAAACACAAGGGGTCAAAGACTTGTGTTTGGGTACCCAAGGTGCTTGTTTCTAATGTGAAAGGACCCAAGACCGTTTGGGTACCTAAGAACAAGGCCTAAACTTGTTTTGTAGGTTTATGCATCCAGGGGCTCAAGTTGGATCATCGATAGCGGGTGCACAAACCATATGACTGGGGAGAAAAAGATGTTCTCCTCCTATGAGAAAAACCAAGATCCCCAAAGAGCTATTACATTCGGGGATGGAAATCAAGGTTTGGTCAAAGGACTTGGTAAAATTGCTATATCACCTGACCATTCTATTTCCAATGTTTTTCTTGTAGATTCTTTAGATTACAACTTGCTTTCAGTTTCTCAATTATGCAAAATGGGCTACAATTGTCTTTTTACGGATATAGGTGTTACTGTCTTTAGAAGAAGTGACGATTCAGTAGCATTTAAGGGAGTGTTAGAGGGTCAGCTATACTTGGTTGATTTAATAGAGCTGAACTCGACACTTGCTTAATTGCTAAGACTAACATGGGTTGGCTCTGGCATCGCCAACTAGCCCACGTTGGGATGAAGAATCTTCATAAGCTTCTAAAGGGAGAACACATTTTGGGACTGACAAATGTTCATTTTGAGAAAGACAAGATTTGTAGCGCATGCCAAGCAGGGAAGCAAGTTGGTGTCCATCATCCACACAAGAACATCATGACGACCGATAGGCCGCTTGAGCTACGCCACATGGATCTATTCGGCCCGATAGCTTACATAAGCATCGGCAGGAGTAAGTACTGTCTAGTTATTGTGGATGATTATTCTCGCTTCACTTGGGTATTCTTTTTGCAGGAAAAATCTCAAACCTAAGAGACCTTGAAGGGATTCTTGAGATGGGCTCAAAATGAGTTCGGCTTAAGGATCAAAAAGATTAGAAGTGACAATGGGACGGAGTTCAAGAACTCTCAAATTGAATGCTTTCTTGAGGAGGAGGGCATCAAGCATGAGTTCTCTTCTCCCTACACGCCACAAAAAAATGGTGTAGTGGAGAGGAAGAATAGAACTCTACTTGACATAGTGAGGACCATGCTTGATGAGTACAAGACTTTGGACCGATTTTGGGCAGAAGCAATCAACACCGCTTGCTACGCCATCAACTGTCTCTACCTTAACCGAATCCTCAAGAAGACATCATATGAACTCCTCACCGGTAAAAAGGCTAATGTTTCATATTTTAGAGTCTTTGGTAGCAAATGTTTTATTCTTGTTAAAAGAGGTAGAAAATATAAATTTGCTCCTAAGGCTGTAGAAGGCTTTTTACTTGGTTATGACTCAAACACAAGGGCATATAGAGTCTTTAACAAGTCCACTGGACTAGTTGAAGTTTCTTGTGACATTGTGTTTGATGAGACTAATGGCTCCCAAGTGGAGCAAGTTGATCTTGATGAGCTAGATGATGAAGAGGCTCCATGCGTCGCGCTAAGGAACATGTCCATTGGGGATGTGTGTCCTAAGGAATCCGAAGAGCCTCCATAAGCACAAGATCAACCATCTTCCTCCATGCAAACATCTCCACCAACCCAAGATGAGAATCAAGCTCAAGATGATGAAAATGAAGATCAAGAAGATGAGCCACCTCAAGAGGAGGAAAATGATCAAGGGGGAGATGCCAATGATTAAGACAAGGAAGATGAACAAGATCCAAGACCGCCACACCCAAGAGTCCACCAGGCGATTCAAAGAGATCACCCCATGAACACCATCCTCGGCGATATTCATAAGGGGGTAACCACTCGATCTCGAGTCGCTCATTTTTGTGAACATTACTCTTTTGTTTCCTCTATTGAGCCACACAGGGTAGAGGATGCACTTAAAGATTCGGATTGGGTGCTGGCGATGCAAGAGGAGCTCAACAACTTCACGAGGAATGAGGTATGGCACTTAGTTCCACGTCCTAACCAAAATGTTGTAGGAACCAAGTGGGTTTTCCGCAACAAGCAAGATGAGCATGGTGTGGTGACAAGGAACAAAGCCCGACTTGTGGCCAAGGGATATTCACAAGTCGAAGGTTTAGATTTTGGTGAAACCTATGCACCCATAGCTAGGCTTGAGTCAATTCGTATATTACTTGCCTATGCTACTTACCATGGCTTTAAGCTTTACCAAATGGACGTGAAGAGTGCCTTCCTCAATGGACCAATCAAGGAAGAGGTCTATGTTGAGCAACCTTCTGGCTTTGAAGATAGTGAGTATCCTAACCATGTGTATAAACTCTCTAAGGCGCTTTATGGGCTCAAGCAAGCCCCAAGAGCATGGTATGAATGCCTTCGATATTTTCTTATCACTAATGGCTTCAAAGTAGGTAAAGCCGGTCCTACTCTATTTACTAAAACTATTGCAAATGATTTGTTTGTATGCCAAATTTATGTTGATGATATTATATTTGGGTCTACTAACAAATCTACATGTGAAGAGTTCAGAAGGATCATGGTACAAAAATTCGAGATGTCTATGATGGGGGAGTTGAAGTATTTTCTAGGATTTCAAGTGAAGCAACTCCAAGAGGGCACCTTCATCAGCCAAACAAAGTACATTCAAGACATACTCTCCAAGTTTGGAATGAAGGATGCCAAGCCCATCAAGACACCCATGGGAACCAATGGGCATCTCGACCTCGACACGAGAGGTAAATCCGTAGATCAAAAGGTATACCGGTTGATGATAGGATCTTTACTCTATTTATGTGCATCTCGACCGAACACTATAATTTCTGTATGCATGTGTGCAAGGTTCCAAGCCGATCCTAAGGAAATTCACCTTAGGGCCGTGAAGAGAATCTTGAGATATTTAGTTCATACACCTAAGTTTGGTCTTTGGTACCCCAAGGGATCCTCTTTTGATTTATTAGGATATTCAGATGCTGATTGGGCAGGGCGCAAAATTGATAGAAAGAGCACATCAGGGACTTGTCAGTTTCTGGGGAGATCTCTGGTGTCTTGGGCTTCAAAGAAACAGAATTCTGTAGCTCTTTCTACTGCCGAAGCCGAGTATATTGCCGCAGGCCATTGTTGCGCACAATTGCTTTGGATGAGGCAAACCCTCAGGGACTATGGCTACAAATTTAGCAAAGTTCCTCTCCTATGTGATAATGAGAGTGCTATCCGCATGGCGGATAATCCCATTGAACACAGCCACACTAAGCACATAACCATTCGGTATCACTTTTTGAGAGATCAACAACAAAGGGGGGATATCGAGATAGCTTATATTAACACCAAAGAACAATTAGCTGATATCTTTACCAAACCCTTAGATGAGAAAACCTTTACCAAACTTAGGAATGAGCTAAACATTCTTGATTCTCAGAATTTTGATTGATACTTTGCACACATAGCTCATTTATATACCTTTGATCATATCTCTTTTATGTCTATGACTAATGTGTTTTCAAGTGTAATCTTATGCTTAGTCATAGAATTGAAAGGGAAATGGAGTATTCGGCAAAGACGACATTTCCACGCAACTCCATCGGTATTATTTACTCTTTGCCGGTATTCCGCTATATCTCCACATTAGTATAATCTTCACTCATATTTATTTATTTACCATTGGGGAGAATAAATTAGGGCTTATATTTCACTCACAAGTATCCGTTTTTGGCGATTCATGCTAAAGGGGGAGAAAATATTAGCCCAAAGCAAAAGAACCGCACCACCAACGAATTTTAAAAATGAAGTTTTCAAATTGGTATCTTAATGTGTTTTCAAAAGGGGAGAAAATTCTAATATCTTCAAAAATTTGTAAAACCCTCTTGAACACTAAGAGGAGAATTTCATTGAGGGGGAGTTTTGTTTAAGTCAAAGGAAAAACATTTGAAACAGGGGGAGAAAATCTCAAATTTTGAAAAATGCTTCTTTCAATCTTATTCATATACCTTTGACTATTTGCAAAAAGGATTTTGAAAATAATTTACCAAAGAATTTGCAAAAACAAAACTCATGGTGCAAGCGTGGTCCAAAATATTAAAATAGAAGAAAACAATCCATGCATATCTATTGAAATAATTATATTGGTTTCATTCCAAGCAACCTTTGCACTTACCTTATGCAAACTAGTTCAATTCTGCACTTTTATATTTGCTTTGGTTTGTGTTGGCATCAATCACCAAAAAGGGGGAGATTGAAAGGGAAATAGGGTCAAACCTTTTTCCTAAATGATTTTGGTGGTTGAATTGCCCAACATAAATTATTGGACTAACTAGTTTGCTCTAGATTATAAGTTCTACAGGTGCCAAAGGTTTAACACAAACCAATACAAAGTCCAAGAAAGGGTTCAAATAAAAAGAACAAAAGACAACCGAAGGCTGCCCTGGAATGGCGCATGGGACTGTCCGGCGCACCACCGGACAGTGTCCGGTGCACCAGGGAGATCAACTCCGAACTTGCCACCTTCGGGAATTTGGGGAGCCACTCTGCTATAATTCACCGGACTGTCCGGTGTAGCACCGGACTGTCCGGTGTGCCAGCAGAGCAACGGCTAACTGCGCCAACGGTCGTCTGCAAAAGTCTAAGTGAACAGTGAACAGTGCAACTGCGCGCGCAGAAGTCAGAGCAGGCGCCAGAAGGCGCACAGGACAGTGAACAGGACCTATCCGGTGCACCACCGGACTGTCCGGTGGCCCCACAAGTCAGAGCTCCAACGGTCGAACCCTAACGATTGGGTGACGTGGCTGACGCACCGGACTATCCGGTGCGCCCGTCGACAGCAGAGTTCCCCAACGGCCACTTTGGTGGTTGGGGCTATAAATACCCCCAACCACCACACTTCAAGGCATCCAAGTTTTTCAGCCATTGCATTCAATACAAGAGCTCTAGACTTCACTCCAAGACACAAACAAGAGATCAAATCCTCTCCGAAGTCCAAAGATCATTCCAATCAAATAGTGACTAGTGAGAGAGAGATATTTGTGTTCATTTGAGTTCTTGCGCTTGGATCGCTTTTCTTCTTCCCCATTCTTGTTCCCGCAACATTTGTAATCAAAGCAATAGACACCAATTGTGTGGAGGTCCTTGTGGGGACTAAGTGTCCCGATTGATTGAGAAGAGAAGCTCACTCAGTCTAGGTGACCGTTTGAGAGAGGGAAAGGGTTGAAAGAGACTCGGTCTTTGTGACCACCTCAACGGGGAGTAGGTTTGCAAGAACCGAACCTCGGTAAAACAAATCACCATGTCACACTCTTCATTTGCTTGTGATTTGTTTTCACCCTCTCTTTCGGACTCGGTTTTATTTCTAACGCTAACCCCGGCTTGTAGTTGTGCTTAAAGTTTATAAATTTTAGATTCCGCCTGTTCACCCCCTCTAGGCGACTTTCAATTCCTCTTCTTCCTCTTCATCCTTGTCAAACACACCACCAGTAGCCTGAGCATCATCACAACCTTCAGCATTGACCTCGGGAATGGCGTTCACCAAGCCATCACCAAGGAATAATGCAGAAAGGACAACGTCTTAATCCAGGCACGTCAATCGCCAGAGTCGCCTTTTCTTCTTCTTCTCCTCGACAGGTGTAGTTGGGTGGGTCACTCGGTGTGAACGCTTCTGGCGGGCACCTTCGGGTTTCTAGATTTCCACATCCTCGCCAAACTCTTGTCCAATCGCAATGGCCATCAGCTCGGTACGGGTAGAGTCAGACGATTCCCGGGCTAGCATGCTAAGTACGACATCCATCTCAGCATCATCGGTGTTGGATGGCATCTCGAAATGAGTTTGCCTCTCAGCCTCGGGAAGATTCCAAAAGGGAGCAATCAAGGCTTCAATATCCTCGGGGGAGGGTCGCACTCTACGGCCCGGGCTACCATCTCGAGCAGGAGGATTGGAGATAAATTCAGAGAAGGGATTATTTAGAGGCAGGTTCCACGCAAAATAAGCTAAGGGAGCACCAGCATTCGAAACCCTGCCCTCAATATCATATCCAGTCGGCTTAGCAAGTCCTCATTGGGAATCTGCCTGTTTATGACCCAGGTGGAATCATTGATGCTAGTATACAAGTAAGTAGGGTAAACTCTGTCCTTCAAAGGTTGAATATTCTTGAAGATAAAGTCGGCGACCATGGCCTCAGCAGTCAGACCCCTATCCTTCAATGAGCAGATTTCTGCAAGCAGCACTTTGGCTTCGGCTACCTCTGAATGAGTGGGAGACTCCACCCAGCTAGGCGTGCGAACGTCTGGTTGCCTTCCTGATCGAGGGGGAGGGATTTGCCGTGATTCTCCATGGTGAACCACTTGAGGCGCCATCCCTTAATGCTGTCCTTGAGGGGGATGTCGAGGTATTCCACTTTTCTCCCCCAGCAAAGTTCTAAACTTGCGCCACCGACGAGCTGATGCTGCCCTCCAGCCATGCCGGGCCAATAGTGATAGAGGTACCTCTAGAGTCCAAAGTGAGGGAGAATTCCAAGAAAAGCCTCACACAGATGTACGAAAATGGCAACTTGAAGAATGGAGTTAGGGTTTAAGTGTGTCAGATTCAAATCGTAGAAATCGAGGAGACCGCGGAAAAAGGAGAGATGGGAAGAGCAAGTCCGCGGATGAGAAGTGGCATGTAAACAACAGATTCGTGTGTGTGTCCTCTGTCGGAACAGTGACCCCATGCCAGATCCGCCAAGAACAGAGTTCTTTTGGTGGCAAAACCCTAGTCTCAACAAGGTGAAAAATATCAGATTCAGAGATGATGGACATATGATTACCAGCGAACGGAAGTTGGATGTTGGGATCGATAGGCGGGATGATCGGAGCAGCGACGCTCTGTCTCTTCCGCTTGGGAACCATTGCAATCTCTCAGGTGGAACAAGCGGGCTCAGGAATTCAGAAAAGCAAAGAAGCGGTAGAGGAAAAAGTGAAGTTAGGGCTCGGAAATAAAAAAGGCACGTCGGCATGAGTATAACTGGGCTCCTTAGGTCGGGCATTACCTCTAAAGTGCCAGATCACCACTCGGAAAAGTAAAAACCGCAATCGTCACCCGGGCATTATCTCTAAAATGCCATCACTGTCAAGCGCATGAACAAACTTTCAAGGGCATAAATGAAAAGCAAAACAACAGTGATTATCTAGAGCAACTTCATCCTTGATTCGTAATTAGGGGAGTAATTCAAACTCGAAGCCAACTCATTATGAGTCGACCTCTCCTACCCCTATCATCACATTACATTACATTACATTACATTGCATTACTCTACTATTTACACTACACTATGCTACTAACTAACACTACCTTATTCTACTACTACTTACTACTACTACTACTACTATTATTTATGCTAATATTTAACCAGTGGCATTGCGCCACTGGTCTTGTTGCTACCGCCGCCGCCCCTGTCGCCATCGTTGCCACTGCCACCCCTGCCGCCGTCGCTGCTGCCGTCACCGCCGTCGCCCTTGTTGTCGTCGCCCTTGCCGCCGTCGCTGCTGCCATCACCATCGCCGCCCTTGCCGCCGTCGCTGCCGTCACCTCCGTCGTCATCGTCGCCACTACTGTCGTCGCCCTTGTCATCACCGTCGCCGCCGCTCCACTCCTCAGAGGAGTCGGAGGAGTCCGCCTCATCCGAGGAGAACCCTGACTCATCTGACCCACCGAGCCCGGCACGCTCGATGGCACGCCAGTACGCCCGGTCCACGGTGGACAACCCCCTGGAGTCATCCGAGTCGTTGGATGACGTCTGGGGAGAAGCAGGAGCTATCGATCGCTCAGACTCAGAGGAAGCCTCCTCCGAGAACTCTGAATCGCCAAAGTCCTCCGAGGGAGGACTCAGAGCGCGCTTACGCTTGCTGCCAGCACGGTGAGGAAAGCCCCTACCCCTCCTACCCCTGCCCATCGTCGGTTGGAGAAGGAGGGAACGAGGAAGAAGAAGAAATCAGATGATCAAAGGCTGAGTGAAGAGAACAACAGGGCAAGCAGGCTATTTATAGAGGCCGGGGGTGACCGTCCACTTCCTACCACGCTCACCGAACAGTCACAAGAATTCAATAAGCAATTTAAGCCGTCTGAAAATGAGTCAGGCAACAGGTGTCGCTTCGCGTAACACGACACCATTTGGACCAAGGTCAACTGCTCAGGCAATATGATTACGCCCCGCGGTCACGTCAAGTTACTACTCCAGGACAGTGTGGTAAACACTCTGCGTACCAAGACACCCATTGGGCACACCCATTGGGTGTGTCGCCCAGAATTTTCAAGAGATTTTTTGAAGAAGTCATATCCACAAAATATACGCAAGGAATGTACCATGACAAAAGAAGGAGATTGGCTACGATAGAAGGAAGTCCAAATGTGGCTACTGGAGTGCAAGTCCAATCAATAGAAGCATTGAAGCACAGAGCGGAGTGATGTCTAGCTGAGAACCATCTGCCTCGGCTGGACAAACGTCCAATCTGTTATTGATCAAATTAATTTCAGACCTAACAAGGCGTGGACAGATAGCATCGTTTGAATTCCCAGAGCATAAAATAAAGACCTTTCAATGGATTATTTCCAAAATCCACTCAAAGCTCGAGGGCTACACCCATTAGGTGCACCTTCGGTGCACCCAATAGATTTTTAGTCCCATGGAGGCAAAATGCTGATTTCTAAAGCATAAGACGAAGACAAAATGCTGACTTCTAAAGCATAAAATGAAGACCTTTGAATGAATTATTTCCAAAATCCACTCAAAGCTCGGGGGCTACACCCATTGGGTGCACCTTCGGTGCACCCAATAGATTTTTAGTCCCATGGAGGCAAAATGTTGGTCTCTAAAGCATAAGATAAGGACAAAATGCTAATTTCTAAAGCATAAGATGAAGACCTTTGAATGAATTATTTCCAAAATTCACTCAAAACTCAGGGGCTACACCCATTGGGTGCACGTTTGAATGAATTATTTTCAAAATCCACTCAATATAGTAAACCCATGAGTCGGACCTAGAATCTTTGGGCTGATTATTTCAAAATCAACTCAAAGATTGGGGGCTTGTGGGGGCAGATATCCCCCGGGTCCGCTAGAAGGCAAGAAGGCCTCGCGCGGGCCTTAGGCCAGTTACCCTGCAAGGCCATCCCTTCGTGAGCCGGGCTAGAGCTACTAGCAGAATGGGCTGACCTGAGAAGTTAACAGACTCAAGCCCAGGCAATCCGTCAACTTGTGCGTTATCCATAGCAACCACCCGACTCTCCCGCGCATGGCACCCTTGAATGTCGGGGCGGGTTAGGGATAAGTCGGCAAGATTGTAGGGAGATTAGTTCAGTCGGTTCACTATTATTTAGGAAATGTGAGATCATCATGTACGCATGGAGTGCCCCACGGTCGAATATATAAGGCCCAAGGGGTACCCCATCATTTCAATCGACCATCTACCTATCTCATTAGCTTTTCTCCATTCAGGAGACTTCACCTGTGACCCACCACATAAAGATCCACCCCAGAAAGTAGGGTATTACACCTCTCCAAGCGACCCGAACCTATAGAAAATTGTCTGTCCCTCTCTTATGCATCTAGCACGAACCATTGAGATACAGTCGACAACACCGTCCTACTCAAAAAATATCGCATGGGGTAACCCTGGGTATGCGGTTGGGCTCTAAACACTGACACAACCCAAAGTGTATATGTGTATTTGCACATATTCAATTTTCGAATTGTTTTCACCAAAGTTATTGGGCGAATATGTGTACTCTGCCTACATCCAACAAACCATGGTGGCCAGTCTTCAACCAGCCACCACGCCATCGTCAAAGGGGCTTACGCCGCACACATCCAGCAAAACAAGGCAGTCACTCTTCAATGTGCATCGTGCACACCTTTTTTCCTCTTCATTTTCTTTTTTCTGATGTATGCAGTACAAGTACCATACATGCATTTTATGATGATTATATCTACACACATACTCAGTTCGCTACTCATAATGACTTTGGATATCAACAAACCAAAATCACATATGCTGTCACAAACTATTGGAATAAACTATCATAGTCCAAATGCATTAGCTTCCTATGCGTATGCATGTTTTAAGATTCTGTCTATATAAATTACCATGTAATTAGCAAACTATCACGAATACATATTTAATTACCATATGTCAATCATACCTATCTTTTGATGAGTGTGCACCGATTTACCATGATATTAATCTATTCACTTCTCGATTCCATATGTTAGTCCACTGCAAAACATGAACATACCTTCGCTTTGCCAAAAAGATCATTACTTCAAAGAAAACAAATTTAGTCCACTGCAACACATGACTATATGTGCTTCCTGTTGTATTTACTTAGGATGCATCGAACCCTTTTAAGCCAATAACATGATGTTCTACTTATGTTTGGAAGTAAGATAATTACGAGAGCTTATTGTCATATCGTGCAGTTGTAGAGTATCAATTGAAGAGAAGGGAGCTAATGCCTTGCATGGATGCAATCTGCTTTCTTCAACCAATGAATGAAAAGGATTTTTTTACAGCCTTTGGCCTTTTCTTTTATCTTTTTGAGTTTAATGGTGAGGTGAGAATCATGAAATGAGAGAGGTGATCTCCAATTGATGCGAAGGTATAGTAAGGTACTGTCGTTCTGATTGTAATTTTGACTATTGATTAATTATTTGTTATAACCTTCTGAATCATCTATCGAGAACTACAATGTATCATATTCCTCTTTTTTCTCCATCAACGAAAAATGCAGAGCACATATCATATTCCATTTTCTTGAGGAACACATTTATTGCTCCGAGTGAAAATGAGTGGTGTGTTACCTCCCATCATAATTTGGCGCCCTTTACAATCTTGCAACAACAATGTCGTAATATGTCATATATCACTATATATTTTCCCACTATCATTAATCATTTTCTAATCCATACATGTTTCTTTATAGTCCTACCTTTTGCTAACTCAAACGCGTAAGGACTGTCGCAACTACTGATTGTGACAGTGTGTTCTGTGCCGAATCCTGAAGAGAATAGGTAGAGGTCTTCCCTGCTGATCCTTGAAAAGAAATGACATACTACAACCCAATAAACTTTTTGTATTTATTCATGAGGAATGGCAGGGAAAATCCCCTCATTAAAATAAGTGAAAGAATCTAATGACCATTAATTATCTTCAAAAAATCATTCATTTGTACTGCACCAAGTTGTTGGCAAAAATAAATCTATATTCATTTCATACCATTTAATTTGTTTAGCACAATGATTTTAGTAAGTTCTGGATCACACTTGAAAGTATGAACCTATGATTTGTCAAAGACTAGAGGCATTAGCTCGCTTTTAACAGTACTAAACCCATATTCATTCGATCTGTTTAATACAGAGATTTTAGTAAGTTTAGTATCACACTACACGCATATTATTCTCTAAAAGATGCCTACCATTTTAATCAGTTAGGCCACTTCTCAAAATTGTTCCATTATACATTGTTTACCAATCTGCACATCCATACATCTTTCAGCAAATGCTAGATCTTGATAGCGAGACAACTTTTTTCGGTGTTTTTTGATAGTCATTGATGTAATCATAATATGTGCCTTTTATGTTCCATTAAATTAGACTTCTTAGGAAGGATACCGTTATGTCAAGTATTTGTGGAACCTATCTTTAACATTTCATGAACTCATATCATTGCTTTACTCAGGAAGATTGGCTGCATTGTTAGTGGCTTTTTGATTAAACATACAACAAACACTCTGTTGATTGTGTACACGCTCCATTGATACTGGCTTTGTAATTAAACATATATATCTCTGTGAATGCGTATCATTGTTGAGTCTGATAATGTTATCTCCATTTAAATGCCTGTTGGTAAGGCTCAGTTGAATGAACAGTCTCTCAGATGTCATTTTGTATTTACAGTAAAGATATTTGAATCTAACAAGGTAGAATGTGACATTTTCACAATTCTGTCTATTCTGGCCTGTACTAGAATGAGATTAGCAACTGTGTCTGCAATCATATCTCAGGTTCTATGTAGCATAAGGAAGTGCTAAAATATGGTATGAATTTAGACAGTGCAATAGGAGGGGGCATGTGGGAAAATAGAAATACATGTATCAAGTTGAAATGAAATTTTGCTATATGTTTTAAATGGGCTGGTGATATTGAATAACAGCCAACTAAGTACATTGGAATTGTTCATATCACTAAGAATTTTGTTTGGTTTGGTATTCTCTACCACCAAGTCTTTTATGTTCTCTATGTACTAAAAAATCATGAAGTACATGCACCACTAACATCTGCCACACACAATTACGCCCAAGAAAAAATTGCTCACACGAGACGATGTATTTGGTTCTACAAGCATGCAAGACTCCAACAACATATATTTGGTTAGGCAAACCATCCACATCTACCAATCCAAAAATGTGGTAAGCAATTCTTGTTTAGTAGTACCTATAGCTATTTCATAGTGTCTTATATGCATACAATCTGATCACATCTATTTAACAGCTACGTCGCAGTCTTGTATATTCCTAACCAGCACACACCAAGGTAAATTTGGTAAATATTTTGTAACTATAAAAATAAAAGAGTTATTGTGCATCAACGTTGATACATCTTTTGTGGGAGAAACAAAAATTGCAACCTATTCTTCTCTGATACATGTTTTATGAGAAAAAAGAAAGAGAGTAATCGTACTTCTACTTCAAACTAACAGAATGATCTTATGGTTCTTATCCGCCTAATCACATGATGCTGAGTAGGGTACAAGTTAGGTTAACAAAGATGGTCTGCCATCGCCACCAAAAGGTATGCCCTACAAAGGAATATCGAAACAATAAGTTTTCTCTTAATAATCCTAAGCTATAATATATGTTGATAGCACAAAACATACACAACGAGAGCTACAGACATTTTCGGCGGCCAGATGCCGCCGAAAATAAGCCATATGCCACCGAAAATAGCCTATTTTCGGCGGCAAATGGCTTATTTTCGGCGGCATCTGGCCGCCAAAAAAACCCGGCCGAAACTAAGGCTATATTTTCGGCGGCCAGGGCCTGGCCGCCGAAAATTACTAGTTATTTTCGGCAGCCACGTAGTTAGCCGCCAAAAATAAACACTACCGAAAATAGTACTCTTATTTTCGGAGGCCAGGGAGGCCGCCGAAAATTAATAATTTCAGAGCAAAAAAAATTGAAAAAATGCGAAAAATAACAGAAAATTCATACAAAATTCATACAATAACAGAAATTTCATACAATAACAGAAAATTCATACTTGAGTTCACAACATAAAACTTGAGTCCATACAAATATAAAGTCCACAAATAGTCCATACAAACATAAAATCCACAAATAGTTCATTACAACGCACAGTGCGGCACAAAGCTAACTTAATCACATATTGGGGTCGTTGGAGTTGTGTCCACTACCTCGAGAAGCCAAGAACTGGTTGACGAAGTCGTGTAACGGGTTTGGATCCTAAAGAAAAAAGAAGACATTAATAACGGCATTGGTTACATGTATAACGACTATTCAAACAAATTGTTTCTCAAACTAACCTCTCCTGCATAAGCTCTTTCCCCTGCATAAGCTCCTCCTGGTGCTGGTATGACCGGTGGTGGCGTGTTGTGGCCCATAACCCCGGATCCCTACAAAATCAAGTTTAGTAAAGATTTGAAATTAGGTTGATACAAACGACAAGACTTAACTAAATTGAAGCACCTGAGGTGGAGGTGGAGGTGGTGGAGCATATAATCCCCACTGAGGCATCGGCGGCTGAAACTGAGGGAAAACAAATGGTTGCTGCTGTGCCTGCTGTGGAAACCAAGACTGTTGCAAATATAATATATTAGTTATAGAACCAATATCGAGCGTGTTGAGAATAAATAAGACACTCACGTTCATTGCTTGTTGCGCCTGTGCGTTGTAAGCAGCCATGTACTCTGATTGCTGTTGGAGAAATGCCATTTGTTGTTGCCGCAGCTCTTCACGAAACTTTTCTTGCTGCTCCCTCATAGCTTCCTCCATGATAGATGCAGGTGTGTATGAGGGCTTCAGCAACATTACTTTCTTGGTGCATGACATCAATGTTGTGCACAAGAATCAATGACAACATATAAGGGAGCTCCCAGAGACCACATATATGTGTCCAGTTGTGGTCCACTCCGAATCCTTCGTACTTGTCCCCCTTTTCATTTAGGACAAGGTTGTTCAGCTGAGCATATATTTCTACCGCGTTAAGACGTTTAGGCGGACCTTTGGTGACCACAGTGTTCTTTATAAAGTTTTTCTTATCGCTCCTAAAGGGGTGTTTCCTAGGCAACCAGCGTCTATGACAATCGAAGTAAGTGATCTTTCCACCATGAGCAAGACGGAAGCAATCTGTATCTGAACTGCAATATGGATATGTAAATCTACCATGTGTACTCCAACCGGTAAAAATAGCATATGCCATGAAGTCATGCACCGACCGCAAATACGCAACTCGAAGTTTGAATATCTGTTTTGTAAATACATCGTATGCTTCAACACCTTTCCAAAGCTCCTTCAACTCTTCAATCAAGGGTTTTAACATGACATTGAGGTTCTTTCCAGGATAGTCTGGGCCAGGAATGATTAAGCAAAGAAATATAAATTCATATTTCATACAAAGAGAAGGTGGAAGGTTGTATGGAATAACAAAGACGGGCCAACATGAGTATGATGATGCCATTTGACCAAAAGGTGTGAAGCCATCGGTCACGAGGCCGATTCGAACATTCCTCGGATCAGCTGCAAACTCGGGATCAAACGTGTCGAGAGCCTTCCATGCATCCCCATCTGAAGGGTGCACGATTAGGTCATCGTTATCACGGACACCTTTTTTGTGCCATCGCATGTGCATAGCGGTTTTTTTAGATAGAAACATCTGTTTCACTCGAGGAGTTAGTGGCAAGTAGCGGAGCTGCTTATGTGCAACATCTGTCATCACCTTCTCACCCTCATCATTAACAACTTCCACAAATCTAGATTGTCCACATTTCAGACATTTTTTTCTCTTCCGCATGCTCCTTCATGAAAAGCATACAATTATTTTTGCACACATCAATCTTCTCATAATCCATACCGAGACCTTTGATAATTGTCTTTGATTGGTACATGTCTTTAGGCAACTTATTGGGCTTTGGGAGCACATCTCCTAATAACTTTAAAATCTCATTGTAACAATTGTTCGAGAAAAAGTACTTGGACTTAATGGCCATGAGCCGAGTCACAAAAGCGAGTATACTCACATCTGTGTGTTCATGCAACAGCTCTTCAGAGTCTTTTAGTAGTTTAAAAAATCTGGAAACCACTGGTGTGGCAGGATCCTCGGAGCTTAGGTTGAATTCTGGACGTAGCGAATCTAGCATCTCATGCATCGCATCATCGCCAGCCCAATCATTGTTCTCCTCCTCTTCTACATTCCGGTTGGGTACTACCTCACCATGATGTTCCCACACCTCATATCCGGGCATAAATCCAAACTGACAAAGATCTAGGCTAACTCTTTCCTCATTAAGAAATATATTGTTTTCGTGCCGCCTACAAGGGCATCTGACAGTGCCGGTTAAGGACAAGGCGAATACGTGGTCCACAAAATCTTTGGTCTTGGCTACCCAATCATCAGAATGACGTCCATTCCTACTCCAACCATTGTACATCCATGCACGATCGGCAGCCATTCCTGAGACTGTTAAACGGAACCATATCGTGAAAAAATTATTCAACTTCGTCAAGTGTATCGGTCCTACATGTATAGACACGGATAGGTTCTAAACCCACATGAACCTAGCAGGACCCAAAAAAATTTGGCAGCATATATTCGCTGCCACTAAATAATATTACTTATATATAAAACAAACAATGATATAATACTAATCAAATCAAACTAAGTACCACATACACTAATTATGCAACTATTATACGTACCAATATAATATACTATTAAAGCTAATAATATAATTAGTACCACATATTAATATGAAATTAATGCCTAAATACAATATACCTCTAATCACTAAACCACATATACCACTAATACATTAATGAAATCGAACTAAACAATAATACTAATCACACAACTAATCAAACAAACACAATTATAAATATATACTAATTTCAGCGGTAATTCAATAACGGCCGCCGAAAATATGGAATAAAAAACGCAAAAAATACCTTACGACGGGGAAGAGCTTGGCGACGACGGCGGAGTGGTTCCACGACGGTGGCGGCTCGGGGCTTTGAACGGCGGCGGTCGACGGTGGTGGCTCGGGGCGACGGCGGCCTCGGCCGGAGTCCCGCGCAGGGGGCGCTGCGCGGCGCGGGGGCGGCCCGGGAGCGGCGGCGCGTGGCCGGCCGAGGAGCGGCAGCGCGGGGAAGGTCGGGAGCGGCGGCGCGAGGCAAGGCGGCGCGGGCGGGCGCAAGAAAGACAGAAAGAAACAGAGAAGAAGGGTCCGGAACCGTTTTAAACTTTTAGTTTTCGGCGGCCAGGGCTAGCCACCGAAAATAAGCCGTTATTTTCGGCGGCTGTGTCAGAAGCCGCCGGAAATAGCGTTATTTTCGGCGGCTGTGCCAGGCCGCCGAGAATAACTGCTTATTTTCGACGGCCAACCGTAGTCGCCGAAAATAACAGTGGCCGCCGAAAATGGTGTACAGTGCAGTTGTGATATATAGGATCAGAACCAACCAACTTCACATATACCAGTCCGCTTCTGCACAACCTGGATATCAAGCAACTAGATCGTCATGAAATGCAAGGTATGACAGTATCCATACTCCTTCATTATATAAACCTGCAAAAAATAGTTTGTATAATGTTTTCTATTCTCCCTTATAAGCATTGTACAACAACATAGTAACAAACACTTTAGATTCAACTAATGTTTTCTTATTGTTTGTCTATAGATAACTGTTTTGTGCACTTACAGATGACGTCTACGCTGCTGAACCGCATATGCTTCTGTGTACAGATAGTCTACGCTGTCGAACCGTATATGTTTCTGCGTACAGATAATGAAACTGTTATAGCGTCTCTAGCCTTGTATATGTTTATGTGACCCCTACCGGTGAACTCTAATTTCAGCTTGATGTAGTCTACTCAAATGCTACTTCATGTGTATTATTGTCTTATTTTACTCTACAGCTATTGTAATCCTCGATGTCTGCTTCATTTTGGTTTCTTACTTTTTACTTACATACTTTTGTAGCTACAGTTTTCACTTTAAATGTGATCACGCTACAACATCTAATTTGATATCCTTTTAAAAATATTTCAAGTCGCGCGTGGACACTCGCATTACACTAGTACTATTGTTCTATAGCATCGTAGAATTATTGTGACGCCGCCCGGTCGATGGCTTTCCTGCCTGTCCTGCTGCGCTGTAGTGGGTCAACAGCTGTCAGGGTTCTCCCCTGCACGGCGCCGTGCGCAGTTGCATTATTTTCACATGCATTCGGCACCGGCACGCACAACCCAAACCAGAGGAGGTAGCACCTTGTGCCAGCTTTGGCAAAACATCTGCTGGACAGGATATCTTCGTGTGCCAGCAGCCAATCGCTGCCCGGCCTGCACCGGTGACTGGCCGCTGTTGCTGACATAATGAGATGCTGTGCCGCGGCCGGTTACTGTGCTTATCATTCAACGCATGCAGACTGCAGTAGGTGTTGCACGGTGATCTACTTTAAACTCCCTCTGTCCTAATGTAATTGTAAAACAGTGTTACGTTAAAGTTTATCAAATGTAACTGAATTTGCATAAAAAAGTAATACTACCTCCGTTTTCAAATATTTGTCGTCGCTAGTTTATTTTTAAACTAAAACATGATAAATATAAAGTAATATTTATTATATGTACTCAATACATATCGATAGATCCCTTGTGAAACGTATTTTTATACTTTTATAGTATGTGTATGTATTTGAAAAATAATATGTTCTATAAAATTCGTTAAACCTAAAACTTTAATATTTTGATTAGATCTAGAATTATTTCCTTTTCTAATATCAACGATTCAATGTACTGCTGTGTTTCTTGTGTTGGAGTAGCTGGTAGGTAGTCAGGGACGAAGCTACGTACCTTGAGCTTCCATAATTAATGCCAATATACCTAGAAAAGAAAAAAAACACACACTACTAATTACTATAAAATTAGATACATTTTTTTAGTTGTGCACAATTGTGGTCACGGAGTGTTTGGGACGGCTCTGCTTCACTTATTCTAGCTTCACTTCAAAAATCAGTTACCAAACACCTCCAACATCAACTAGCTCCGCTCCTGAAAAATGTGGAGTTTACCCAAACACCACCAATTTGGTGGAGCACCAAACGAGATGTTCTATTTGAACTCGTTTCCCTATCGAGTGTGGTAGCGAGGCTCGTCGGGCAAGAGCGCTCAGTTCGCCTTCTCCTCCCATCTCTATGGCTAACTCATCAGGGCAGTGGCAAGGGCGCGAAGCTTGCCCTCTCCTCCCATTCCGCGGTTGGTTTGCCGGGGCAGCGACGCTCCCTCTCCTTCCCATCTTTGTGGCTTTGTGTCTCGCAGGCTTGCCGTGAAGTGGGGCAGCATGGCTCATCAGACAACAGCGAGGCAGCGATGCTCCCTCTCCCGTATTTGTGGCTTGCTAGATAGTGCGACAACATGGTTTGTCGTGCAACAGCGCGAGCCGACAGCAACGCGGTAGGTGTAGTGTGATGAAAGCGGCTACAACATGGAAAAAGTACCACACAAGGTGTTCGATGATATTCTAATGAGGGTGGAGAGTTGATGGAGTTACCCTACAAGCCAAAAAGTTCAAAAACTCTACAAACTCCATGGTGGAGCTACTTCAGGGTGAAGTTGGTAGAGCACAGCTGAAAATAATAGAACAGAGTAGTCCCAGACACCCTTAAATTCGAACTCTGCTCTACAAATTCCAACTTTGCTCCATAAATCATTTGCCAAACACCTCCAACTCCAACCAGCTTTGCTCCTAAAAATACATGGAGTTTACCCCAACTCCACCAATTTGGTGGAGCAGTAAACGAGGCGATCTACGAATTCATATTTTCAGTATCCTCACCGAGTTGATATGAAATTACCCACCAATACCACCAATTACACAACATACTGAAAGTCGCCTAGAGGGGGGGGGGGTGGATAGGCGAAACCTGAAAATTATAACTTTACACCCCAACTAGATCCCTTGATTAGTGGTTACAACAAGATTCACAATTATCAGAGTATAAAACTAAGTCCTTTACTAGCAACGAGTATTGTTTTCAAAGAGTGCAGAATTTAATCAATAGCAATACTACTAGAAATGTTAGTGGAGAATAATGCAAGAGGGCTTAGATAAGAAGAGGATAAACATAAGTTCTTTCTTGCAAGGAGTTGCTTCTCTAGATGAGAATTTAACTTGAAGCAACATAAAATAATATTAGCAAAAAGTAGCGCAAGAGAACTTAGAAAAGGAGAGAACAAACAAATCACAAGCAAATAAACACAAGAGACACAGGTGATTTGTTTTACCGAGGTTCGGCCCTCGAAGGCCTAGTCCCCGTTGAGGAGTCCACTAAGGACGGGTCTTTTTCAACCCTTTCCCTCTCTCCACCGATCACCAAGACCGGCGAGCTCTTCTTCTTCTCAAGGATCACTTAAGACCCCGCAAGGATCACCACAGTCTTAGGTGTCTCTTGCTAGCTTTACAAGCCTCCAAAACTTTGGAGGAAGTTCAATGGGAGTCAAAACTCCACGCACAAATGATCACAAGATGTAGCACACACTTTCTCTCAATGATTCTCACAAGGCACTATTGCTAAACTTACACGAGAAGCTTTCTTTTGCTTGCTCTCTCTTTTGTGGCACTTGTGTTGGTTGTAGTGGTCTAAATCTTGTGTATAGGATGAATCAATGAATAGAGGTGGTTGGGAGGGCTTGGATATGTCAACTATATGAATTGGAATGTTGCTTGGACTCTCACACCTTGAAGTGGCCGGTTGGGGTGGTATTTATAGCCACCAACCAAAATGTAGCCGTTGGAGAAGGCTGCTGGCGATGGGCGCACCGGACAGTCCGGTGCGCCATCGGACAGTGTCCGGTGTGCCGCCACGTCATCCTGTCGTTAGGGCTTAGAGCTGGTCAACCGTTCAAGGCTTTATCCTCATGTGGCACCGGACAGTCCGGTGCCACACCGGACAGTCCGGTGCCCCCTCTGACCTTCTGCTCTGACTTCTGCCACTTTACTGTGCTACACTGTTCGCTCTCAGAGTCGACCGTTGCGCGCAGATAACCGTTGCTCCGCTGGCACACCGGACAGTCCGGTGATTTTTAGCGGAGTACGCCTGGAGAAACCCGAATCTGAGGAGTTTGGAGTGTACTGCACCTGGCACACCGGACACTGTCCGGTGGCACACCGGACAGTCCGGTGCGCCAGACCAGGGAACACTTCGGTTTCCTTTTGCTCCTTTCTTTTGAACCCTAACTTGTTCTTTTCATTGGTTTGTGTTGAACCTTTGGCACCTGTAGAATGCATAATCTAGAGCAAACTAGTTAGTCCAATTATTTGTGTTGGGTAATTCAACCACCAAAATCATTTAGGAAAAGATTTGACCCTATTTCCCTTTCAATCTCCCCCTTTTTGGTGATTGATGCCAACACAACCCAAAGCAAAAATATAAGTGCAGAATTGAACTAGTTTGCATAAGGTAAGTGCAAAAGTTGCTTGGAATTAAACCAATTTAAACTTCCATAAGATATGCATGGATTGCTTTCTTTCTTTTAACATTTTGGACCACATTTGCACCATGAGTTTTGTTTTTGCAAATTATTTGTTAAATTATTTTCAAAATCATAGTCAAAGGTATATGAATAAGATTGAAAGAAGCATTTTCAAGATTTGGAATTTTCTCCCCCTTTTTCAAATGCTTTTCCTTTGACTAAACAAAACTCCCCCTTAATGAAATTCTCCTCTTAGTGTTCAAGAGGGTTTTACCAATTGAGATAGAATTTCTTAGAGGAATACTAATTTCAAAGATACCAATTGAAAAAACATTTAAACTTAAACTTGTTTCGAAAAATTTTGAAATTGGCGTGGTGGTGCTGTGCGGTCCTTTTGCTTTGGGCTAATACTTTCTCCCCCTTTGGCATTAATCGCCAAAAACGGATACTTTGAGTGAAATATGAGCCCTTTTTTAAAAAAAATTCTCCCATTTTGGCAAACAATATATGAGTGAAAGATTATACCAATGGAGAGATGGCGGAATACCGACAAAAGGATAGATAATATCGATGGTGTAGAGTGGAGGCGATGTTCTTGCCGAATACTCCATTTCCCTTTCAATCTAAGACTTAATACATAAGATACTCATGGAAACATATTAGTCTTAGTCTTGGCACAAGAGAGATAGGAAATATGCAAATGTACCAAAGGAAAGAGATATGGTTAAAAGGATATGTCAATTAAGCTTATACAGTTCTATATAATATAGATTGCTCCCCCTAAATATGTGCCTTGAGAGGAATACAACTTTTGGCCTTAAATGCCAAGTGCACATAATTAGGTTAATGAGAACATATCTATATCATAGAAACCGTGAAGTGCAATGTGTCATAATAAAAGAGTGATGCTCACGACAGACTATGCACTTAAGAAAGCATGTTGGAAACATATTAAGCAATTACCCTTAAGGATTTCAAAGAGACTTAAGGACCCTCCACCTTTGAAACAAAGGTAGCTTATCCTCGTCACAAGGTTAAGCTTTAAGCTCTTTGACAATAAAATCACTTCATCTAGTTTTAACAAAGAATGCATGAATGAAACTTTTGAGAGGTTGAACTAGGTATGAAGCAGGGATAATGCATAGACATGCTTTCTCTTCCTTTTATACAAGATATGCAAACAATGTATATAAGAGGAAGATTTAGGTACATGTATAAATGAGAGGAAGTAGTTTTACCCTTTTGTACCATCACATAGAGACGCTCTCTTCATTGTGCTTTGTCCTTAGTCTTAGTTACTTAAGACCTATATTCAAGACAATGTATGGAAATATTTTGCACAAGGGAGAGTTCTACAACTAGTGATCCTTTTCTAAGTTAATGTTATCATATATCAAGTGGATCACAAATTGCATTAGATTAACAGATGTGATCAAAAGAACAACATATGCATTAGATTATCACACAAGCTTAAATTAGGAGAATTCAGTAAATATGCTACTTTAACAGTAAAAGTTACAATCCTTGATAAAGATGACATTACTTTTCCAAGATGGATTGAAATGTAGTAGCATACTTCATGAGAAACTTATTCTCATAATTGAGACTATATGAGATTACTAAGATAAAGTGTTACTCTCAATATAATCAAAGTAATGGTTTGTTGTGAACCTTAGGCACCTGTAGAACATGTATTCTAGAGCAAACTAGTTAGTCCAATGATTTGTGTTGGGCAATTCAACCACCAAAACTCATTTGGAAAAGGTTTGACCCTATTTGTGGCGGAACCACCCGAATTATTCCAGCTTAAGTGCCTAAGTCACGCCTCAGGGGCCGCAACACACTTAAATCGGAATAACTCGTTAGTCCCTCAGATCTAGTCTGATAGAGCCACTTCACCAGGATCAAATTCCACAATCTCACTCGAAGGTGAGTTACAGAAGAAATACAATAAAACAGGAAACCTCAAATTAAGTACTGAATTATTACATAGATCGGAGTTTTTCAAGTAGCAAATAAGGGTTCTCGAAGTAAAATGCAGCAGATAATCGATGTCGTCGGTATCGAGGAAATGGGCAAGGCCTAGCCCACTACTCCTCGTGTGAGAGCACCTAGAGGGGGGGGGGGGGGGGGGGGGGTGAATAGGTGATCCTGTAAAACTTCAAAAACTTAAGCCACAAAACTTGGTTAAGTGTTAGCACAATAATTGCCAAGTGGCTTAAAGAGGAATCCTCAACAAAACACAATAACCAACAAAGATCAATCACAGAGATGGCACGGTGGTTATCCCGTGGTTCGGCCAAGACCAACGCTTGCCTACTCCACGTTGTGGCGTCCCAATGGACGAGGGTTGCAATCAACCCCTCTCAAGCGGTCCAAAGACCCACTTGAATACCACGGTGTTTTGCTTGCTTTATCTCAATCCCGTTTGCGAGGAATCTCCACAACTTGGAGCCTCTCGCCCTTACACTTGAAATTCACAAAGAACACGGAGCAAGGGAGGGATTAGCAACGCACACAAGACACACGAATCAGAATGTCAATACGCACACAAGTCGCAACAAGAGCTCGCAACACAACTCAATGAGTTCACAACTCCACTAGAGCTCTATATGCTATCACAATGAAACGAATGCGTGGAATCGATGTCTTGGTGCTTAAGAATGTTGTAGGAATGCTTGGTATCCTCCTCCATGCGCCTAGGGGTCCCTTTTATAGCCCCAAGGCAGCTAGGAGCCATTGAGAGCAATCAGGGAAGGCAATTCTTGCCTTCTGTCGTCTGGCGCACCGGACAGTCCGGTGCACACCGGACACTGTCCGGTGCCAGATTTCTTTCCTTAAATGGCGAAGCCGACCGTTGGCAGACCTGGAGCCGTTGGTGCACCGGACATGTCCGGTGTACACCGGACAGTCCGGTGCCATCTTCTAGCCGTTGGCTCGGCCACGTGTCCCGCGCAGATTGCGCGGCGGACCGTTGGCCCGGCGGACCGTTGGCTCACCGGACAGTCCGGTGCACACCGGACAGTCCGGTGAATTATAGCCGTACGTCGCCGGTGAATTCCCGAGAGCGGCCAGTTCGCTCGAACCAGCCTGGCGCACCGGACACTGTCCGGTGCACCACCGGACACTCCGGTGCTCCCAGACTCAGCAGATTCTTGGCTGCACGAGCCAAGACATTTCCAATTGGATTTTTCCTGTTTCTAGCACTTAGACACAATATATTAGTCCATAAAACAATGTACTAAGTCTGAGAAACATACCTTTATCCTTGATTTGTACTTTGTCCACCTCTTTACACTTAGGCACTTGTGTTGGACACTAAATCACCAAAACACTTAGAAATTGCCCAAGGGCACATTTCCCTTTCAATCTCCCCCTTTTTGGTGATTTATGCCAACACAACATAAAGCAAGTAGAACAAGTACAAAAACAGTTCAAATTAGAACTCAAAATTGTTTTGATTCAATTTGACATATATGGATCACTCTATGCCACCACTTGGTTTGTTTTTGCAAATCAAACTCAAATTCCTATCTCTAAGTCAAAACCACTTGTAGAGACATAAAGAGAGGTTTTCCAAAGAAATTTGATCAAGGATTTCAAAAACTCCCCCTTTTTCCCATAATCAACACTTCTCCCCACAAGAGACCAACTTTTGACATAAGAGACAATAAAAGAGTTTTGACAAACCAAAAGCTCTAATCTACTATTTTCAAAATTTCTCAAGTGGTAGCTGATCCATTTATTGCTTTGGCCTTTATTTTCTCCCCCTTTGGCATCAAGCACCAAAACGGGATCAATCTTGGCCCTTTAACCCCATTGCCTCACCAAAATTTTCAAATAAGAACACAAAGACAATAGGAGTATAAAGATGAACTTGGAAAAGTTACTCTTTCTCATCGGAGTGCAGTGGAAGTCTTGCATGGTCCAAGTCCACCTTTTCCCTTTCAATTCTTCTTGGAGACTAAAACAACCAAACTCAAGTACATGGTTAGTCTCAAAGGGTCAAGTTGTAGCACAGCTCCCCCTAAATACGTGCATCACTTGCAAAAAGGACTTGTGAGGTCCAGGGAGTGTTTGTACAACTTGAGCACCACAATAAACAACAGAATGCAGATTGAACATGATCAAAGGCATAAACACATATATGCTACAATTCAATCCAAGTTCCGCGAATCTAAGATATTGAGCTCACTACGCAGCCTGCAAAAGGTCTTCTCATCTAGAGGCTTGGTAAAGATATCGGCTAGCTGGTTCTCGGTGCTAACATGAAACACTTCGATATCTCCCTTTTGCTGGTGGTCTCTCAAAAAGTGATGCCGGATGTCAATGTGCTTTGTGCGGCTGTGCTCAACAGGATTTTCCGCTATTCGGATAGCACTCTCATTGTCACATAGGAGTGGGACTTTGCTCAGATTGTAGCCAAAGTCCCGGAGGGTTTGCCTCATCCAAAGCAGTTGCGCGCAACACTGTCCTGCGGCAACGTACTCAGCCTCAGCGGTGGATAGGGCAACGGAGGTTTGTTTCTTAGAGTTCCATGACACCAGGGACCTTCCTAAGAATTGGCACGTCCCCGATGTACTCTTCCTATCGACCTTACATCCAGCATAGTCGGAATCTGAGTACCCAATCAAGTCAAAGTTAGACCCCTTTGGATACCAGATCCCGAAGCAAGGCGTAGCGACTAAATATCTAAGAATTCGCTTCACAGCCACTAAGTGACACTCCTTAGGATCGGATTGAAATCTAGCACACATGCATATGCTAAGCATAATATCCGGTCTACTAGCACATAAATAAAGCAAAGAACCTATCATGGACCGGTATGCTTTTTGATCAACGGACTTACCACCTTTGTTGAGGTCGGTGTGTCCGTCAGTTCCCATCGGCGTCTTTGCGGGCTTGGCGTCCTTCATACCAAACCGCTTTAGCAAGTCTTGCGTGTACTTCGTTTGGGAGATGAAAGTGCCGTCCTTGAGTTGCTTCACTTGAAACCCAAGGAAGTAGTTCAACTCGCCCATCATCGACATCTCAAATTTCTGCGTCATCACCCTGCTAAACTCTTCACAAGACTTTTGGTTAGTAGAGCCAAATATTATGTCATCGACATAAATTTGGCACACAAAAAGATCACCATCGCAAGTCTTAGTAAAAAGAGTTGGATCGGCTTTCCCGACCTTAAAAGCATTAGCAATTAAAAAGTCTCTAAGGCATTCATACCATGCTCTTGGGGCTTGCTTAAGTCCATAGAGCGCCTTAGAGAGCTTACACATGTGGTCGGGGTACCGTTCATCCTCAAAGCCAGGGGGTTGCTCCACGAACACCTCCTCCTTGATCGGCCCGTTGAGGAAAGCGCTCTTCACATCCATTTGGTACAACCTGAAGGAATGGTGAGCGGCATATGCTAGCAAGATACGAATTGATTCTAGCCTAGCCACGGGAGCAAAAGTCTCCTCAAAGTCCAAACCTGCGACTTGGGCATAACCTTTTGCCACAAGCCGAGCCTTGTTCCTTGTCACCACCCCGTGCTCGTCCTGTTTGTTGCGGAACACCCACTTGGTTCCCACAACATTTTGCTTGGGGCGAGGCACCAGTGTCCAAACTTCATTGCGCTTGAAATTGTTGAGTTCCTCCTGCATGGCCAACACCCAGTCCGGATCTAGCAAGGCCTCTTCTACCCTGAAAGGCTCAATAGAAGAGACAAAAGAGTAATGCTCACAAAAATTAACTAATCTTGAACGAGTAGTTACTCCCTTGCTAATATCACCCAAAATTTGGTCGACGGGATGATCCCTTTGGATCGTCGCTCGAACTTGGGTTGGAGGTGCCTGAGGTGCTTCTTCCTCTTCAATTTGAACATCCTGTGCTCCCCCTTGATCATGCGTCTCCACTTGAGGTACCTGTTCGTCATCCTGGGTTGGGGGATGCACCATAGTTGAGGAAGACGGTTGATCTTGCTCCAAATGTTCCTGAGGCCGTACATCTCCAATCGCCATGGTGCGTATCGCGGCCGTTGGAACGTCTTCTTCATCTACATCATCAAGATCAACAACTTGCTCTCTTGGAGAGCCATTAGTCTCATCAAATACAACGTCGCTAGAGACTTCAACCAAACCCGATGATTTGTTGAAGACCCTATACGCCTTTGTATTTGAATCATAACCTAATAAAAACCCTTCTACGGCTTTGGGAGCAAATTTGGAATTCCTACCCTTCTTCACTAGAATGTAGCATTTACTCCCAAATACACGAAAATACGATACATTGGGTTTGTTACTAGTCAGCAGCTCATATGAAGTCTTCTTGAGGAGGCGGTGAAGGTAGACCCTGTTGATGGCGTGGCAAGCCGTGTTCACGGCTTCCGACCAAAAGCACTCGGGGGTCTTGAACTCTCCAAGCATAGTCCTCGCCATATCTATGAGTGTCCTGTTCTTCCTCTCTACCACACCGTTTTGCTGAGGTGTGTAGGGAGCGGAGAACTCGTGCTTGATCCCCTCCTCCTCAAGAAATTCCTCCACTTGAAGATTCTTGAATTCGGACCCGTTGTCGCTCCTTATCTTCTTCACCTTGAGCTCAAACTCATTTTGAGCTCTCCTGAGGAAGCGCTTGAGGGTCCCTTGGGTTTCAGACTTATCCTGCAAAAAGAACACCCAAGTGAAGCGGGAAAAGTCATCAACAATAACTAGACCATACTTACTTCCTCCTATGCTCAGATAGGCGACGGGTCCGAAGAGGTCCATATGTAGCAGCTCCAGGGGTCTTGATGTTGTCATCACATTCTTGGTGTGATGAGAGTCTCCCACCTGTTTCCCTGCTTGACAAGCTACACAAGGTCTATCTTTTTCGAAATATACATTGGTTAGACCTATCACGTGTTCTCCCTTTAGAAGCTTGTGGAGGTTCTTCATCCCCACATGTGCTAAGCGGCGATGCCACAACCAGCCCATGCAAGTCTTAGCCATTAAGCATGCATCTAGACCGGCCTCTTCTTTTGCAAAATCAACTAAGTAAAGTTTGCCGTCTAGTACACCCTTAAAAGCTAGTGAACCATCACATCTTCTAAAGACAGACACATCTACATTTGTAAATAGACAGTTATATCCCATATTGCACAATTGACTAATAGATAGCAAATTATATCCAAGAGACTCTACTAAAAACACATTAGAGATAGAGTGCTCATTTGAGATTGCAATTTTACCTAACCCTTTTACCTTGCCTTGATTCCCATCACCGAATATTATTGAATCTTGGGAATCTTTATTCTTGACGTAGGAGGTGAACATCTTCTTCTCCCCCGTCATATGGTTTGTGCATCCGCTGTCAATAATCTAGCTTGAACCCCCGGATGCATAAACCTACAAGGCAAATTTAGGCTTGGGTCTTAGGTACCCAACTCATGTTGGGTCCTGTAAGGTTAGCACAAATATCCTTAGGGACCCAAATGCAAGTTTTGTCTCCCTTGCATCTTGCCCCTAATTTTCTAGCAACTATTTTCCTATCCTTTCTACAAATAGCAAAAGAAGCATTTAAAGCATGATATATTGTAGAAGGTTCATTTACTTTCCTAGGAACATTAACAACATTTCTCCTAGGCATATTATGAACAACATTTCTCCTACCAACATTTCTATCATGCACATAAGAAGAACTAGAAGCAAACATGGCATGAGAATCAAAGGCATTATATGCATTACAATTCCTATAAGCATTTCTAGATTGTCTCCTATCATGGTACATAAAGGCATGGTTCTTTTGCACACTACTAGTCATAGGGGCCTTCCCTTTCTCCTTGGCGGAGATGGGAGCCTTATGGCTTGTCAAGTTCTTGGCTTCCCTCTTGTAGCCAAGTCCATCCTTAATTGAGGGGTGTCTACCAATCGTGTAGGCATCCCTTGCAAATTTTAGCTTGTCAAATTCATTCTTGCTAGTCTTAAGTTGGGCATTAAGACTAGCTAATTCCTCATTTAATTTGGAAATTGAGACTAAATGATCACTACAAGCATCAATGTCAAAATCCTTACACCTATTACAAGTTTCAACAATTTCTACACAAGAATCAGATTTACTAGCTACTTCTAGTTTAGCATTTAAATCATCATTAAAACTTTTTAACTTAGCAATAGTTTCATGACAAGAAGATAATTCACTAGAGAGCATTTCATTCCTCTTAATTTCTAGAGCAAGAGATTTCTGTGCTTCTACAAATTTATCATGCTCTTCATACAACAAATCCTCTTGCTGTTCTAAAAGCATATTCTTATCATTCAAGGCATCAATCAATTCATTAATTTTGTCTACCTTGGTTCTATCTAATCCCTTGAATAAGCATGAGTAATCTATCTCATCATCATCACTAGACTCATCCTCACTTGAAGAAGCATAAGTACTAGTATTATGAGTGCTTACTTTCTTCTCCCTTGCCATGAGGCAAGTGTGACGCTCATTGGGGAAGAGGGATGACTTGTTGAAGTCGGTGGCGGCGAGTCCTTCATTGTCGGAGTCGGACGAGGAGCAGTCCGAATCCCACTCCTTGCCAAGATGAGCCTCGCCCTTTGCCTTCTTATAGTTCTTCTTTTTCTCCCTCTTGTTCCCTTGTTCCTGATCACTATCATTATCGGGACAGTTAGCAATAAAATGACCAAGCTTACCGCATTTGAAGCATGAGCGCTTCCCCTTGGCTTTGGTCTTGCTTGGCTGTCCCTTGCGTCCTTTAAGCGCCGTCTTGAAGCGCTTAATGATGAGGGCCATCTCCTCATCATTAAGTCCGGCCGCCTCAATCTGTGCCACCTTGCTAGGTAGCGCCTCCTTGCTTCTTGTTGCCTTGAGAGCAAGGGGTTGCGGCTCGTTGATCGGACCATTCAAGGCGTCGTCCACGTACCTTGCCTCCTTGATCATCATTCGCCCGCTAACGAATTTTCCGAGGACTTCTTCGGGCGACATTTTGGTGTACCTGGGATTCTCATGAATATTATTCACCAAATGAGGATCAAGAACGGTAAAGGACCTTAGCATCAGTCGGACGACGTCGTGGTCCGTCCATCGCGTGCTTCCGTAGCTCCTTATTTTGTTGATAAGGGTCTTGAGCCGGTTGTATGTTTGAGTTGGCTCCTCGCCCCTTATCATCGCGAACCTTCCAAGCTCGCCCTCCACTAACTCCATTTTGGTGAGCAAGGTGACGTCGTTCCCCTCATGAGAGATCTTGAGGGTGTCCCAGATCTGCTTGGCATTGTCCAAGCCGCTCACCTTGTGATACTCGTCCCTGCACAAGGAGGCTAGCAACACAGTAGTGGCTTGTGCATTCTTATGAATCTGTTCATTAATAAACACAGGGCTATCCGAGCTATCAAATTTTATTCCACTTTCCACAATCTCCCAAATGCTTGGATGGAGAGAAAACAGGTGAGTACGCATTTTGTGGCTCCAAAATCCGTAGTCCTCTCCATCAAAGTGAGGGGGCTTGCCAAGTGGAATGGAGAGCAATTGGGCATTTGAGCTATGCGGAACGCGCGAATAATCGAAAGAAAAGTTTGAGTTAACCGTCTTTCGTCTGTCGTAGTCGTCGTTGTCCTTTTGGGAGGAGGAAGATTCGTCGCTGTCGTAGTAGACAATTTCCTTGATGCGCCTTGTCTTCTTCTTCCTCCCATCTTTTCTTTTGTGGCCCGAGCCTGAGTCGGTGGGCCTGTCATCATTTGGCTCGTTGACGAAGGACTCCTTCTCCTTGTCGTTGATCACCATCCCTTTGCCCTTAGGATCCATCTCTTCGGGCGATTAGTCCCTTTCTTGAAGAGAACGGCTCTGATACCAATTGAGAGCACCTAGAGGGTGGGGGTGAATAGGTGATCCTGTAAAACTTCAAAAACTTAAGCCACAAAACTTGGTTAAGTGTTAGCACAATAATTGCCAAGTGGCTTAAAGAGGAATCCTCAACAAAACACAATAACCAACAAAGATCAATCACAGAGATGGCACGGTGGTTATCCCGTGGTTCGGCCAAGACCAACGCTTGCCTACTCCACGTTGTGGCGTCCCAACGGACGAGGGTTGCAATCAACCCCTCTCAAGCGGTCCAAAGACCCACTTGAATACCACGGTGTTTTGCTTGCTTTATCTCAATCCCGTTTGCGAGGAATCTCCACAACTTGGAGCCTCTCGCCCTTACACTTGAAATTCACAAAGAACACGGAGCAAGGGAGGGATTAGCAACGCACACAAGACACACGAATCAGAATGTCAATACGCACACAAGTCGCAACAAGAGCTCGCAACACAACTCAATGAGTTCACAACTCCACTAGAGCTCTATATGCTATCACAATGAAACGAATGCGTGGAATCGATGTCTTGGTGCTTAAGAATGTTGTAGGAATGCTTGGTATCCTCCTCCATGCGCCTAGGGGTCCCTTTTATAGCCCCAAGGCAGCTAGGAGCCGTTGAGAGCAATCAGGGAAGGCAATTCTTGCCTTCTGTCGTCTGGCGCACCAGACAGTCCGGTGCACACCGGACACTGTCCGGTGCCAGATTTCTTTCCTTAAATGGCGAAGCCGACCGTTGGCAGACCTGGAGCCGTTGGCGCACCGGACATGTCCGGTGTACACCGGACAGTCCGGTGCCATCTTCTAGCCGTTGGCTCGGCCACGTGTCCCGCGCAGATTGCGCGGCCGACCGTTGGCCCGGCCGACCGTTGGCTCACCGGACAGTCCGATGTACACCGGACAGTCCAGTGAATTATAGCCGTACGTCGCCGGTGAATTCCCGAGAGCGGCCAGTTCGCTCGAACCAGCCTGGCACACCGGACAGTGTCCGGTGCACCACCGGACAGTCCGGTGCTCCCAGACTCAGCAGATTCTTGGCTGCTCGAGCCAAGACATTTCCAATTGGATTTTTCCTATTTCCAGCACTTAGACACAATATATTAGTCCATAAAACAATGTACTAAGTCTGAGAAACATACCTTTATCCTTGATTTGTACTTTGTCCACCTCTTTACACTTAGGCACTTGTGTTGGACACTAAATCACCAAAACACTTAGAAATTGCCCAAGGGCACATTTCCCTTTCATCGTGCTCCTCTCCTGCCGGAGCAACATCCCACTCGACCGTCCAACCCGGTGGCAGGGTGGTAGGCCAAGTCACACCGTCAACCATCTCCTGAATCGCACCTGCAAAAATTTTGCCACAAGCAAGGCTAAGTATACTAATACTCAGCTAGACTTACCCGGCGTGAGGAATCTACTCCTCTACCTCTAGACTATGCAGCTGTTTGGCTGAGGGGTTTGGTTTGCCAAAAGCACTAGATGTTTCTAAAATCCATTTTTAACTTTTCAAATTCTAGCATCATTATCTTAGCTACATTTGCTCCTTCTAAGCATACATGGTAACAAGCATTTTAGTTCAATCAACAAATTGTCACATGTAACCTCATTTCACTTCTTACTCGATGTAGTACAAGGGGTCAAGCAGTCTCATTAGCTGCGAGAAGCAGACGATTCGAATCGAGTTTTAACCTTGCAATGTAAACCTAAACACACGACATGTCAGGGCACTCCGTCCCCACACATGTCAACCGTCCCCATCGATTCCCCGTTCGCGTCCAGGCCTCACCTCCTTGGCATACAATGCTCCACTGACCCTGGCTGCCGCCGTGCAGTGACCGCACTTGTACCCACCATAGCTAGCATGGGAGACCCAGTCTCAGGTCGCATGAGGGATAAAGTCCGTGCCCGGCTTCACTCAGGTACTAGGTTTATCGGTTACCATATTTCCCGACATGTGCTTAGTACGTTCAAAAGCTTGACTCAGATATCCACACATTAATCCTTAATTCCTTTTTCCCGTCTCATGGACAAGACATCCTCCCTGGATCCAAGTCCATAGACTAATATAGATCCCGTTATCAAGATGAATACAATCAATTCCTGACCTCGCGCGAGTGCTAGAAAAATCACTCGACTTCTACCGAGATTCTGATTAGCAAGCAGCTACTCGACCTAGCATACTAGTATTCATCTCAAAAAGGAATCCTAAGTTCATGCATCTAGAGGTTTCAAGCAACTCCTACACTTAAGTGCACATTACAAACCTACAAACATTAAGTGTAGTAAAATAGCATATATAAACGGTTATGCATAAAACCGGGGCTTGCCTTCAATAGCTGAGGCTGCAGGGAGATCCTCGATAGCAGCCTCGGGAGCTTGCTCCTGGTCTTCCTCTTGGTCAGATCCTTGTTCGGGGATGAGCACGTACTCTCCATCAACTAGATTACAATCTAATGAATGCAATGCGTAAGATATATGCAAGATATGATATGTGCATTAGTAATTTAAACTCTTGATGGTGTATGATCTACTTGAGTTAGATAGAACTAAATCTTGCTTATACGAGATTTTTGGTGGTATACTTGGTAAATTAAGTGGTGGGTTTATTCTTGGGGTTCCACTGAATTTTTTTAAGGTCTTTAGTGAGAATTGTCAAGAACTCAAGTTGGACTTATTGGAGTGAGGTTTATTTCTCCTTTCTTTTTCTTTATTCTCCTTAAGTTTTTGGAGTGGGTTTGAACTACAAGTCACCTTAATAAATTTCCAAAAATTCTGCAAAAATTACAGTGGCTTGTTACTGGTGTGTAATTCTCTGTCTCAAAATTTGGGGTTCAAAAAGTGAATATTTTCTCTAGACAAAATTACCAAATTTTAGGGCAGAAGGGGTGATTTGAATTACAACTATCATTTAATAGTGGGTAATTCTTTAAGACTTATTTTTGCTGGCATTTAGAGGCTATAACATGACTTGGTACAAATTTCTAGCCATTAATACTTATTAGTTATTTTATTAGGATTTTCTAAAGTTTCTAGCCAAAGGGGTGCTTTCTACTACCACTATATTTGAAAAATATCAAACAACAGATTTCTGATTTTTCCTAGCTTCTTCTTTGCGCAAGAGCAATTATTCTGAAGTTTGGCATCTTTTTGCTTAAGGGAAGGGGTGGTGTGCATTATTTGGATTTAATGGCCCTTCTTACAAAATATTGACAATAGGTATTATTTTGCATCTTTCCAATGAGTTTGTATTTTTCTCTGGTGGCCTATCTCATTATTGGTCTAGCAAAATTTTATTTTACCCATAATTGCATTATTGTGGGGTTCTCATAATTTAATTGAACTATGGCTCATTATCATGTTCTATTTATCTACCCTACTTAAAATGATAGGCAGGGGTGTCCATTATTTTTGCAGTGGGGTTTTGATGGTTACCAGTCCACTGGATTTTTATTATCAATTTTGGGTCTGGTTTTATAGTTTTAATAATTGATTTCCAGTTGAAATAATGCTAAATAAAACAACTCTCTTTGAATCTGATCTAGACTAGAGGTTCCTTTATTTTTCTTAGGTTCTTTGTTACTTAAGCAAACTAGGAAAAATAATTTCATTTACTGGTCATTAATTTCTAAGGCCTTTCCGATTTTCCTAGGGTTTGGGCAGAAATGGCTTTTAATGGATATTCACACTAAATTTTTCAATACTGGGGTTCTTACTATTTTTAAACAGTGTTTAAGTGGGGTTTGAACATCTACAAATTTTCTTAGGTTCAGCACAGGAATATAACTATTTTTCCTTAATTAAACAAGGTTTGGCTAGTTTCTGTATTTAATTTTTAACTCTAAAAATTAGAACAGAAAGCATAGGGTTCAGTATTTTTACTTGGTAGTGCATAATATTTAGAATTTAGCAAAATTGGTTTGCCAATTTTTGGTTAAGTATTCGTCAAGTTATGGATTTTCTAAGTTCTCTGTTCATTAAAAAGATCAAACAGAAATGATTAAATGGAAAACTACTTTGCAACGGGGTCCCTGGCGGGTGTTTTAAGTTTTCCTTACAGACTAGTCCCTGGGCAACTATTCAATTGAGTCACTGACATCTCAGAAAACCCCCTGGATTCTTCTAATCCTAACCCGAGGTCCTTTCCCCAACCTAAACAGTACCCGCGGCGGAAGAAAGGGTGGAGGGGCTTACCGGCGGCGAGATTGCTCCGGTGAGGTGGCCGAGGGTGTAGGGGAGGTCCTGAGGGTCACAGCGATGTGCGGGTCGCCGTCGGGGATGGTCGGAGTCGGCCGGTCCGCGTGCGCAGGCGGGGGAGCTCGTCGGCGGCGAGGAGTCCGGCCTATCCGGGGCACAATTGACCAATCAAACGGGTCAGGGAGCTTCACCAGGGGTCAAGGAAGGTGTGCGCGCGAGGAATTGAAGAATGGCTCACCGGAGAGCTTGGTCCACTTGTGCAGGCGGGCGGCCGAAGTCCGGTGAGGTCGATCTTCGCCCTCCGGCGAAGTTCTGCCAGGTCCGAGGGCTTGGAAAGCTTCACGGGCCAATGGCGAGGCTAACCGAAGCGCTGGCGCGACTTGGGGGTTACTGGAGTGGGCTGGCCACGGTGTCCGAAGCTCTGGCGGCGATGGCGGGCGGAAAAGAGCTCACCGGAGCTAAGGAGGGGCGTTGGGCCGGCGATGGCGAGCACGGGGTGAAGTGAGGCGCGCCTAGGAAGGCTTTATAGGCGTGGGCGAGCACGGCCAAGGGCGGGGCTCTGACAAGCGCTCGGGGCGTGCGCGGCGAACGCCAGTGCGCGCTCTGGCACCTGGCACAGCGTCGAGCACGAGGCAGCGCAGAGAGAGGTCGAGTTCAAGCGCGGATTGGCTCCAAATCTTTGAGATTTTGGCCATAATCCCGTTGAGAGATCTCTTCCTCTCAGGTCCCTTTGTCGTTTATGTGTGGAGGCTAGCAGGTTTGGTTGACTGGATTAGGAGATAGAGAGGGGAGAAATCTGCTTTGTCTCACTGCCGCACACAGGGAGAAGATCTCTAGTTTGACATGTCCAAGGCACGCATCCCAATGCCATCTTCTGGAACAAGACAAAGAGGTTAGTTGTGCACGTTTTTGTTAATGGGGCCATTAGGATTTGAGTTAGGGATCAAGGTGAACACGCCTGATCTTTGGCTCAAGGTCTGAAATTCAAAATTCTGAATTTTAGAATTTCCTAATGAACTCCCACTTTAGAGGCTTGTTTAGGGTTTTATTTAAATTGTTTTGGCCAAGCTTCTATAATCTTTGTTGTTGCTTATTTAGTGTACTTTAATGTTTATAATTGGCCCAAGTCATGATTTTATATTTTTCATACCCTTTTCCCCTTTCTCTTGAATTTTGTTTATAGGGCTCAATTAGGGTTTTTATTGGGGTTGCACATTTTTGCCTTTTTGAAAAACCCATTTGTTTTGAACATGATACATTTAAGTATAAGCTTAGTGGATCCTTTATTCTTAAGTGAATTTGATGTTCATGCTCAAATTGGTTCACATAAAATGATGGTTCTTGGGCTAGCATTTTTGAGAAAAACCCCTAGGTGACACTGGGGTGTCACAGCCTTCCCCCCTTAAAGGAATCTCGTCCCGAGATTCGGGTCAGAGTCCTCCCAGGGTGAAGCGAAGGGTGAGACTTATAGGAAGTGGGTGCTCTTATTATTAGGGCATTTTGCTCTTCGAATGCCATTCTCTTTGCAACTTCAGAAGGAAGTCCTTTTTAAGTCTTGTTTTATGGTAACTTCATTCTGATTAAGATTATATTTCTAAATTTTAGATTCGAAGGACAGGAGGAGGGGTTGGGTGAGATTACGTACTAGATTCCTTAGGTAGGCAATCAGGGAAGTTGGATCTCAATAATTCCTCGGTTTCCCAAGTAGCTTCTTCCTCTGAGTGATTACTCCACTAGACCTTGTACATTTTGATCGATTTAGCCCGAGTTGATCTTTCTTTGCAATCTAGAACCTTGGAAGGGTACTCTTGGTACGATAGATCTGGTTATATCTCCAATTCTGGCTCTGCTATGATCTCGGTCAACAATCGAACACACTTCTTCAGCTGAGATACATGGAACACACTGTGAATGGCAGACATTTTTGAAGGTAACTTCAGCTTATATGCCACGGGTCCACAGGTTTCTTTGATCTCATAAGGTCCAATGTAACGAGGGGCTAGCTTGCCTTTAATTCCAAACCTCTGCACTCCCTTGGTGGGTGATACCTTGAGATACATGAAATCTCCCACCTTGAATCGGAGAGGTTTCCTTCTTTTATCATGGTAACTCTTCTGCCTGGCCTGAGAAGCTTCTAGATTTTTCCTGATTAGTTTGACCTTCCTTTCGGCTTCAGTCACTAAGTCAGGTCCGAAAACTTCTCTCTCTCCAGGCTGAGACCAATTGAGTGGTGTCCTACACCTTCTTCCATAGAGAGCTTCGAAGGGTGCCATCCTGAGGCTGTATTGATAACTGTTGTTATAAGCAAACTCTGCCAAAGAGAGGTGCTTATCCTAGTTCTTGCCACAATCGATTGCACAGGCTCTCAGCATATCTTCCAGAATTTGGTTCACCCTTTCTGTCTGACCATCAGTCTGTGGGTGGTAAGCTGAACTCCTGATTAGCTTGGTCCCCAAAGACTCCTGCAACTGTTCCCAAAATCCGGCAACAAATTGGGCTCCTCGGTCAGAAACAATGGTCCGAGGTAATCCGTGCAAACACACGATCCGGTCAATGTACAACTCTGCATACTTTTAAGCCTTATCAGTGGTGTGCACAGGGAGAAAATGTGCCACTTTCGTCAGTCGGTCCACAATAACCCAAATCGAATCATGGTGACGAGAGGTGTTGGGCAGACCCACGATGAAATCCATGCTGATGTCATCCCATTTCCACGAAGGTATAGATAGGGGTTGCAAAGCTCCAGCTGATTTCAAGTGGCTTGCCTTAATCCTCTGACAGGTGTCACATTCCGATATATACTGGGCTATCTCCCTCTTCATTCTGGTCCACCAATACAAAGGCTTCAGATCATGGTACATTTTGGTGCTTCCCGGATGCATAGAGAATTTGGAGAGATGAGCCTCGTCCAAGATTTTCTTCTTGAGGTCCTTGTTTTTAGGAATCACCAATCTGCCTTTGAACCATAATACACCCTTTTCATATTGGTGGAAACATTTATACTTTTCAACCTTTTGATGGAGATTCTCCTTGATAATCTGCACTCCCTTGTCATTGAGTTGGGCCATGATGATCTGGTCTTGCAAGGCTAGCTCGACAGAAATGTGAGACAGAGCACCAGAAGGAATCACTTCAATTTGCATCTTGCTCAACTCATCACACAAGGTGTTAATGCGAGAATCCATCAGAATACAATTGCATTGCAACTTCCGACTCAAGGCATCTGCTACCACATTGGCTTTCCCTAGGTGATAGTGTACCTCCAGGTCATAATCCTTGATCAGCTCCAGCCATCTTCTCTGCCTCATGTTGAGATCAGCCTGAGTAAAGATGTACTTAAGGCTCTTATGATCAGTGAAGATGTTGCAGTGGGTTCCCATTAAGTAGTGCCTCCACATTTTTAATGCATGAACCACTGCTGCCAACTTGAGGTCATGAGTGGGGTAATTTTGCTCATGAGGCCTAAGTGCTCTTGAGGCGTAAGTAATGACTCGGTTGTCTTGCATTAAGACACAACCTAGTCCAGTGCCAGAGGCATCACAATACACATCAAAAGGCTTGCTGTTGTCGGGTTGCGCCAACACTGGTGCTGTGGTCAGATGCTTCCTTAATGCATGGAAGGCATCTTCGCACTTCTGACTCCAAACAAACTTGGCTTCTTTCTTCAGCAGCTCAGTTATAGGCTTCGCAATTTGAGAGAAATCCGGAATAACTCTTCGGTAATAACCAGCTAATCCCAGAAAACTCCGAATCTGATGGACAGTCGTTGGTGGCTTCCAGTTCATCACCTCTTGCACCTTATCAGGATCAACAGCTATTCCAGCCTAAGAGATAGTGTGACCCAAGAATTTGATTTCCTTTAGCCAAAAATCACACTTGGACAACTTGGCATAAAGGTGGTGCTCTCGCAGACGTTGAAGCACTACATACAAATGCCCGGCATGTTCTTCTTCGTTTTTAGAGTACACCAGGATATCATCGATGAACACCACTACGAATTTGTCCAATTCATGCATGAAAACAGAATTCATCAGATACATGAAATATGCTGGTGCATTAGTCAGCCCGAAAGACATCACCAAGAACTCATATAGCCCATATCTAGTTGAGAATGTCGTCTTTGGAATATCGCTTGCCCGTATCTTGATCTGATGGTAGCCGAAGCGAAGGTCTATTTTGGAAAACACCTTGGCCCCGACCAACTAGTCAAAAAGAACATCAATACGAGGCAAATGATACTTGTTCTTGATAGTTACCGCATTAAGAGGGCGGTAATCTATACACAGCCTCAAGCTTTCATCCTTCTTCACAAACAGTGCTGGACATCCCCATGGCGAAGTACTTGGGCGAATAAATCCCTTATCCAGCAACTCCTGCAATTGCTTCTTCAATTCTGCCAACTCAGCGGGTGGTATTCGGTAAGGCCTCTTGGAAATTGGTGCCGTTCCCGGTTGCAACTCGATGGCAAATTCAATATCCCGGTCGGGTGGCATTCCTGGCAATTCATTAGGAAAGACATCTGCATACTCACAGACCACTGGGATCTTCTTCAGAGGTAACTCCGTCATAGAGAAAGCACATGGCTGAGTAGAACCTTGACTGGGCAGAATTAAGGTGAAGTTCCCACAGAACGGAGAATTGATTTCCACGGCACGGCTGGCTACATCAAGCACAACTTGGTGCAGGGTCATCCAATTAGCTCCCAGAATAATGTCCACATTTTCCAACCCCAAAACAAGAAGGGTGGTTTTGACAATGTGGCTTCCCAGTTGAATAGGCACACTTTGGTTTAATTGATTAGTTGAAATTTTACCCCCAGGTGTGATTATCATAAATGACCCTTTTGAGTGAGAGAATGGCAGTTCACATTTAGCACTGAACTTCTGGCTAATGAAACTATGAGATGCACCAGAATCAAATAGAATTAAAGCAGGTTGATTATAAACTGAAAAGATACCGGTCATGATGGGAGCTCCCTCAGGTACTTCCTCCAGGGTAGTGAAGTTGAGCTTCCCTTGCTTGACCTGTACCTTATGCTTTCTTCCCTTGTCTTGATTTGGTGCTGGCACCTGCCTTTGCTGATTCCTGGGACAATTCTTGGCATAGTGGCCCACATTGCCACAAGTGAAACATTTGTTCCTATTGCCCTGGCGGAACTGCTGCTGCTGCGGAGGCTGATTGTTTCTTGGAGCGGGAGCTGGAAAGCGGTTGGGTGCCGGCTGCTGCTGCTGAGGTGGCCTGATCACCCATCTGCCTGCCTGCTGCTGAAAATCCCTGCTTTGATTGTGAGAAACAATCCTGAACCTTTGGGCCTAGGAGGATGGTGCTGCCATTGGTGCCTTTCTCTTCTTCTCTGCCCGGTGAGCTATAATGCAATCCTCCTGGGAAATGGCCAGGTTGACCAACTCATTGAAGCTATCAGCCCGGACAATGTTGAGTCGTTCCCGCAGCTTGGTGTTAAGACCCCTACGGAAGTGGTCTCTCTTCTTCTCATCAGAATCAGCATGGTAACCTGCATACTGGCATAGGTCGTTGAAGGCCTGCGCATACTGCAGTACCATGCGGGTTCCTTGATTAAGTGCCAGAAACTCATTCAGCTTGCGATCAAGAATGCCAGCTGGGATGTGGTGCCCTCTGAAAGCAGTCTTGAATTCCTCCCAAGACACTTCACGATCAGTGGGGAGCATAGCACGGAAGTGGTCCCACCAAGTCCGAGCAGATCCGCGAAGCTGCTGCGCGGCAAAGCGAGTCTTGGTAGCATCAGGGCAGTCTCCCGTGAGGAGGAGAAACTTGGACTCAACGACGCGGAGCCACACGTCGGCGTCCAATGGATCCTCTGCCTTGGTGAACAAGGGTGGCTGCGTGCTCAGGAACTCCTGGTAGGTTGCTGCTGCCGGAGGTCGCTGAGGCTGGCCTCCACCATGCTGCTGAGGGTGGGGCTGGCGCTGCAAGAGCTGTCGCAGAATCTCATTCTGCTGGGCCATCAGCTCCTGCACTGTGGGAGCTGGAGGAGGTGGCGGGGGAACCTGCTCGTTATGCCCGCGACGCTGCCTAGCTGCCATCTGAAAACAGAGATTGTCGCCATTGTTATCCCAACTCACAACTTCAAATGACAAGATATTATCTCATATGGAAGGAAGAATGCCATAATCATAATATTAGGTCCAAAATGAAGATAACATGGTTACAAACATCTGAAAGGGAAATGTGCCCTTGGGCCATTTCTAAGTATTTTGGTGATTGAGTGCCAACGCAAGTGCTTTTGTGTTGATCTATGCAATATGGTGGACAAAGTACAAATCATGTCAAAAGGTATGTTTCTAGACTTAGTACATTGTTTTATGGACTAATGTATTGTGTCTAAGTGCTGGAAACAGGAAAGATTGAATTGGAAATGAGATGGCTTTGTTCAGCCAAAGTCTGCTCGGTCTGGGTGCACCAGACTGTCTGGTGGTGCACCGGACAGTGTCCGGTGCGCCAGGCTGGCTCTGGCGAACAGGCTGCTCTCGGGACTTCGACGGCGGTGTACGGCTAAAATTCACCGGTCGGTCCGGTGGTGCACCGGACTGTCCGGTGGGCCATTCACAGGCAAACTCGTCGCTCTCGGGAAACCATCAACGGCGTACGACTAAAATTCACCGGTCTGTCCGGTGGTTCACCGGACTGTCCGGTGAGTCAACAGTCAGTCGGGGCAACGGTCGGCCGAGGATTCCGCGCGTGACGCGTGGGCGAGCCAACGATCACATTGGTGCACCGGACTGTCCGGTGTGCACCGGACAGTGTCCGGTGCGCCAACGGCTCTCAGACTCCAACGGTCGGCTTCGCCAAATAAGGAAGGATATCTGCACCGGACAGTGTCTGGTGGTGCACCGGACTGTCCGGTGCGCCAGTCGACAGAAGGCAAGATCTGCCTTCTAGGATTGCTCTCAACGGCTCCTAGCTGCCTTGGGGCTATAAAAGGGACCCCTAGGCGCATGGAGGAGTACACCAAGCATTCCTTGAGCACTCTTGGTCACTCACACTCTGTTCTTGCGCACTTGTTCGACATTCTAGTGATTTAAGCTCCGTTCTAGTGTGCTAGTCTTTTGAGCTTAAGTCTTGGTTTTGTGTGTGCGTATTTGCTGTAATCTTTGTGTTTTGTGTGAGTTGCTAATCCCTCCCTTGCTCCGTGCTTCTTTGTGAACTTCAAGTGTAAGGGCGAGAGGCTCCAAGTTGTGGAGATTCCTCGCAAACGGGATTAAGAAAAGCAAGCAAAACACCGTGGTATTCAAGTAGGTCCTTGGACCGCTTGAGAGGGGTTGATTGCAACCCTCGTCCGTTGGGACGCCACAACGTGGAGTAGGCAAGCGTTGGTCTTGGCCGAACCACGGGATAACCACCGTGCCATCTCTGTGATTGATCTCTTGTTGGTTATTGTGTTTTGTTGAAGACTCCTCTCTAGCCACTTGGTGGTTATTGCGCTAACACTTAACCAAGTTTTTGTGACCTAAGTTTTAAGTGTTACAGGATCACCTATTCACCCCCCCCTCTAGGTGCTCTCAATTGGTATCAAAGCCATTCTCTTCACAAGGGACTAATCGCCCGAAGAGATGGATCCTAAGGGGAAGGGAATCGTGATCAACGATAAAGAGAAGGAGTCCTTCGTCAACGAGCCTAAGGATGATAAGCCTACCGACTCGGGCTCGGGCCATAGACGCAAAGATGGAAGGAAGAAGAAGACGAGACACATCAAGGAGATCGTCTACTACGACGACAGTGATGAGTCCACTTCTTCCCATAAGGACAACGACGACCACGACTACGACAAACGAAAGACGGTTAACTCAAACTTTTCTTTCGATTATTCGCGTATTCCTCAAAGTTCAAATTCACATTTACTTTCTATTCCTCTCGGCAAGCCTCCACACTTTGATGGGGAGGACTACGGATTTTGGAGTCACAAAATGCGTAGTCATTTGTTCTCTCTCCATCCAAGCATATGGGAGATTGTTGAGAATGGAATGAAGTTTGATAGCTCGGATAGTCCTATTTTTATTAATGAACAGATTCATAGAAATGCACAAGCTACTACTGTGTTGTAAGCCTCCTTGTGCAGGGACGAGTACCATAAGGTGAGCGGCTTGGACAATGCCAAGCAAATCTGGGACACCCTCAAAATCTCTCATGAGGGGAATGACGTCACCTTGCTCACCAAGATGGAGTTGGTAGAAGGCGAGCTCGGAAGATTTGCGATGATAAGGGGCGAGGAGCCAACCCAAACATACAACCGGCTCAAGACCCTTATCAACAAAATAAGGAGCTACGGAAGCACGCGATGGACGGACCACGACGTCGTCCGACTATTGCTAAGGTCCTTTACCGTTCTTAATCCTCATTTGGTGAATAATATTCGTGAGAATCCCAGGTACACCAAAATGTCGCCCGAAGAAGTCCTTGGAAAATTCGTAAGCGGGCGAATGATGATCAAGGAGGCGAGGTACGTGGACGACGCACTGAATGGTCCAATCAATGAGCCTCAACCCGTTGCTCTCAAGGCAACGAGAAGCAAGGAGGCGTTACCTAGCAAGGTGGCGCAAGTTGAGGCGGCAGGGCTCAATGATGAAGAGATGGTTCTCATCATCAAGCGCTTCAAGACGGCGCTTAAGGGTCGCAAGGGATAGCCAAGGAAGACCAAAACCAAGGGGAAGCTCTCATGCTTCAAATACGGTAAGATTGGTCATTTTATTGCTAACTGTCCCGATAATGAAAGTGACCAGGAACACGGGAGCAAGAGGGAAAAGAAGAAAAATTACAAGAAGGCCAAGGGCGAGGCACATCTAGGAAAGGAGTGGGATTCAGACTGCTCCTCCTCCGACTCCTACAATGAAGGACTCGCCGCCACTGCCTTCAACAAGTCATCCCTCTTCCCCAACGAGCGTCACACATGCCTCATGGCGAAGGAGAAGAAGGTATGTACTCGGGATACCACTTATGATTCTTCTAGTGATGATGAGTCTAGCGATGAGGAAATAGATTATTCTAGTTTGTTCAAGGGATTGGATAGAACTAAAATAGATAAAATTAATGAATTGATTGATGCCTTGAATGAAAAGGATAGACTTTTAGAAAAGCAAGAGGATTTGTTGTATGAAGAGCATGATAAATTTGTTAGTGCACAAAATTCACTTGCTTTAGAAGTTAAACGAAATGATATGCTTTCTTGCGAAATATCTACTTGCCATGAGACAATTTCTAGCTTAAAGAGCATAAATGATGATTTAAATGCTAAGTTAGAAAAATCTAGTAAATTAACATCTTGTGTAGAACATGTTGTGATTTGCACTAGGTGTAAGGATTTTGATATTGATGCTTGTAGTGAACACCTAGTTTCAATTTCTAGATTAAATGATGAAGTAGCTAGTCTTAATGCCCAACTTAAGACTAGCAAAAGTGAATTCGATAAGCTAAAATTTGCAAGGGATGCCTACATGATTGGTAGACACCCCTCAATTAAGGATGGACTTGGCTTCAAGAGGGAAGCCAAGGACTTAACAAGCCATAAGGCTCCCATCTCCGCCAAGGAGAAAGGAAAGGCCCCTATGGCTAGTAGTACCAAAAAGAACCATGCTTTTATGTACTATGATAGGAGACAGACTAGAAATACTTATAGAAGTTGTAATGCATATGATGCTTTTGATTCTCATGCCATGTTTGCTTCTAGTTCTTCCTATGTGCATGATAGAAATGTTGGTAGGAAAAATGTTGTTCATAATACGCCTAGGAGAAATGTTGTTAATATTCCTAGGAAAGTTAATGAACCTTCTACGATATATCATGCTTGCAATGCTTCTTTTGCCATTTATAGAAAAAATAAGAAGGTGATTGCTAGGAAGTTAGGGGCCAAATGTAAGGGAGATAAGACCTGCATTTGGGTCCCTAAGACAATTGTGACTAACCTTGTAGGACCCAACAAGAGTTGGGTACCTAAGACCCAAGCCTAAATTTGCCTTGCAGGTTTATGCATCCGGGGGTTCAAGCTGGATTATCGACAGCGAATGCACGAACCACATGACGGGGGAAAAGAGGATGTTCTCTTCCTACGTCAAGAACAAGGATTCCCAAGATTCAATAATATTCGGTGATGAGAACCAAGGCAAGGTAAAAGGGTTAGGTAAAATTGCTATTTCATCTGAGCACTCTATTTCTAATGTGTTTTTAGTTGAGTCGCTTGGATATAATTTGTTATCTGTAAGTCAATTATGCAAAATGGGATATAATTGTCTATTTACAAATGTAGATGTGTCTGTCTTTAGAAGATGTGATGGTTCACTAGCTTTTAAGGGTGTACTAGACGACAAACTTTATTTGGTTGATTTTGCAAAAGAAGAGGCCGGTCTAGATGCATGCTTAATGGCTAAGACTTGCATGGGCTGGTTGTGCCATCGCCGCTTAGCACATGTGGGGATGAAGAACCTCCACAAGCTTCTAAAGGGAGAACACATGATAGGCCTAACTAATGTACATTTCGAAAAAGATAGACCTTGTGCATCTTGTCAAGCAGGGAAACAAGTGGGAGTCTCTCATCACACCAAAAATGTGATGACCACATCAAGACCCTTGGAGATGCTTCATATGGACCTCTTCGGACCCGTCGCCTATCTAAGTATAGGAGGAAGTAAGTATGGTCTTGTTATAGTTGATGATTTTTCCCGCTTCACTTGGGTATTCTTTTTGTAGGATAAATCTGAAACCCAAGGGACCCTCAAGCGCTTCCTCAGGAGAGCTCAAAATGAGTTTGAGCTCAAGGTGAAGAAGATAAGGAGCGACAATGGGTCCGAATTCAAGAATCTTCAAGTGGAGGAGTTCCTTGAGGAGGAGGGGATCAAGCACGAGTTCTCCACTCCCTACACACCTCAGCAAAATGGTGTGGTAGAGAGGAAGAATAGGACGCTCATCGATATGGCGAGGACTATGCTTGGAGAGTTCAAGACCCCCGAGCATTTTTGGTCGGAAGCCGTGAACACGGCTTGCCACGCCATCAACAGGGTCTATCTTCACCGCCTCCTTAAGAAGACTTCATATGAGCTGCTAACTGGTAACAAACCCAATGTGTCTTATTTTCGTGTATTTGGGAGCAAGTGCTATATTCTTGTGAAGAAAGGTAGAACTTCTAAATTTGCTCCCAAAGCTGTAGAAGGGTTTTTATTAGGTTATGATTCAAATACAAAGGCGTATAGGGTCTTCAACAAATCATCGGGTTTGGTTGAAGTCTCTAGCGACGTTGTATTTGATGAGACTAATGGCTCTCCAAGAGAGCAAGTTGTTGATCTTGATGATGTAGATGAAGAAGACGTTCCAACAGCCGCGATACGCACCATGGCGATTGGAGATGTGCGGCCTCAGGAACAATTGGAGCAAGATCAACCATCTTCCTCAACAATGGTGCATCCTCCAACCCAAGATGACGAACAGGTACCTCAAGTGGAGGCGAATGATCAAGGGGGAGCACAGGATGTTCAAATTGAAGAGGAAGAAGCACCTCAGGCACCTCCAACCCAAGTTCGAGTGATGATTCAAAGGAATCATCCCGTCGACCAAATTTTGGGTGATATTAGCAAGGGAGTAACTACTCGTTCAAGATTAGTTAACTTTTGTGAGCATTACTCCTTTGTCTCTTCTATTGAGCCTTTCAGGGTAGAAGAGGCCTTGCTAGATCCGGACTGGGTGTTGGCCATGCAGGAGGAACTCAACAACTTCAAGCGCAATGAAGTTTGGACACTGGTGCCTCACCCCAAGCAAAATATTGTGGGAACCAAGTGGGTGTTCCGCAACAAACAGGACGAGCACGGGGTGGTGACAAGGAACAAGGCTCGACTTGTGGTAAAAGGTTATTCCCAAGTCGCAGGTTTGGACTTTGAGGAGACTTTCGCTCCTGTGGCTAGGCTAGAATCAATTCGTATTTTGCTAGCATATGCCGCTCACCATTCTTTAAGGTTGTACCAAATGGATGTGAAGAGCGCTTTCCTCAATGGGCCGATCAAGGAGGAGGTGTACGTGGAGCAACCCCCTGGCTTCGAGGATGAACGGTACCCCGACCACGTGTGTAAGCTCTCTAAGGCGCTCTATGGACTTAAGCAAGCCCCAAGAGCATGGTATGAATGCCTTAGAGACTTTTTAATTGCTAATGCTTTCAAGGTTGGGAAAGCCGATCCAACTCTTTTCACTAAGACTTGCGATGGTGATCTTTTTGTGTGCCAAATTTATGTCGATGACATAATATTTGGTTCTACTAACCAAAAGTCTTGTGAAGAGTTTAGCAGGGTGATGATGCAGAAATTCGAGATGTCGATGATGGGCGAGTTGAACTACTTCCTTGGGTTCCAAGTGAAGCAACTCAAGGACGGCACCTTCATCTCCCAAACGAAGTACACGCAAGATTTGCTAAAGCGGTTCGGGATGAAGGATGCCAAGCCTGCAAAGACGCCGATGGGAACTGACGGACACACCGACCTCAACAAAGGAGGTAAGTCCGTTGATCAAAAAGCATACTGGTCTATGATAGGGTCTTTACTTTATTTGTGTGCTAGTAGACCGGATATTATGCTTAGCGTATGCATGTGTGCTAGATTTCAATCCGATCCTAAGGAGTGTCACTTAGTGGCTGTGAAGCGAATTCTTCGATATTTAGTCGCTACGCCTTGCTTCGGGATCTAGTATCCAAAGGGGTCTAACTTTGACTTGATTGGATATTCAGATTCCGACTATGCTGGATGTAAGGTCGATAGGAAGAGTACATCGGGGACGTGCCAATTCTTAGGAAGGTCCCTGGTGTCGTGGAATTCTAAGAAACAAACTTCCGTTGCTCTATCCACCACTGAGGCCGAGTACGTTGCCGCAGGACAGTGTTGCGCGCAACTACTTTGGATGAGGCAAACCCTCCGGGACTTTGGCTACAATCTGAGCAAAGTCCCACTCCTATGTGACAATGAGAGTGCTATCCAAATAGCGGAAAATCCTGTTGAACACAGCCGCACAAAGCACATTGACATCCGGCATCACTTTTTGAGAGACCACCAGAAAAAGGGAGATATCGAAGTGTTTCATGTTAGCACCGAGAACCAGCTAGCCGATATCTTCACTAAGCCTTTAGATGAAAAGACCTTTTGCAGGCTGCGTAGTGAGCTAAATATCCTAGATTCGCGGAACCTGGATTGATTTATAGCATACATGTGTTTATGCCTTTGATCATGTTCCTTATGCATTTTGCTGCTTACCGTGGTGCTCAAGTTGTACAATCACTCCCCGGACCTCACAAGTCCTTGTGCAAGTGATGCACATATTTAGGGGGAGTTGTGCTACAACTTGACCCTTTGAGACTAACCGTTTGCTTGAGTTTGCTTGATTTAGTCTCAAAGGAGGTTTGAAAGGGAAAAGATGGACTTGGACCATGAAAGACTTCCACTGCACTCCGATGAGAGGGTAACTTATTCCAAGTTCATCTCATGTACTCTTATTGCCTTTGTATTCTTATTTGAAGATTTTGGTGAGGCAATGGGGTTAAAGGGCCAAGATTGATCCCGTTTTGGTGCTTGATGCCAAAGGGGGAGAAAATAAAGGCCAAAGCAATAGATGGATCAGCTACCACTTGAGAAGAAATTTTGAAAATAGTAGATTAGAGCTTTTGGTTTGTCAAAACTCTTTTATTGTCTCTTTTGTCAAAAGTTGGCCTCTTGTGGGGAGAAGTGTTGATTATGGGAAAAGGGGGAGTTTTTGAAATCCTTAATCAATTTCCTTTGGAATACCTCTCTTTATGTCTCTACAAGTGGATTTGACTTAGAGATAGGAATTTGAGTTTGATTTGCAAAAACAAACCAAGTGGTGGCAAAGAGTGATCCATATATGCCAAAATTGATTCAAAACAACTTTTGGTTTTCATTTGCATTGATATTGCGCTTGCTCTAGTCACTTTATGTTGTGTTGGCATAAATCACCAAAAAAGGGGAGATTGAAAGGGAAATGTGCCCTTGGGCCATTTCTAAGTATTTTGGTGATTGAGTGCCAACGCATGTGCTTTTGTGTTGATCTATGCAATATGGTGGACAAAGTACGAATCATGTCAAAAGGTATGTTTCTAGACTTAGTACATTGTTTTATGGACTAATGTATTGTGTCTAAGTGCTGGAAACAGGAAAGATTGAATTGGAAATGAGATGGCTTTGTTCAGCCAAAGTCTGCTCGGTCTGGGTGCACCGGACAGTGTCCGGTGCGCCAGGCTGGCTCTGGCGAACAGGCTGCTCTCGGGACTTCGACGGTGGTGTACGGCTAAAATTCACCGGTCGGTCCGGTGGTGCACCGGACTGTCCGGTGGGCCATTCACAGGCGAACTCGTCGCTCTCGGGAAACCATCAACGGCGTACGACTAAAATTCACCGGTCTGTCCGGTGGTTCACTGGACTGTCCCATGAGTCAACAGTCAGCCGGGGCAACGGTCGGCCGAGGATTCCGCACGTGACGCGTGGGCGAGCCAACAGTCACATTGGTGCACCGGACTGTCCGGTGTGCACCGGACAGTGTCCGGTGCGCCAACGGCTCTCAGACTCCAACGGTCGGCTTCGCCAAATAAGGAAGGATATCTGCACCGGACAGTGTCCGGTGGTGCACCGGACTGTCCGGTGGTGCACCGGACTGTCCGGTGCGCCAGTCGACAGAAGGCAAGATCTGCCTTCCAGGATTGCTCTCAACGGCTCCTAGCTGCCTTGGGGCTATAAAAGGGACCCCTAGGCGCATGGAGGAGTACACCAAGCATTCCTTGAGCACTCTTGATCACTCACACTCCGTTCTTGCGCACTTGTTCGACATTCTAGTGATTTAAGCTCCGTTCTAGTGTGCTAGTCTTTTGAGCTTAAGTCTTGGTTTTGTGTGTGCGTATTTGCTGTAATCTTTGTGTTTTGTGTGAGTTGCTAATCCCTCCCTTGCTCCGTGCTTCTTTGTGAACTTCAAGTGTAAGGGCGAGAGGCTCCAAGTTGTGGAGATTCCTCGCAAACGGGATTAAGAAAAGCAAGTAAAACACCGTGGTATTCAAGTAGGTCCTTGGACCGCTTGAGAGGGGTTGATTGCAACCCTCGTCTGTTGGGACGCCACAACGTGGAGTAGGCAAGTGTTGGTCTTGGCCGAACCACGGGATAACCACCGTGCCATCTCTGTGATTGATCTCTTGTTGGTTATTGTGTTTTGTTGAAGACTCCTCTCTAGCCACTTGGCGGTTATTGCGCTAACACTTAACCAAGTTTTTGTGACCTAAGTTTTAAGTGTTACAGGATCACCTATTCACCCCCCCTCTGGGTGCTCTCAACATCCCACAGATTTCAAAAGTTCACAGGGTTACATCAATCAGGGGAAGATACCCGTAAGCCTAGTCCAAAGTCTGACATTAACTAAGCCCACATAGGTTTCTATCCGCCCGAAAGCGTCGAAGTGACTAATCAACCCTGAGCGGTGGAAGCGACACTGGATACGGGTGAAGGAGGCATCACGGAGGTAGTCCCATTGGCACCTGGGGCTGGTCCTAGCTCCTCAGGAGCCTCTTCTCCCTCGCTTCTGGCTTAATTGGCCTCCATCTCCAAGTGGTGCATGTCCAGGTGGTCATTCACTTCTTCGAGTTCCCTCTGCACATCATGGAGCTGGTTCTCCAAGACATCAATAGTGTTGTCTCAGATCTCCACCTGCTGCTCCAAGGTGGTAATGCGCTGGCTCAGCCTTTCCACCTGCAGATCCTTCTCCACTAACTCGGAGGATAAATCGACCACAAAATCTTCTCGACTGTCGAGAGTGAGCTTGGTGGTTTGAGCGATGTTAGCAAGGTGTGCCATAGCGTCGCTCTGAAGGGCCTGAAGGCGGTACATCGCACTCATGCACTGAACAGTGACCCTCCCAACCAAGTCAGGATACATTGCCCACACATCCTTCACATGGCTCACGCGGTTACACCACATGGGGTCATCCTTCTTCTCAGCAGGGAAGAGTCCCAAGGGGTGCATCACCATCTCTAGGGGATGATAGCCACAGAAAGTTGTCAGAGTCTTCATGGCTGCTGCTTCAACGGTGTCGTCTGTCCTTAATCCAATTGTTTCGGAATCAAGAGAACGCCAACCCGGCTGAAGGGGATGAGCCTCCAAAGTCAGCCAGACCCGACAACGAGGTACCCAATGCTCCTCATACAACTGCACTGTGTATAAAGGGGGCGTAGGGTAACCGACGGAGTTAAGCACTTCCCACAAGATGGAAGGAAAGCCATCACGAGAAAGGAAGTTAGAACTGAAACGGGTGTCTCCTCCACTGGCGGGGGTGGGTGAATTCATCTGCGGAAGGGTATCAAAGGTAAAGTGATGGTGGAAGGAATAAAATAAAAGAGCCTGAATGGGTTTAAAAGGAAGTGGGTTAGCTCAAGTTTTAATTCCCTTTTGTGTTTATAATGAATGCATGCTAGAAATAACGTCTCCTATCCAAATAATAGGATGCTCTTAGGGCATCCCTAAAAAGTCTAAGTACTGGCCCACGGGGCCTACTTAACTAGCCACCTATTTCTCCCTCTATGCCTAAGGCCTTTCGTCCTAGGTCTAGCGGTCTAGTCCTGACGATTCCTAGCAGTTTCTAGGAAAGTTTTAAATTTTGAAAATGGGATTCGTGGTTTATTGTCCTTCTCTGTGGTGAAATTTGCTCCGATACCAGCTGTGGTGGAACCACCCGAATTATTCCAGCTTAAGTGCGTAAGTCATGCCTCAGGGGCCGCAACACACTTAAATCGGAATAACTCATTAGTCCCTCAGATCTAGTCTGATAGAGCCACTTCACCAGGATCAAATTCCACAATCTCACTCGAAGGTGAGTCACAGAAGAAATACAATAAAACAGGAAACCTCAAATTAAGTACTGAATTATTACATAGATCGGAGTTTTTCAAGTAGCAAATAAGGGTTCTCGAAGTAAAATGCAGCGGATAATCGATGTCGTCGGTATCGAGGAAATGGGCAAGGCCTAGCCCACTACTCCTCGTGCTCCTCTCCTGCCGGAGCAACATCCCACTCGACCGTCCAACCCGGTGGCAGGGTGGTAGGCCAAGTCACACCGTCAACCATCTCCTGAATTGCACCTGCAAAAATTTTGCCACAAGCAAGGCTGAGTATACTAATACTCAGCTAGACTTACCCGGTGTGAGGAATCTACTCCTCTACCTCTAGACTATGCAGCTGTTTGGCTGAGGGGTTTGGTTTGCCAAAAGCACTAGATGTTTCTAAAATCCATTTTTAACTTTTCAAATTCTAGCATCATTATCTTAGCTACATTAGCTCCTTCTAAGCATACATGGTAACAAGCATTTTAGTTCAATCAACAAATTGTCTCATGTAACCTCATTTCACTTCTTACTCGATGTAGTACAAGGGGTCAAGCAGTCTCATTAGCTGCGAGAAGCAGATGATTCGAATCGAGTTTTAACCTTGCAAGGTAAACCTAAACACATGACATGTCAGGGTACTCCGTCCCCACACATGTCAACCGTCCCCATCGATTCCCCATTCGCGTCCAGGCCTTACCGCCTTGGCATACAATGCTCCACTGACCCCGGCTGCCGCCATGCAGTGACCGCACTTGTACCCACCATAGCTAGCATGGGAGACCCAGTCTCAGGTCGCATGAGGGATAAAGTCCGCGCCCGGCTTCACTCAGGTACTAGGTTTATCGGTTACCATATTTCACGACATGTGCTTAGTACGTTCAAAAGCTTGACTCAGGTATCCACACAGTAATCCTTAATTCCTTTTTCCCGTCTCATGGACAAGACATCCTCCCTGGATCCAAGTCCATAGACTAACATAGATCCCGTTATCAAGATGAATACAATCAATTCCTGACCTCGCGCGAGTGCTAGAAAAATCACTCGACTTCTACCGAGATCCTGATTAGCAAGCAGCTACTCGACCTAGCATACTAGTATTCATCTCAAAAAGGAATCCTAAGTTCATGTATCTAGAGGTTTCAAGCAACTCCTACACTTAAGTGCACATTACAAACCTACAAACATTAAGTGTAGTAAAATAGCATATATAAACGGTTATGCATAAAACCGGGGCTTGCCTTCAAAAGCTGATGCCGCGGGGAGATCCTCGATAGCAGCCTCGGGAGCTTGCTCCTGGTCTTCCTCTTGGTCAGATCCTTGCTCGGGGATGAGCACGTACTCTCCGTCAACTAGATTACAATCTAATGAATGCAATGCGTAAGATATATGCAGGATATGAAATGTGCATTAGTAATTTAAACTCTTGATGGTGTATGATCTACTTGAGTTAGATAGAACTAAATCTTGCTTATACGAGATTTTTGGTGGTACACTTGGTAAATTAAGTGGTGGGTTTATTCTTGGGGTTCCACTGAATTTTTTTAAGGTCTTTAGTGAGAATTGTCAAGAACTCAAGTTGGACTTATTGGAGTGAGGTTTATTTCTCCTTTCATTTTCTTTATTCTCCTTAAGTTTTTGGAGTGGGTTTGAACTACAAGTCACCTTAATAAATTTTCAAAAATTCTGCAAAAATTACAGTGGCTTGTTACTGGTGTGTAATTCTCTGTCGCAAAATTTGGGGTTCAAAAAGTGAATATTTTTCTCTAGACAAAATTACCAAATTTTAGGGCAGAAGGGGTGATTTGAATTACAACTATCATTTAATAGTGGGTAATTCTTTAAGACTTATTTTTGCTGGCATTTAGAGGCTATAACATGACTTGGTACAAATTTCTAGCCATTAATACTTATTAGTTATTTTACTAGGATTTTCTAAAGTTTCTAGCCAAAGGGGTGCTTTCTACTACCACTATATTTGAAAAATATCAAACAACAGATTTCTGATTTTTCCTAGCTTCTTCTTTACGCAAGAGCAATCATTCTGAAGTTTGTCATCTTTTTGCTTAAGGGAAGGGGTGTTGTGCATTATTTGGATTTAATGGCCCTTCTTACAAAATATTGACAATAGGTATTATTTTGCATCTTTCCAATGAGTTTGTATTTTTCTCTGGTGGCCTATCTCATTATTGGTCTAGCAAAATTTTATTTTACCCATTATTGCATTATTGTGGGGTTCTCATAATTTAATTGAACTATGGCTCATTATCATGTTCTATTTATTTACCCTACTTAAAATGATAGGCTGGGGTGTTCATTATTTTTGCAGTGAGGTTTTGGTGGTTACCAGTCCATTGGATTTTTATTATCAATTTTGGATCTGGTTTTATAGTTTTAATAATTGATTTCTAGTTGGAATAATACTAAATAAAACAATTTCCTTTGAATCTGATCTAGACTAGAGGTTCCTTTATTTTTCCTAGGTTCTTTGTTACTTAAGCAAACTAGGAAAAATAATTTCATCTACTGGTCATTAATTTCTAAGGCCTTTCTGATTTTCCTAGGGTTTGGGCAGAAATAGCTTTTAATGGATATTCACACTAAATTTATCAATACTGGGGTTCTTACTATTTTTAAACAGTGTTTAAGTGGGGTTTGAACATCTACAAATTTTCTTAGGATCAGCATAGGAATATAACTAATTTTCCTTAATTAAACAAGGTTTGGCCAGTTTCTGTCTTTAATTTTTAACTCTAAAAATTAGAACAGAAAGCATAGGGTTCAGTATTTTTACTTGGTAGTGCATAATATTTAGAATTTAGCAAAATTGGTTTGGCAATTTTTGGTTAAGTATTCATCAAGTTATGGATTTTCTAAGTTCTCTGTTCATTAAAAAGATTAAACAGAAATGATTAAATGGAAAACTACTTTGCAACCGGGTCCCTGGCGGGTGTTTTAAGTTTTCCTTACAGACTAGTCCCTGGGCTACTATTCAATTGAGTCACTGACATCTCAGAAAACCCCCTGGATTCTTCTAATCCTAACCCGAGGTCCTTTCCCCAACCTAAACAGTACCCGTGGCGGAAGAAAGAGCAGAGGGGCTTACTGGCGGCAAGATTGCTCCGGTGAGGTGGTCGAGGGTGTAGGGGAGGTCCTGAGGGTCATGGCGATGTTCGGGTCGCCGTCGGGGATGGTCGGAGTCGGCCGATCCGCGTGCGCAGGCGGGGGAGCTCGTCGGCGGCGAGGAATCCGGCCTATCCAGGGCACAATTGACCAATCAAACGGGTCAGGGAGCTTCACCAGGGGTCAAGGAAGGTGTGCGCGCGAGGAATTCAAGAATGGCTCACCGGAGAGCTTGGTCCACGCGTGCAGGCGGGCGGCCAAAGTCCGGTGAGGTCGATCTTTGCCCTCCGGCGAAGTTCTGCCAGGTCCAAGGGCTTGGAAAGCTTCACAGGCCAATGGCGAGGCTAACCGAAGCACTAGCACGACTTGGGGGTTACTGGAGTGGGCTGGCCACGGTGGCCGAAGCTCTGGCGGCGATGGCGAGCGGAAAAGAGCTCGCCGGAGCTAAGGAGGGGCGTTGGGCCGGCGATGGCGAGCACGGGGTGAAGTGAGGCGCGCCTGGGAAGGCTTTATAGGCGCGAGCGAGCACGGCCGAGGGCGGGGCTCTGACAAGCGCTCGGGGCGTGCGCGGCGAACGCCAGTGCGCGCTCTGGCGCCTGGCACAGCGTCGAGCACGAGGCAGCGCAGAGAGAGGTCGAGTTCAAGCGCAAATTGGCTCCAAATCTTTGAGATTTTGTCCATAATCCCATTGAGAGATCTCTTCCTCTCAGGTCCCTTTGTCGTTTATGTGTGGAGGCTAGTAAGTTTGGTTGACTGGATTAGGAGATAGAGAGGGGAGAAATCTAGTTTGTCTCACTGCCGCACACAGGGAGAAGATCACTAGTTTGACGTGTCCGAGGCACGCGTCGCAATGCCATCTTCTGGAACAAGACAAAGAGGTTAGTTGTGCACGTTTTTGTTAATCGGGCCATTAGGATTTGAGTTAGGGATCAAGGTGAACACGCCTGATCTTTGGCTCAAGGTCTGAAATTCAGAATTCTGAATTTTAGAATTTCCTAATGAACTCCCACTTGAGAGGCTTGTTTAGGGTTTTATTTAAATTGTTTTGGCCAAGCTTCCATAATCTTTGCTGTTGCTTATTTAGTGTACTTTAATGTTTATAATTGGCCCAAGTCATGATTTTATATTTTTCATACCCTTTCCCCTTTCTCTTGAATTTTGTTTATAGGGCTCAATTAGGGTTTTTATTGGGGTTGCACATTTTTGCCTTTTTGAAAAACCCATTTGTTTTGAACATGATACTTTTAAGTATAAGCTTAGTGGATCCTTTATTCTTAAGTGAATTTGATGTTCATGCTCAAATTGGTTCACATAAAATGATGGTTCTTGGGCTAGCATTTTTGAGAAAAAACCCTAGGTGACACTGGGGTGTCACACTATTTCCCTTTCAATCTCCCCTTTTTGGTGATTGATGCCAACACAAACCAAAGCAAATATAAAAGTGTATAATTGAACTAGTTTACATAAGGTAAGTGCAAAGGTTGCTTGGAATTTTGAAACCAATAATTATTTCAATAGATATGCATGGATGGTTTTCTTCTTAGTTAAAATTTTGGACCACGCTTGCACCACAAGTTTTGTTTTTGCAAATCCTTTGTAAAATTCTTTTCAAACATTTTGCAAACAGTCAAAGGTATATGAATAAGATTGAAGGAAGCATTTTCAGGATTTGAAATTTTCTCCCCTTGTCTCAAATGCTTTTCCCTTGACTTAAACAAAACTCCCCCTCAATAAAATTCTCCTCTTAGTGTTCAAGAGGGTTTTAATTTTTTTTGAAGATACTACTTTCTCCCCCTTTTGAACACAATAAGATATCAATTTGAAAACTTTATTTTTTAAAATTTGGTGGTGGTGCGGTCCTTTTGCTTTGGGCTCATACTTTCTCCCCCTTTGGCATGAATCGCCAAAAACGGATACTTGTGAGTGAAATACAAGCCCTTTAACTTTCTCCCCAATGGCAAATAAATAGAGATGAGTGAAGATTATACCAAAGTGGAGAACAATGCGGAATACCGGCAAATATCGATGGAGTTGAGTGGAAGCGCCTTCTTTGCCAAATACTCCATTTCCCTTTCAATTCTATGACTAAGCATAACAATACACTTGAAAACACATTAGTCATAGACATAAAAGAGATATGATCAAAGGTATATAAATGAGCTATGTGTGCAAAGAATCAATCAAAATTCCTAGAATCAAGAATATTTAGCTCATTCCTAAGTTTGGTGAAGGTTTTCTCATCTAAAGGCTTGGTAAAGATATCGGCCAATTGAACTTTGGTGTTTATATAGGCTATCTCGATATCCCCCCTTTGTTGGTGATCTCTCAAAAAGTGATACCGAATGGCTATGTGCTTAGTGCGGCTGTGTTCAACGGGATTATCCGCCATGCAGATTGCACTCTCATTATCACATAGGAGAGGGACTTTGCTAAATTTGTAGACATAGTCCCTAAGGGTTTGCCTCATCCAAAGCAATTGCGTGCAACAATGGCCTGCGGCAATGTACTCGGCTTCGACGGTAGAAAGAGCTACTGAGTTTTGTTTCTTTGAAGCCCAAGACACCAGGGATCTCCCTAGAAACTGATAAGTCCCTGATGTGCTCTTCCTATCAATTTTACACCCGGCCCAATCAGCATCAGAATATCCTAATAAATCAAAAGAGGATCCCTTGGGGTACCAAAGACCAAACTTAGGTGTTTGAACTAAATATCTCAAGATTCTCTTCATGGCCCTAAGGTGAACTTCCTTAGGATCGGCTTGGAACCTTGCACACATGCATACGGAAAGCATAATATCCAGTCGAGATGCACATAAATAGAATAAAGATCCTATATTCGACCGGTATACCTTTTGATCTACGGATTTACCTCCCGTGTCGAGGTCGAGATGCCCATTGGTTCCCATGGGTGTCTTGATGGGCTTGGCATCCTTCATTACAAACTTGGTGAGTATATCTTGAATGTACTTCGTTTGGCTGATGAAGGTGCCCTCTTGGAGTTGCTTCACTTGAAATCCTAGAAAATACTTCAACTCCCCCATCATAGACATCTCGAATTTTTGTATCATGATCCTACTAAACTCTTCACAAATAGATTTGTTAGTAGACCCAAATATGATATCATCAACATAAATTTGGCATACAAACAAATCATTCTCAATTGTCTTAGTAAAGAGAGTAGGATCGGCCTTGCTGACTTTGAAGCCATTAGCGATAAGAAAATCTCTTAGGCATTCATACCATGCTCTTGGGGCTTGCTTGAGCCCATAAAGCGCCTTAGAGAGTTTGTATACATGATTAGGATACTCACTATCTTCAAAGTCGGGAGGTTGTTCAACATAGACCTCTTCCTTGATTGGTCCATTGAGGAAGGCACTCTTCACGTCCATTTGGTAGAGCTTAAAGCCATGGTAAGTAGCATAGGCAAGTAATATACGAATTGATTTAAGCCTAGCTACAGGTGCATAGGTTTCACCAAAATCCAAACCTTTGACTTGTGAATACCCCTTGGCCACAAGTCGTGCCTTGTTCCTAGTCACCACACCATGCTCGTCTTGTTTGTTGCGGATGACCCACTTGGTTCCTATAACATTTTGGTTAGGACGTGGAACCAAATGCCATACCTCATTCCTTGTGAAATTGTTGAGCTCCCCTTGCATCGCCAACACCCAATCCGAATCTTGAAGTGCTTCCTCTACCCTGTGTGGCTCAATAGAGGAAACAAAAGAGTAATGTTCACAAAAATGAGCAACACGAGATCGAGTGGTTACCCCCTTATGAATATCATCGAGGATGGTGTTCACAGGGTGATCTCGTTGGATTGCTTGGTGGACTCTTGGGTGTGGCGGCCTTGGATCTTGTTCATCTTCCTTGTCTTGAACATTGGCATCTCCCCCTTGATCATTGTCCTCCTCTTCAGGTGGCTCATCTTCTTGATCTTCTCCTTCATCATCTTGAGCCTCATCCTCATCTTGAGTTGGTGGAGATGCTTGCATGGAGGAAGATGGTTGATCTTGTGCTTGTGTAGGCTCTTTGGATTCCTTAGGACACACATCCCCAATGGACATGTTCCTTAGCGCGACGCACGGAGCCTCTTCATCATCTAGTTCATCAAGATCAACTTGCTCTACTTGAGAGCCGTTAGTCTCATCAAACACAATATCACATGTGACTTCAACTAGTCCAGTGGACTTGTTAAAGACTCTATATGCCCTTGTGTTTGAGTCATAACCAAGTAAAAAGCCTTCTACAGCCTTAGGAGCAAATTTAGATTTTCTACCTCTTTTAACAAGAATAAAGCATTTGCTACCAAAGACTCTAAAATATGAAACATTGGGCTTTTTACCGGTGAGGAGTTCATAAGATGTCTTCTTGAGGATTCGGTGTAGATATAACCGGTTGATGGCGTAGCAAGCGGTGTTGACCGCCTCACCCAAAACCGATCCGAAGTATTGTACTCATCAAGCATGGTCCTTGCCATGTCCAATAGAGTTCTATTCTTCCTCTCCACTACACCATTTTGTTGTGGCGTGTAGGGAGAAGAGAACTCATGCTTGATGCCCTCCTCCTCAAGGAAGCCTTCAATTTGTGAATTCTTGAACTCTGTTCCGTTGTCGCTTCTTATTTTCTTGATCCTCAGCCGAACTCATTTTGAGCCTGTCTCAAGAATCCTTTCAAAGTCTCTTGGGTTTGAGATTTATCCTGTAAAAAGAATACCCAAGTGAAGTGAGAATAATCATCCACAATAACTAGACAGTACTTACTCCCGCCAATGCTTATGTAAGCTATCGGGCCGAATAGGTCCATGTGAAGGAGCTCGAGTGGCTTGTCAGTAGTCATGATATTCTTGTGTGGATGATGAACACCAACTTGCTTCCCTGCTTGGCATGCGCTACAAATCCTGTCTTTCTCAAAATGAACATTGGTTAGTCCCAAAATGTGCTCTCCCTTTAGAAGCTTGTGAAGATTCTTCATTCCAACGTGGGCTAGTCAGCGATGCCAGAGCCAACCCATGTTAGTCTTAGCAATTAAGCAAGTATCGAGTTCAGCTCTATTGAAATCAACTAAGTATAGCTGACCCTCTAATACTCCCTTAAAAGCTACTAAATTATCACTTCTTCTAAAGACAGTAACACCTGTATCCGTAAAAAGACAGTTGTAACCTATTTTGCATATTTGAGAAACAGAAAGCAAGTTGTAATCTAAAGAATCTACAAAAAAACATTGGAAATAGAATGGTCAGGTGATATAGCAATTTTACCCAATCCTTTGACCAAACCTTGATTTCCATCCCCGAATGTGATAGCTCTTTGGGGATCTTGGTTTTTCTCATAGGAGGAGAACATCCTTTTCTCCCCGGTCATGTGGTTTGTGCACCCGCTGTCGATAATCCAACTTGAGCCCCCGGATGCATAAACCTACAAAACAAATTTAGGCCTTGTTCTTAGGTACCCAAACGATCTTGGGTCCTTTTACATTAGAAACAAGCACCTTGGGTACCCAAACACAAGTCTTGGAGCCCTTGTGTTTGCCCCCAACATATTTGGCAACTACCTTGCCTGATTTGTTAGTAAGCACATAAGAAGCATCAAAAGTTTTGAATGAAACATTATGATCATTTGATGCAGTAGGAGATTTCTTTTCAGGCATTTTAACATGTGTAGAACGCCTAGAGCTAGATGCCTCATTCTTATAAATAAAAGCATGGTGAGAATGAGAATTCTTGGCATGAATTCTCCTAATCTTATCCTCAGGATAACCAGTAGGATACAAAATATAACCCTCATTATCCTGAGGCATGGGAGCTTTGCCCTTAACAAAATTGAACAATCTTTTAGGAGGGGCATTAAGCTTGACATTGTCTCCCTATTGGAAGCCAATGCCATCCTTAATGCCAGGGCGTCTCCCACTATAGAGCATGCTTCTAGCAAATTTAAAATTTTCATTTTCCAAGTCATGCTCATTGATTTTAGCAGTTAATGTAGCTATATGATCATTTTGTTGTTTAATTAAAGCAAGGTGATCATGAATAGCATCTACATCAACATCTCTACATCTAGTGCAAATAGAAACATGCTCAACGATAGATGTAGAGGGTTTGCAATCATTTAATTCAATAATCTTAGCATGTACAATGGCATTCTCATCTCTAAGATTGGAAATGGAAACATTGCAAACATCTAATTCCTTAGCCTTGGCAATTAATTTTTCATTCTCAAACTTAAGGCTAGCAAGAGAGGCATTCAATTTTTCAATCTTAGCAATTAGGCTAACATTATCATTTCTAAGATTGGTAATTGAATCATCACAAATATTTGACTTCTCAACCTTAGCAATCAAATTTGCATTCTCAATTCTAAGGTTGGAGATAGTGCCATGGCAAGTACTTAGCTCACTAGTTAATTTTTTATTTTTCTCTACCTCCTGAGCATAAGCATTTTTAGTCTTAACATGCTTTTTGTTTTCCTTAATAAGGAAGTCCTCTTGGCTATCCAAGATTCATCCTTCTCATGAATAACACTAATCAATTCATTTAATTTCTCTTTTTGTTGCATGTTAAGATTGGCAAAAAGAGTAAGCAAGTTGTCCACATCATCACTAGAATTATCCTCATCACTAGAAGTTGCATATTTAGTGGAGGACCTTGATTTTACCTTCTTCTTCTTGCCGTCCTTTGCCATGAGGCACTTGTGGCCGACGTTGGGAAAGAGGAGACCTTTGTTGATGGCGATGTTGGCGGCGTCCTCGTCGTCGGAGGAGTCGGTGGAGCTCTCGTTGGAGTCCCCGGCAAACATGCGCATCGCCACCCTTCTTCTTGTAATACTTCTTCTTCTCCTTCTTCTTCCCCCTCTTGTTGTTATCCCTGTCACTATCACTAGACAATGGACATTTAGCGATAAAATGACCGGGCTTACCACACTTGTAGCATACTTTCTTGGAGCGGGGCTTGTAGTCCTTCCCCCTCCTTTGCTTGAGGATTTGACGGAAGCTCTTGATGATGAGCGCCATCTCCTCATTGTCGAGCTTGGAGGCGTTGATGGGGACCCTACTTGGTGTAGAGTCTTCTTTCTTCTCTTCCGTCGCCTTGAATGCATCGGGTTGTGCCTCGGGTGTGGAGGAGGCGCCTTGCTCGATGATTTTCTTGGAGCCTTTGATCATTAGTTCAAAGCTCACAAATTTTCCTAACACTTCCTCAGGAGACATTAGTTTATATCTTGGATCACCATGAATTAATTGAACTTGAGTGGGGTTAAGAAATACGAGTGATCTAAGAATAACCTTGACCATTTCATGGTCATCCCACTTGGTGCTCCCGAGGTTGCGCACTTGGTTCACCAAGGTTTTGAGGTGGTTGTACATTGCTTGTGGGTCTTCTCCTTGGTTGAGCATAAAACGACCGAGCTCCCCCTCGATCATTTCTCTCTTGGTGATCTTGGTCACCTCATCTCCCTCGTGCACAGTATTGAGTACGTCCCAAATTTCTTTGGTGCTCTTCAACCCTTGCACCTTGTTATACTCCTCTCGACTTAGAGAGGCGAGGAGTATAGTGGTGGCTTGGGAGTTGAAGTGCCGGATTTGGGCAACTTCGTTCGAATCATAGTCTTCATCCCCTACGGATGGTACCTGTACTCCCAACTCAACAACATCCCAAATACTAGTGTGGAGTGAGGTTAGGTGATTCCTCATTTTATCACTCCACATGTTATAATCTTCACCGTAAAAAACCGGTGGTTTGCCTAATGGGACGGAAAGTAAAGGACTATGCTTAGAAATGCGAGGATAGCGTAGGGGGATCTTACTAAACTTCTTGCGCTCATGGCGCTTAGAAGTTACGGACGGCGCGTCGGAGCCGGAGGTGGATGGCGACGATGAGTCGGTCTCGTAGTAGACCACCTTCTTCATCTTCTTTTTCTTCTCGCCACTCCGATGCGACTTGTGAGGAGGTGATTCCTCCTTCTTCTTGTTGTGGGACTCTCCCGATGGAGCCTTCCCGTGGCTTGTGGCAGACTTCTCGCCAGTCACCATCTCCTTCTTTGCGTGTTCTCCCGACATCACTTCGAGCGGTTAAGCTCTAATGAAGCATCGGGCTCTGATACCAATTGAAAGTCGCCTATAGGGGGGTGAATAGGCGGAATCTGAAAATTATAAACTTAAGCACAACTACAAGCCGAGGTTAGCGTTAGAAATATAATCGAGTCCGAAAGAGAGGGCAAAAACAAATCACAAGCAAATGAAGAGTGAGACGCGGTGATTTGTTTTACCGAGGTTCGGTTCTTGCAAACCTACTCCCCGTTGAGGTGGTCACGAAGACTGGGTCTCTTTCAACCCTTTCCCTCTCTCAAACGGTCACCTATACCAAGTGAGCTTCTCTTCTCAATCAATCAGGACACCAAGTCCCCACAAGGATCACCACACAATTGGTGTCTCTTGCCTTGATTACAATTGAGTTGGGATCAAGAAAGAAAGGAGAAGAAAAGCAATCCAAGCGCAAGAACTCAAAAGAACACAAATGTCACTCTCTCTAGTCACTATTTGATTGGAATGAACTTTGGACTTGGGAGTGGATTTGATCTCTTGTTTGTGTCTTGGAGTGAAGTCTAGAGCTCTTGTATTGAATGCAAATGGCTGAAACTTGGATGCATTGAAGTGTGGTGGTTGGGGGTATTTATAGCCCCAACCACCAATATGGCCATTGGTGAAGGCTTCTGTCGTATGGCGCACCGGATAGTCCGGTGCGCCACCGGACACTGTCCGATGCGCCAGCCACGTCACCAGGCCGTTGGGTTCCGACCGTTGGAGCTTTGCCAAGTGGGGCCACCGGACAGTCCGGTGGTGCACCGGATAGGTCCTGTTCACTAACCGGTGCGCCTTCTGGTGCCTGCTCTGACTTCTGCGTGCGTAGGCGTGCACTGTTTGCTTTTACTGTTCCTTGCAGACGACCGTTGGCGCGAAGTAGCCGTTGCTCCGCTGGCACACCGGACAGTCCGGTGTTACACTGGACAGTCCAGTGAATTATAGCGGAGCGGCTTCCCCAAATTCCCGAGACTGACAAGTTCGAGTGAATCCTCCCTGGTGCACCGGATATTGTCTGGTGGTGCACCGGACACTGTCCGGTGGCACACCGGATAGTCCGGTGCGCCAGACTAGGGCTGCCTTCGGTTTAACTTTGCTCCTTTGTTTTGAACCCTTTCTTTTATCTTTGTATTGGTTTGTTGTGAACCTTAGGCACCTGTAGAACATGTATTCTAGAGCAAACTAGTTATTCCAATGATTTGTGTTGGGCAATTCAACCACCAAAACTCATTTGGAAAAGTTTGACCCTATTTCCCTTTCATAGTGCATTTAAGAGAACGAGATTGAATGCACATTTAGCTAATTGAAGTCCAATAAAGAATCTATTCTTCACATAGGTAGAATATGATAATTTAGATTAAATAACAATTGATGGGAACTATATTTGATTTAAGAAGATGAGTTCTCATACCTTTGCTTTACCTTTCTTCTTTTGGGTGAAGAGCAACCCTTGAGGCTTGTGGCTTGCACTTACTTTCTTGTCGATTTTCATAAGTAAGCTCAAGAGATATGTCATTAGTAACATAAGCACTAGTTTCCCTTTTTGTAATCATTTTTTATAAGGAATGAAAAGTGAATTACTAAAGCATGGAAACTTTAAGACTAGATTATTCCATGATGTATGCTCAGTTTTAACTTATAAAACAAGCATAGTTAATTCCTTAAGATTATGGGAATAAATCTAATTCATAACATGGAGAGCGATGAATGTAGAAGAATCATATCCAATTTAAGCAAGAAGCACAACAACATAAGTCATTGGATTGATTTTTCTTTTTTATGTTAGATTACGCACTTCCAAAGAGAAACTTATTTTCTACAAGTGAGACTACTAGGGTGTCACACCCGGTTTTAGAAGGTAAACCGAATGCGAACCATGTACGTGCCAGGATCAGTAATTCACGTACACAGCGATTACATAAATGACTCATCATAGCACAATGCTTCGAATTACAATAAAGAGTAAGTAATAATATTACAGACTAGAGCCATTTACATAATATAAATCAAAGTACAAAGAATCGAAACATAGCCAACATAAACAACCCACCACAGGCAGCTGGCTGGGGGAGGTCGCTAGCCTAATCCTCGAACTCGTCGACGTCCTAGAACTCCTGGAGATCCGCCTCGACACCTTCTTCTTTACCTGAGCATAGATTGCACCAAAGGCAAACTGGTGTTTTGTGAAAGCAAGGGTGAGTACACATCAACGTACTCAGCAAATGTCCCGTTTGGCTGAAGTGGACTAGCTTTATGTGGGGTTAGGGTCAAGTAGTTGCTTTTAGTTGATCAGGTAAATATTACTAGTAGATAGCCAGGTTTTAACATTAACCCAAGTTGTTAACCCAAAAGTACCCTTTCCAAACGGAAAGAATACCACTTACCATTACCATAATCATAATCAAAACCATCATCCTCATCACCACCTGTAAACCAACCATCTCTGATCAAAGTATCTCTAATCAATGGAGCTCCCTTGGCCGCTCATAACTGCGAGCACGGCTGATATATCAGTTTCATAACACTCTGCAGAGGTTGCGCACTTTACCCACAAGTCGTGATTCCCTTTCTGCCCGGAGAGACCTACTCCCCATTGACCACTACCTAGGTGGCCTGGCAGGGCATCATTATGTAGCCTTTATAAAGATTCCCCGAGGCTGTAGCCGCCTGTTAGGTTTCCTAAATGCACCGCACTCCTCCCCAATGTTAGAAAGTTAGGCATTTTTAGTTTTAATTTAATCCAGAAAAACAGTGCGATATATGTGATGACATGTATGTGCATGTGTGTATAGCTACTCGCATAAGCAGTAAATAGCAATAAAACATGCACAAATACGAAGAATAGAGTGTACCCAGCGGAGGGACCGATGCTCAAGGCATCAGTGGCTCCATTCACACGAGTCATCTCGTGTGTTTGTTCGATGTAGCCGTACGAAGTCGATGCAGGAAGGTGTACGCAGTGCAGTCCCTCGAACGGTCGCCGGGAAGAAGACGAAGCAGATCACGCGAGCAGTCGCGAAGACGCTCCCCAAAAATCTGATCGCCCGCACACCCGTGCAAGTGTATCTCTGCGGTCGGTGATTTCGGAGGCCTGCTCTCCCACTCTCTCTGTGCTCGCAGAAGGTGGGACGGGAATGTGTTGCTTGCAATTCGCGTGAGGTGATTCGCGTAACTGGAAGAGCCCTCCCCTCTCCATTCTTATAGGCAGTCAGAAGGAGGGAGAAGAACAACGGACAGAAACGGTCGCGCATTAGAACTGGAAACTGACGACCGTTACTAGCCATAATCGTCAGTAAACGGACGGTTATTATGACGGTCATCACTCCAGGCAAAATGCGCAACCGTTTGAAAGGAATATTCGGACCAAGGTCCGATCTACCACGAGCCACGAGCCACGGCCACGGCCACGGCCACGGCCACGGCCCGGCCCGGCCGGCCGGTGGCGGCGGCGGCGGCGCGCGCGCGCGTGTGGCAGTCCTTCATCCTTTTCTCAACTTCTCAATAGATGCACCAATGGTCCACCTATTTAAGTTGATTGATTTGTCCTTTGAACTTCCAATATGGTACTAAATAATTAGTACACCATAGCATTAAAGTGGGCCATTAGCATTGACTATTATTGAATATTAATTTGGGCCAAGCCCATATTAATCCAACAATCCCCACCAAATGCTAAGTCACACTAAAAAGCTCTCATCATCTCAAACGTTTGATATACTGGTGTTTCGATGGAGACTATTAAGTTGAACATCCACCTAGAACTTAGACTACACTTGACCACAACTGCACAATGGACTAGGCCTTGAATTGGCAGTTTTGCGTGGAATGAGTTTCATCTAAACTCTTTACCAGTACTAGATTGCTGAACGCATCCCCTCTGGTTGGAGCATATAAGTCAAACTCCATAGCCTTTCATGGGTATCTAGAAACCACCCAGATCTCATAAACTGTGACTAGCAGTTAACCCATATAGGTATGTTCCTCTAAAGATGTTCTGTAGGACAACATCTTTGCTTCATAAAGCCACTTGGAACATATTAAGGTGTAAACACCAACCTACCTTACAGTAAGGAAAGATATGCATCTGAAATGAGCCTTATTAAGGGTCTTTCCTCTCAGTCTACCACTAGCTTGTTTCACCATTCTAATTCACGGGATCTCCGATCACATAGAATAGGTTACCACTATGATAAACTTTAGGTGGGTCTCATGCCCATCTCACTTGATGCACTATCTATCACACTACGTGATAGTCCCTTAGTAAATTGATCTGCCAGATTTTTAGACGTATGGACATAATCCAACGCTATTACTCCGAAGTTTCTCAATTTCCTGACAGATTTCAAACGCCTCTTTATGTGCCTTGTCGACTTCATATTATCCTTAGAACTGTTTATCTTAATTATCACAGTCTGATTATCACAGTTCATGGAAATAGCCGGCACAGGTTTTTCAACCACCGGTAAATCCATAAGGAGTTCACGAAGCCACTCAGCCTCAACTGAAGCGGTATCTAATGCTGTGAGTTCTGCTTCCATAGTCGACCTCGTTAAGATGGTCTGCTTGCAAGACTTCCATGAAACAGCACCACCTCCAAGTGAAAACACATATCCACTTGTGGCATATATCTCATCAGCATCAGATATCCAGTTTGCATCACAATAACCCTCCAGTACTGTTGGGTACCCGGTATAATGGATGCCTAAACTCATAGTACCCTTTAGATAGCGCAAAACTCTCTCAAGAGCACGCCAGTGATCATCTCCCGGATTTGAAACAAATCGACTAAGTTTGCTCACAGCAAATGAGATGTCAGGCCTCGTAGCGCTAGCTAAGTACATGAGTGAACCAATTATTTGGGAATATCTCAATTGATCCCTAGCTATCCTTCGATTTTTCTTTAATAGCTTACTAGGATCATAAGGCGTTGGAGCAGGTTCACATTCGCTAAAACCAAAGCGACTCAAAACCTTTTCCACATAATGGGATTGCACAAGTGTGATCCCACTAATGCCTTCTCTCAGTAGCTTAATGTTAAGAATAACATCAGCTTCTCCCAAGTCTTTCATTTCAAAATTATTAGACAGAAAGTCTTTTGTCTCTTTAATCACATCAAGACTCGTCCCCAAGATTAGAATGTCATCAACATATAGGCATAAAATTACTCCCTCGCCCCCACCATACCGATAGTATACACACTTGTCTGCTTCGTTCACAACAAAACCGGCAGATGTCAAAGTTCTATCGAACTTTTCATGCCATTGCTTAGGTGCTTGTTTTAGGCCATATAACGATTTCAATAATTTACACACCATGCCTTCTTGACCGTTTGCTACAAATCCAGTTGGCTGCTCCATGTAAATTTCCTCATCTAGCTCTCCATTTAGGAATGCTGTCTTAACATCCATTTGATGGACGAGTAGACCATGAGAGGCAGCCAAAGAAAGTAGCACACGAATTGTGGTCAATCGAGCCACAGGTGAATAAGTATCAAAGAAATCCTCACCTTCCTTCTGTGAATAGCCTTTAATTACAAGCCTCGCCTTGTACCTTTCAATAGTACCATCAGGCCTAAGTTTTTTCTTGAACACCCATTTACTTCCAATGGGCTTACACCCATAAGGACGCTCAACTACCTCCCAAGTTGCATTAGACATAATAGAATCCATCTCACTCCTTATTGCTTCCTTCCAAAAGTCAGCATCAGGAGAGGAATATGCCTCTTCAATGGTACTTGGTGTGTCATCCACAAGATATACAATGTAATCATCACCAAAGGACTTTGCAATCCTTGGTCTCTTACTCTTTCGAGTTGATACATTGTCATTTTCCACATGATTATGTATATGGGATTCCTCAGTGTGTTCTACCGGAATAAAATGCTCATGGGGTATCGTTGGTTCATCATTAGACGTATCATGTGTAGCTTTCATGGGAAATTTGTCCTCAAAAAACGTAGCATCTCTGGACTCCATAATTGTACCAACCAACATGTCCGGTACTCCAGAGTTTATAATTAAAAACCTATATCCAATGCTGTGGAAAGCATACCCAAGGAAAACACAATCAACAGTTTTCGGTCCTAATTTGCGCTTCTTGTTAATTGGCACATTCACTTTAGCCAAACAACCCCAGGTGCGCAAATAGGAGATATTTAATTTCTTCTTTTCCCATTCCTCGAATGGTGTGATTTCTTTGTTCTTTGTGGGAACTTTATTCAGGACATGACACGCCGTCAAGATCGCCTCACCCCACCATTCCTTAGATAGCCCTGAAGTCTCTAACATGGCGTTAACCAAATCAGTTAGAGTACGGTTCTTTCTTTCAGCAACCCCATTGGATTGTGGTGAGTATGGCGGTGTCCTCTCATGAATAATACCATGTTCCACACAAAAATCAGAAAAATCACCCGAAAAATATTCTCCACCACGATCAGACCTTAACCGTTTAATTTTCCTCTCGAGTTGATTTTCAACTTCAGCTTTGTAGGTCTTAAAATAATGCAAAGCTTCATCTTTTGATTTTAAGAGATACACATAACAAAATCTAGTAGAGTCATCGATAAAAGTAATAAAATATCGCTTGCCTCCTTTAGTCAATATTCCGTTCATCTCACATAAATCGGAATGTATTAAGTCTAGTGGTGCCAAATTCCTCGCCTCCGCAGCCTTGTGAGGTTTGCGAGGTTGCTTAGATTGCACGCACACCTGGCACTTAGAACCTTTGACTAAATCAAATTTCGGGATTAAATTTAAATCTGCTAACCGCGAAACACAACCAAAATTGATATGACAAAGTCGTGAATGCCAAATATACGACTCATTCGAAACAACATTGTTCACAGACTTATTACACGCATCATGCAAAGATAAGCGGAACAAGCCTCCGCTGTCATAGCCTTTTCCAACAAACGTTCCATACTTAGACAGTATACATTTATTAGACTCAAAGACAATTTTGTAGCCATCTCGGCACAATTGAGAGCCACTAACTAGATTCTTTTTGATGGAGGGGACATGCTGCACGTTCTTCAATAGCACCGTCTTTCCCGAAGTAAACTTCAGAATGACTGTACCAACACCAAGAACACGCGCATGTGATCCGTTCCCCGTCAGCAAGGCTCCAGTCCCTTTGCACTGATAAGAAGAAAATAAAGAAATATCAGCACACACATGAATATTAGCACCGGTATCAGCCCACCACTCAGGGGATTGACACACTGAAAGAACAGTAGGTAAAAGATTACCATACCCCGATGTTCCTTCTGCAGTCTCGCTAACAACCATGTTTACTGTTTTCTTCTCTTGAGCTGGTTTTTTCTCTTGCTTAAATTTGCGGTCTGGACAAGCGCTTGCCCAATGATCAGTACTCCCGCAAACAAAGCAACCAGCTCCTTTGTTCTTCTTTTTGAACGAGGCTGCCTGCTTGGGCTTCGTGGCATTCTGTTGCTTGTTTTTCTTTTTAATATTATGTGGTGCATTGGAGTTCTTCTTTTGTACCATATTGGCACTAGAAGTCTCAACTCCTTTTCCACGAGTGTCTTTTGCTCTCGCCCTCTCCTCAACATCAAGAGAACCAATAAGCTCAGCCACGCTAAACTCTTGTCTCTTATGTTTTAGAGTGGTAGCAAAATCCGTCCAAGAAGGTGGCAGTTTAGCGATAATACCGCCGGCCACGAACTTGTCAGGCAAGACACATGGGAATTGTTCGAGTTCTTTAGCCAGTGCCTATATTTCATGAGCCTGTTCAACTACAGGACGATTTTCCACCATCTTATAGTCAAACAGCTGCTCCATGATGTACAGCTCGCTACCAACATCAGAAACACCAAACTTCTCATCTAATGCATCCCATAACTCTTTTGCAGATGTGCACGTTAGATAAGAATCAACATACTTGTTGGCAAGAGCGCCAATCACGGCGCCTCGAAACAGGTTATCGGCAACGTCGAACATTCTCTCCTCTTCAGGAGTGAACTGTTCGGGTTTCCCCTGTGCGGCGTGATAGCAGTTCATTGCGGTCAACCACAGTATCATCTTACTACGCCATCTCTTGTAAAATGTCCCATCAAAAGGTTCACTTGGTTTTAACGCAGCAGCAAAACCACTAACAGAAAAATGCCTAATATCAGATTTTTGGATTGTTAGAAAGTTAGGCATTTTTAGTTTTAATTTAATCCAGAAAAACAGTGCGATATATGTGATGACATGTATGTGCATGTGTGTATAGCTACTCGCATAAGCAGTAAATAGCAATAAAACATGCACAAATACGAAGAATAGAGTGTACCCAGCGGAGGGACCGATGCTCAAGGCATCAGTGGCTCCATTCACACGAGTCATCTCGTGTGTTTGTTTGATGTAGCCGTACGAAGTCGATGCAGGAAGGTGTACGCAGTGCAGTCCCTCGAACGGTCGCCGGGAAGAAGACGAAGCAGATCACGCGAGCAGTCGCGAAGACGCTCCCCAAAAATCTGATCGCCCGCACACCCGTGCAAGTGTATCTCTGCGGTCGGTGATTTCGGAGGCCTGCTCTCCCACTCTCTCTGTGCTCGCAGAAGGTGGGACGGGAATGTGTTGCTTGCAATTCGCGTGAGGTGATTCGCGTAACTGGAAGAGCCCTCCCCTCTCCATTCTTATAGGCAGTCAGAAGGAGGGAGAAGAACAACGGACAGAAACGGTCGCGCATTAGAACTGGAAACTGACGACCGTTACTAGCCATAATCGTCAGTAAACGGACAGTTATTATGACGGTCATCACTCCAGGCAAAATGCGCAACCGTTTGAAAGGAATATTCGGACCAAGGTCCGATCTACCACGAGCCACGAGCCACGAGCCACGAGCCACGAGCCACGAGCCACGAGCCACGAGCCACGGCCCGGCCCGGCCCGGCCGGCCGGCGGCGGCGGCGGCGGCGCGCGCGCGCGCGTGTGGCAGTCCTTCATCCTTTTCTCAACTTCTCAATAGATGCACCAATGGTCCACCTATTTAAGTTGATTGATTTGTCCTTTGAACTTCTAATATGGTACTAAATAATTAGTACACCATAGCATTAAAGTGGGCCATTAGCATTGACTATTATTGAATATTAATTTGGGCCAAGCCCATATTAATCCAACACCCAAGGGGCGAACCAACCTTGGCAGAGCGAGCCGCATACATCGAGCCCCATTGACGGCACGACGGCGAAGCGAACTACACCCGAGTTCCTCTAATTATTTAGCTAAGGGTGTCCCATTCCACCCTCATGGTTGCACTATTTTCCCGGGCGGTCATCCAACGAACAGGTCCTTACGGAGAGGCACTCGAGAAACCGCTCGAGCCCCCTAAAGTATCACCAATCCAACATCATAATCATAATGACAACATTGTATCATAAGTGTTCACATCATGTTCATTGATTAAAGTAAAGCAATAGCATGAAGCTAACCATAGTAACCCAAAAGGTAATCAAGGACAAGGTAAATAGAAAGCTAGTCAATCCTTAGGTTGTTCATAGTATGCGGGACAGTGAATTATAAAGTAAATGGGACATAATGGGTCAGAAGACACTTGCCTTCACCAAACAGATGCTCAGGGTCTTCAACTTTATAGAACTCGATGAGTTTGATCTCTTGGTCGCCGAAGCTTGACTGTCGATTCCTCGAAGCTCGGAAACGAGCCGCGATCTAATCGCAACGCGAAGCGAAGACGAAGAGGCACAAGCAAACAAACATATACATATACATAAGAATATTACACCATACAATATAAAATGTTATAAAAGTGAGCAATATAAAATAGATAGCGCTTCTACGGTTATGCGAGGAAAAGAACCGTGATAGTCGAAGCTAGGGTCGAGAAGTTATAACATTTACACTACAAAGTATTAGTTAGAACATTTAATTCGACGCAATCACATTAATTGACATCAATTGTAGATTAAAACTACTATATAGTTATAACTAACTTACTAGTTTAATAGTGGACGATTAAATAGTTAATTAACTGCCATGAGTGATTATAAGCAAACGACTTAACCTCACACGCAGATAACATGCGATACGCGCGAACGTCAAGCGACAACGCGTGTGGACAGCCCGCGCGACACTCGCGAACGACACGCGCGAAATAACACGTGCAACATGCGCGAGCAACACGCGGTGAGACGCGCGACACACGCGAAAGGCGCGTGACAAACACATAATTAACATTATAAACTTGATTCGATTGAGTTGTTAATTGATTGACCGACAAATAAATAGGAAATCACTTATTTAACATTAACGAAGTGACACAACGATTTTATTAAAGTGTGTGAATAGCGACTCACGCTAACAACGCGACGATATGCTAGAATCGCTAATCGATACCGCATTCCTATTAAATTAGAATGTCATTTTTTTAACCATTAGACAAGCAAACAATACACTAGTTAGCCAAAACCTGTGATGCGACAACATACTATTATTAACGTGCATTTGGCATGATTGCGAAGTTATCACAATTAGAACATGATCAGATGTATCTGTTATGCATACACATTGAATACGTACTCGTTCACGATTCGATACGATGGGATCTCACGTGGCCACAATCCATGTCACCCACGAATCAGTCCTGCGCGACGCGCAAGGGCGCGAGTGGCTGTGTCGGGGCTGCTCGAGCCGCGCTGGCCACGCGAGGGCGCTGTGAGCCATGCCGAGGCCACTCCTAGGCGAGCCGTGGGCACGCAGGCCGCGTCGCGCACGAGGGGAGCTCGACCAAGCTAGGCACCAGGGGCGAACCGGCTAGGGAGGACGCGACTAGGCCACCGCGTAGGCCAGAGGCCGCGCAGGCTAGCCGCGAGCCGCCAAGCTGGCCGCACCGAGCCGTTGGGGGCCGCGAGCCTGCGCGTCGGGGCTGCTTGCGCGCCGGGGGCGCATCCGCACGCCGCCGGGCCGGGGCTGCGCTGGCTGCGCCGCAGGCCGCACCGGGTAGGCTGCTGCGCTAGGCCGCCGCGCCGAGCCGCCGCGCTGGCTGCACCGCGCGCCATGCCCACGCGCGCCTGGCCGAGGAGGTTCGTCCGGGGGTGGCCGCCGCGCGCGCCGCGCAGGTTGGCCACGCCGAGGCTGCGCGCCGAGGATGTGAGCCACCGGGCTGGTTGGCCACGGACCACCACGCCGGGCCGCCGTGACGCCGCGTAGGGAGCTCGACCGCACAGCATTGCCTCCGCAACGGGCTCGGCGAGGGGCGATCGAGATTTGTGCGTGTCCAGGAAAAACTGTGAGACGAGGGAGAGAGGGAGGAGGAGGGCGCTGCACGCGTCCAGCCAGGGAGAGGGGAGGTGGCATGAGGTGAGGGAGAAGGGGCGGGGGTAGGCAGTTCAGCAGGGGCACGACGTGGGCGCCGGAGGGAGCGGCCAAGTGGTTGGAGAAGGGCGGCGGCGACGGCTGGCTGGAGCGCTCTCGCGCGCGCGAACTGGGCCACAGGTGGGCCATGCACGGCTGCTGGGGCACCCCCGCGGCGTGGGCTGGCCAGGGGAGGGGGCAGGAGCTGGGCCGCGAAGTCGAGCGTGGGAACGGGCCGCGCGATGAGGGGCACGCTGGGCTGGCGCTGCTGGGCCGCAGGGGCGCGGAGTGGGCCGCGGGCAGGCCGGGGGGAAGGTGTTGGGTCACGGGGGAGGTTGGGCCGACGCAGGCCGAGAGGGGAAGGTGGGCTTCTTTGTTGTTTTTTCCATTTTGCTATTTTCTCTTCCTTTTTATTCCTATTCAAATCTAAATATAGTATTTGAACCAGAGATTTAAATATATTTAATGAGTTTGAATTGATGCACGAACACAACAATTCGACATAAGAAAAACTTGACATGATATGCAACAATCAAGGATTCTTTTTTTATGGTTTCATTTTACTAGGCTTACAGATATATAAAACAAAATAACTTCTCCATTTTTAGGAAAAAAGAGAAGAAAAGCAAAGAACTGAGAGGGTAACACCTGAATTTGGTGGATTTTAGAAAAGAAATTTTATACCCCCAAATTCAGGCTGTTACAAATCTAACCCTCTTAACAGAATCTCGCCCTCGAGATTCAAGAAGAAGCTAGCAAGAAAACGAGGTTGGTTCATAAGCAAGAAAATGAGGTTGGTTCATAGGCTGTTCATGACTTTCTTGAGTTGACTTTGACTCTACAAGCTTAACTTGGGGATTGGTTTGCTTTGACTTTCAGGCGTTCACAACCAATTGATGCAATCCTTGAGGATCCCTTGGACTTGTGGGTTAGGACCCACACACGCTTTCGCCGCACCCTCTGATTTTGTTGGTTGATGTTGATCGCATTGTCTTCATTAGGGTTAGCGGCTAACCCCCTTAACAGGAGCGTTGATACGCACTTGATGAAGATGTTGCCGACCCTAATCTTGACTGATTAAGAGAGGTTGCAGGATGCCAACCAGACAGGTGCAAAAGGGAAGAGTATAGATAGAAAAGGGTAAGCATAGATGGCTTAAAGAGAGAGAAGGTAGAGCACCTAGCTACCTAACTATATGGCACTCAACTAGTAAACTGGTGTTATTGTGGACCAAGGGCCACAACACATCAACACTCATCACAAAGAAGCAAATCAGTCATCACACAAAGACAAACAGCACAAGCATACAACAACAAACATTCTGTTGCTACATGTTCCTTCTAATTAAATGGTGGTCTTTCTTGAAAAGGGAATAACTACTATCTAAGGTTGTTGAAGGACAAGGAGAAGAACAAGATGTGCAGAACAGGGACACGAGCACCATAAAGAATGGAGTTAAAACAAGCATTGTAAGCGATCAACAAAAGGATACGACCAAGGGCATAATGGGTAGAACAACACTCTCGGGTTGAGATAGAAAAGGGGAGATTTCCAAAAGCAGACCTTAGATAGGTATCAAGTCAAGATCTAGTGATTACAAGGGTAAGGGGTATATCAAACAAACGCTATGACTGGCAACACGGTAAAGGAAAAGGGAATGACCAAGAGCGGGTAGGTAAGACAACACTCTTGAACTAGAACAAGGGAGGGGCTTTAAAATGCGGGGATGAGATAAGCATCAAGGTAAAGATAAGGGATGACAAGGGTTAAGGTGATAACGGACAAACACCCAACCAAAAATTTATTTTAGACCAGAACTTGCAAGGTGTCAAGAAGGGGGAGCAATCAATGGTGAATAGGTGAGGCATTATCCTCAAACACGGATGGAAAAGAGGAGGCTTCAAAGGATATGTTCGAGATAAGTAGGAGGGTAAGGACATAGATATCACGAGGGTTTTAACGGTAATAACGGACAAAGATGTAGGATAGGAGGTAAATAAGCATAAGACAAAAGATATTAGTACCATAAAGGATGGAGTTAAGATAGGACCTGCAAATGAAAAAAAGAGAGGGTACGTCCAAGGGCCGGATAGGTAAACTGCCACTCTCAAATTGAGATGAAAGAGAGGAGTTTTTTTTAAGAGCAAGAATAAAGATAAGTGTCAAGGCAAGACCGATGGATGACAAGGTAATGGTGATAGCAAATAAAACACACAGCAAAGGATGGAATTAAGACAAGACTTGTAAGGCGACAAGAATTGAAAAGAAATCAAGGGAGAGATGGGTAACTCACAGCTCTTAAACTAGGTTGAAAGAAAGGGGAAGCTTTTAAAGGATAAGTTCAAAGTAAACATTTAGGTGGTAGGCCTCAATATCACAATGGTCAAAGGCGATAATAGACAAAGGCATAATGGAAAAGACGAAAGCACAGAAGAGCTAGTGGTATAAGTACAACAAAGAATGGAGGTATGTCAAGGCTTACGCGGTAAAGAATAGGATATAGCCAAGGATGGGATAAGTAAAACATAGCTCTCGAATTGAGATCGAAAAGAGGGGATTTCAACAAGTAGACCTAAGATAAGTATTAAGGAAAGATCTATAGATTACAAAGGTAAGGATGATATCAAACAAAAGCTCAACCAAGGATGAAGTTAAGGTGAGACAAGATTGCAAAGCGACAAAGGGAAAGGAAACGAACAAGAGCGGGATAGGGAAAACAATACTCTCGGATTGAAATGGAATAAGTGAGGCTAAGACAAATAGGTAAACATCATGGTAAATATGGAGAGAGGTCAAGGGTCAAAGGTGATAATAGGCAAGGATATAAAGGAAAAGGTAAATGTGCATAAAAACCAGGAATCTAGGTACAACCAAGAATAAAGTTAAGATAAGTCTTGCAAGTGGTAAAGTATAGGATATAACCACGGGTGAGATAAGTAAGAGACCACGCTTGAACTAAGGTGGGAGATTGGAGGTTTTAAATAACGAACATAGCATGATCGCCAAGGTAAGATTGAGAGATGAGAAGGGTAAAGGCAATAAGAAACAAAAGCATAACAAAGGATGAGGTTACAAACTCGCGAGCCAAAGAAGAGGATACGACCAAGAGAAAGAAGGTATGAGACGGAAGAGGGGCGATTTTAAAGGGCAGGTATGAGATGAACATCAATGCAATATATAGAAGTGTCAAGGGTAAAGGTGATAATAACAAAGAGCATAGGAAAGGATGGAGCTAAGGCAAGACTCATGAAATGGAGAGATGGAGAAAACAATCACGGGTAAGGTGGGTAAGGTTCCAACAGAATGGTTTAGTAAAAGAAATTATTACCGAGGGAAGTTATAAGGAATTAATGAGATCACCAAGGATGTGCAAAATAAAATGACCGCTCATGGATCATTAAGAAACAAGGGTGATCAAGGGCATGTTAACAGAAATGTCTTAAACAGACATTGGGGCATGAAGATAAGCATACACGAAAATATAAGAGTATGCAAGACTCAAATGATACGAGCGTACTAAGACCAAGGTAATAGAAATTGTCGAAAGATAGCGTCTTAACAACAGAATAAGAAAGGATCTCAGAAGACAAGAAGGTCATAGACACATGAACTAAACTGTTTAAATAGGCAGCAGAGGTACAAGGGTAAGTGCTTTAGACTAAGGGATAAGGGTATTAAAAATGCAAGGATACGAGCATGTCAATAACAAAATGGAATAAAGATGGTCAAATAGTAGCAATTTAATAATGGATGAAGAAAGAGTCCCAAAAGACTAAAGGCTATGGTCAGGGGGCATTTACAAAGATGTCGCAGGCACAAGATGAGATCAGATCTAATAGATTGAGAGGAGTATATACCATACTAGAATAAAAATACTTTTTGCCAAGGGGGCATATAGGAGCACAACATAGATTTAGTCGAGGTGACTAATATTTTGAAGCAGAATCAAGGATGAGATGAAGTAATAATCAATAAGTCCTTAAAACGGCCAATGCTACTCTAGGTCAGCGGTCCTACAGTCAGCACGACTTTGATACCACTTATGTCACACCCGATTTTAGAAGGTAAACCGAATGCGAACCATATACGTGCCAGGATCAGTAATTCATGTACACAACGATTACATAAATGACTCATCATAGCATAATGCTTCGAATTACAATAAAGAGTAAGTAATAATATTACAGACTAGAGCCATTTACATAATATAAATCAAAGTACACAGAATCGAAACGTAGCCAACGTAAACAACCCACCACAGACAGCTGGCTGGGGGAGATCGCTAGCCTAATCCTCGAACTCGTCGACATCCTGGAACTCCTGGAGATCCGCCTCGACACCTTCTTCTTTACCTGAGCATAGATTGCACCAAAGGAAACCTGGTGTTTTGTGACAGCAAGGGTGAGTACACATCAACGTACTCAGCAAATGTCCCATTTGGCTGAAGTGGACAAGCTTTATGTGGGGTTAGGGTCAAGTAGTTGCTTTTAGTTGATCAGGTAATTATTACTAGTAGAGAGCCAGGTTTTAACATTAACCCAAGTTGTTAACCCAAAAGTACCCTTTCCAAACGGAAAGAATACCACTTACCATTACCATAATCATAATCAAAACCATCATCCTCATCACCACCTGTAAACCAACCATCTCTGATCAAAGTATCTCTAATCAATGGAGCTCCCTTGGCCACTCATAACCGCGAGCACTACTGATATATCAGTTTCATAACACTCTACAGAGGTTGCGCACTTTACCCATAAGTCGTGATCCCTTTCTACCCGGAGAGAGCTACTCCCCATTGACCACTACCTAGGTGGCCCGGCAGGGCATCACTACGTAGCCTTTACAAAGATTCCCCGAGGCTGTAGCCGCCCGTTAGGTTTCCTAAATGCACCGCACTCCTCCCCAAGGGGCGAACCAACCTTGGCAGAGCGAGCCGCATACACCGAGCCCCATTGACAGCACGACGGCGAAGCGAACTACACCTCGGTTCCTCTAATTATTCAGCTAAGGGTGTCCCATTCCACCCTCATGGTTGCACTGTTTTCCCGGGCGGTCATCCAACGAACAGGTCCTTACGGAGAGGCACTCGAGAAACCGCTCGAGCCCCCTAAAGTATCACCAGTCCAACATCATAATCATAATGACAACATTGTATCATAAGTGTTCACATCATGTTCATTGATTAAAGTAAAGCAATAGCATGAAGCTAACCATAGTAACCCAAAAGGTAATCAAGGACAAGGTAAATAGAAAGCTAGTCAATCCTTAGGTTGTTCATAGTATGCGGGACAGTGAATTATAAAGTAAATGGGACATCATGGGTCAGAGGACACTTGCATTCACCAAACAGATGCTCAGGGTCTTCAACTTTGTAGAACTCGATGAGTTTGATCTCTTGGTCACCGAAGCTTGACTGTCGATTCCTCGAAGCTCGGAAATGAGTCGCGATCTAATCGCAACACGAAGCGAAGACGAACAGGCACAAGCAAACAAACATATACATATACATAAGAACATTACACCATACAATATAAAATGTTATAAAAGCGAGCAATATAAAATAGATAGCGCTTCTACAGTTATGCGAGGAAAAGAACCACGATAGTCGAAGCTAGGGTCGAGAAGTTATAACATTTACGCTACAAAGTATTAGTTAGAACATTTAATTTGACGCAATCACATTAATTGACATCAAATGTAGATTAAAACTACTATATAGTTATAACTAACTTACTAGTTTAATAGTGGACGATTAAATAGTTAATTAACTGCCATGAGTGATTATAAGCAAACGGCTTAACCTCACGCGCGGATAACATGCGATACGCGCGAACGTCGAGCGACAACGCGTGTGGACAGCACGCGCGACACTCACGAACGACACGCGCGAAATAACACGTGCAACATGCGCGAGCAACACGCGGTGAGACGCGCGACACACGTGAAAGGCGCGTGACAAACACATAATTAACATTATAAACTTGATTCGATTGAGTTGTTAATTGATTGACCGACAAATAAATAGGAAATCACTTATTTAACATTAACGAAGTGACACAACGATTTTATTAAAGTGTGTGAATAGCGACTCACGCAAACAAGGCGACGATATGCTAGAATCGCTAATCGATACCGCATTCCTATTAAATTAGAATGTCATTTTATTAACCATTACACAAGCAAACAATACACTAGTTAGCCAAAACCTGTGATGCGATAACATACTAATATTAACGTGCATTCGGCATGATTACGAAGTTATCACAATTAGAACATGATCAGATGTATCTGTTATGCATACACATTGAATACGTACTCGTTCACGATTTGATACGATAGGATCTCACATGGCCACAATCCATCTCACCCACGAATTAGTCTTGTGCGACTCGCAAGGGCGCGAGTGGCTATGTCGGGGCTGCTCGAGCCGCGCTGGCCGCGCGAGGGCACCGTGAGCCATGCCGGGGCCGCTCCTAGGCGTGCCGTGGGCACGCAGGCCGCGTCGCGCACGAGGGTAGCTCGGCCAAGCTGGGCACCAGGGGCGAACCGGCCAGGGAGGACGCGACTGGGCCGCCGCGTAGGCCAGAGGCCGCGCAGGCTGGCCGCGAGCCGCCACGCTGGCCGCGCCAAGCCGCTGGGGGTCGTGAGCCTGCGCGTCGGGGCTGCTCGTGCACTGGGGCACATCCGCACGCCGCCGGGCCGGGGCTGCGCTGGCCGCGCCGGGCAGGCTGCTGCACCAGGCCGCCGTGCAGGCAGGCCGCGCTGAGCCGCCGCGCTGGCTGCATCGCGCGCCATGCCCACGCGCGCCTGGCCAAGGAGGTTCGGCCGGGGCTGGCCGCCGCGCGCGCTGCACAAGCTGGCCGCGCCGAGGCCACGCGCCGAGGACGCGAGCCGCCGGGCTGGCTAGCCGCGGACCACCACGCCGGGCCGCCGTGCAGGGAGCTCGACCACAGAGCATCGCCTCCGCAATGGGCTCGGCGAGGGGCGATCGAGATTTGTGCGTGTCTAGGAAAAAGGTGAGATGAGGGAGAGAGGGAGGAGGAGGGCGCTGCACGCGTCCAGCCAGGGAGAGGGGAGGTGGCGTGAGGTGAGGGAGAAGGGGCGGGGGTTGGCGGCTCAGCAGGGGCGCGACATGGGCGCCGGAGGGAGCGAACAAGTGGTTGGAGAAGGGCGGCGGCAGCGGCGGCTGGCTGGAGCGCTCTCGCGCGCGCGAGCTGGGCCACAGGTGGGCCGCGCACGGCTGCTGGGGCGCACCCGCGGCGTGGGCTGGCCAGGGGAGGGGGCAGGAGCTGGGCCGCGAAGTCGAGCGCGGGAACGGGCCGCGCGATGAGGGGCGCGCTGGGCTGGCGCTGCTGGGCCGCGGGCAGGCCGGGGGGGAAGGTGCTGGGTCGCGAGGGAGGTTGGGCCGACGCAAGCCGAGAGGGGAAGGTGGGCTTCTTTTTGTTTTTTCCATTTTGCTATTTTCTCTTCCTTTTTATTCCTATTGAAATCTAAATATAGTATTTGAACCAGAGATTCAAATATATTTAATGAGTTTGAATTGATGCACGAACACAACAATTCGACATAAGAAAAACTCGGCATGATATGCAACAATCAAGGATTCTTTTTTTATGGTTTTATTTTACTAGGCTTACAGAATATAAAACAAAATAACTTCTCCATTTTTAGGAAAAAAGAGAAGAAAAGCAAAGAACTGAGAGGGTAACACCTGAATTTGGTAGATTTTAGAAAAGAAATTTTATACCCCCAAATTCAGGGTGTTACATTGGGTTACTTAGATAAAAAGCATTAGTCTCACTATTCTAGTTATAGAGAGAATTTTCCTTTTATAAGTGTCCTAAGGATTTGAATTCCTTACATGACACCTTATTCTTTTAAGAACTTGGAATATCTCTCTATATCTAGAATCATGGCAATAATAAGATAATTAGTGTAAAACATGCCATGAGGTACTTATGATAATTTAAAGCATGTAGATTGCCATAGTATAGAAAAGATGAATATGCAATCTACCATATGAGAGAAATTTCTTCAAAGAATGGTGACATAATTTTAAGACATTTGAAGTGCTTCTTTTTCTATGTGACTACACAAGACACATGAGAAATGATAATTTAAGATACTTGCACTTAAAAACATAAGTGTTACCATCCTTTGGCTTTCCTCCATGTTGTAGACCTTGATTTTTCCGCATAGGATAATTCTTTATTTCCTACAACATCAATATCTTCCCCGAGATGATATGAGTTTCTGATATAACAATTCAAAATAACTTTGGGTCAATCTTGGATATATAGATCATTGAAGATTGATAGCTTGCGTTAATAAGAATTAAATTGACTTTCTTAAGCACCCCAAAGCTTCATATCATCTCCTTTTCCTGCAAAGCTTGTCAAGCATATTTTGGTACCCATCGCTTGATGGGTCCATCAAGGTTAGTCAACAAAGATCTAGGAACCCAAAAGTTCTTTGTGTTAGTACTTGGTAAACTCATTACCTTTCTAGCACAAGTTGCAATTTTGGGTTGCCTAGTTACATGAGAATTAATTGACAAGCTAGGAGCGGGATAGTTACCAATGGGACAATCCTTGCATTGATGTCCCTTCTTTCGGCATATGTAGCAAAGGCGATCTTCAAGTCTTGAGGATTTCTTCTTTCATTATTTCTTGCTTGCTACATGGTTAGTTAATACTTTCTTTTCCAACACTATGCCTTTTTGTTTCAAATAGGGACAAGACTTAATTAAGTGTCCCTTCTTTGAGCATTTAAAACAAAGTTTATCATCCTTGTTAATAATCAAGCCATTAGTGTGAAGTGGCTTGATCATTACCTTGGATGTTACCTTGCATGGAGGCATGGTTGAGGCTTTTGGCAGAGGTATTGATTTTCTTCTTTTGTTCCTTCCTCTTGGCAATCCTCAAGTCCTTGACATTTTCTTCAAGGAATTTAGTGCATGCCATGGTTGTTCCCGTCTCAAGCTTCTTCACCATGTGATCACGGTTATCTTGAGACGGTTGAGCAGTGCACTTCCCTTTTAGTTGTGTCAAGCTCATCTTAGCCTCTCATTTTCTTCTTTGAGCTCTTGATATGTATTATCTTTTGTTCCTGCAAATTCTAGCTCAAAGTAAGATTTGCTTGTCGACGGACAACAAGCATTAGCACATGGTAATATAGTTTCAATTTGAATACATGTGCATGAGTGAGGTTGTTGGGATTTTAAGTTTTCTATCACAACCTCATGAGCAATGTTTGATATGATATGATCATCCATAAGATTTTTATGAGAATATATAAGCATATCATATTTTTCTTGAAAAGCTAGATTTTCAACTTTTAGCTTTTCTACATGGTCCTTAAGCAAGGCATTCCTATTTACTAATTGAGCGATACAGAATAAGGAGTTATCTTGCTCAATTATAATAGATTCATACCTTTGGACCAAATAAACATGAGAGCACTTTAGCTCCCCATGTTCTTTAGTCAACTCATCAAAGCTTAGCATTTTTATGGAGAGAATATCTTCTAGCCTTTGACGAGCATTGCTTTGCTCTCTCGCTCTTTTTAGAAGTTTAAGCATGACCGCCTTATCTTCTAGGCTTAGATGAGCGTAGAGTTGCATGAAGCTTCTTTCATCCTCCTTATCCTCATTTGTGCTTCCACTATCATTTTCATTAGCCACACAACATATGTGGGAATCAAAATTGGAAGACAAACCTTTTGGAGAGGTGGATTCATCGTTTGTTCTCCAATGTTCATTTTCTTCTTCCTTCAAAGGGTTAGTTTCACAAGGACTAAAGGAAGTAGAAGCAACAAATGAACTAACAAGTTTGGACTCATCAAATTTACTTTTAATTCTAGTCCAAATATCATGCGCATCAGGAATATGTTCATAATAATTCATTATGAAGGCATGATAATCTTCCTTGCTAAGAGAATTAACTAAGATATCAAAAGCTAGATAGTTTAAGCGTATACATCTTTGATCTTCCTCGGAAGTATGTTTCCTATCATAACTAGAAGGAATGATACTCTTGTTTAAATTTTTTCAAATTGTGGATCTACGGTTCTAAAAGCATTTATCACCCTAGCAGACCATGAATCATAATTAGACCAATCGAAAAGTAATATCTCAAGAGTTACCTCCTTGTTCTCCTTGGTCTTCTTGTTCTTTTGGGATCTTCTTCGAGCCATCACTTCGAGTTGTTAGACTCAATATGAAGTGCCTAGCTCTGATACCAATTGAAAGTCGCATAGAGGAGGGGTGGATAGGCGAAACCTGAAAATTATAACTTTACACCCCAACTAGATCCCTTGATTAGTGGTTAGAACAAGATTCACAATTATCGGAGTATAAAACTAAGTCCTTTGCTAGCAACGAGTATTGTTTTCAAAGAGTGCGGAATTTAATCAATAGCAATACTACTAGAAATGTTAGTGGAGAATAATGCAAGAGGGCTTAGATAAGAAGAGGATAAACATAAGTTCTTTCTTGCAAGGAGTTGCTTCTCTAAATGAGAATTTAACTTGAAGCAACACAAAATAGTATTAGCAAAAAGTAGCGCAAGAGAACTTAGAAAAGGAGATAACAAACAAATCACAAGCAAATAAACACAAGAGACATGGGTGATTTGTTTTACCGAGGTTCGGCCCTCGAAGGCCTAGTCCCCGTTGAGGAGTCCACTAAGGACGGGTATTTTCAACCCTTTCCCTCTCTCCACCGATCACCAAGACCGGTGAACTCTTCTTCTTCTCAAGGATCACTTAAGACCCCGCAAGGATCACCACAGTCTTAGGTGTCTCTTGCTAGCTTTATAAGCCTCCAAAACTTTAGAGGAAGTTCAATGGGAGTCAAAACTCCACGCACAAATGATCACAAGATGTAGCACACACTTTCTCTCAATGATTCTCACAAGGCACTATTGCTAAACTTACACGAGAAGCTTTCTTTTGCTTGCTCTCTCTTTTGTGGCACTTGTGTTGGTTGTAGTGGTCTAAATCTTGTGTATAGGATGGATCAATGAATAGAGGTGGTTGGGAGGGCTTGGATATGTCAACTATATGACTTGGAATGTTGCTTGGACTCCCACACCTTGAAGTGGCTGGTTGGGGTGGTATTTATAGCCACCAACCAAAATATAGTCGTTGGAGAAGGCTGCTGGCGATGGGCGCACCGGACAGTCCGGTGCGCCACCGGACATTATCTGGTGCGCCACCGGACAGTGTCCGGTGTGCCGCCACGTCATCCTGTCGTTAGGGCTTGGAGCTGGTCAACCTTTGGAGGCTTTGTCCTCATGTGGCACCGGATAGTCCGGTGCCACACCGGACAGTCCGGTGCCCCCTCTGACCTTCTGCTCTGACTTCTACCGCGTTACTGTGCTGCACTGTTCGCTGTCAGAGTCGACGGTTGCGCGCAGATAACCGTTGCTCCGCTGGCACACCGGACAGTCCGGTGATTTTTAGCGGAGTGCGCCTGGAGAAACCCGAAGCTGAGGAGTTTGGAGTGTACTGCACCTGGTGCACCGGACAGTCCGGTGGCACACCGGACAGTCCGGTGCGCCAGACCAGGGAACACTTCGGTTTCCTTTTGCTCATTTCTTTTGAACCCTAACTTGTTCTTTTCATTGGTTTGTGTTGAACCTTTAGCACCTGTAGAATACATAATCTAGAGCAAACTAGTTAGTCCAATTATTTGTGTTGGGTAATTCAACCACCAAAATTATTTAGGAAAAGGTTTGACCCTATTTTCCTTTCACATACCCATTCGTTCTATTCTCCACCGAGTGCGATAGCTCAGCTCGCCAACCAAGGGCTCTCAGCTCGCCTTCTCCCATCTCCGTGGCTGGCTAGTTGGGACATCGGCAAGGGTGAGATGCTCTCCCTCTCCTCCCATCTCCGTGACTGGCTCGTCCGGGCAGCAACGCTCCCTCTCCTTCCCATATCTGTGGCTCACGGGTAGGGCTGGACGAAATGCTCGTGGCTCGCTGGTTCGCTCGGTTCATAGTCAGCTCGGCTCGACTCGGATCGACTTGTTTGAATTTTTTCACGAGCTGAGCTGACATCCTAGCTCGGTTCGTTAACGAGCTAGCTCGGTTCGTTAACAAGCTAGTTCGCGAGCTAAACGAGGTACCATATTCCAGCAAAACGAAACTATATACATATCATTTACAGAATAATTGATGAACATGTTATATATATGTGAGGTGTCTATGACCTATGAATTAAACTAATGATTAATGAACTATGTCTATGTGTTAATTGGGTCTATGCAAATATAATTATAGGTTAAATTGATGAACATGTATATGAATTGTGAATTAATGAGTGATGAATTGTGCTAATTTGATGTTACATTGACGTGGTTGTAAAACTATGAGTATAATTACTGTTTTCTACTGTTAAATTAGTTTGAAATTAACTAAAAAATAATTATTATGTACATATTGTTTTTTCTGCTCTGGCTCGCGAGCTAAACGAGCCAGCTCGAGCTCGTAAACGAGTCGAGCCGAGCTGACTCTATGGCTCGTTACCTTAACGAGTCGAGCAAACTGACTTTATGGCTCGTTACCTTAACGAGCCGAGCCGAGCTGACTCGTTATCCACCCCTACTCACGGGATCAACGTGCAGTGGGGTAGTGGGGCCCACTGGATAGCAGCGGGGTAGCGGGCTAGCAATGCTCCCTATCCTCCCATATCTGTGGCTCGTTGGATAGTGTCCCAGTAGGGTTTGCCGAGCAGCCACACGAGCGGGTAGCATGGGTGGGGTGCGGCAGTTGTCGTGTGATGAAAGCGGATAGCAAAAAAAAGGTGTTTGATGATATGCTAACGGGGGAGAGTTCGTGGAGTAATGGAGTTACCCTACAAGCAAAACAATTCAAAAACTCGACAAAGTCCATTGTCGAGCTACTCCAGGGTAGAGTTGGTGGAGTAGACCTAAAGATAATAGAGCATAACAGTCCAAAACACTCTCTATATCTAGAGTTGCCTTTACCCCTGAGTAGGGATGACAACGAGAAATTCCCTGTCGAGGAATATCTCTCCATTCCTGTTCTCGCGATGAAACTTTTTCCTCCAAGGATCTCCACGAACACTTGCAGGGACGTTTTTTTTCTCCATTCTAGTTCCCCGCGGAGATAAATCTCCAACAAGGATCCATATCCCCACTTAAATTATAATGAGAATCGTAAAACATTCTCGCTTATGCACATTGTTAGATATAAGAAATTATTATGTGTATATTAAAATAAACATATTTGTACAATGAGTGATATTTTGATAATATAACTATTTATTTTTATTATTAACTATTACACAAAAACTCTAACACATGCAAATTTAACAAGTTCCCATCGAAAATGAGCAGGTTGAATGCTTCCCCATCCCGTTACCATTTACAACGTCTGGAGATAATTTTTCCGATTTACATTCCTTGAGGAAGAAACTTTCTCTCCCTCATTTCCTAATGTCCTAATGGGAGAATTTTCTATGGGGAATCGAGCATGAGGGCTCATTGTCATTGCCCATCTCTACCCGTGAGTACAGTGTACAGATGGGTTGTACTCACTTTGGAGCGTCACACTCACGGACGCGAGCTTACAAGAGGAAATAAATACACTTGTCTCAGCTGATAGGCCTCCTGTTAACTCTGTAAAGTGGCGCAGACGTCCAGTATATAATGTACTACCGTACGTGCAAGCACATGGACATCACTGCACACTAGACAAGAGATACACAATGTGTAGTAGACTATTTATTATGCCAACGCGCTAGGAACCTGAGTATTACCTGACATAATAGTCTCACTCTCCAAAAATCAAACTTATACAACCTTAACCAAATACATACAAGAAAACATTAATATTTATAGTATATAATTAGTGTTAATAGATACATTTTGAATCTATTTTCACATTAAACTTATTTGGGAATAATTTTTTTATATTTTCTATAAACTTACTTAAATTTTAAAGAGATAAGACTCCTTTGGAATGCAGGATTTTTTTTCTCATTTCCTGCGTTTTTCTATGAAAATGAACCGATTTATGTGAAATTTCCATCCTGCATTCCAAAGGAGGCCTAAATGCACGAGTAGTCCTTGAACTTGTTAAGAGGTATCACTTTGATCCATGAATTGTGAAAACACATTTCTAGCCTCTAAACTTGTTCAGTGATACACTATGATGGTCGGTATAGTCTAGAAATGGACCTGCAATACACCATTTTACAAGTTTAGGGATGTGTTGTGCATCATATAACAAATTTAGGGATCTAAAACACATTTACAATGTTCATGAGACTAAGTGAAACACATTGACAAGTTTAGACGTCGCCTGATGCATTTAAGGTCTGTTTGGTGTGGCGTCTATGTCGCCACACCGCGCCTAACCTGCGGCGGCCAAATCGGCCGCCACACCTGTGGCTTGAAAATTGTGGCGCGATTTGGTGTGTGAAGCAGCACACCAAACATACCCTTAGCTCAATTTTAAAAGAAATTGGTCAACATGTTTTGTATAGCAACCAATAAAAAAGGACAAAGGAAATACAAGTTAGTGTGTGTGTGTGTGCAAGTATGTGCACATTTGTTTCTGTCTTTTCATATAAGGACTACGTAAACACAATGACATTTGTTGATTGAGCAAGTTATTTATTTATTTTCATTTTTGTCTTAGTGAAATATATATCTATTTAGGTTGTCTTCAACAGAAGACTATATGCTCTCATACCCTTAATATAGAGAAAATTGTCTCCTCTATAACATCCAACACTATCCTCTAAAGCCTCCTAATATAAAGGACACTTCTTCATCCTCTCTACATAAAGATTCTCATTTTATCTATCTATTTTTATACTTTAGACAATAGACTAAACAAAACTAAAAACTTGTATAAGACATTTTAGGGTATAACAAATACGTACGTATACAAATCTAGACTAAAATATGTCTCTAATATGGACATTTGATGTATAGAGAACAATATATAGAGGATGTGTTGGAGAGAAATAAGATATAGAGAAAAAATCTTTTAGGTCCCATTTGTTTCCTTTCATTTTAAGGAATTGAAATCTTACTAATGGAATATGTTATTTTTTAGAATGTGATATTCCACCACTTTCCAAAGTTATCATATAAGCCTATCTCAAATTCATGGAGTGGGAGATGGAAATTGATTCTATAGATTTACATGCTATTTTTCCAATGTACAACTTATAGCACACTCTTCTACTTGCTTCGTTATAACATAAATATATTATATAACTATATCTCTCGTATGATTTAGAATAATATAGAAATATATTACATATATAAATATATAAACTTAATTAGTTTTGTCTAAATTATAATTATTAAAATGGAATTCAATTCCAACGAAACAAACGGGACCTTAGAGGAATTAGAATAGAGACAACCTTAACACATATGTGGTGAATTCATTTAAAATCCACGTGGTTGGCTACATTTGTACAAGACACCTCTGGTGCACCTATCCAATAGGCTATAGGAAGGAATGGTGACTGCACTAGCGCTAGCCATATAGCAAGTGAGCTTTGGTGCACTTCTTCGGTGATGCATCGGGCTAATTCGATGAGTGCAAAAAAAAAGTGTACTAGCAGCTCTTATCACCCTCTATTCAAGCATACTAGCTATCAAATATTTTACTTTTATCTTCTATTTCAGCTACAACCGCTATAAATCAATTTAGCTCCACTAAATATCGTAGCTTTAGCGCTAAATAGTGAACGCTAATTCTACTTTTTATGGTGATTCAAAAAATTAATGAATGTAATGATAGAGTATGAGGAAGGTCATTGATATTAATGAATATAATGAAGATCAAATCCGAGCTTGCTTCGTACAGAAGAAGATGATGTACGCGCTATTGACATGGATCAACATCCCACAAGTGCTCATTCTTCTTATTCAAGTAACTTTATGCTTGATGAATAGATTGCAATAATAGTCATTCGTTTGCACTAATAAGTTTTTTTTGTTATATACCAAGTCATGGTATAGCGTTGCTGCCATGTTGGCGAGCTAGTGAACTCTTTACTACTTTAATAGTTTATAACTAAGCAAACCTATTAATTATTCTATCGTGCAGCTAACTAGATAGTGACTAACTATGTTATCAAAGTCTTCAATTCCATGAATCATGTATTGTGTAATGTCCCTGGTCTTATAGACCCTTGAAAACATATTGCTCTTAATCATATATCTTTACTTCTATGGTTTTTTATAAATTATACATATTTTTATGTTTTTTTATAAATCTGCTATTTGCTATAGATGCGCTATAGCTACGATATAACCTTATAGCCTAAAAAATGATGTCGCTATTTTGTATAGCTCACTATTTTAAACATTGAGTTAGCATTTTTAAAGTCTTTTTAAAACCTTTTTTTCTTGCAACTCACGACCTCATTAAGTCTAATGCAAATGCATGCAATCAATATCTAGTGTCATTAGATAATTGTGAACTCCCTTGGAGTTCCTCTCTTAATAGTACGACTATCTTTCCTAAACTTGACTACACACTCTATTCCATCTCAATTGATAAAAACAAAACCTCTAACATATACATTTTCCTTCGAGCTTGTTTCCACCTCATCTTCTCCATGTGTGTGCTTGCTCCATTTAGATTGATCATCCTTCACCTGTGTCTAGGTCTTACCATCTTATTATGAATTTAACCTAGTTTAATCAATATTTAGCAAAAGGTTAGTTCACTAGTTCTCAATTGGCAAAAATCAAATATAGATATGAATTAATGTGTTCCACAATAATTTTACTACCCTCAGGTACCCTCTAGCCATCAGGAGCTCTGAAATGATTCTAGTATGACGATATGTATGGTCTATGATGAGCTGGTTTCTTCCATTTAGAGGAGCCATATGGGTTTGCAACGTGTGCTGATTTTTCATTAATCCAGCTTGATTTATAAGTAGCGTAAGGAGCTGAATCATATATATTACTATTTGCATACTTTTTTTAAAAAAAATTACCGATTTAGCTAGGGTTATTATTAACACATGAAGTCAAATCATTCACGACCTATTTTGCTGTAGAACTACATAATAATTTTACATTCTCAGGTGATGAATTAAAGAATGAAATATTTTGTTGCATACTATTAAAAAGCTATCTAAACTTAACATGCATGTTATTAGATCATCGGCATACATATTTGCTAGGTTGCAGATGCATGAAAGTTCCTAGACGTATGCTACATATTGCTAGTATCATTAAAACTAGGAGCATATAAATATTATTTTTCATCAGCCTTTTGCATATGATTTTCATATAAATAATTTGCATGCCTAGAGAAATTATCAAAACAAATACTAGCTGATATATCGTGATCATAAAAAGATCTAGCTGCATAATTATTAACGTGTGGACTCGGGGTAGCTAAAAATTGTATATTTAAGGTTTAATTTGTCTAGTAGAGCTATTCAAGACTACATAATTATTAAGGTTTATGTACCTGAAATACGTACATAACTATTAACATATGTCAACGAACTATTCAAGGTTTGTGTGAGTATGTGTGGGTTTCTTTTTTGTGTGAGCAAACGTGTACACAAGTACATGACAAATGTTGATTGAGCAAGCTACAATTTTTTTCCTTTTTCACATGGTGAAGTATATTTGTTTAACTTCTACGAACTTTCTTAAGGTGTTGAAATTTGTTGCGATAGCTAAAAATGAAAGTCAGCTAGAGGGGGTAAATAGGCGAAACTTGAAATTTATAAACTTAAGCACTAACACGGCTCTCCCACTGGAGTTACCTTAGCCCCGGGCCATGCTATTCCATGATATTGGAATAATGGCAGCCTAACTACTTATTATCATCGTCTTGAAAGCTGGGCGCCTTTTGAATATGAGTGGGGCTCCTAGTCTAGGCGGCGCCTTCGTGGAGCCAAACCGAAGGAAGAGCAAAAGGGCGAGGCCACACCCGGCTTCGAATAGGAGGGGGGCTTAGCTCTGGATCCTGCCTGCTTGCAGAAATGAATGGATCAGAAAGGGGGCTGGGTTCTATTTTCGGGCCGGGCAGGAGGTGAAGGCCAGAAGAAGAAGAGAAGTGCGCCTTCCCGGTAAGGAAGAGGATAGGAGTTGTAGTTTGGTACAGGTATGTTCAGTGTGATAACCCTTTTATTATCCCCCAAGAAATAGCTCACCCATTGGCAAATTGGAATGCTTTTAAGAACCCAGAAGCCGTTATTAATGGTTACAAGAGGGTGACTTTCTTGATCAATAAAGACATAGTGAATACTGTTCTTATCTTAGTACATTTATGAATGATCCAACCTTTACGGAGGTTTTTAACGTTAACCAAGCCGAGAACATGGATAATAATGTTGCTATGAAGCAAGTGTCCGCACTGCCATCATGGTAGCAAGCTTTATAGCTACCAATGCGTTGGTTTTACCAACCCCATAAGATGTTAGGTAGAATACAATAATGATTATTCATATAGGGTTCCATGCAGATTCAACAATGATTGTTTCCCTTATTCTTTTACAGTAAGAATTTAGAAGAGGATTTACAAGCGTATTCTAATAAATTGAGCACACATTTCGTTGAACGGTTTCCTGTATAATGAGTTCGAGTCTAGGTTGGTCAAATCCTAGGCTGTTTCGATAGACAAAAGAAAATAGAAAAAAGTAGTGAGTGAGAAAGAAATAAGTCAAAAAATCAAAGACGACCCAGATGAAACAATTAGTGAAATCGTTCTATTTCCTCCATATCCTCAAACATATGTCTATCCCCGCACATGTTCTTACTCGCATATTGGACTTACGAAAGGTAAGCCTTATTCCCAGCTATTTAACTAAAAAACTCTTAACGCCCATATGTTCCACTTTATGTTGAGTTGAGCAGGAGGCGCTCGTTGTTCTCGTTGAAGCTGTTTATACAGGTTTTGGTGGCAATCCGAGTGAGATTGAACCTGCTTTTTAGCTTCTTCGACTCAAGAACACTTTCTTCTTTTCAATAGGTAAAAGCACACCACCTTCAGGTTTGTGAAGAGCCGAGCTAATTAGGCGACCCATAGCACCATTTCATCGAGGACATGAGACGTGGTAAGCCAATTGGACCTGAAAAGGAGAGACAAGCCAGGACCCGAGTGGTTAAGTAGTAGCTGCATTGGTGCTACAGCCGACTGTCGTCGAGAGGATTCGACAGGCGAAGAGTTGCGATGCTATACTTATGAAAATAAGAGCGATGGTTGAGAAGAGCTGCTCCCTTTCCCCGTATAGGCTCTGCTGGTACATTCCAGTTCGTAGAGCGAATCTGTGTCCCAGACGATCGACTGACAGCTGAAGGATGATTTCCTTTCAGAGGCTTACGAATCGTGATATACGATCCACTCTCCTGTGATACTAAGATTTCTCCGCAGGATCCTTGGGATTTCTACTGGTGGAAAAAGAAGGTATGGGAGGGGTTAGCGTTAGAATTAAAGTGAAGTCCGGTATATGATAATTTGTGGAAGCGTATTCACCTCCTCCATGGAGGCCGCATGTGTTAATATAGGCAGAAAGAGCCTCTGCTGTGGCAAACAATCGTGATCCGAGATTTGTTGAGAGAGCATCCTTGATTACAGGGATAGCAACAGACTAAATCTTCAAGGATGCAGTCCACCACAAATCTCGATCAAATTTGTTACAATGTGACTTGCCATACATGCATCTATCTATCTGTTTCACACCCTTCCTCAATCTTAATCGAGATTTCTGAGGTTGAGATTGTGCACATATTCATAATGCTTCTGGGACACCAATGGCTTCATGAGACCATCAGCTATCTGTCATCGGTGCTAATAAATTTGATGTGAAGCTTCTTGTCTGCTACTCTTTCTCTAACAAAGTGATAATCTATCTCTATATGCTTCGTCCTTGCATGAAAAATAGGATTAGCTGATAACTAAGTCGCTCCAAGATTGTCACACCATAATACTGCAGCGGGTGGAGATCGTATGCCAAGTTCTTGTAACAAGGACTGAATCTAGATAATCTTGGCAGTAGCATTAGCCATTGCCTTGTACTTAGCTTCAGTGCTGGATCTAGCCACTGTAGGTTGTTTTCGTGCACTCCATGAGACCAAGTTCCTTCCAAGATAAATAGCAAAACCACTTGTGGACCGTCTGTCATCAAGGCATCCTGCCCAATCTGCATCAGAGAAACCACTAACAAGAGTCGACATGGACTTAGTTATTTTCAAGCCCATATGCAAGGTGTGCTTGATATATCTCAGTATTCTTTTGACTGCAGTCCAATGATCAGTAGTGGGCGCATGAAGGAACTGACAAACTTTGTTAACAGCAAATGAAATATCTGGTCTTGTAAGAGTGAGATACTGCAATGCTCCTACTACACTCCTATACCTGGTCACATCATCACCACTAAGGGGAGTCCCTGCATAAGCTGATAGCTTTTTTTTGGTTGTCATGGAGTACTGCATGGTTTGCAATTCAACATCCCTATCCTTCTAAGTATATCATTACTATATTTTCCTTGTGACAAAAGAATGCCATCTTTCATATATGGAGCTCAATACCAAGGAAATAATGAAGCTCACCCAAGTCTTTTAGTGCAAACTCAGACTTGAGTGCCTAAAGTAGCCTTGTTGTCCCCTCTGAACCAGAACTAGCAACAATGATGTCATCAACATAGACAAGAACATACATGGTCAGTTCTGCCTTCTTAAATATAAAGAGTGATGTATCACCTTTAGATGGCTTAAAATCGAGTTGTTGAAGCTTCACACTCAGCCGAGAATACCAGGCACGGGGTGACCGTTTTAGCCCATACAATGCCTTCTCTAGCTTACACACATAGTGAGGGAGATTCTTATCTTGATACCCAGGAGGTTGTCGCATATAAACTTCTTCCTCTAGAATGCCATGGAGAAACACATTCTTCACATCCAACTGCCTTAAACTCCAACCACGAGACATAGCAACAGATAGCACAAGTCGAATGGTTGCAGATTTAACAAATGGACTGAATGTATCTTCATAGTCAAGACCATACCTCTGCTTGAAACCTTTTGCGACTAGGCGAGCTTTGTAGCGCTCTATAGAGCCATCATCATTTTTCTTGATTTTATAGACCCACTTGCAGTCAATTATGTTTCGTCCTAGAACCTGTGGAACAAGCCGCCAAGTCTTGTTGCTTTGCAATGCCATGAATTCTTCATCCATTGCTCTCTTCCAATTTGGATTCCCAAAAGCTTCATCTAGATTGTTAGGCTCACTTGTAGTGGTGAGAAGGCCATACCTTACCGTGCCATCTTTAAATTGTTTGCGTTGTCGAATACTTGCTTGCAGATGCGTTCATGGTCGCAAGACAGTAGGAGCTTCAGCACCACGCGCGGCATCATGCACTCCAGGTGCGTGTGTGGCCTCTGGATCAGCAGCTACACTCGGTCTACCTGTATTAGCCTCATGACAAACGGATGTCACACCGAGTCCGGAGACTCCATGTGTGGCACGCGATAGAGAGACGGGATTCTCAGAAGACCCTGACACCGTTGCCCCCCCCCCTTGCACGACAGAGTCGGACGCTGGTGGATCTGGAGACACACCCCCAGGTGTTGCTGCGGGAGAGGTGGGTGTAGTAGTTGGAGACGTCACAGACCCTCCGAGTGGCAGATGAGCCGCATCAACTCCGGGTAGGACATATGAAATACCACCATTTTCGGTAGGAGTTTCGACTGATTTTTCCTGAAACATTTGATCAACATTAGTAGCACCTACAGATAGGACATCAGGCACATGATCATGTATTGACATACTCCTGGAAGAAGGAATAAGCAGGGATTCACTGGTAAATCAGGCGCCAGCATTAGAATGAAGATTGGAGAATGGAAAAACATGCTCATCAAAGATGACATCTCGAGATATATATATGCGACCAGTGGGTATATCAAGGCATTTGAAGCCTTTATGAAGATTACTATACCTAAGAAAAACACATTTCTTTGAACGGAAAGCAAGTTTATGGGTATTATAGGGATGAAGATTTGGCCAACATGCGTAAGCAAACGTGCGAAGCGAGTTATAATCAACTTGTTGCTAGAAAAGTTTGTTTAGAGGCATCATGTTTTTGATCACACGACTTGGAATCCTATTTATCAAATAGGTAGTCGTTAAGAAGGCTTGGTCCCAAAATTTTAATGGCATGGAAGCTTGCGCCATTAAGGAGAGGCCAACTTCGACTATGTGTCAATGTTTGCGTTTAGCGGATCCATTCTGTTGATGAGTGTGAGGGCAAGAGACATGATGAGCTATGCCAATCTTTCTAAAAAAGGAATTTAGGCGCTCATACTCTCCTCCCCAATCAGATTGGATGGCTAGGATTTTTTGTTTAGTTATCATTCAGCAAGTTGTTGAAACTTATGAAATTTATCAAACACCTCGGACTTGTGTTTAAGAAGATAAATCCAGGTGAATTTGCTATAGTAATCAATAAAGCTCACATAATACTTATAATTCCCAAAAGAATCAATGGCATGCCCCCATACATTCGAATGAATAAGTTCTAACGGAGACATAGATTTACTCAACAATCTTTGATAGGGCAATTGATGGCTCTTGGCCATTTGACAAGAATCACAAACTATGGTTTCTCTCAAGTATGAGGAACAAGGTAATTTATTGCTACTGAGTACTTGCTGAACGACATCAAAAGAAGGATGGCCTAGGCGACTGTGCCACATTTCTAGGGACGACAAACTATTGGATGCAACAAAAGCTTGTTTATTTTTGAAAGCAGCCACAGGCATAGGGTAGAGACCTCCTCTACACGTTCCTTCCAGCAGGATTTTCTTCGTGATGCGATCCTTAATAAAAAAGAAATTTGGATGAAACTCAAGGTAAGCATTGTTATCCGCAGCTAGTTTATGAACATATACAAAGTTTTTAGCAGCACTAGGAACATGTAGCACATTTTTAAGATTTCTTTTAGCGCATGACAGATGACATGACCAATGTGTTCAATGTCCATACCTGCTCCATTTGCCATGTGGACTTGATCACCACCATGATAGCGGTCATGGATCACCATCTTGTCCATCTCGCCTGTGACATGATCCGAGGCGCCAGTATCTATGTACCGGTTTGAATCTACACCATACTCACCATAATTGGCAATGTTGATGCTCTTGTCTTCAAGGACAAAGTTCTCATCAAAATGGTGCCAGCATTCGGATGCTATGTGGACGCCCACCTTCTTGCAGATCTGGCACTGAACCTTCTGCTTGCCGGAGCTGGAGTTGTTGTTGAAACCCCCGCGTCATTGCCCACCGTTTCCACGGCCACATGCACCGCGACCATGGAACATGCGCCCGCCTCCACGACCCCGTGAGGCCACGTTGATGGAGAAGCTTGACAAGGAAGATGACCCTTGATAGAGGTTCAGGCATTGTTCAAAGGCGAGCAGTTGCGATGTGAACTCGATGACGTTGATCGGATCAGCACGTCCGAGAGCGGCAGAGATGACCGGATTGTAGTCAAGGTCGAGATCGGTGATGATGAAGGAGATGAGTTCTTCATCATTAAGTGCTTTGCCTGCAGCTGCTAATTCATCAGCATACGCTTTCATCTTACCGATGTATTCATCGATGCTCATGGTCCCCTTCTTCGTGGTAGCCAGGGCAATACGTGTGTTCACTGCGCGCACCCTGGTTTGTGACGCACAGAGTTCCTCTAGCGCCTTCCAGAGAGATGCCGAGGTGTTGCAGTGAGAGACCTGCTTCATCATCTCCTTGGAGAGTGAGTTGTCGATGTAGCCGAAAACTTGCTGGTCTTGTGCCAGCCAGGTTGCATAAGCCGGATTTGGCTCCTTGTTTTTGTCGATGCCCTCGATCTCCATGGCCGGGGCAGTTTTGGATCCATCGATCAACCCAGTAAGCTGGGTGCCGCGGATAGCAGGCAATACCTGCAGCTTCCATAGGGTATAATTTGTCTTGCTTAATTTCTTTGACACGAGATGGCCTAGCGCCGAGGATAGGAGACCACTCGTGACGAGGTTCATCATGGCGATTATTCTGGGCAGTGGATAGAGGTTGGCTATAGTACCATATGATAATTTGTGGAAGCGTATTCACCTCCTCCATGGAGGCCGCATGTGTTAATATAGGTAGAAAGTGCCTCTGCTATGGAAAACAATCGTGATCGGAGATTTGTTGAGAGAGCATCCTTGATTACAGGGATAGCAACAGACTAAATCTTCAAGGATGTAGTCCACCACAAATCTCGGTCAAATTTGTTACAATGTGACTTGCCATACATGCACCTATCTATCTGTTTCACACGGTAGAGAGGGGAAAACAAATCAAATGAGAATCAAGTGAATGAACACAGTGATTTGTTTTACCGAGGTTCGGTTCCAAAGAACCTAGTCCCCGTCGAGAAGATCACAAAGACCGGGTCTATTTCAACCCTTTCCCTCTCTCAAATGGTCACTTAGACCGAGTGAGCCTTCTTCCTTAATCTCACGGGTCACTTAGACCTCGCAAGGACCACCACACACTTGGTGTCTCTTGCCTCGCTTACAAAGCACTTGAGATTAAGAATGGAAAAATAAGAAAGGCCAACCAAGCAACAAGAGCAACAAAATAACACAAGAGATCCTCTCACAAGTCCTAACGCACTAGAGTTGATTCGGGGACTTTGAGTGGATCGATCGCTTTGATTATGTCTTGGAGTGGAGTCTTTTGCTTTTGTGTTGAATGCAATGTTTGGAATGCTTGGATTGATATGAATAACGTGGTTGGGGGTATTTATAGCCCCCAACCACTTCCATAGCCGTTGGTGAGGCAGCTGGCGATGGGCACACCGGACAGTCCGGTGCGCCATCGGACAGGTACTGTGTGCCGTCCGGTGCGCCGCCACGTCAGCCAACTGTTAGGGTTTGGAGCTGGTCGATCATTGGAGGCTTTGTCCTCTTGCGGCACCGGACAGTCTGGTGCTACACTGGACAGTCCGGTGCCCCTCTGACTTCGCTGCTCTGACTTCTGCGCGACACTATGCTGCACTATTCACTTGGCAGAGTCGACCGTTGGCGCTGGATAGCCGTTGCAGCGCTGGCTCACGGGACAGTCCGGTGCCACACCAGACACTCCGGTGAATTATAGCGGAGTGCGCCTTCGTTTTTCCGAGAGTGGTGGTTCAATCTTGTACGGTCCTGGTGCACAGGACACAGTCCGGTGCGCCATTCTTCAGCACACTCAAGTCCTTTTGCTCCGATTAAATTATGTCCCTAACTTGATTCTTTTATTGGTTTTTGTTGAACCTTATGCACCTGTAACACATGAATTCTAGACAAACTAGTTAGTCCATAGGTTTGCGTTGGTCGTCAACCACCAAAATTATTTATAGGAAATGGTTAACCCAATTTCCCTTTCAATCTCTCCCTTTATGGTGATTGATGCCAACACAAACCAAAGCAAATATAAGGTGCAGAAATGTAACTAGTTTGCATTTATGAATGTGCATAGGTTACTTGGAGTTAAACCAATTTGAAAGTATCACTAAGAATAAGAGTGAATGGATTGGCTTTCCTTTATTTAACATTTTGGACAATATTTGCACCACTTGTTTGTTTTTGCAAATCTTTTGGAAAATCTTTTCAAAAACTTTTGCAAGTAGTCAAAGGTATAGGAATATTGATAGTCGCCTAGAGGGGGGGTGAATAGGGCGAAACTGAAAATCTCAAAAATAATCACAACTACAAGCCGGGTTAGCGTTAGTAATAAAGAAACGAGTCCGCGAGAGAGGGCGCAAAACAAATCGCAAGCGAATAAGAGTGTGACACGAGGATTTGTTTTACCGAGGTTCGGTTCTTGCAAACCTACTCCCCGTTGAGGAGGCCACAAAGGCCGGGTCTCTTTCAACCCTTCCCTCTCTCAAACGATCCCACGGATCGAGTGAGCTTTTTCTTCTTCTCAATCAACCGGGAACAAAGCTTCCCCGCAAGGGCCACCACACAATTGGTGCCTCTTGCCTTGGTTACAATTGAGTGTTGATCTCAAGAACAAGTGAGAAAGAAAAGAATGCGATCCAAGCGCAAGAGCTCGAAAGAACACAAGCAAATCACTCTCTCTAGTCACTATGGAGTTGTGTGGAATTTGGAGAGGACTTGATCTATTTGGTGTGTCTAGAATTGAATGCTAGAGCTCTTGTAGTAGTTGAGAAGTGGAAAACTTGGATGGCCATGAATGTGGGGTGGTTGGGGTATTTATAGCCCCAACCACCAAAAGTGACCGTTGCTGGAAGCAGTCTGTTCGATGGCGCACCGGACAGTCCGGTGCACACCGGACAGTCCGGTGCCCCTGCCACGTCACCATTGCCGTTGGATTCTGACCGTTGGAGCTTCTGACTTCTGGGCCCGCCTGGGTGTCCGGTGCACACCGGACAAGTACTGTTTGATGTCCGGTGCACCGGTATGGGCGATCCTGACGTCTGCGCGCGCTGCGCGCGCATTAAATGCGCCGCAGGGAGCCGTTGGCGCCGCAGGGAGCCGTTGCTCCGCTGGCACACCGGACAGTCCGGTGCACACCGGACAGTCCGGTGAATTTTAGCGCGCCGGCTTCCGAGAATTCCCGAGGGTGAAGAGTTTGAGTTGGAGTCCTCTGGGCGCACCGGACACTGTCCGGTGCACACCGGACAGTCCGGTGCCTCCAGCCAGAGGTGCCCTCGGTTGCCTCATTGCTCCTTTGTTGAATCCAACACTAGGTCTTTTTATTGACTGAATGTGAACCTTTTGCACCTGTATAACTTATCCACTAGAGTAAACTAGTTAGTCCAATGTTTGTGTTGGACAATTCAACCACCAAAATTATTTAGGAACTAGGTGTACGCCTAATTCCCTTTCAATCTCCCCCTTTTTGGTGATTGATGCCAACACAAACCAAAGCAAATGTAGAAGTGCATAATTGAACTAGTTTACATAATGTAAGTGCAAAGGTTGCTTGGAATTGAGCCAATAAAAATACTTGCATGAGTGCGCATGGATTGTTTCTTTGTTTTTGACATATTGGACCACATTTGCACCAAGAGTTTTGTTTTTGCAAATTCTTTTGTAAATTCTTTTCAAAGTCCTTTTGCAAGATAGTCAAAGGTAAATGAATAAGATTTTGCAAAGCATTTTCAAGATTTGAAATTTTTTGCCTTTGTTCAAATGCTTTTCCTTTGACTAAACAAAACTCCCCCTCAAATAAGGTCTCCTCTTAGTGTTCAAGAGGGTTTTAAGACATCAATTTTGAAAATACAACTCCCCCTCAAATAGGGTCTCCCCTTTTGAACACAAAGAGATACCAATTTTGAAATTTACCAATTTAAAATCATCAAATTTATAAAATTAGGTGGTGGTGCGGTCCTTTTGCATTTAAAATCATCAAATTTATAAAATTAGGTGGTGGTGCGGTCCTTTTGCTTTGGGCTCATATTTTCTCCCCCTTTGGCATGAATCGCCAAAAACGGAATCATTTGAGCCCAATGAAGTACGTTCTCCCCCTTTGGTCATGAAATGAATGAGTGAAGATTATACCAAAGTTGGAGAGATGATGCGGAGCGACGGCGAAGGATGAGTAGTAGAGTGGAGTGGAAGCCTTTGTCTTCGCCGAAGACTCCTATTCCCTTTCAATATACCTATGACTTGGTTTGAAATTCACTTGAAAACACATTAGTCATAGCATATATAAAAGAGACATGATCAAAGGTATATTCATGTGCTATGTGTGCAAGACTAGCAAAAGAAATTCCTAGAATCAAGAATATTGAGCTCATGCCTAAGTCGGGTAAAAGATTGTTCATCAAGAGGCTTGGTAAAGATATCCGCTAATTGATCTTTAGTATTAATATAAGAAATCTCGATATCCCCCTTTTGTTGGTGATCCCGAAGAAAATGATACCGAATGGCTATGTGCTTAGTGCGGCTATGCTCGACGGGATTGTCGGCCATTTTGATTGCACTCTCATTATCACATAGCAAGGGGACTTTGGTTAATTTGTAACCGTAGTCCCGCAGGGTTTGCCTCATCCAAAGCAATTGCGCGCAACAATGGCCTGCGGCAATATACTCGGCTTCGGCGGTAGAAAGAGCGACCGAATTTTGCTTCTTTGAAGCCCATGACACCAAGGATCTTCCCAAGAACTGGCAAGTCCCCGATGTGCTCTTCCTATTAATCCTACACCCCGCCCAATCGGCATCCGAATATCCAATCAAATCAAATGTGGATCCCCGAGGGTACCAAAGCCCAAACTTAGGAGTATAAGCCAAATATCTCAAGATTCGTTTTACGGCCGTAAGGTGTGATTCCTTAGGGTCGGCTTGGAATCTTGCACACATGCAAACGGAAAGCATAATGTCCGGTCGAGATGCACATAAATAAAGCAATGAACCAATCATCGACCGGTATACCTTTTGATCCACGGACTTACCTCCCGTGTCGAGGTCGAGATGCCCATTAGTTCCCATGGGTGTCTTGATGGGCTTGGCATCCTTCATTCCAAACTTGCTTAAGATATCTTGAGTATACTTCGTTTGGCTAATGAAGGTGCCCTCTTGGAGTTGCTTGACTTGGAATCCTAGAAAATACTTCAACTCCCCCATCATCGACATCTCGAATTTTTGTGTCATGATCCTACTAAATTCTTCACATGTAGATTTGTTAGTAGACCCAAATATGATATCATCAACATAAATTTGGCATACAAACAAATCATTGTCAAGAGTCTTAGTGAATAAAGTAGGATCGGCCTTGCCGACTTTGAAGCCATTTGCAATAAGGAAATCTCTAAGGCATTCATACCATGCTCTTGGGGCTTGCTTGAGCCCATAAAGCGCCTTAGAGAGCCTATAAACATGGTTAGGATACTCACTGTCTTCAAAGCCGGGAGGTTGCTCAACATAGACCTCCTCCTTGATTGGTCCATTGAGGAAGGCACTCTTCACGTCCATTTGATAAAGCTTGAAGCCATGGTAAGTAGCATAGGCTAATAATATGCGAATTGACTCAAGCCTAGCTACGGGTGCATAGGTTTCATCAAAATCCAAACCTTCGACTTGTGAATACCCTTTGGCCACGAGTCGAGCTTTGTTCCTAGTCACCACACCATGCTCGTCTTGCTTGTTGCGGAAGACCCACTTGGTTCCTACAACATTTTGGTTAGGACGTGGAACTAAGTGCCATACCTCGTTCCTTGTGAAATTGTTGAGCTCCTCTTGCATCGCCATCACCCAATCCGAATCTTGAAGAGCTTCCTCTACCCTGTGTGGCTCAATAGAGGAAACAAAAGAGTAATGTTCACAAAAATGAGCAACACGAGATCGAGTAGTTACCCCCTTATGAATATCGCCGAGGATGGTGTCGACGGGGTGATCTCGTTGTATTGCTTGGTGGACTCTTGGGTGTGGCGGCCTTGGTTGTTCATCCTCCTTTTCTTCATCATTTGAATCTCCCCCTTGATCGTTGCCGTCATTTTGAGGTGGCTCATCTCCTTGATCTTCTTGTTCAACATCTTGAGCCTCATCCTCAACTTGAGTTGGTGGAGATGCTTGCATGGAGGAGGATGGTTGATCTTGTGCATTTGAAGGCTCTTCGGATTCCTTAGGACACACATCCCCAATGGACATGTTCCTTAGCGCTATGCATGGAGCCTGTTCTTCACCTATATCATCAAGATCAACTTGCTCTACTTGAGAGCCGTTAGTCTCATCAAACACAACGTCACAAGAAACTTCAACAAGTCCTGAGGACTTGTTAAAGACTCTATATGCCCTTGTGTTTGAGTCATATCCTAGTAAAAAGCCTTCTACAGTTTTAGGAGCAAATTTAGATTTTCTACCTCTTTTGACAAGAATAAAACATTTGCTACCAAAAACTCTAAAATATGAAATATTGGGCTTTTTACCGGTTAGGAGTTCATAAGATGTCTTCTTGAGGATTCGGTGAAGATATAACCGGTTGATGGCGTAGCAGGCGGTGTTGACCGCCTCGGCCCAAAACCGATCTGGTGTCTTGTATTCATCAAGCATGGTTCTTGCCATGTCTAATAGAGTTCGATTCTTCCTCTCCACTACACCATTTTGTTGTGGAGTGTAGGGAGAAGAGAACTCATGCTTGATGCCCTCCTCCTCAAGGAAACCTTCAACTTGAGCGTTCTTGAACTCCGTGCCATTGTCGCTTCTAATTTTCTTGATCCTTAAGCCGAACTCATTTTGAGCTCGTCTCAAGAATCCCTTTAAGGTCTCTTGGGTATAGGATTTGTCCTGTAAAAAGAATACCCAAGTGAAGCGAGAATAGTCATCCACAATTACAAGACAATACTTACTACCGCCGATGCTAATGTAAGCGATCGGGCCGAATAAATCCATGTGTAGAAGCTCCAGTGGCCTGTCGGTAGTCATGATGTTTTTGTGTGGATGATGTATGCCAACTTGCTTTCCTGCCTGGCATGCGCTACAAACCCTGTCTTTCTCAAAATGAACATTTGTTAGTCCTAAAATGTGTTCTCCCTTTAGAAGCTTATGAAGATTCTTCATTCCAACATGTGCCAGTCGGCGATGCCAGAGCCAGCCCATGTTGGTCTTAGCAATTAAACATGTGTCGAGTTCAGCTCTATCAAAATCTACTAAGTATAGCTGACCCTCTAACACACCTTTAAATGCTATTGAATCATCACTTCTTCTAAAGACAGTGACACCTACATCAGTGAATAGACAGTTGTAGCCCATTTGACATAATTGAGATACGGAAAGCAAATTGTAGTCTAGTGAATCTACAAGAAAAACATTAGAAATGGAATGGTCATGTGATATAGCAATTTTACCCAATCCTTTGACCAAACCTTGATTTCCATCCCCGAATGTGATAGCTCGTTGGGGATCTTGGTTTTTCTCATAGGAGGAGAACATTTTCTTCTCCCCTGTCATGTGATTTGTGCATCCGCTGTCGATGATCCAACTTGAGCCCCCGGATGCATAAGCCTACAAAACAATTTTAGTTCTTGACTTTAGGTACCCAAATGGTTTTGGGTCCTTTGGCATTAGACACAAGAACTTTGGGTACCCAAACACAAGTCTTTGACCCCTTGTGCTTGCCCCCAACATACTTGGCAACTACTTTGCCGGATTTGTTAGTTAACACATAAGATGCATCAAAAGTTTTAAATGAAATGTCATGCTCATTTGATGCACTAGGAATTTTCTTCTTAGGCAACTTGGCACGGGTTGGTTGCCTAGAACTAGATGTCTCACTCTTATATATAAAAGCATGGTTAGAACCAGAGTGAGACTTCCTACTATGAATTTTCCTAATCTTGCTCTCAGGATAACCGGCAGGGTACAAAATGTAACCCTCGTTATCTTGAGGCATGGGAGCCTTGCCCTTAACAAAATTGGACAATCTTTTAGGAGGGGCACTAAGTTTGACATTGTCTCCCCTTTGGAAGCCAATGCCATCTTTGATGCCCGGGCGTCTCCCATTATAAAGCATGCTACGAGCAAATTTAAATTTCTCATTTTCTAAGTTGTGCTCGGCAATTTTAGCATCTAGTTTTGCTATGTGATCATTTTGTTGTTTAATCAAAGCCATATGATCATGAATAGCAATAACATCAATATCTCTACATCTAGTACAAATGGAAATATGCTCAACATTAGATGTAGAGGGTTTGCAAGATTTTAGTTCAACAACCTTAGCATGCAACATATCATTTTTAGTTCTAAGGTCGGAAATAGTAGCATTGCAAACATCAAAATCCTTAGCCTTAGCAATTAGTTTCTCATTCTCATTTCTAAGGCTAGCAATGGAAACATTTAACTCATCAATCCTAGCAAGCAAATCAACATTATCATTCCTAGGATCAATGCAAACATGAGAATCAACCTTAGCAATTAATTTAACATTTTCATTTCTAAGGTTGGCAATAGTGTCATGGCATATGCTTAGCTCACTAGATAATTTGTTACATTTTTCTACTTCTAGAGTATAAGCATTTTTAACCTTAACATGTTTCTTGTTTTCCTTGATTAGGAAGTCCTCTTGGGAGTCCAAGAGATCATCCTTTTCATGGATGGCACTAATTAGCTCATTTAATTTTTCTTTTTGTTCCATGTTAAGGTTGGCAAAAAGAATACGCAAATTATCCTCCTCATTTTTATCATCATCCTCATCACTAGATGTTTCATATTTAGTGGAGGACCTCGATTTTACCTTCTTTTTGCCGTCCTTGGCCATGAGACACTTGTGGCCGACGTTGGGGAAGAGGAGGCCCTTGGTGACGGCGATGTTGGCGGCGTCCTCGTCGTCGGAGGAGTCGCTTGAGCTTTCGTCGGAGTCCCACTCCCGACAAACATGGGCATCGCCGCCCTTCTTCTTGTAGTATCTCTTCTTCTCCTTCCTCTTGCCCTTCTTGTCATCGCCCCTGTCGCTATCACTAGACATAGGACATTTTGCAATAAAATGACCGGGCTTACCACACTTGTAGCAAACCTTCTTGGAATGGGATTTGTAATCCTTCCCCTTCCGTTGCCTGAGGATTTGCCGAAAACTCTTGATGATTAGGGCCATCTCCTCGTTGTCGAGCTTGGAGGCGTCAATTGGTTGTCTACTTGGTGTAGACTCCTCCTTCTTTTCCTCCGTTGCCTTGAAGGCCACCGGTTGCGCCTCGGATGTGGAAGGCTCGTCAAGCTCGTTGATCTTCTTGGAGCCCTTAATCATGCATTCAAAACTCACAAAATTCCCGATAACTTCCTCGGGGGTCATTTGTGGATATCTAGGATTGCCACGAATTAATTGAACTTGTGTGGGGTTAAGGAAAATAAGGGCTCTTAGAATAACCTTAACCACTTCGTGGTCATCCCATTTTGCGCTTCCGAGGTTGCGCACTTGGTTCACCAAGGTCTTGAGCCGGTTGTACATGTCTTGTGGCTCCTCCCCTTGGCGAAGACGGAAGCGACCGAGCTCTCCCTCGATCGTTTCCCGCTTGGTGATCTTGGTGAGTTCATCACCCTCGTGCGCCGTCTTGAGTAGGTCCCAAATCTCCTTGGCGTTCTTCAACCCTTGTACTTTGTTGTATTCCTCCTTGCTTAGAGAAGCAAGGAGAATGGTTGCGGCTTGGGAGTTGAAGTGCTCGATTTGGGCCACTTCGTCCGTGTCGTAGTCTTCATCCCCTACGGATGGTACCTGTACACCATACTCAACAACATCCCATATACTTTTGTGGAGAGAGGTTAGATGAAATCGCATTAAATTGCTCCACATGGCATAATCTTCACCATTAAAAGTTGGTGGTTTGCCTAATGGGACGGAAAGTAAAGGTGTATGTTTAGGAGTGCGAGGGTAGCGTAGGGGGATCTTACTATACTTCTTACGCTCTTGGCGTTTAGAAGTGACGGACGCCGCGTCGGAGCCAGAGGTGGATGTTGATGAAGTGTCGGTCTCGTAGTAGACCACCTTCCTCATCCTCTTGTGCTTGTCCCCACTCCGATGCGGCTTGTGAGAAGAGGATTTTTCCTTCTTCTCCTTGTGGTGAGAAGAGGAAGATCTTTTCTCCTTACGCTTGGAGGAGTTCTTCTTCTTCTCCCTTCTCTTGGTGCGGGACTCTTCCGATGAAGTGCTCCCTTGGCTTGTAGTGGGCTTGTCGCCGGTCTCCATCTCCCTCTTGGTGTGATCTCCCGACATCACTTCGAGCGGTTAAGCTCTAATGAAGCACCGGGCTCTGATACCAATTGATAGTCACCTAGAGGGGGGGTGAATAGGGCGAAACTGAAAATCTCAAAAATAATCACAACTACAAGCCGGGTTAGCGTTAGTAATAAAGAAACGAGTCCGCGAGAGAGGGCGCAAAACAAATCGCAAGCGAATAAGAGTGTGACACGAGGATTTGTTTTACCGAGGTTCGGTTCTTGCAAACCTACTCCCCGTTGAGGAGGCCACAAAGGCCGGGTCTCTTTCAACCCTTCCCTCTCTCAAACGATCCCACGGATCGAGTGAGCTTTTTCTTCTTCTCAATCAACCGGGAACAAAGCTTCCCCGCAAGGGCCACCACACAATTGGTGCCTCTTGCCTTGGTTACAATTGAGTGTTGATCTCAAGAACAAGTGAGAAAGAAAAGAATGCGATCCAAGCGCAAGAGCTCGAAAGAACACAAGCAAATCACTCTCTCTAGTCACTATGGAGTTGTGTGGAATTTGGAGAGGACTTGATCTATTTGGTGTGTCTAGAATTGAATGCTAGAGCTCTTGTAGTAGTTGAGAAGTGGAAAACTTGGATGGCCGTGAATGTGGGGTGGTTGGGGTATTTATAGCCCCAACCACCAAAAGTGACCGTTGCTGGAAGCAGTCTGTTCGATGGCGCACCGGACAGTCCGGTGCACACCGGACAGTCCGGTGCCCCTGCCACGTCACCATTGCCGTTGGATTCTGACCGTTGGAGCTTCTGACTTCTGGGCCCGCCTGGGTGTCCGGTGCACACCGGACAAGTACTGTTTGATGTCCGGTGCACCGGTATGGGCGATCCTGACGTCTGCGCGCGCTGCGCGCGCATTAAATGCGCCGCAGGGAGCCGTTGGCGCCGCAGGGAGCCGTTGCTCCGCTGGCACACCGGACAGTCCGGTGAATTTTAGCGGAGCGGCTGCCGCGCGAACCCGAGGCTGGCGAGTTCCGGAGACCGCGCTTCCTTGGAGCACCGGACATGTCCGGTGCACACCGGACAGTCCGGTGAATTTTAGCGCGCCGGCTTCCGAGAATTCCCGAGGGTGAAGAGTTTGAGTTGGAGTCCTCTGGGCGCACCGGACACTGTCCGGTGCACACCGGACAGTCCGGTGCCTCCAGCCAGAGGTGCCCTCGGTTGCCTCATTGCTCCTTTGTTGAATCCAACACTAGGTCTTTTTATTGACTGAATGTGAACCTTTTGCACCTGTATAACTTATCCACTAGAGTAAACTAGTTAGTCCAATGTTTGTGTTGGACAATTCAACCACCAAAATTATTTAGGAACTAGGTGTACGCCTAATTCCCTTTCAAATATGATTGCAAGAAGCATTTTCAAGATTTGAAATTTCTCCCCCTGTTTCAGATGCTTTTCCTTTGACTAACCAAAAGCTCCCCCTAAATGAAATTCTCCTCTTAGCTAAGAGGGTTTTTGATGTAGATACCAATTTGAAATTTTGACTTTTAAGGATATTAATTGAAGGATCAATTGAGACAAAGATACCAATTGATAATACATTAATTGAAATTTTACTTTTGAAGATATCAATTAAAAAATCATACTAATTCAAAAGTTCCTTGAATACCAATTGATAAAACAAACATTTGTGAAATTTTTTGAAATATGGTGGTGCGGTCCTTTTGCTTTGGGCTTAATATTTTCTCCCCCTTTGGCATTAATCGCCAAAAACAAAGAACGTTGGAGCCCTTTAGCATTTCCCCCCTTTTGGGGCCTAACATTACCCCCCAAATGGTGAAATAAATACGAGTGAAAGATCATACCATTGAGAGTTTGCGGAATACTGGCAAAGGGTAGATAATACCATTAGAGTTGAGTGGAAGCGTTGTCTTTGCCGAGTACTCCATTTCCCTTGCAATCTAAGACTAATACAAGATATACTCGTGAAAACATATTAGTCTTAGCCTTGGCACAAGAAAAATAAGAAATATGCAATTGTACCAAATGAAAGAGATATGATCAAAGGTATATAAATGAGCTATGTGTGCAATGTTTCAATCAAAATTCCGAGAATCAAGAATATTTAGCTCATTCCTAAGTTGCTAAAGGTTTTCTCATCTAGTGGCTTGGTAAAGATATCGGCAAATTGGTTCTTGGTGTTTACATAAGCTATTTCGATATCTCCCTTTTGTTGGTGATCCCTTAGAAAGTGATACCGAATGTCTATGTGCTTAGTGCGGCTGCGTTCAATGGGATTATCCGCCATACAGATTGTACTCTCATTATCACATAGGAGAGGGACTTTGCTCAATTCATAGCCATAGTCCCTAAGGGTTTGCCTCATCCAAAGTAATTGCGCACAACAATGACCTGCGACAATATACTCGGCTTCAGCAGTAGAAAGAGCTATGGAGTTTTGTTTCTTTGAAGCCGATGACACCAGGGATCTCCCTAGAAACTGACAAGTCCCTGATGTGCACTTTCTATCAATTTTACACCCTGCCTAATCGGCATTGGAATATCCTATTAAATCAAATGTGGATCCCTTGGGATACCAAAGCCTAAACTTAGGAGTGTAAACTAAGTATCTCATGATTCTCTTCACGGCCCTAAGATGAACTTACTTAGGATTTGCCTGAAATCTTGCACACATGCATACAGAAAGCATAATATTTGTTGGGGGCTTGTTCTTAAATGCTTCGGATTAAGAACAAGGCAACATAAAAGATGTTAAACGTTAAGGCCCTTCGTCCTATCGAACATTACTCCCTATCGGGAATGATGAGTTCCGGACGAAGGTCACAAGAAACATACCTTCGTAAATTCAGCACGTAATAATGAAGGACTCATAAAAAACATGGAATGTAAATCATGGAATCATTTCTATTTTATTAATACAAAGGAATAGAAATGATTATGAATTACAAATGTACCTTCGGTCCTGAGAGAAGGTAAAAAGTACAAGCGTGACGCAAAATGCCAAGTCAGCGTGAACAGTACGGGGGTACTGTTCATCTATTTATAGATGCGGGACGCAGCCCACATGAAATTACATCCATATCCATTACATTTGTTAACAGCCTACGGAAATCAGTCAAGGTCCACGCAGTCTTTTCATCTTTAAGTCGGTTCCCCCCTCAGCAATTGCGCCGAAGCTCTCCTGCGCACAGCTTCGCCTGCGCTCGTCCTTCGTCTGGTTCAAGCTTCGTCCCGACCGTGCTTCATATTCATAGTTCTGAACCCGAAAACACCTGCTCACATAATCCACTTGGAAAACATTGTCAAACCATGTTTTTGAGGACCTTCGGAGGACGAAGGCCCCCAACAGTAGCCCCTCGCAATATTAATTTGTTTGACAATAAATTCAGATTGCGATATGGACGAAGGCCTTAAGCCGAAGGTCCGAAAAAACACCTTCCCTTTGCTAGAATAGCAATATTCACTGACAAGCGGGGTCATTCAATTTTCAACGCCCTGGGCGTATAAATAAGAGCACACCGCCAACTCATTTGGTACGCATACTTGCCTTTTGCTTCGGCCCACTAAAATTTTTAGCGCTTGTTCATTAGGTTTTGCTGTTCTTTTTGATTTTGGAGCTTCGGCCTCGGGAACAATTTTTATCGTTCTCGAAGATGTCTGAAGGCAAGAAAACCCCTGCTGAGATGAAACTGAAGATCCCGGCTGATACGAAGCTGAGTCTCGAGGAGGAGAAGAATCTGGGGTTCCTGATAGCGATGGCAGAGACCAATACAGAGAAAATCACGAAGGAGATTCTCGAAGGTTTGTCCGAGGATACTGATGACAGCGACAGCTTTGATGTGGAAAGTGGTGGGGAAGAGGGCGAAGATCGACCGTGGCGACCAAGTCACTCGGTTTTTGGGAAAACTACCATCAAGCAGAGTCACATTGATAATATGAGGGGGCGATATTTCCGAGACATATCTATTGTGAGAGCTGACGCCGGGGAAAAGACTTCTCCCACCCCCGAAGAGAATGAAGTTGTGATTTTCCAAAGCTTCCTCAAGGCTGGGCTTCGATTCCCCCTGAGCAATTTTGTTGTTGAGGTATTGAAAACATTCCAAGTCTACCTTCATCAACTCACTCCCGAAGCTATTATAAGGATGGGGATTTTTGTCTGGGCTGTAAGAAGCCAAGGTTTGGAACCGAACGCTAAAAGCTTCTGTAACATTCATGAGTTATTATACGAGACGAAGCCCTGGGGAAAGGAGCAATACCACAACAACTTCGGGTGCTACAGCTTCGGCGCCCGCTCCGGGTCAAGCTGCCCTGTGCCGACCTTTCGGAAGAGGTGGCCCGGAGCCTGGATGACTGAATGGTTTTATGTAAAGAATGATCTAGCAGCTCAAGAGAATGTAAAGAGTATTATTATGCACCCAATCTGGCAACGCTTCGGCCTTCGAAGGCCGAAGGTCGAAATGGACGAAGCCGCCGAGGAATGTCAAAGAGCCTTCGGGGTAGTCTGCTCGTTTATTGGGACAAGGGACTTGGTCCAAGAACACATTGCCTTCAGGGTATGGCCACTTGCAGAAAAGTGGGAAATGCCAAAGGAAACCATCAAAGAGTCCGACGAAGGCGGACTAGTCAGATTAAAGTACACATTCAAATATGCAGATAAATTTATTGAACCTGATGATGACTGGCTGAAAAGTATTGAAACATTAAGTGATGAATTACTTGGGGCATATTCGAAGGCTGAAAATACTGCTCTATCAGCAGCCTTCGGAGGCCGAAAAAAGAAGAGACTGAACCGAGTGTTTGATGCAGTCGGGTTCTTCTACCCTGATTATTGCTATCCCATCCGAAGGCAAAAAAGGAAAAACATAACCTCTGAAAAAGAAGAAGCTGGAACCGCTCCTAGCGAGCCAGAACCAAAAGGAAAAAGGTTGAAGGTCCTCACACACCGACCACGCCATATTGAACCAGCTTCGGTGCCTGAGTTTACTGGAGAAGCTTCTTCGGCCGCCGAAGCTGAACAGCCAACCTTGCTGCCAGAAATTGCAGAAATGGCCGAAGCACCATTGACAGAGAAAATGGAGGAAGCGAAAAATCTGACTAAGGAAAAAACATCAGAAATTTTTAGTCCTGTAGTAAATGTCGAAGCAGCAAAAAGCCAAAAGGGTCCAATGGTGACCCCAAAAAGGAAGAGAATGGTAAATGTACTAGATGTCTTGGAGACAATTAAATCTTCAAGCACAACTCCAAAAAAGAGTGCTGAAATTGCTGAAACTTCCTCTGAAACTCCGATGCAACAAGCTGAAGCTGAAGCTGGGCCTTCAGAGCCCTTCAAGGAACAACCTTTGGAAGCCGAAGCAGTTAAAATACCAGAACCAATTTTAATTGAAGAAACTGACACTGCCATCCCCGAAGCGCCTGCCAGCATGTGTGATTACATCATTCGACACGCCTCGGGGAAAAAATTATCTGAAGAAGAAATTAATGAAGCTAACCATTATGCAAAGGAGTTAAAATATCCAAAGGGGGCAGTAATATTCAATGGGACAAATGAAGACGATTTTTTATACTGCCTGCCTGACAACAAAGAGCTCTCTGTCTGCCGAGAAATGGCCAGGAGTATTGGTTTCCCGAAGCTTGAATCTGGATTAAGCGCCATGACGAAAGAAGATCTCGCAGACAGTCTTGCGTACAACAGCCTGAAGGTACGGGAATTTAACGCTTGAAAAGAGAACCCCCTTATTTTTTACGCAACTCGTTCCTTTTTTCTTATATGAATTCTTCTTCGTATAGGGCCTGATCCTAAGCAACGCGCTAAGAGCGCAAAAGAGCGCCGAAGATGAAAGTTATGAAATTGCATTTAATAATTTACGCGCTGAAGTTATCAAACTGAGAAACGAAGCTTTGGAAAAAGATAAAATTCTGCTTACATTGGTAGATAAAGTGAAAAAAGACGAAGCTGCTTCAAGGGCCCAGACCGAAGCTCAAAAACGCGAGATTAAAGAACTTCAAAAACAGCTGGCTAGAGCTAAAGAGGAGCGCGCGCTTGAGGAAACGAAACGAGAACTTAGTGATTTTATGGTCGGTAAATTGGAATCAAGAGTCAAGGAGCTTCGGTCATCCCAGGGGAAATGCTATGTTAAATCTATAGAATGTGTGAATAAGATTAAAGCCAGCTTTGCCAGCGTCGGCGCCTTTTCCAGCGAAGAAAATTTTTCTCGAGGCAATCCCGAAGATCCGTTGGAATGGATTAGCCATGAAGCAGAAGCCTTCGAAGAGATTCTGAACAGTCGCAGCGATATCTGCGCTTTTTCGGGCGCCAGAGGGATCGCTTCTGTCTTGGAGAAGAAAGGTTGTGATCATGTAAAATTTCTAGCTCAGTCCGAAGCTGCCTTATCTTCCGAAGACATTAAGGACCCCTCGGCCGAAGCAAGCGTGGTTGGCGGTAAATTTTTTACGGATATCTGGAACGACGGCGGCCGAGAAATGGCGCAAGAGATCATCCAAAAAAGCGAAAAAGGCATACATGATGCTAGAAAAGTAGCAGAGGCTGCCGAAGGGAGTACGGAGCCTGAAAGACAATTAGGTACCAATTAATCATTCTTGTTGCGTTGTAATTTTCATTTCAAACTCTGCATATTGTTTGCGATAGTGACGAAGAAATGTTCTCTTCCCTCGGCAGCTGCTGGGTCAACTGCCGACCCTTACACAAAAGGAGATGAAGAAATCAAACAAATGGCCGAAGCTATCATGGACAAGGTTGTTGATCAACTTTTAAATGAAGTCGCCGAAGAAGTATTAAGAGAGGACTAGATGCTGCTAGAAAAACATTTAAATTGTGATCTATGTAATATTTTGTACATTTGGATGTAATATACAAGTTTTTTTTTTTCATTATTCAATTCTTCACGATGCATGAAACTCTATATACATACCTTTTTGAGCCTTCGGCGAAAAAACACCTTCCCTTCTTTTCATGCTTCGTGAAGAAGGCATTCTTCGTTAAAATTATTCTGATGGATCACATCCATGCTTCGTGAAATCATTATCCGAAGCTATACTCCGTAGCTATACAATCTCAATGTTGATCTGATAAAGCTTGCCCATGTTTCATAGAAATGTTCTCCGAAGCTGTAATCCGAAGCTATACAATTTCGATATCACTTTCTCGGAGCATCCTTTCGAAGGTTGAGAGTGTCACTTTCTTTTGCCAAATGCAATATGATGTATGATGTTTATGTTATGCAAAATGATGTGATGATGTTATGCTATGCATGTGACATTTGTTCCGAAGATACTCATAAAATATATTCATAAGCTCTGCATTCCCTTAGGAACGTCTTTGGAGCTTCTTCGTCTTTTACTTAGACGATCTCAGCGTTGACTTTTCGCTGTAAGCCTCCCTTAGGAGCTTCTTCGCCCTTTACTTAGGCGGTATCAGCGTTGACTTTTCGCTGTAAGCCTCCCTTAGGAGCTTCTTCGCCCTTTACTTAGGCGGTATCAGCGTTGACTTTTCGCTGTAGGCTCTGCATTCCCTTAGGAACGACTTCTGAGCAGAAAACTTACACTGCGCTCCCTTTGGAACGGCTTTTTGTGACCTTGCAAACTTACTCTGCGTTCCTTAGAACGGCTTTCTGTTGAAGGATTTCTAATTCGAAGGTCCTCCTTGGTAACGGAAAAAATTTTGAACTTCAGCAACTTAAGCTTGTGGAGCAAATAGATCTTCCTCGTGGAGAACAACGAAATTATTACATGAAAACTATCAATGTTTTTTGTTTCGCAGAAAATAAAACTGAAAAGGAAAGACTGCTATCAAAGGTAGGATATGTATCAATAAATGTGCTTCGACTCTGGCACAGTGCTGTTGACTGTGCGAGCTTCGGACTGTTCTCTGAAATCCCTCTGATGTGGAGCATGTTGATTCCCTTCTGGCTGTTGACCTTGCTGTAATGGAGGTGGAGGCGGAAGCTGCTGCCAGGAAGCTTGAGGTTGACTTGCCGAAGCTACAGAAGCTGCAGGGTGGTTGTCTATGTATTGTGGGACATAAGGCGGATGATACGAAGCAGTATGCATGACCTGCTTCGGCTGAGCTTGTTGAGATGCAGCTTCGGCAATTTCCTTTTGCTTCTGGATCGTAATATGGCACGACCTAGTGGTATGGCCCTTGCCTTCTCCACAGAACAAGCAAAACAGTCTCCTTGGCTGATCTCCGAATCTTCCGCCGAAGCCCCTGGCGCCTCTGCCTCTTGGGGCTGGTGGCCGGAAGGAAGTTTGTTGTTGCCCTGAAGCCTGTGATGAGCATTGCGGTCTGTTCTGGCTCCCCTTATCATCATTCTGAGTGTTGTGGATAGAACGGACATGTCTCGGGTAGTATCTTCCTCCGAAGCCCCTGGCCATTTCAGAAAATCTGAAGGCCTCCTCCCTTCTTTGACGAAAGTCATTGTCAGCGCGAATGTACTCATCCATCTTTTGGAGCAATTTCTCCAAGGTCTGAGGAGGCTTTCTAGCAAAGTATTGAGCTGCAGGCCCAGGACGAAGCCCCTTGATCATAGCTTCGATAACAATTTCATTGGGCACCGTTGGTGCCTGTGCCCTCAATCGTAAAAACCTTCGGACATACGCCTGAAGGTACTCTTCGTGATCCTGAGTACACTGGAACAGGGCTTGAGCTGTGACTGGCTTTGTCTGAAATCCTTGAAAACTGGTCAGTAACATATCCTTCAGCTTCTGCCATGAAGTTATTGTTCCTGGCCGGAGGGAGGAATACCAGGTCTGAGCAACATTCCTGACGGCCATGACGAAAGACTTCGCCATAACTGCAGCATTGCCCCCGTACGAAGACACCGTTGCTTCGTAACTCATCAAGAATTGCTTCGGGTCGGAGTGACCATCAAACATGGGGAGCTGAGGTGGCTTATAAGATGGAGGCCAAGGTGTAGCCTGCAGCTCAGCAGACAGAGGAGAAGCATCATCAAAAACAAAATTTCCCTGATGGAAATTATCATACCAGTCATCTTCGTTGACGAAGCCCTCCTGATGAAGGTCTTTCTGATGAGGCCTTCTGTTCTGCTCATCGTGAGTGAGATGACGGACTTCCTCAGAGGCTTCGTCTATCTGCCTTTGCAACTCAGCTAGGCGGGCCATCTTCTCCTTCTTCCTTTGTACTTGTTGGTGTAGCATTTCCATATCCCTGATTTCTTGGTCTAGCTCTTCTTCCTGAAGTGTCGGGCTGAGAGCCTTTCTCTTCTGGCTTCGGGCTTCCCGAAGAGAGACGGTCTCCTGGTTGTGGTCCAGCGGTTGCAGTGCTGAAGCCCCGGTCGCTGAAGCTTTCTTCGGCGCCATAGCTTCCGAAGGTGTTCAAAAAAAGCTTGAAGTGGAAGTGAGTTCACCGGAGGTGGGCGCCAATGTTGGGGGCTTGTTCTTAAATGCTTCGGATTAAGAACAAGGCAACATAAAAGATGTTAAACGTTAAGGCCCTTCGTCCTATCGAACATTACTCCCTATCGGGAATGATGAGTTCCGGACGAAGGTCACAAGAAACATACCTTCGTAAATTCAGCACGTAATAATGAAGGACTCATAAAAAACATGGAATGTAAATCATGGAATCATTTCTATTTTATTAATACAAAGGAATAGAAATGATTATGAATTACAAATGTACCTTCGGTCCTGAGAGAAGGTAAAAAGTACAAGCGTGACGCAAAATGCCAAGTCAGCGTGAACAGTACGGGGGTACTGTTCATCTATTTATAGATGCGGGACGCAGCCCACATGAAATTACATCCATATCCATTACATTTGTTAACAGCCTACGGAAATCAGTCAAGGTCCACGCAGTCTTTTCATCTTTAAGTCGGTTCCCCCCTCAGCAATTGCGCCGAAGCTCTCCTGCGCACAGCTTCGCCTGCGCTCGTCCTTCGTCTGGTTCAAGCTTCGTCCCGACCGTGCTTCATATTCATAGTTCTGAACCCGAAAACACCTGCTCACATAATCCACTTGGAAAACATTGTCAAACCATGTTTTTGAGGACCTTCGGAGGACGAAGGCCCCCAACAATATTCGGTCGAGATGCACATAACTAGAGTAAAGATCCTATCATCGACCAGTATACCTTTTGATCTATGGATTTACCTCCCGTGTCGAGGTCGAGATGCCCATTAGTTCCCATGGGTGTCTTGATGGGTTTGCCATCCTTCATTCCAAACTTTTTGAGTATGTCTTGAATGTACTTAGTTTGGCTGATGAAGGTGCCCTCTTGGAGTTGCCTGATTTGAAATCCTAAGAAGTATTTCAACTCCTCCATCATTGACATCTCAAATTTTTGTATCATGATCCTACTAAACTCTTCACAAGTAGACTTGTTAGTAGACCCAAATATAATATTATCAACATAAATTTGGCATATAAACAAGTCTTTTTCAACAGTTTTAGTAAAGAGTGTAGGATCGGCTTTACCAACTTTGAAGCCATTAGTGATAAGAAAATCTCGCAGGCATTCATACCATGCTCTTGGGGTTTTCTTAAGTCCATAAAGCGCCTTTGAGAGTTTATACACTTGGTTAGGATACTCACTGTCTTCAAAGCCGGGAGGTTGCTCAACATAGACCTCTTCCTTAATGGGTCCATTGAGGAAGACACTTTTCACGTCCATTTGATAAAGCTTAAAGCCTAGCTACGGGTGCATAAGTTTCATCGAAATCCAAACCTTCGACTTGTGAATATCCCTTTGCCAGAAGTTGGGCTTTGTTTCTTGTCACCACACCATGCTCATCTTGCTTGTTGCGGAATACCCACTTGGTACCTACAATATTTTGATTAGGACGTGGAACTAAATGCCATACCTCATTCCTCGTGAAGTTGTTGAGCTCATCTTGCATTGCCATCACCCAATCCGGATCTCTTAATGCATCCTCTACCCTGTATGGCTCGATACAGGAAACAAAAGAGTAATGCTCACAAAAATGTGCAACTCGAGATCTAGTGGTTACCCCTTTATGAATGTCACCAAGGATGGAATTGACGGGGTGATCTCGTTGAATTGCTTGGTGGACTCTTGGGTGTGGCGGTCTTTGACCCTGAATTTCTTGATCATCTTCCTTGTCTTCATTATCTTCATCTCCCCCTTGATGATTGTCCTCCTCTTGAGGTGGCTCATCCCCTTGATCTTCATCTTCATCATTTTGAGCCTGATCCTCATCTTGGGTTGGTGGAGATGCTTGCATGGAAGATGATGGTTGATCTTGTGTATGTGGAGGCTCTTCGGATTTCCTTAGACACACATACCCAATGGACATGTTCCTTAGCGCGACGCATGGAGCCTCTTCATCATCTAGCTCATCAAGATCAACTTGCTCCATTTGGGAGCCATTAGTCTCATCAAACACAATGTCACAAGAAACCTCAACCAATCCAGTGGATTTGTTGAAGACTCTGTATGCCCTTGTGTTTGAGTCATAACCAAGTAAAAAGCCTTCTACAGCTTTAGGAGCAAATTTAGATTTTCTACCTCTTTTAACAAGAATAAAGCATTTACACCCAAAGACTCTAAAATATGAAATATTGGGATTTTTGCTGGTGAGGAGTTCGTATGATGTCTTCTTGAGGATTCGGTGAAGATATAACCGATTGATGGAGTAGCAAGCAGTGTTGATTGCTTCCGCCCAAAACCGGTCCGATGTCTTGTATTCATCAAGCATGGTTCTTGGCATGTCCAGTAAAGTTCTATTCTTCCTCTCCACTACACCATTTTGTTGAGGTGTGTAGGGAGAAGAGAACTCATGCTTGATGCCCTCATCCTCAAGAAATCCTTCGATTTGTGAATTCTTGAACTCTGTCCCATTGTCGCTTCTTATCTTTTTGATCCTCAATCCGAACTCATTTTGAGCTCGTCTTAAGAATCCTTTTAAAGTCTCTTGGGTTTGAGATTTTCCCTGCAAAAAGAATACCCAAGGAAAGCGAGAATAATCATCCACGATTACTAGATAGTACTTACTCCCACCGATGCTTATGTAAGCGATCGGGCCGAATAGATCCATGTGGAGTAGCTCGAGCGGCCTATCCATCGTCATTGTGTTCTTGTGTGGATGGTGAACTCCAACTTGCTTCCCTGCTTGGCATGCGCTACAAATCCTGTCTTTCTCAAAATGAACATTGGTTAGTCCTAAAATGTGCTCTCCCATTTGAAGTTTGTGAAGATTCTTCATTCCAACATGGGCAAGTCGGCGATGCCAGAGCTAGCCCATATTAGTCTTAGCAATTAAACAAGTGTCAAGTTCAGCTTTGTTATCATTAAAACCAACTAAATATAGCTGACCCTCTAACACTCCTTTAAATGCTACTAAATCATCACTTCTTCTAAATACAGTAAAAACTATATCAGTAAATAGACGGTTGTAGCCTATTTTGCATAATTGAGAAACTGAAAGCAAGTTGTAGTCTAAAGAATCTACAAGAAAAACATTGGAAATAAAATGGTCAGGTGATATAGCAATTTTACCCAAACCTTTATTTCCATCCCCGAATGTGATAGCTCGTTGGGGATCTTCGTTTTTCTCATAGGAGGAGAACATTCTCTTCTCCCATGTCATGTAATTTGTGCACCCGCTATCGATTATCCAACTTGAACCACCGGATGCATAAACCTACAAAACAAGTTTAGGCCTTGTTCTTAGGTACCCAAACAGTCTTAGATCCTTTCACGTTAGAAACAAGCAACTTGGGTACCCAAACACAAGTCCTTGAACTCTTGTGTTTGCCCCCAACATATTTGGCAACTACTTTGCCTGATTTATTAGTAAGCACATAAGATGCATCAAAAGTCTTCAAAGAAACATTATGTTCATTTGATGCAGCAGGAATTTTCTTTCTAGGCATTTTTACATGGGAGGTATGTCTAGATCTAGAAGCCTCATTTTTATACATAAAAGCATGATGAGAAACTTTGTGAGGTTTTCTAGCATGAATCTTTCTAATCTTATGTTCAGGATAGTTTGCAGGATATAAAATGTAACCCTCACTATCCTGAACCATGAGAGCCTTACCCTTAACAAAATTAGACAATTTTTTAGGGGCATTAAGCTTGACATTGCTCCCCTATTAGAAACCAATGTCATCCTTAATGCCAGGACGTCTCCTATTATAGAGCATGCTTCTAGCAAATTTAAACTTTTCATTTTCAAGTTCATGCTCATTAATTTTAGCAGATAATTTTGCTATGTAGTCATTTTGTTGTTTAATCATGGCAAGGTGATCATTTATAGCTTCTACATTAACATCTCTACATCTAGTACAAATGGTCACATGATCAAGAGTAGATATAGATGGTTTGCATGTATTTAATTCCTCAATCTTAGCATTTAGTTTAATATTCTCATCTCTAAGACAGGAAATGGAATTATTGCAAACATTCAATTCTTCAATCTTAGAAATTAAACTAGCATTCTCAGTTCTAAGATTAGAAATTGAATCATGACAAATGCTAAGCTCCTTAGATAAATTTTCACATTTTTCTACCTCCTAACATAAGCATTTTTCAACTTAACAAATTTTTTGTTTTCTTTAATGAGGAAGTCCTCTTGGCTTTCCAAGAGATCATCCTTCTCATTAATGGTTTCTGTTAGTTCATTCAATTTCCTCTTTTGGTCCATGCTAAGGTTGGCAAAAAGAGACATTAAATTATCTTCACTATCACTAGAACTACCCTCATCACTAGATGTAGTATATTTGGGGGGGTACTTCTAGAATGTACCTTCTTCTTCTTGTCGTCCTTGGCCATGAGACACTTGTGGCCGACGTTAGGGAAGAGGAGGCCCTTGTTGACGGTGATGTTGGCGGCGTCCTCATCGGAGGAAGATTCGGTGGAGCTCTCACCGGAGTCCCATTCCTGGCACACGTGGGCATTGCCGCCCTTCTTCTTGTAGTACCTCTTCTTGTCCTTCTTATTCCCCTTCTTGTCGTTGTCCCTGTCACTTTCACTTGACATTAGACATTTAGCAATAAAATGACCGGGCTTACCACATTTGTAGCACACCCTTTTGGAGCGGGGTTTGTAATCCTTCCCCCTCCTTTGTTTGAGGATTTGGCGGAAGCTCTTGATGATGAGCGCCATCTCCTCGTTATCGAGCTTGGAGGCGTCCATTGGAAGCCCACTTGGTGTAGACTCCATCTTCTCTTCTTCTGTCACTTTGAATGCGATGGGTTGCACCTCGGGTGTTGAGGTAGCGCCTTGCTCCAAGTTGACAATATGTTTGGAGTCTTTGATCATAAGCTCAAAGCTCACAAACTTGCCAATGACTTCATCGGGAGACATTTGTTTATATCTTGGATCTCCACGAATTAGTTTCACTTGAGTGGGATTACAAAAAACAAGATATCTAAGAATAACCTTGACCATTTCATGGTCATCCCACTTGGTTCTCCCAAGGTTGCGCACTTGGTTCACCATGGTCTTTAGCCGGTTGTACATTGCTTGTGGCTCTTCTCCTTTGTTGAGGACGAATCGACCAAGTTCACCCTCGATTGTTTCACGCTTGGTGATTTTGGTCACCTCATCTCTTTCGTGTGCAGTTTTGAGGACGTCCCAAATCTCTTTGGTGTTCTTCAACCCTTGCACCTTGTTATACTCCTCTCGACATAAGGAGGCGAGGAGTATAGACGTGGCTTGAGAGTTGAAGTGCCTATCTCGTGGAGTGAGGTTAGATGGTGCCTCATTTTATCACTCTACATAGAATAATCTTCACCATCATGGTGGTTTGCCTAAGGGAACGGAAAGTAGAGGAGCGTGCTTTGAAATACGGGGATAGCGATGAGGCATCTTACTATACTTCTTGCGCTCATGGCGCTTAGAAGTAGTCGACGACTCGGAGCAGGAGGTGGAGGGTGACGAAGTGTCGGTCTCGTAGTAGACCACTTTCTTCATCTTCTTCTTCTTCTTGTCACCTCTCCGATGCAACTTGATGGAGGAAGAGGATTCCTCCTTATACTTGTTACCGGACTCCCTTGAGTGAGTCCTCCCTAAGCTTGCGGGCTTGTCGTCGGTCACGATCTCCCTCTTGGCGTGTTCTCCAGACATCACTTCGAGTTGGTTAGACTCTTAATGAAGCACTGGCTCTGATACCAATTGAAAGTTGCCTAGAGGGGGTGAATAGGCGAAACCTGAAATTTATAAACTTAAGCACACACTACAAGCGTGGGTTAGCGTTAGAATTGAAGTTAAGTCCGGGAGAGAGGGGAAAACAAATCAAATGAGAATCAAGTGAATGAACACGGTGATTTGTTTTACCGAGGTTCGGTTCCAAAGAACCTAGTCCCCATTGAGGAGGTCACAAAGACCGGGTCTATTTCAACTCTTTCCCTCTCTCAAACAGTCACTTAGACCGAGTGAGCCTTCTTCCTTAATCTCACGGGTCACTTAGACCTCGCAAGGACCACCACACACTTGGTGTCTCTTACCTCGCTTACAAAGCACTTGAGAATAAGAATGGGAAAAGAAGAAAGGCCAACCAAGCAACAAGAGCAACAAAAGAACACAAGAGATCCTCTCACAAGTGCTAACGCACTAGAGTTGATTCGAGGACTTTGAGTGGATCGATCGCTTTGATTATGTCTTGGAGTGGAGTCTTTTGCTCTTGTATTGAATGCAATGTTTGGAATGCTTGGATTGATATGAATGAGGTGGTTGGGGGGTATTTATAGCCCCCAACCACTTCCATAGCCCTTGGTAAGGCTGCTGGTGATGGGCGCACCGGACAGTCTGGTGCGCCATCAGACATGTAACGTGCGCTGTCCGGTGTGCCATTCACGTCAGCCAACCGTTAGGGTTCGGAGCTGGTCGACCGTTGGAGGCTTTGTCCTCTTGCGGCACCGGACAGTCCGGTGCCCCTCTGACTTCACTGCTCTGACTTCTGCGCGACACTGTGCTGCACTATTCACTTGGCAGAGTCGACCGTTGGCGCTGGATAGTCGTTGCTCCGCTGGCTCACCGGACAGTCTGATGGCACACCGGACAGTCCGGTGAATTATAGCGGAGTGCGCCTTCGTTTTCCCGAGAGTGGCTGGTTCAATCTTGTATGGTCCTGGTGCACCGGACACTGTCCGGTGCGCCATTCTTTAGCACACTCAAGTCCTTTTGCTCAGATTAAATTGTGTCCCTAACTTGATTCTTTTATTGGTTTGTGTTGAACCTTATGCACCTGTAACACATGAATTCTAGACAAACTAGTTAGTCCATAGGTTTGCGTTGGTCGTCAACCACCAAAATTAATTATAGGAAATGGTTAACCCAATTTCCCTTTCAAAAAACATATAGCAACATATCATATTGCTACACCTCATGAATGAGACTTTCCTTCATATATCCCTACCCCGTTTATAAAAGGTCAAACAAAATAGATACCAGAAGACCAGAAGTTCACAAAACCTGACCATAAGTTGTTATCATTCATGACTCTAGGACAGATGATTGATTTGCTATTGCTTCAATATAGGCGTTGTTGTCCTTGTTGAAGGAGTTCTAACTCTAGTTCCTATGTCAACTTAAAAGTTGGTTCCATTGTAATACATGATTCTTATGAAAAAAATACATAGGATTATAGTTGTCGCTTTTTGATGTGCACAACACATGAATTCAATGGAGGCATAGATGACACAGTGGAAAATTTCCACAAGTCTAGCCACATGCTTGTTAGGAAAGTTAACATGAGCCCCAAACTCTTATACCATATTCTCATTTTCTTTGCTTTGTACAAAGGAAACCTAGCCAAGACCACTGTGAAACGAGTTTTGTAGAACCCTTCGTTATTAGAAAGAAGAAACTAGACGATAATTTTGATTAAATGGGGTCTTATGATCCAGCAAGGGTTTGCATGGAGAAGTTAAAAACTTTATATTACTTATTTATTAGTAACTTACTTTCTTTTTAAGTAAAATACTAAAAGTTTGACTAAGTTTATAAAAAATACTATAATATCTAGAACATAAAATTAGTTCGATTATCATGGAACATAAGAAAGTTAGAAGTGGAACAAATATAACGAGATGTGCGACCGGCCGACACTAGTGGAAAATAGATAAACATCAAGGCAATAGATCAGTTGCAAACCGTGCAAGCAGTCATGGAAAATTTTCAAAATAACCCTCCCACCATGAATCAGATGTCAAAACAACCCTTCCACCTCCCCTCCCCGTTATATGTTTAATAAATACCCCCTCCACCTCCAACTACATATTGGTTTGCATGGTTTTACACCAGTCAATGACTAATATGCAGGCAGTCATCATGTGGAAGCGTGCAAGCAGCTCTCTTGATCCGTTGGATCTAAATCTAACCGTATGTGTAATCGTGGTTTGATAGAGGATTTTTTATAAAGCTACACGAGTTGGTGGTAGGAAGATTTAAATGCTAAATATAGTACACGGTTAGATCTAAATCTAATGGACCAAAAGACCTGATGACACGCTTGCACATAATGGTTGCTTGCATATTAATCGTTGTCTTTACACCAAGTGCTTAGTTTGCACCTGATCCGTTCGACCGTTCCCAATCATCAAAAGGAATCTTATCAACTAAAACACCTTTTTTTTGAAGCAAAACTAAAAATACCTAAGTTTGCGACGATAGAATTTTCAAGGGAACCAAGCATCAAAAGAAATGTAACCAAGACACCTTCAGTTTGTAACCATGCATAGCCCATGTTTGTTTCAGCTTCTGGCCACCAAAAGCTGCTGCGGACTGTCAAACGCTCAGCTTTTCAGCCAGTCTCTATAAAATTCGTTGGGCAAAAACCATCCAAAATCAACATAAACACATAATCAGTTGAGTCGTTGTAATAGTAAGAATCCGTCACTTTCTAGATCCTGAGCCCTATGAATAACTTTATCTTTCTCCATACATAATCGTAATGATACTCAGATTCTCCCCACAGCCAGATTTTCAGAAAAGCTGGTCAGAAAAAAGCTGAACCAAACAGGCCCATAGACTTTCCGGTTAATTAGCTATATCTTGTAGATACCTCATCATGTAAGTTCCACATGTTTTGGACGATCGTTGGATCAACTCCTAAACTGGCTAAAAATTAAACTGTAGTGACATATTGGGAGAGAAATGAAACTAGACTTGCTACGCAAAAAAAATAAAAAAATGTAGATGCACACACGCGTAGTATATATTCATCATATGCTCGTACACAACTTGTGAAACGGTCCTAACTGCATCGTCCATATATATATAACTGCAAGTGTCCTTTGCTAACGACTTCCTGAATAATTACAGCTATTTTTCAAAAAAAAAACATTACAGCAGTCGCACGTACTGGCCCCACCGTACCCCCGCCCCTCCTTTATATAGGGTTCTCGGGCTGTTCACAGGGGCAAAGCTGTAGAGAGATACTAAACAGGGAAGAGGGCGGGCAAAGAGCAAGATGAGGCAGCCTAGCTCGAGTAGGTTCACGACGATCTGTGTCTTCTGCGGCAGCAGCCAAGGGAAGAGGACGAGCTACCACGACGCCGCCATTGCCCTTGCCCAAGAGCTGGTAATTCCTCCACCAAATACCATCGTTACCGGCCAAGTGGTAGGTGTGGTTTCATATCATATGCAAAGCCAATAAGCTGGCTCTAGAGCCTATATATATATACATGTGCGTACTTGTTTATTTATCCCGTTTCATTTCACTACGCGCTGGCCACGCACTACTTGAATCCGGGCTGAGTGCTCAGCGCTTTGACAAACGTTGTACTCGGTAAAGTTCTGCTCTCAGTAACGATGGCGTTTTGCCGAGTAGGATTCTCGACAGAAAAATACACTCGATAAAGAGCCATCAGCCACCGTCTAAAGCTGACGGCCGTTATCTTTACCGAGAGCCCTGACAGCCGTTATTTTCACATGCACCATCCACGTCGACGAGACGACGGCTACATCTCTCGCTCTGTCGGCAGTCGGCACATCAATTGATGAATCCGGAGGAGCGCGCCGGCCTTTGTGTGCAGCAGAGGTGCTGCTTGCGTGCGTGATGCGAATGCAACCTGCATGCATGCGGTACGTTTCGTACGGTAGGAGGGGGGAGCAGAGACGTAATCACACTCGCTGACACGTACGGGAGCTTATGTGTACCAGTACTATACTCACAAGTCGCAAGTAGGATTTGACCATTTATCTAACAGTAGTAATCACATATTATAAATATTAATATTTTGTTATATATATAATATAAATAAAAGGATTAATTGTGGGAGCTTCTGAATCGAGAGGCATGCAATGCAGGTGTCGAGAGGCATCGACCTGGTGTATGGCGGCGGCGGCATAGGTCTGATGGGGCTCGTCTCGCAGGCCGTCCACCGCGGCGGCAGGCGCGTCGTCGGGTACGTGCATGCATTCCTAATTAACCAACTGACCTTCTGTTGTATATATACTAGTAGTAGTACAATACAGCTAAAATTAATATATCGTCGTGTGTTAATTAATCTAGTAGCTGTGTGCATCCTGCTTCCTGTCTTCCTGCAGAGTGATTCCCAGGACTGTGATGACCACTCCTGAGGTACCTAGTTATATATTTGCCGCAGCTATATATATGTTTTAACTGTTGCACTCTATATATACGTGATTTGATTTCTCGTCTACGTACTACTGGTCTTGGCTTTGCATTACATTACGCGCGTGATAATGCTGCTGTGCTGTTACCTGTGATCTGCTGCCTTTCCTTTCCTTGGGTCGTCGTCGTCAGACAATCGGAGAGACGGCGGGGGAGGTGGTCGCGGTGGCCGACATGCACAAAAGGAAGGCAGAGATGGCAAGGCAAGCCGATGCGTTCATAGCCCTGCCTGGTGAGTTAGCAATAGACGAAATATACACTTGACGAAATTGTACTGTCCAAGACAGCTCTGATGCGTGACTGATGACTAGCTATTATTAGCTCTGGCATTAATGCAAGCACAATAGAAAACACAAGTACAGTATGCATGCACACGTCTGGACCGCCTGCCAACAGTGTACAATAACAAATTAAATATCATGTGCATTGTATATGCTGGTCCATGATATGAAATGGTCACTACTATGTCAGCGACGAGTTAATACGTCACTGACGAGTGGGTGGGAAGCTGAGAGTGGAGCGTGTGCCGGATCGTCCACACGAGCAGTTGGGCCGCGCCGTCCACAGCGGAGCAAAAGGCCGAGCACCAAAGTGTATGGGCCGGTCATGGGCCAATGCGATGGAAGCGCGCATATGTATGTAATAATAGTTAAATACCATCAGTTGCCGATGGGAGGAACAGAATACTACTTCCGACTACTACGATAAACCCAAGTCCTGCTTGCTATCTCGCGAGTTCTGTTAGGAGATACTGAAACCGGGGTTTTTTTCCCCAGGGGGGTATGGGACGATGGAGGAGCTGCTGGAGATGATCACGTGGGCGCAGTTAGGCATCCACCGTAAGCCGGTACGCACGCACGCACGCATGCAATAATAATGACACGATGAGTGCCTGAGTTGATGATGCATGCATGGCTACTAAGCTACGACCTCCTCCTCCTCCTCTTCATCGACTACTTTCAGGTTGGATTGGTGAACGTCGATGGCTACTACGACCCCCTGCTGGCGTTCATCGACCAGGCCGTGGAACACGGGTTCATCAGCCCCAGCGCTCGCCACATCATCGTCCAGGCTCCTACGGCGCAGGACCTCATGGCCAAACTTGAGGTAATTAAACCTCGCTCGCTAGGCACGTACGCTAACCGTTCAGTCGTCTCTCTGCTCATCACCACGTACTGGAATCCTGAGTAGTTTCCGTGTACGTGTGTGGGTGCATGCAAAAACCGACATAAAATTAACATACCCAACAGAAAAAAACAAATCTGACAGTGGTGAACCGGCCGTCTGCATGTGCACATAAATTTCCTGCTGCCTCTGGATCGTCGCTAACGTACTACAGTACATATATCTTATTATACAACAGGAATACGTCCCGTACTACGACAGAGTTGCCTCCGGGCTCAACTGGGAGCCAAGGGCCGTCGTCGTTACGGATGCGGCCGGTGCTGGTTCAGGGCCAGCACAGGGGATCAGCGTTCCAGGCATCTGAAGTTCATTTGGCATGAAGGCCGCGTCATGATTAACTAGAAACTTAATTAGATCTCCCACAACTTAATTGATGTACCGCAGTCAGTAACCTCGTAGTAGTAGCAGTACAGTTAATACGTTAACCTTGCTCACTACCGGAATCAGCTTCTTTGCCGTGTGTCTGAGACACACGGCAAAGTCTATTATACACTCGGCAAACGCTTTGCCGAGTGTTACACTCGGCAAAGAACGCTCGGCGAACTGTACATCGGCAACAGCATCTTTGCCGAGTACTTTTTGTCGGGCACTCGGCAAAGACTTTGCCGAGTGCCATTGGCACTCGGCAAAGAAAAGTCACCGTCACGGCGCCAAGTGACGGTGACGGATCCTTCGCCGAGTGCCCACGGCGACACTCGGCAAAGGAGGTTTATTTGCCGAGTGTCTGGTGGACTGGCACTCGGCAAAGAACCCTCCAGTGGGCCCCTTTGCCAGTCCCTTTGCCGAGTGCCTTCGCTGTGGCACTCGGCAAAGACATCTTTGCCGGTTCCCAGGTTGCCTTCTTTGCCGAGTGCCATTTTCAGCACTCGGCAAAGACGGCTTTACCGGTTCCCAGGTTGCCTTCTTTGCCGAGTGCCATGGTCAGCACTCGGCAAAGATGGCTTTACCGGTTCCCAGGTTGCCTTCTTTGCCGAGTGCCATGGTCATAGCACTCGGCAAAGCGACCTTTGCCGAGTGTTACACTCGGCAAAGTGACCAGGATGTCCCTTTTTTATTTGTTTTTGCTGTTCCATCCAAACAAACAAAAGATATATATCATTCACATCACATTATATATCAATCGCATCACAGAATGAACACATTTATCATCAACACCATATATATCACAAAGTGTCACTAATATAAGTCTCACAAATACAAGTATGTGTATTTACCAAGTCTGGATCACTAGCCAAACATCACCAACCGTCACATATATATCACAAAGTGTCAGTAGCCAAACATCACCAACACTCACAAGACCAAGTCTGGATCATCAACGAGGTGGGCATCTGGACTGGTTCGGCGAAGGGCTGGACGAAGCATGAGGGTTGTTCGACGCCGCCGATTGACCCTGCACAGAGAATAGATTGTATGTGTGAGAACATATGAATATATATCATGCAGTACTAAAATTTTGATACTCACAGGAGTAGTGAACGCAGCAGGGTCAGTTGCAGGGAACAACGGAGGTGGTGGAGCATGACCCTGTGCGGCGCCAAGGCTCTGCACGTACGCGAACAAATCCGCCATCCTCTTCTCCAGCTCCTCACGTTGCCTCCTCTCATCATCTAGCTGAGTCTGTAATATTTCGCCCTAATGTTACGATAATGCAAAGAGAAGATATATAAAAATTAATGAACGATGAATAGATAAGGAATAACCTGGAGTTGCTGGATACGATGCTGTGAGGTGTCCTGCCGAGGTCGTATGGCTGGGCTCGCGCTCGTGCTCCTTGCTCGCACCTGAGAGAGAGTGGGAGTGGAGGACGAGTCGATTGCCCCGTCGGCAATCCAGTACCGCCCATGCCTCTTGCCTCCTCCGACCCTCATGAGGACATCTCCGTCGATGTCCTCGGTCCTCGGATCGTAATCTGGCCCATGGACCTCCTTGGCCATTGCGGTGTACTCACTGAGTCGGCTGTGGATGGCGGGGTTGGTGTACGCCTCGGGCCCGTCATCCGGGTTGTAGGTGACGTCGGACGTCGCCTTCCCCTTGTGGGCCATGGCATATGCCGAGAACGTGGAGCAAGGCGCGCCACCATGTGCCGCCGACTGCGAGAAAACCAACGATATGGTTAGAAATCATGTCTAATCGAAAGTTATATACCTAAATAAAAAAGAGCGCGTACCCATGCTTCCGCGTATTTGCCCAGGCTGCGGCTGCCTTGATGGTGGGAGGGACCTTGCATCAGCAAACGCCGTTCCCGGCTAGCGTTGTGCGCCTCGTCCCACTCAGCCGAGCACCACCTCTGCACCATCTTCTCCCAGCACTCAGGATGCGCGGCGCACCAATGAGGAATCATCTAAAAAAATATAAGTACACCGCATATCAGAAGATAAGAATAAGCATATTTAGTACCAATAATAAAGTTTTGTATTTACCTGCAAGTACTGGTCCGCAGTCAATGACATGGTTCGGGCGTCCTTCTTGTTCACCTTCTCCCCAAGGACGGAGCCGTGGTAAGTGACGATGGCCTGGATGCGCGCCTCGTAGTGCATGTCCACGACGAGCTTCTTACAGCACGTCGTAGACACCACATCCGCCCTGGCCTCGTATCCAGCATCGCACCTGAAGAAATCCTACATACAAAGACGATGTATCCATACATTATTTAAAGAATATGCAACAAATGCGACTTATTAAACAATATAGTGCGAGGAAGACTTACCCACAGCTCTTGCTTGACCCGCTCCGCCTTGTTGTTGAATTGTCTGCCGTCCCGATCTACTGCATCGGGGGCGACGGCGTAGTGGTCGAAGGTGTACGCTGGGCTCGTCACTCCGGCGTACTCGACAAGCCCAGGGAAGTGTTCCCGGCATAGAAGGCCGAGGATGCCATTGGGGTTGCGGCCGTGACCCCCTGCAGTCTCCAAAACCATCCAAGACCTGTCGAAGTGATTAAGATGAAGTATTAGTTTCTATTATTAATTTGAACATATAATATGAAAAAGCAGCAACAACATCTAAAGTTACCTACCTCTCTCCATCGGGTCGTATGAGGGGACGTCTGTCACGAAGAATGGGTCGCTTAGGTAGGCTCGCGGGACCTCGCAGGTAGATACTCCTCGAACCTGAGGAGCCAGAACCTGAGACGCCCTGCTGAGCGGCGGCGTCGTCGTCGTCGTCCTGCTGCGCCGCATCGTCGTCGTCCTGCTGTGCCGCATCGACAGCGGCTTGCTGCTCCACCTGCTGCTGTACAGCGTCGTCCTGCTGCGCCTCCTCCTCCGTCCTACGGGTGCTCCTCCTCCCCCTCCCCCTCCCCCTCCTCGTCCTCGTCCCACCGCCCACCATCTTTGTCCAACAACCTGCAATTAAGAGTAAACAATTAAGCACAGATAAAAAAATATGTATTTAGAAACATATGCAAAATAAATGAAATATAGCATTACATCGATTAAAAATAATCTTCATATGTGTCCGGGTTAGCCGGATCATAAGTGTCATCATCACTATCAACCATTTCATAGTCAACATCATCTGAAGGCGCAACTTCGTCATTGGCATTGCCTTCAAGTATTTCTAAGTCATTCTCATTTTGCACCTCATCATCCTCGTCATCAACAACCATTTCAATATCTACTTCCATTCCGATCGCTTCGGTTAAGTCTATCTCAAATTGCCCTTCGAGCCCATCTTCTTGGAAGAACTCTCCGTCATATGTGTCCGGGTCTAAGTTATAATCTTCATCGTTTGGAACAGGTAATTTAGCGTGCGGTGATACCTTATACACAACATCCCAACCCTTAAGATGTTGTTTCGTTTGGCACGCATATGGAAGATAATACACTTGTGTGGCCTGTTGGGCCACAATGTAGACATCGTCTCCTGTTAAGGTGGAATCCTGTCGAATTTCGACTATCCCAAGATTAGAATGTGTCCGTCTCGTAACTTCAGGGTCAAACCAATGACATTTGAATATCACTGGAGTAAGAGGTTTGGAACCATAAAAATTGAGTTCATATATTTCTTCAATTCTTCCATAATACTCGACCTCGTCAAGCCCGGGCGTAAAGACTCCAGAACACGTGGTTTTTCGATTGGGCCGACTTTGGTCGTAGCTTGTTGTGCGAAAACGGTATCCATTGATGTCATACCCAGAAAATTTCCTGACCCTATAGGCAAAGCCATTGGCTACTTGTCTCAACTCGGCACTCATAGACGGCTCTCTTTGGCCCTGCAAGTTCAAACACGCTAGATTGTTATATTATTCGCACGTAAGAGCAACTTGGAATAACAAACTAAGCACGTACCTTATGTTTAAACCAGGAAATGAAATCGGGCAATCCATTTCCCGCACCCTTTCTAAGAAGGGTATCATATTCCTGTGGAGTTGGGTCCCTTGATCGACGCCAGAATTCATGAATAAATTGCTCCATGTATGGCGTCACCTCTTCAAGGTTGGTCAATACATATAGCATGATATGGCGCCACTCTTCATGTCTCAGGGTCTTGGTGGTCGAACCACTCGCGCTTCCGAGTTGCCCTCGAAAAATGCTGAGGTTCGATTCATTGCCGCCATCATTGTAACGAGGGGGTGGATTATGCACGCTCGGCAGTTTGTCACCATAGTAAGTTGTTGTGAAGTTTGACACCTCCTCCAGTATGTATGCCTCTGCAATGGAAGCCTCGATTTTGCATTTATTTCTACATTTCTTTCGGATACTCTTTAGACATCTCTCGATTGGATAGCACCAACGTCCCTGCACGGGCCCCCCCATTCGTGCCTCATATGGGAGATGAATAATCAAATGCTGCATCGGATTGAAGAAGCCGGGTGGAAAGATCTTCTCCAGCTTACACAGTAACACGGGTGCCATCCTTTCCAAGTCTGCAATCATGGTCCGAGCTAACTCTTTTGCACAAAGCTGGCGAAAGAAATAGCTCAACTCTGCAAGCGCTAGCCAGACATGCTCAGGGACATAGCCTCGAACCATCGCCGGAAGAATTCGTTCAATCCATATGTGGAAGTCATGACTCTTCATCCCTAAGACTCGCAGAGTAGATAAGTTCACCCCCCTACTAAGGTTAGCTGCATACCCATCAGGGAACATTAACATCTTGATCCACTGTAGTACTTCCTTCCTCTGGGCCCTGCTCAGGACGAAATCGGCCTTAGGCCTTCTCCATGTCTTACCACCACTAGGCGGCTTCATCTCTTGGTTTGGTCTATCACATAACTCTGCCAGATCCACTCTTGCCTTTACGTTGTCCTTTGCCTTTACGTTGTCCTTTGACTTATCAGGAATCTCCATGGAAGATCCACCGAGTATAGTCCGGCGTAAATCCATTCTTCCAAATATGTTCTACCATGGCCTTCTTTGGTTTTCTTTTCCGGTTGTCACATTTGCTGCACGGACAAGGGACTAGGCTAGCTCCTTTAGCAGCTTCGCCATATGCCCGTTCCACGAAAGCATCGGTCTTCCTAATCCATTCTGGGGTGACATCATTACGTCGAACGCGGCCCGTGTACATCCACTCACGGTCCTCCATCCTCTAACATATATAACCGAGTATAGTTTAATATAGACATGTAATGCATGTACACTACGTTCCTACCTTCTAATAGGTGAGGATAGGTCCTAATCCCACCCACGGTCTGGCAGGGAGAGTGTACTGTCCGGAGAACAACAGGGAGGTGACGCCGAAACTCTTTCTCGGACCGGAGTAGAGCATGGAAACTAACACCATCTACGCAACCGCGGGCTGTCCAAAAAACGTGGACAATTCGAAACTGATACATTTGTAGATATGCAAAGATCTGCATATCTACACCGTATCACTTTCGAACGGGAGACGCCTAACTGGGTTACGTGATCTACGACCATGATGCGGAAATAGAGGTTATACCTAGGGTGGCGGTGGAGTCAGGCTAGTGGGGCTGTGGCGGGTCGGTGCAGTGGCGACGCGACGCGGTGCAGGCAGACCCGCAGCGGCTAGGAAGACAAGTATCTTCTCTGTAAAAAAGAAACACAAGTCTATTAATACAAAAAAAATCGACAGCACCTCCCCTGTACGTTGAGGTTTTTAAAACCTGCAAATAACACTAACAGCACGATGGCTGACATGCACACAGTAACAAAAAAATCTCAACTTGCTGCGGCCTACGTTCGACTTGCTGCCTCGACGGACGGCCGGCTCGATCTCGACCGATCGCCGGTCGTCGATCGGAGATCGATGGAGTTCACCACTCCCCCGCCCGCCACCACCACCACCGTCTCACAAGCTACTCCCCGCTTGCAGGCTCCTCCACCTCGAGCTCCGACCGCACGAGGCCAAGGACCGGCCGGAGCCTCACGCCCCTGTCTACTATGGTTGTTGCTGTGAGCTCCAAGGCCAGAGGTCACCCATGCATCCGCATCCGGCTTGACCTGACCTTGCCATCGTGAGGGAGGGTGATGGCAGTGAATAGCCCACACTCTAAAACAGACAAGACCACGCCATTACCGGTAACGAACGACGATTAGTGCCATTGATACAGCCGCCGTGCCAGCGCCGTGAGTTCTCCGCTGAGGAAGTCAGCGCGCAAGAAGCCCAAAGACCCCAGCGCCGAGCCGGCCGGGGGTCCGGGAAGCGAGGGAAGCAGGGGTCACCGACCCCGCCGTATCCTTCCACCACCTCCCTTGAGAAAGATGTCGCACTGGACGCTGCCCGGGTGGTTGTGGCTGCAGAAGGGGCAGGATCGGACCTGGAGGTGGACGACGACCTGGACCGCCGTTGGGAAGGCCGGATCAGCGAGCTGGCTAGCCTAATCTAGGAGGCTGGTCGTTGTCTACTGCTCCTCCCTGCTAGCATGGGCGGGTGGCGTGGTGGCTCGCACGACTGACTCGTGGCGGCGATGCCCGCGCTCGCGTGGCTGTGGCTGGCCAGCGGGGCTGGCTCGCTACGGCGGCGGCGTGGTTTGCCTGGGTCAGGGGCGTTGGTCGTCGGCGGATCTACGACTGTCAACGGCGCCTTCTGCAGGTGGTGGGTCGTGGGGCTAGGGCCGAATTCTTGTTTTTGGATCATAGCGTGAAAGAAATATTTGCAACCTTGGCTAGCAGACTGGAAAGAAGCTTATGTGCATTGTTCAGTTTTTAGAACCTGAACTCTCTATCTTCCAACTACTGCTCATCTTCTTCCTCCCTTCTCTCAAGTATCTAGATTCTCTTCCATTCTATTCCCTTGTCGCTACTGGTTTGACTTTAAGAGATTAGTGTTGCTAACAGTGTGGTGATGGCAAATATCAGTCTCCCCATGCCATGGGAAATCCGTAACTCCTCACGCTGCCTCATGCCCCCAACACCATCGCTGCAGGCTCCTCTTCGGCGCTCCCGTTCGCCCGCGCGCTCAACCCTGGTATGCCACCACCACCACCGTCTCACAAGCTACTCCCCGCTTGCAGGCTCCTCCACCTCGAGCTCCGACCGCACGAGGCCAAGGACCGGCCGGAGCCTCACGCCCCTGTCTACTATGGTTGTTGCTGTGAGCTCCAAGGCCAGAGGTCACCCATGCATCCGCATCCGGCTTGACCTGACCTTGCCATCGTGAGGGAGGGTGATGGCAGTGAATAGCCCACACTCTAAAACAGACAAGACCACGCCATTACCGGTAACGAACGACGATTAGTGCCGTTGATACAGCCGCCGTGCCAGCGCCGTGAGTTCTCCGCTGAGGAAGTCAGCGCGCAAGAAGCCCAAAGACCCCAGCGCCGAGCCGGCCGGGGGTCCGGGAAGCGAGGGAAGCAGGGGTCACCGACCCCGCCGTATCCTTCCACCACCTCCCGCCGCCGGACTACCCTGTCCCGGACCCGGACCCCTTCCTCCGGATGCTCGACGCGCTCCGCCTCACAGTCCCCTCCCTCACCGCCTTCCTCCGCTCCCTTCCCTCCGTCGCCGGGCTCGTGCTCGACCTCTTCTGCGGCGACGCGCTCGACGCGGCCGCATCCGCCGGCATCCCGGCCTACTTCTACTACACCTCCTGCGCTGGCGACCTCGCCGCGTTCCTCCACCTTCCCCACTACTTCGCCACGACGGAGGGCGGGCCCAGCTTCAAAGACATGGGCAAGGCGCTCCTCCACTTCTTAGGTGTTCGTAGTGGACGAGATCAAGGCCGGCGTCCCCATGCAAGACATACTAAATATATGTTGATATGTATCGACCTGTAGAGCTCCACATGTCCATTCCACATCTCTACTATCACATACGACGGTGAATTCAAGCACACACACCTAAGAAACATCGTGCCGCCGCAATTCTATCACATACGACGGTGAATTCAAGTACAATTCAATAAGTTAAATTCAATAACTTTATTACCTTAATTACCGGCGGCGCGGGGAGGAGACGGCGGCCCGGGGAGGCTGCGACTCGGGGAGGGCGGCAGGACAGCGGTGACACGGCGCGGCAAGGGGCGCTCGTGGTGGCGCGGCGAGCCGGCGGCGCGCGGCGGGCGCTGGCGGGCGCGGCGAGCCGGCGGCGCGCGGCGGGCGCGGGCGGGCGCGGCGGGCGCGGGGAGGCGGCGGCGCGGGGAAGCGGCAGCGTGGGGAGGCACGGGGAGGCGGCGGCGAGCGAACGGCGCAGGCAGGCGGCGGCGCGTGACAGAGAGAGTGAGAGGAGAGAAAGAAGGAGAAAGAAGAACGCGCGGGTAGTTTATTTCCTTTCTTTGCCGAGTGCCCGTGATCCGGCACTCGGCAAAGATTTTTTTAAAATATTAAAATATACTTTGCCGAGTGCCAGATCAGCGGCACTCGGCAAAGAGTTCTTTGCCGAGTGTCCCCCGCTGCGGCACTCGGCAAAGGTTCTTTACTACCTCTTTGCCGAGTGCCACACATCTAGCACTCGGCAAAGAAGTCTTTGCCGAGTGTCATCCCTAGACACTCGGCAAAGTGAATTTGTATTTTTTTTATTTTGTCTCCCAAACTTTTTGTGGTATGTTCCTACACTATGTAGACCAACATGTACCATTTTGGGACAATTATAACAGTGTTTTCTATACCTAGTACATTTAGTTTGTTTATTTGAATTTCTTCGGAAAATTCAGATTTGAACTGCAGGTTACTCGAAACTTGGAAAACCGTGCATGCAAAAATGATATTCATGCTACTTAGCACAAGTTACGACCGGTTTCAGGAGTGGACCGGAAACTTCGAGCACCATGCTCACTCAACATGACCGTAAACTTGCCATCCAGGTGTTTAAAAATTGTATAAAACATAAACAAAGTCAGAAAATCATGAAACCTGTCCACGTGTCATGATATCATATGTAGAGGCTGTGATAAAAAATTTAGAATGTTTGGAGAAAGTTGTGAGACATTATGTGTAGAAACCTAAGAGAACCACACATGAAATCATAGAGTTTCAATGTGGATCTCTTAGGTTTGTACACATAGTGCGTTACACCTTTCTCGAAACTTTTTCAAATTTTTATCACAGCCTCTACATATGATATCATGACACGTGGACAGGTTTCATGATTTTCTGACTTTGTTTATGTTTTATACAATTTTTAAACACCTGGATGGCAAGTTTACGGTCATGTTGAGTGAGCATGGTGCTCGAAGTTTCCGGTTCGCTCCTGAAATCGGTCGTAACTTGTGCTAAGTAGCATGAATATCATTTTTGCATGCACGGTTTTCCAAGTTTCGAGTAACCTGCAGTTCAAATCTGAATTTTCCGAAGAAATTCAAATAAACAAACTAAATGTACTAGGTATAGAAAACACTGTTATAATTGTCCCAAAATGGTACATGTTGGTCTACATAGTGTAGGAACATACCACAAAAAGTTTGGTGACCAAAATAAAAAAATAAAAAATTGCTTTGCCGAGTGTCTACATAGGACACTCGGCAAAGACCCTGTTTGCCGAGTGCCAGATATTGGACACTCGGCAAAGACTGACGGCCGTCAGTTGTAGACGGCCGCTAACGGCCCTTTGCCGAGAGCCGTATTTGCCGAGTGCTTGACCCTCGGCAAAGCAGTCTTTGCCGAGTGCTTGTATGTGCCGAGTGTTCTACACTCGGTAAACCAACTCTTTACCGAGCGCAGAACTTTGCCGAGGGCGGTACTCGGCAAATTCTGCTTTGCCGAGTGCCCGATAAAAAACACTCGGCAAAGCCTTCGGCACTCGGCAAAGGCACGGATTCCGGTAGTGGCTTTTGTCCCCCGTCATTTCATTTGAATTTATTCGGTGAGTTTAAGAATCGAAGCTAGTAGTGCAAGGTGTTTGTAGTGGTATAAGCTTTGGGTTCAATTCGTCAACGCTTTTTTTATGGAAGTTATATCGGTTCTCTCGATTAAAATCCAAAGCTATACTCTCTAGATCAAAAGAGCTACTTCCTCCGTTCTTTTTATTTCTCACGGTTTAGTTTAAAAATAAACTAGCGGACGACAAATATTCGATAACGTAGTTAGTATCAAGTAAAGTAACTCAAAACACATTATATCATATCACTCTCACCATGTCCTATAAAAACAAATATGTACAATGCATGCCATCTATTTTTTTATATAGTTCTTTCGTTCTAAATTATAAGTCGTTCTAGCTTTTCTAGTGTCGGGGACCATAATTAGGGGTACCCCCAATGCACCTTAATCCGGCTGGAAAACATCTTCAGAACGAACCGTAAACGACCAATAAAGCGCGGGCTTCGTCTACCGAGGGACGCGACCTCATCCGAGCCCAGCCTCGGGCAAGGATAGAAGTCCCGGACGAATTCACGCCTCGCCCGAGGGTCCCCTCAGTCAGCAGACGCACCCTCGGCTCGCCCGAAGCACAACTCGGGCAGGCTTTGTCGTGCAGCAACCTCGTCCGAATCGCCTTACCAACCGACCGTATCGCGTGCGCATTTAATGCGGGGATCGCCTGACACCTTATCCTGACACGCGTGCCTCAGTCGGCAAGGTCGAAGTGACCGCAGTCACTTCGCCCCCTTTACTGACCGTTCTGACAGGAAAACAGCGCTGTTCACCCCGCTCCGGCAACTGTGCCAGCTATCAAGGAAAGGCTGACAGCAGCAAGTCACGACCTCCCCCGAGTTCGGCCTCGGGCGCAATAGGGAGCTCCGCCTCGCCCGACCCCAGCCTCGGCCTCGGGAGAAGGTCTCCGCCTCGCCCGACCCTGGGCCTCGGGAGAAGCCTCGGCCTCGGAGGAGTCACCGCCTCGCCCGACCTCGGCCTCGTATCAACTACGCTACTGGGGATCCATCATTACCCTACCCCTAGCTAGCCGCCTCGGGCTACGAAGGAACAAGACCGGTGTCCCATCTAAGTTACCCCGGTAACAGGTAATGATGGCTCCCCGCGTGCGCCCATGACGTCGGGTGCTCTCAAACCCCCTACGGAAGCAAGGAAACGTCAGCAGGATCCATGCCGCACCGCCAGACATGCGTCTACAGGGCTCAAGGCGTTTCTCCGACGGCCACGTTGGTACATCTACAGGGCTCAAGACGCTCCCCCGACGGCCACGTTATTATCTGTACAGGGCTCAGGGCACTTCCTAGCCAGCCACGTTAGCTCCAAGCTACACCCCATTGTACAGCTGGGCATCTCCTTGTGTCTATAAAAGGGGGTGTCCAGGGCCCCACGGAGGAAAAAGGAGACGAAAGAGGGGGGAAAAGGGGGAGAAAAGAAGGTGCAACGTACGAACACACGAAGGCACGGCGCTGACGAGTGGAGGCAGCCAGAGTAGGAGAGACGTGGTACAGGCAGCCTCAGACGGCTCGCCTCAAGGCCGAACCCTCTCCTTCTCTCGCTCTCTCGCTCTCGCTCTCGCTCTCCCGCAACGCTTGTAACCCCTACCTTGCGCGCCAACTATCGGTGTTTCAGACCCGGGGGGCCCTCAGCCGGACTGACTAGTGAATTTTAGTGTCGCGTGCCCCTGTCCACCACCACCGAGGGGCGACGTATCCAGGGCGAGCTCAAGGGCCTCCTGGAAGACGCCACTGTCCGACAAGTCGAGAGCTCTGCCTCTCGGAGGCGAGGAGACCCCTCGGAGCATCGCGCAGCGCCCTCCCGACGCATGCAGGAGGCCTCGGTCCACACCGAGCGCACACGGGACGGGACGCCTGCAGCCTCGGATCGCCTCGGCGCCGAGCAACACCGCCGCCACCGTCGAGCCTGCCTCAAGGAGAAGGTGCGCCGAGGCTACCATCCCAGGCGTGGGGGACGCTACGACAGTGAAGAGGATCGAAGCCCCTCACTCGAGCCACCGGGTCCACGAGTCTTCAGCCGCGCCATACGACGAGCGCCGTTCCCGGCCCGGTTCCGAGCCCCGACTACCATCACCAAGTACTTGGGGGAGACAAGGCCAGAGTTGTGGTTTGCGGACTACCGGCTGGCATACCAGTTGGGAGGGGCGGACGACGACAACCTTATCATCCGCAACCTCCCCCTTTTCCTCTCCGACGCTGCTCGAGTCTGGCTGGAGCATCTGCCTCCTGCGCAGATCTCCGACTGGGATGACCTGGTCAAGGCTTTCGCTGGAAATTTCCAGGGTACGTACGTGCGCCCTGGGAACTCATGGGATCTCCAAAGCTGCCGCCAGCAGCCAGGGGAATCCCTACGAGAGTACATCCGGAGGTTTTCGAAGCAGCGCACCGAGCTACCCAACATCACCGACTCGGACGTCATCAGGGCATTCCTCGCTGGCACCACATGCCGAGACCTGGTGAGCAAACTGGTGCGCAAGACTCCTACCAAGACGAGCGAATTGATGGACATTGCCACCAAGTTCGCCTCGGGTCAGGAGGCGGTCGAAGCCATCTTCCGGAAAGACAAGCAGCCTCAGGGAGGGCAGAAAGAAGACGCCCCCGAGGCGTCCGTCCAACGTGGCGTGAAGAAGAAGGCCAAGAAGAAGGCGCAAGCGAAGCGCAACGCCGTCGACACGGATCTCATCGCCGCTGCCGAGCATAGGAACCCTCGGAAGCCTCCTGGAGGGGCCAGCGCGTTTGACAAGATGCCCAAGGAGTCATGCCCCTATCACCGGGGTCCCGTCAAGCACACCCTTGAAGAGTGTGACATGCTCCGGCGCTACTTCAACAAGGCTGGACCCTCGGTAGAGGGTGGCAAAGACCGAGGCAACAACAAGGGAGGCGACAAGGAAGAGGAGTTCCCGGAGGTCCACAACTGCTTCATGATCTACGGCGGACAGGTGGCGAACGCCTCGGCTCGGCACCGCAAGCAAGAGCGCCGGGAGGTCTGCTCGGTGAGGGTGGCAGCGCCAGTCTACCTAGACTGTTCCGACAAGCCTATCACCTTCGACCAAGGCGACCACCCCGACTTTGTGCCGAGCCCAGGAAGGTACCCGCTCGTCGTCGACCCGACCATCGGCAACGTTAGGCTCTCCAAGGTCCTCATGGACGGAGGCAGCAGCCTCAACATCATCTATGCTGAGACTCTGGAGCTCTTGGGGGTTGATCGGTCCGAGATCCGGGCTAGTGTAGCACCCTTCCACGGGATCGCACCCGGGAAGCGTATCCTACCCCTCAGACAGGTTGACTTGCCCGTCTACTTTGGAACTCCCTCCAACTTCCGAAAGGAAACCCTCACCTTCGAGGTAGTTGGGTTCCGAGGGACCTATCACGTGGTGCTGGGGAGACCGTGCTACGCCAAGTTCATGGCCATCCCCAACTACACCTACCTCAAGCTCAAGATGCCTGGCCCCAAGGGAGTCATCACCGTCAGGCCCACGTACCACCACGCTTACGAGTGCGACGTGGAATGTGTGGAGTACGCCGAGGCCCTCGCCGAGTCCGAAGCCCTCATCACCGACATGGATTGCCTCTCTAAGGAGGCGCCCGACACGAAGCGGCACGCCGGCAACTTCGAGCCGGCCGAGGCGGTCAAGTCCGTCTCTCTCGACCCCAGCAACGACGCCAGCAAGAAAGTCAGGATCGGCTCCGAGCTCGACCCCAAATAGGAAGCAGTGCTCATCGACTTTCTCCGCGCAAACGCCGACGTTTTCGCGTGGAGTCCCTCAGACATGCCGGGCATACCGAGGGATGGCGTCGAGCACTCACTGGATATCTGAGCTGGAGCCCAACCCGTGAAGCAGTCCCTGCGCCGTTTTGATGAAGAAAAGCGCAGAGCCATAGGCGAGGAGGTCCACAAGCTGATGGCTGCAAGGTTCATCAAAGAGGTATTCCATCCCGAATGGTTAGCTAACCCTGTGCTTGTGAAGAAAAAAGGTGGGAATGGAGGATGTGCGTAGACTACACTGGTCTAAACAAAGCATGTCCGAAGGTTCCCTACCCTCTGCCTCGCATCGATCAAATTGTGGACTCCACTGCTGGGTGCGAAACCCTGTCTCTCCTCGATGCCTACTCAGGCTATCACCAAATCAAGATGAAAGAGTCCGACTAGCTCGCGACTTCTTTCATCACGCCTTTTGGCATGTATTGCTATACTACAATGCCATTTAGCCTGAGGAATGCAGGTGCCACCTACCAAAGGTGCATGAACCATGTGTTCGGAGAACACATCAGTAGAACGGTTGAGGCTTACGTTGATGACATTGTCGTCAAAACAAGGAAAGCCTCCGACCTCCTCTCTGACCTTGAGGCAACATTCAGCTGCCTGAAAGCGAAGAGAGTAAAACTCAATCCTAAGAAGTGTGTCTTCGGAGTCCCTCGAGGCATGCTCTTAGGGTTCATCGTCTCCGAACGAGGCATCGAAGCCAACCCGGAGAAAATCGCGGCCATCACCAACATGGGGCCAATCAAAGATTTGAAAGGAGTACAAAGGGTCATGGGATGCCTTGTGGCTCTGAGCCGCTTCATCTCGCGCCTCGGCGAGAAGGGATTGCCCTTGTACCGCCTCTTAAGGAAGCCCGAGCACTTCACTTGGACCCCGGAGGCTGAGGAAGCCCTCAGAAACTTAAAGGCACTCCTTACAAATGCATCCATCTTGGTGCCCCTGCTGCGGGAGAAGCCCTCTTGATTTACGTCGCCACAACCACTCAGGTGGTCAGCGCCGCGATCGTAGTCGAGAGACGAGAAGAAGGGCATGCACTGCTCGTCCAGAGGCCAGTCTACTTCATCAGCGAAGTGCTGTCCGAGACCAAAGTCCGCTACCCACAAATCCAGAAGCTGCTATACGCTGTGATTCTGACACGGCGGAAGCTGCGACACTACTTCGAGTCTTATTCGGTTACTGTGGTGTCATCTTTCCCCCTGGGAGAAATCATCCAGAGCCGAGAGGCCTCGGGGAGGATAGCAAAATGGGCAGTGGAACTTATGGGCGAAACACTTTCATTTGCCCCTCGGAAGGCCATAAAATCCCAAGTCTTGGCCGACTTCCTGGCTGAATGGACAGACACCCAGTTGCCGACGGCCCCAATACAGCCCGAACTTTGGACCATGTACTTCGACGGGTCACTGATGAAAACAGGAGCAGGTGCTGGCCTGCTCTTCATCTCACCCCTCGGGAAACATCTGCGCTACGTACTGCGCCTCCATTTTCCGGCGTCAAACAACGTGGCCGAGTATGAGGCCTTGGTTAATGGCCTGCACATCACCGTCGAGCTAGGGGTTCGGCGCCTCGACGCTCGTGGTGACTCACAGCTCGTCATTGACCAGGTCATGAAGAACTCCCACTGCCGCGACCAAAAAATGGAGGCCTACTGCGACGAACTTTGGCGTTTGGAAGACAAGTTCTACGGGCTGTAACTCAACCATGTTGCTCGACGGTACAACAAAACCGTAGATGGGCTGGCGAAAATAGCCTCGGGGCAAACGACGGTTCTCCTGGACATCTTCTCCAAGGATATATATCAGCCATCCATCAAAATCGACGATGTGCCCGAGCCTGAGGAGGCCTCGGCCTAGCCCAAGGTACCCTCGACCGCCGAGGGTGAGGCCCTGCACGTTGAGGGGGAGCAGAATGGGGTCACACCGGTCCCGAACTGGCAGACCCCGTACCTGGAATATCTCCTCCGTGGAGAGCTGCCCCTCGACAAGGCCGAAGCTCGGCGACTGGCTCGGCGCGCCAAGTCGTTCGTTTTACTGGGTGATGAAAAGGAGTTGTACCACGGCAGCCCCTCAGGCATTCTCTAGCGATGCATATCCATCGCCCAAGGACAAGAGCTGTTACAAGAAATACACTCGGGGGCTTGTGGGCACCATGCAGCACCTCGAGCCCTCGTGGGAAACGCCTTCCGACAAGGCTTCTACTGGCCAACCGCAGTGGCCGACACCACTAGGATTGTACGCTCCTGCCGAGGGTGCCAATTCTACGCAAGACAGACGCACCTGCCCGCTCAAGCCCTGCAGACAATACCTATCACTTGGCCTTTTGCTGTGTGGGGTCTGGACCTCGTTGGTCCCTTGCAGAAGGCACCCGGGGGCTTCACGCACCTGCTGGTCACCATCGACAAATTCTCCAAGTGGATCGAGGTTCGACCCTTAACCAGCATCAGGTCCGAGCAGGCGGTGGCGTTCTTCATAAATATCATCCATCGCTTTGGGGTCTCAAACTCAATCATCACCGACAATGGCACACGGTTCACTGGGAAAAAGTTCCTGGAATTCTGCAAGGACCACTACATCCGTATGGACTGGGCCGCCGTAGCGCACCCAATGACGAATGGGCAGGTGGAACGCACCAACGGTATGATTTTGTAGGGACTAAAGCCGAGGATCTACAATGACCTCAATAAGTTCGGCAAGCGGTGGATAAAAGAGCTACCCTCGGTGGTTTGGAGTCTGAGGACGACGCCGAGCCGGGCCACGGGCTTCACGCCGTTTTTCCTAGTCTATAGGGCCGAGGCTATCTTACCCACAGACTTGGAATACGGTACCCCGAGGACAAAGGCTTACGACGGCCAAAGCAACCAGACCAGCCGAGAAGATTCATTGGACCAGCTGGAAGAGGCTCGGGACATGGCCTTACTACACTCGGCGCGGTATCAGCAGTCCCTGCGATGCTACCACGCCCGAAGGGTTCGGCCCCGAGACTTCCAAGTGGGAGACTTGGTACTTCGGCTACGGCAAGACGCCCGAGGGCGCCACAAACTCACCCCTCCCTGGAAAGGGCCCTTCATCATCGCCAAGATTTTGAAGCCCGGGACATACAAGCTGGCCAACAATCAAGGCGAGGTCTACAGCAACGCTTGGAACATCGAACAGCTACGTCGCTTTTACCCTTAAAATGTTTCAAGTCGTTCGTGTATCTCGCTTTCTTTACATGCGAAAATAAAGTCTAACCATCAAGGAAGGATCAGCCTTGCCTTGGCAAAGCCTCATCCTCCCTCGGGGGCTAGAAGGGGGGAACCCCCAATGCGTCAAAATTTTTCTCGAAAAAGTCTTTTGCCAGAACGTCTTTCGTGCATTTCGACTGCGTCGATAACAGAATCCTAAAGACGAGCAAGAGAGACCGTAAGCGGCAAGGCCGACCGAGCCGAGGGACTCCTACGCCTCCGGGATATGGATACCTCACTCATCACCTTCCACGAAAAGGTAGCTCACGCTCGGATAAACGATTCTGCTACCGAACAAGTCCTAACACTCGAAAACTTTTCTGCCAGAACGACTTTCGTGCCTTTTCGACTGCGTCGCTAACAGAATCCTAAAAACGATGGGAGAACACGTAAGCGGCAAGGTCGACCGAGCCGAGGGACTCCTACGCCTCCAGGATACGGATACCTCACTCATCACCTTCCGCGAAAAGTAACTCACGCTCGGATAAGCAATTCTGCTACCGAACAAGTCCTAACGCATGGAACAAGAGAAAAGAAAACGCAGCTTTATAATACGACAATAATGTTTAGGCCCCAGCGGCCGCAAAAGACATACGCATAATTCAAGCAAACTGTTCCTGCACGTTCAGACATCGGCAGGGGAAGGAGCAGCACGCGCGGCGTCATTTCCACCCTCGGCAGAGTTTGGCCCGGCCTCAGACAGCGACACAGGCGGAAGGATCTCCACCTCAGAGGAGGAAGCCAGCGCCGCACTTGGGCCCTCGACGGCCGCGTCAAGCCTCTGGACCTCGGCTAAGGCGGCCTCCTCTTCGTCAGGTAAGCAGTACCCCTCGCTAACCCGCTCCAGATCCACGTCATAGTGGGAAGCGAGCACGGTGAAGGCCCTCCTAACGTTGTGGTGCAGCGCCCCGCGGAGTCTGTTGCGCACATGGCCGCTCAAGGCCCACAGATGACTCTGGGGGGAGCTACCCGAGGGGACGCCGTCGAGGCCAAAGGCCTGGCAGAAAGCTGAGATGGCCTCGGACATGGCCACGCGCTCGGCCTCCTTCTGCTCGGCCGCCTCAACAAGTGCCTTGTAGTTCTTAACGGACTCATCAAGAGCCGTCTCGAACCCTGCAGATAGCAGGACAACATTATTCAGATGCAAGAAGAAGAATGGAGACAAAAACAAAGTCTCAAAGCGGGGAAAACACACCTTCGGCCCGGACACCCTAGCTTGGGCGGACCAAGCAGACCCGACGGCCACGGCCAGACCCTCCACAAGGGTCCCGGCCCGAGCGGTCGCCTCGGGGTCCGGAAAGGGGGAGCACCCTCTGCGCCGAAACTTTCCTCGGAAAAGTTTTTCCACCAAAACAACTTTCGTGCATCTCGACTATGTCAGTGGCAGAGTCCCAAAAACGAGCGAATGGACCTTGAACGGCAAGGCCGACCGAGCCTAGGGACTCCTATGCCTCCAGGATACGGATACCTCACTCGTCACCTTCCTGGAAAGGCGGCTCACGCTCGGATAAGTGATTCTGCTACCGATGAACAAGTCTTAATGCTCGAAACCAGAGGGAAGAAACACGACTTTATACCCAAGTGTTCAGGCCTCAACAGCCACAAAAAACAAACACACGTGCCTGGGGTAACAATGGTACCTAGACTTAGACGTCGGCAGCGCCCTCGGTAGTTGTCCCGACCTACGACAGATGTCTTAGTACTCAAAGCTATTACATCTCGCTCTCAAGAGGGTACCATTACAAACAGGACTCTGGGTCCATTCCTAAGGGATTGAACTACCTCCACACCGGAGGGGCTGCAAGATAACGAGCTCCGAGCAGTTCGCCGGCGACCACTGCACCAGCAGCGCGACAACGACCTCCTCCTCGGGTGGCTAAACAGCAGCAGCGATGACCTCAGGGCAAACGCTACTGCTGAAAGGCCCCGGTTCATGTTCCCTCACGGGGGACGAGAACCAACCATTAAAGCCAAAGAGCCGGAGGTCCGGAGCGCAGCTGGCACCAACGATCTCGTCGGCGGAGGCAACCGCTGCGGTGGGAAGCCTCACCAGCGGTAGCCCCCACTCCAACACTGGTGATAGCAGCCACCTGTGCACGACAGGACTGTCGCCCGGGTGGAGGACAGACAGCTACACCCTGGCCAGGCAGCAGCAGTTCGCCTTCCCCCGCATGGCTGGAGGACGCCTCGTCTGTAGGGCTAGAGGATGCCCTTCTCCCCGAATGCTGGAGGAAGAAGCGGGTCACCAGCTCACGCGGGAGGCAGGACCCAACCCGGCGTGCCCTCCTCCTCAGCCCGGATGATGAACATCCTTGAAGCTGAGGGCGGGGCAGAGGCCGTAGCCTGGCTTGCTTGTCCCCACCACAAGGCTGGTGATCATCCCTACGGATGACCATTGGTGAGGGAATGCAGCCGGGCGGCATGATGAAAATCCTTGAAGCCGAGCGATAACTGGAGAGCGCCAACCCCCATGGGATCACGCTCCTCCAACAGCAGCAAGAGGAAGGCAACCCGGGTGCGCCCCATCTGGGGGCTCAGAAGACGGAAAGACGCGATGGATGCAAGGAGTGTGAAGGCATGGCTACCCCTCGGGGCGTTGGTCCCTTTTTAAAGGCAGATCTCCTCACTCGCACCTCCAAGCGTCACGGGCAAAGTCTCCACCGACGTGCTCCAGGGTTCCCACCCCACGACATGGGGGCTGGGTCCCACACGTCATGCAAAGCTGACCCGAGACGTAAAGAAGGCGAACCGCTGCACGCAAAGCATGTAACCGCCCTGCGGTTATAAGCGTTCCCTCATCATCGCCGAAACCAACGGTCGGAAGGGCGGACCGCCACGCGGGAAGCATGCAACCGCACCACGGTTATGCACCCTTTCAGCTCCGTCGCATCCGGTGGTCCAGCATGGGGGTCTGAGCCCACATGTCATGTAACTGACGCGACGGTTACTACGTGCAAGGAAATCACACTGCTTCTTGCGCCAACGCTGCGTCTTCACGACTGTGGAACCAGCGTAGCGACTCAAGGCAGCCCTGAGCGTGACCCAACAGTACCCATTAAGTGCGGCGATCACGGGTCACTCAGCCGCGGAGATAGGCACGACGATCGATATGATTAGAGGCGGGCCGGCAGTGACTGCAGCAACAAGCGTGCAGAAGCAGCGGTCCAATCGCCTACAGGTTCGCATCCTCTCTCAAAACGGTAGGATAGCCCTCCCCCGCAGCATGAAAAACGACGCACCCGTGTTCTGTTCCTCAAACGACTCGCGCACGCGCAACAGACGCCCCGCGAATCGCCCGTTCTATCGCATTAACTCCTTGGCATAACAAGCGACACCTCCGACAGGCGAAGCGGGCGCCGTTTCGTCTCCGTCATGATGACCGCGTCAAAAAAGGTGCGCCACCTTATTTAAATTTATATCCTTTTCCTCTCTCTCTCTCTCTCTTGCCATAGGGACCGGGAAAGGGGATATTGCAAAAAGGATCCTTCCCAGCGAAGGAAACGGGCCCCGAGCCCTCCTACTGATCAGGGGTTTGAAGGTTGCGCCCTCCGGGGTTCGGTAACCACCCCAGAACACTCGGGCTCCGAGCCCATTACTGATCAGGGGTTCAAAGGCTGGCCCCTCAGAAGGGTTCGACAGCCGCCCTAGAGCACGCAGAGTTAGGGATGACCCAGGGTACGTCCGTTACATGGCCGAGGCTCGGGCTATGCTCCCGAGGTACCCTAGGACATTTCCAAGACCAGCGGGAGCGATTTGTAATGGAATCCCACCGGAGGGAGGCATCGAGCCCTCGGACCCTATCGTATGGGTCCGGGTCCAGCAAATCACCTGCAGGTACTTTTTGAGCGCGCCTCTGGGCCACTAGCCGACCCTTACCGAATGGGGCTCGGGCATCCACTCGGATTACCCATTAGCAGCTCACTGGAAACACCGTGTTCGGTGCCCCCGGTGGTAACACGACGCTTTCCCCTTCCTCCTTGTGGAAAGGCGATGAAGGGGCGTACAATAAAAGTCGAGACGGTCCTTGATCGTCCTCTCGCTCCGTGCAGAGGCTCGGGGGCTGCTCTCGCACCAGGCTACGGCCGAACCGTTGACCACATCAACAAACCAGCTTGAAAACTCAGAGCCTGACCGTGCACCCGGGCTGCGGCCGGGCCGCATGAGGGAACGACAAGGCTGACCGAGGCATCACAAAAAGGATTAAGACCTCAGAGGAGTCAAACCACTCCTCCAAGGCCTCGGGGGCTACACCTGGCGGGTGCGCTCGCGCGCACCCACCGGAATAAAGCATAACCGAGGAGGGCCGGTCCCCTTACGAAAAATCCGGCAGAACCTCCAAGCGAGTACCTACACTCCCTTCGAGGCTCGGGGGCTACAGTCGGGGACCGTAATTAGGGGTACCCCCAATGCACCTTAATCCGGCTGGAAAACATCTTCAGAACGAACCGTAAACGACCAATAAAGCGCGGGCTTCGTCTACCAAGGGACGCGACCTCATCTGAGCCCAGCCTCGGGCAAGGACAGAAGTCCCGGACGAATTCACGCCTCGCCCGAGGGTCCCCTCAGTCAACAGATGCACCCTCGGCTCGCTCGAAGCACAACTCGGGCAGGCTTTGTCGTGCAGCGACCTCGTCCGAATCGCCTTACCAACCGACTGTATCGCGTGCGCATTTAATGCGGGGATCGCCTGACACCTTATCTTGACACGCGTGCCTCAGTCGGCAAGGTCAAAGTGACCGCAATCACTTCACCCCCTTTACTGACCGTTCTGACAGGAAAACAACACTGTTCACCCCGCTCCGGCAACTATGCCAGCTATCAGGGAAAGGCTGACAGCAGCAAGTCATGACCTCCCCTGAGTTCGGCCTCGGGTGCAACAGGGAGCTCTGCCTCTCCCGACCCCAGCCTCGGCCTCAACCTCGGCCTCGAGAGAAGGTCTCCGCCTCGCCCGACCCTGGGCCTCGGGAGAAGCCTCGACCTCGGAGGAGTCGCCGCCTCGCCCGACCTCGGCCTCGTATCAACTACGCTATTGGGGATCCATCATTACCCTAACCCTAGCTAGCCGCCTCAGGCTACGAAGGAACAAGACCGGTGTCCCATCTAAGTTACCTTGGTAACAGGTAATGATGGCTCCCCGCGTGCGCCCATGACGTCGGGTGCTCTCAAACCCCCTACAGAAGCAAGGAAACGTCAGCAGGATCCATGCCGCACCGCCAGACATGCGTCTACAGGGCTCAAGGCGTTTCTCCGATGGCCACATTGGTACATCTACAGGGCTCAAGGCGCTCCCCCGACGGCCACGTTATTATCTGTACAGGGCTCAGGGCACTTCCCTACCAGCCACGTTAGCTCCAAGCTACACCCCCATTGTACAGCTGGGCATCTCCTTGTGTCTATAAAAGGGGGTGTCCAGGGCCCTACGGAGGAAAAAGGAGACGAAAGAGGGGGGGAAAGGGGGAGAAAAGAAGGTGCAACGTACGAACACACGAAGGCATGGCGCTGACGAGTGGAGGCAGCCAGAGTAGGAGAGACGAGGTACAGGCAGCCTCAGACGGCTCGCCTCAAGGCCGAACCCTCTCCTTCTCTCTCTCTCTCTCTCGCACTCGCTCTCCCGTAACGCTTGTAACCCCTACTGCAAGCGCCCCCTGGTGCAGGATAATATAAGCCTCATCCCATCGCTTGTGTTCCATCTTGCATCGACCCATCTGGACAGGGGCACGCGGCACTAAAATTCACTAGTTGGTCCGGCTGAGGGGCCCCCGGGTCCGAAACACCGACATCTAGCTACACACCTTCTAATATGAACATCCAGGATCTTTCGCCAAGAGACACAACGATTTAGGCAGTTCAGGCTTTCAATGCGAGATAACATCCTACATTATGTATGACGTTGGCTATTGTCTATGTAATGCCATCATATAACCTGCCCTCTTGGGGTGTCCCCACCCTCCTTTTTATAGTCCAAGGATAGAGGGTCGGTTACATGTTTGGATCGATTATAGAAAATGAATCTAAGTCAGTTACAAGATATGAATAGCAACCAGCTTACATCTAGCTTATCCCGAATTGAAAGGGAAATGTGCCCTTGGGTCATTTCTATAATGTTTTGGTGATTAAGTGTCCAACATATATTAAGTGAGTTGATTATGTGCCAAACAAGCAAGAAGTGCAAATCATGTAACAAGGTACGTTTCTAGATTTAGTACATTGTTTTGAGTACTAACATATTTTGTCTAAGTGCTAGAAACAGGAGAAAAGGAATTGGAAAAGAGTTGGCTGTGTAAAGTCAACTCCTGCTCGGTCTGGGTGCACCGGACTATCCGATGGTGCACCGGATAGTGTCCGGTGGTGCAGGCCAGTCTCGGTGAACAAGCCGCTCTCGGGACTCGACAGCGGCGTACGACTATAATTCACCGGACTGTCCGGTGGCGCACCCGACTGTCCGGTGAGTCGTCCGCGGCGAAGTCGTCGCTCTCGGGAAAAGGATCAGCGGCGTACGGATAAAATTCACCAGACTGTCCGATGGTGCACGGACTGTCCGGTGAGCCAACGGTCGACTGCGCAATGGTCGGCCGCGCAATCCGCGGGCGACGCGTGGCCCACGCCAACGGTCGGCAGGGGGCACCGGACTGTCTGGTGTGCACCGGACAGTGTCCGGTGCGCCAACTGCCACAAATCTGCAATGGTCGTCTGCGCCAGAAAAGGAAAGAGATCTACACTGGACTGTCTACAGTGACTGTCCGGTGGCGCACCGAACTGTCCGGTGCGCCACCCGACAGAAGGCAACTTTAGCCTTCCTTGTTGATCTCCAACGACTTCTAACTGCCTTGGGGCTATAAAAGGGACCCCTAGGCGCATGGAGGAGACACACAAAAGCATTCACTAAGCATTCTAAGTCTCCCACACTACGTCTTCGCGCACTTGATCGATTGTGTTAGTGATTTGAGCTCCGTTCTAGTTATGAACTCGTTGTGCTTCATTTTGAGCTCAAGTCTTGGCTTGTGTGCATGTGTGTTGCTTCCCAACCTTACTCTTGTGCTTTCATTGTGATCTTTGTTGTAAGGGCGAGAGACTCCAACTTGTGGAGATTCCTCGCAAACGGGAAAAAGAGATAAGCAAAGAAAAGCCGTGGTATTCAAGTTGATCATTGGATCACTTGAAAGGGGTTGAGTGCAACCATCGTCCATTGGGACGCCACAACGTGGAAGTAGACAAGTGTTACTTGGCCGAACCATGGGATAAAATCGCGTGTCTCCTGTGTTGATCTCTTTGTGATTGTCTTGCCCACAAGAACTCGCTTCTCAACTACTTAGTCGCACTAACATTTCTATAACCAAGTTTTGTGGCTATTTAAAGTTGAATTTTACAGGATCAACTATTCACCCCCCCCCCCCCCTCTAGGTGCACTCAATTGGTATCAGAGCCGTTCTCGTCCACAAAGGACTAATCGCCCGAAGAGATGGATCCTAAGGGAAAGGGGATGGTGATCAACGACAAGGAGAAGGAGTCCATATTCAACGAGCCAAGAGATGATAAGCCCACTGACTCTGGCTCGAGTCACAAGAAGAAGGACATGAAGAAGAAGAGGCGCATCAAGAAGATCGTCTACTACGACAGCGATGAATCTTTTTCTTCACCAAGAAACAACGATGACGATGACTCGTCTAAAAAGAAACCGGTTAATTCAAATTATTTATTTGATTATTCTCGTATTCCTTTCAATTCCAATGCTCATTTGCTTTCAATTCCTCTTGGTAAACCTCCACACTTTGATGGAGAGGACTACGCTTTTTGGAGTCACAAAATGCGTAGTCACTTATTTTCTCTCCATCCTAGTATTTGGGAGATAGTTGAAAATGGAATGCATTTTGACAGTACCGATAACCCTGTGTTTATCAATGAGCAAATTCATAAGAATGCACAAGCTACCACTGTCTTGCTAACATCTTTGTGCAGGGATGAATACACCAAGGTGAGCGGCTGGACAATGCCAAGCAAATATGGGACACCCTCAAGATATCACATGAGGGAAACGATGCCACCATGATCACCAAAATGGAGTTGGTGGAAGGCGAGCTGGAAAGGTTCGCGATGATCAGGAAAGAGGAGCCAACACAAACATACAAGAGGCTCAAGACCCTGGTCAACAAGATTAGGAGCTATGGAAGTACAAGATGGACAGACCACGACGTCGTCCGACTTATGCTAAGGTCATTCACGGTAATTGACCCCCATCTTGTTAACCTTATTCGTGAGAATCCCAGGTACACTAAGATGACGCCCGAGGAGATTCTTGGGAAGTTTGTGAGCGGGCGCATGATGGTGAAGGAGGCCTGATATGTGGACGACGCTCTTAATGGCCCTCTACCCATCCACGAGCCTCAAACTGTTGCCCTCAAAGCAACCAGCAGCAGGGAGACGCTACCAAGCAAGGTGCGCACAAGTGGAGGCCGCTGGCCTCAATGAAGATGAAATGACGCTTATCATCAAGCGCTTCAAGACCGCTCTAAAAGGACGCAAGGAGCACCCCAACAAAAACAAAGCAAAGGGGAAGCGCTCTTGCTTCAAATGCGGTAAGACTGGTTATTTTATAGCACAATGCCCCGATAATGAAAATGACCAGGAACAAGAAAAGCATGGGAAGAGGGAGAAGAAGAAAGTTTACAAGAAGGCGAAGGGCGAGGCGCACCTTGGCAAAGAATGGGACTCGGACTGCTCTTCATCCGACTTTGACGATGAAGGACTGGCAGCCTCGGCCTTCAACAAGTCTTCTCTCTTCCCCAATGAACGCCACACTTGCCTCATGGCCAAGGAAAAGAAGGTAAGTGTTCGAGAAACCCCTAAGTATACTACTTCAAGCGATGATGATTCTAGTGATGATAAAGTAGAATATACTGATTTATTTAAGGGTTTAGATAGAACTAAGGTAGATAAAATCAATGAGTTAATTGATGCTTTAAATTAAAAAGATAGATTGCTAGAGAAGCAAGAGGATATTTTGTATGAAGAGCATGACAAATTTGTTAGTGTACAAAAGTCTCTGGCTTTAGAAACTAAAAGAAATGAAATGTTATCCTCTGAATTGTCTGTGTGCCATGAATCAATCTCTAGTTTAAAGATTTTGAATGATGATTTAAATGCTAAGCTAGAGGTAGCTAATAAATCTAGTTCATGTGTAGAACATGTTGTAATTTATAATAGATGCAAGGATTTTGATATTGATGCTTGTGATAAACATCTTGTGTCTATTACCAAATTAAATGATGAGGTGGCAAGTCTTAATGCTCAACTTAAGACTTGCAAGGTTGATTTTGATAAGTTAAAATTTGCTAGGGATGCCTATACCGTTGGTAGACACCCCTCAATTAAGGATGGACTTGTCTTTCGAAAGGAAGCCAAGAACTTAACAAGCCAAAGGGCTCCCATTCCCAACAAGGAGAAAGGGAAGGCCCCTATGGCTAATAGTACTCAAAGGAATCATGCTTTCATTTATAATGATAGAAAATTTTCTAGAAATGCTCATTATAATAGAAGTTATGTTGATTATAATGATTCACATGCTATGTTTGCCTCTAGCTCTACTTTTGTGCATGGTAGGCCTAGGAAAAGTAATGTTGTGCACCATGTGTCTAGGAGAATATGTAATAAACCTTCTACCATTTACCATGCTTGCAATACTTCATTTGCTCTTTTATGTAAGAATGAAAAAGTAGTTGCTAGAAAGTTGGGATCCAAATGCAAGAGAGACAAGACTTGCATTTGGGTTCCAAAGGCTATTGTGACTAACCTTGTAGGACCCAACAAGAGTTGGGTACCTAAAACCCAAGTGTAAATTGCCTTGCAGGTTTATGCATCCGGGGGCTCAAGCTGGATTATCGACAGCGGATGCACAAACCACATGACGGGGGAGAAGAAGATGTTCACCTCCTACGTCAAGAACAAGGATTCCCAAGATTCGTCATCTTTGGAGATGGGAACCAAGGCAAGGTTAAAGGACTAGGAAAAATAGCCATTTCATCCGAGCATTCTATCTCAAATGTGTTCTTAGTTGAATCGCTCGGGTACAACTTATTGTCTGTAAGTCAATTATGTAACATGGGTTATAATTGTCTATTTACCAATGTAGATGTGTCTGTCTTTAGAAGGAGTGATGGTTCACTAGCTTTTAAGGGTGTATTAGACGACAAACTCTACTTAGTGGATTTTTCAAAAGAGGAGGCCGATCTAGATGCATGCTTAATAGCTAAGACTAGCATGGGCTGGCTGTGGCATCGCCGTCTAGCACATGTTGGGATGAAGAACCTTCACAAACTTCTAAAGGGAGAACATGTGTTAGGACTAACCAATGTCTGCTTCGAAAAAGATAGACCTTGTGCAGCTTGTCAGGCAGGAAAATAGGTGGGAAGCACTCATCACAACAAGAATGTGATGACAACATCAAGACCACTGGAGCTACTACATATGGACCTCTTTGGACCCGTCGTCTACCTTAGCATCGAGGGAAGTAAGTATGGTCTAGTAATTGTTGATGATTTTCCCGCTTCACTTGGGTGTTCTTTTTGCAGGATAAATCAGAAACCCAAGGGACCCTAAAGCGCTTTCTAAGGAGGGCTCAAAACGAATTTGAGCTCAAGGTGAAAAAGATAAGAAGCGACAACGGGTCCGAGTTCAAGAATCTGCAAGTGGAGGACTATCTTGAGGAGGAAGGCATCAAGCACGAGTTCTCCGCCCCCTACACACCACAGAAAAATGGTGTGGTAGAGAGGAAGAACAAGACGCTTATCGACATGGTGAGGACGATGCTTGGTGAATTCAAGACGCCTGAGCGGTTTTGGTCTGAAGCTATGAACACAGCTTGCCACGCCATAAACCGGCTCTACCTTCATCGCCTCCTCAAGAAGACCTCGTATGAACTTCTTACCGGTAACAAACCCAACATCTCATACTTTCGTGTATTTGGGAGCAAATGTTACATTCTAGTGAAGAAAGGTAGAAATTCTAAATTTGCTCCCAAGGCAGTAGAAGGGTTTTTACTAGGGTATGACTCAAATACAAGGGTGTATAGAGTCTTCAACAAATCATCGGGTTTGATTGAAGTCTCTAGCGATGTTGTATTTGATGAGACTAATGGCTCTCCAAGAGAGCAAGTTGATCTTGATGATGTAGATGAAGATGATGTTCCAACAGCCGCAATACGCACCATGGCAATTGGAGATGTGCGACCACAGGAACAACAAGAGCAAGATCAACCTTCTTCCTCAACAATGGTGCATTCCCCAACTCAAGATGATGAACATGTTCCTCAAGAAGAGGCGCGTGATCAAGGGGAAGCACAAGAAGAACCAGCTATGGAGGAAGAAGCACCACTGGCCCCTCTAACTCAAGTCCGAGCGACAATCCAAAGAAATCACCCCGTCGATCAGATTCTGGGTGATATAAGAAAGGGAGTAACTACTCGCTCAAGATTAGCTAACTTTTGTGAGCATTACTCGTTTGCCTCTTCTATTGAGCCTTTCAGGGTAGAAGAGGCCTTGCAAGATCCGGACTAGGTGTTGGCCATGCAGGAAGAGCTCAACAACTTCAAGAGGAATGAAGTTTGGAGTCTGGTGCCATGTCCCAAGCAAAATGTTGTGGGAACCAAATGGGAGTTCCGCAACAAATAGGATGAGCACGGGGTGGTGACAAGGAACAAGGCTCGACTTGTGGCAAAAGGTTATGCCCAAGTCGTAGGTTTGGATTTCGAGGAGACTTTTGCTCCAGTGGCTAGGCTAGAGTCTATTCGCATTTTATTAGCCTATGTCGCTCACCACTCTTTCAGGTTGTTTCAAATGGATGTGAAGAGCGCTTTCCTCAACGGGCCAATCAAGGAGGAGGTATACGTGGAACAACCCCCTAGCTTTAAGGATGAAAGGTACCCCAACCATGTGTGTAAGCTCTCTAAGGCGCTCTATGGACTTAAGCAAGCCCCAAGAACATGGTATGAATGCCTTAGAAATTTCTTAATTGCTAATTCTTTCAAGGTTGGGAAAGCCGATCCCACTCTTTTCACTAAGACTTGTGATGATGACCTATTTGTGTGCCAAATTTATGTCGATGACATAATATTTGGTTCTACTAATCAAAAGTATTGTGAAGAGTTTAGCAGGGTGATGACTCAAAAGTTTGAGATGTCGATGATGGGCGAGTTGAACTACTTCCTTGGGTTCCAAGTGAAGCAACTCAAGGACGGCACCTTCATCTCCCAAACGAAGTACACTCAAGATCTTCTCAAGCGGTTTGGGATGAAGGACGCCAAGCCAGCAAAGATGCCGATGTGAACTAACGGGCATGTCGACCTCAACAAAGGAGGTAAGTTCGTTGATCAAAAGGCATATCGGTCTATGATAGGTTCCTTGCTTTATTTATGTGCTAGTAGACCGGATATTATGCTTAGCATATGCATGTGTGCTAGATATCAATCCAATCCAAGGGAATGTCACCTTGTGGCCGTTAAGCGGATTCTTAGATATTTAGTTGCTACGCCTTGCTTCGGGATCTGGTATCCAAAGGGGTCTACCTTTGACTTAATTGGATATTCAGACTCCGATTATGTTGGATGCAAGGTTGATAGGAAGAGTACATCAGGGACGTGCCAATTCCTAGGAAGGTCCCTGGTGTCTTGGAGTTCAAAGAAACAAACCTCCGTTGCCCTATCCACCGTTGAGGCCGAGTATGTTGCCGCAGGACAGTGTTGCGCGCAACTACTTTGGATGAGGCAAACCCTCCGGGACTTTGGCTACAATCTGAGCAAAGTCCCACTCCTATGTGACAATGAGAGTGCAATCCGTATGGCGGATAATCCTGTTGAACACAGCCGCACTAAGCACATAGACATCCGGCATCACTTTCTGAGAGACCACCAGCAAAAGGGAGATATCGAGGTGTTCCATATTAGCACCGAGAACCAGCTAGCCGATATCTTTACCAAGCCATTAGATGAGAAAACCTTTTGTAGGCTACGTAGTGAGCTAAATGTCTTAGATTCGCTTAACTTGGATTGATCTATAGCATACATGTGTTTTATGCCTTTGATCATGTTACTTTATGCATTTATGTAATTTGTTGTTTATTTATGGTGCTCAAGTTGTGCAAGGGATCTCCGGACCTCACAAGTCCAAGTGTGAATGATGCACATATTTAGGGGGAGAATTGCTACAACTTGACCCTTTGAGACTAACCTTTGTGTTTGAGTATTCTTGATGTAGTCTCAAAGGTGCATTGAAAGGGAAAGGTGAACTTGGACCATGCAAAGACTTCCACTGCACTCCGGTATTAGTGTACTTAATCCCAAGTTCATTTCTATGCTCTAATTGCCTTTTGCTCTTAATTGACACTTTTTGGTGAGGCAATGGGGTTAAAGGGCCAAGAATGATCCTGTTTTGGTGCTTAATGCCAAAGGGGGAGAAATTAAGGCCAAAGCAAGCAAATGGATCAGCTACCACTTGTGAATTTTGAAAACAATAGAGTTAGAATTTTTGATTTGTCCAAAATACTCGCTACCACTTGTGAATTTTGAAAACAATAGAGTTAGAATTTTTGATTTGTCCAAAATACTCTAATTGCAAAATTTGGTCTCTTATGCGGGAGAATTTTGATTATGGGGAAAAGGTGGAGTTTTTGGCTCTTGATCATTTTCACTCTTGGATTATCTCTCTTTGTGCCTAAACAAGTGTGTTTGACTTAGAGATAGGAAAATGGATTTGATTTGCAAAAACAAACCAAGTGGTGAAAAAGAATGATCCAAATATGCCAAATTAGAGTCAAAAACAATTTTGCATCGATGTTGCACTTATTTGTGTTGCTTTTGATGTGTTGGCATAAATCACCAAAAAGAGGGAGATTGAAAGGGAAATGTGCCCTTGGGTCATTTCTATAATGTTTTGGTGATTAAGTGTCCAACACATATTAAGTGAGTTGATTATGTGCCAAACAAGCAAGAAGTGCAAATCATGTAACAAGGTACGTTTCTAGACTTAGTACATTGTTTTGAGTACTAACATATGCCAACTCCTGCTCGGTCTAGGTGTACCGGACTGTCCGGTGGTGCACCGGACAGTGTCCGGTGCGCCAGGCGAGTCCAAGGTGAACTGACCGCTCTTGGGACTCGACGGCGGCGTACAACTATAATTCACTGGACTGTCCGGTGGCGCACCGGACTGTCCGGTGAATCGTCCGCGGCGAAGTCGTCGCTCTCGGGAAAAGGATCAGCGGCGTACGACTAAAATTCACCGGACTGTCCAGTGGTGCACCGGACTGTCCGGTGAGCCAACGGTCGGCCACGCAATCCGCGGGTGACGCGTGGCCCACGCCAACGGTCGGCAGGGGCACCGGACTGTCTGGTGTGCACCGGACAGTGTCCGGTGCGCCAACTGCCACAAATCTGCAACGGTCGTCTGTGCCAGAAAAGGAAAGAGATCTGCACCGAGCTGTCTACAGTGACTGTCTGGTGGCGCACCGGACTGTCCGGTGCGCCGCCCGACAGAAGGCAACTTTGGCCTTCCTTGTTGATCTTCAACGGCTCCTAGCTGCCTTGGGGCTATAAAAGGGACCTCTAGGCGCATGGAGGAGACACACAAAAGCATTCACTAAGCATTCTAAGTCTCCCACACTCCGTCTCCGCGCACTTGATCGATTGTGTTAGTGATTTGAGCTCCGTTCTAGTTGTGAACTCGTTGTGCTTCATTTTGAGCTCAAGTCTTGGCTTGTGTGCGTGTGTGTTGCTGCGGATTTGTGTGTGTTGCTTCCCAACCTTACTCTTGTGCTTTCATTGTGATCTTTGTTGTAAGGGCGAGAGACTCCAACTTGTGGAGATTCCTCGCAAACGGGAAAAAGAGATAAACAAAGAAAAGCCATGGTATTCAAGTTGATCATTGGATCACTTGAAAGGGGTTGAGTGCAACCCTCGTACATTGGGACGCCACAACGTGGAAGTAGGCAAGTATTACTTGGCGGAACCACGAGATAAAATCACGTGTCTCTTGTGTTGATCTCTTTGTGATTGTCTTGCCCACAAGAACTCGCTTCTCAACTACTTAGTCGCACTAACATTTCTATAACCAAGTTTTGTGGCTATTTAAAGTTGAATTTTACAGGATCACCTATTCACCCCCCCCCCTCTAGGTGCTCTCACGAATTATTAGGGAAGCTATCCTTATCGGTACATGATTCCGGCCCTTATTAATGTATTATCCATGTTCTACCATATTTATATGGATTTTGATCTTATCTTCTAATCTGATAGGATCTTAACATCTTGAGGCTTCCTTGCAGTGACAACATTTTTCAAACATGTAGGATATCCTTGGCCACTACAGCCGAGCCCTCGAACCCACCTGTCATGGTCTTCTTCGTCGAGTCGATCTGAGATATCCCTAGTATATACCATTAGTTGTAGACCCTAAATCTTATTTGGCCAAGACATTAAACTCGTGCATATAGGACTCTTCGCTTGATTCTTCTTATATAGTTTGATCTTGATGCGGACGAATTGTTCTATCTTCTGATCGAGTCCCCATCATCGTCTCATAGCTCTCGAGCATCTTGAGATTTTAGAGATCACTTTACCGGACTAGCGCTTCATATTCTAATAAATAAGCAAGTTGCTTCCACTACCTTGTCAACTTTAGAGTAAGTCTTCACGACGCTTTAGCTTCCACAGTTTCGCGATGCTTCATCTTCCATAACAGGCTATCTCTTAGAGTGGACTTTTATGTTATTTTAAGGCACCACGTATGCAAGTACACGCTAATATGAATAAGCAAAAGATTAAGGAGGAGGAGGAGGAGAAGAAGCGTCGATGGTAGGAGGAGGGCATCGACGGATGATTGATATGTGATAGTCGCCTAGAGGGGGGGTGAATAGGGCGAAACTGAAATTCTCAAAAATAAACACAACTACAAGCAAGGTTAGCGTTAGAAATATAAACGAGTCCGCGAGAGAGGGCGCAAAACAAATCGCAAGCGAATAAGAGTGTGACACGAGGATTTGTTTTACCGAGGTTCGGTTCTCTCAAACCTACTCCCCGTTGAGGAGGCCACAAAGGCCGGGTCTCTTTCAACCCTTCCCTCTCTCAAACGATCCCACGGATCGAGTGAGCTTTCTCTTCTTCTCAATCAACCGGGAACCAAAAAACTTCCCCGCAAGGGCCACCACACAATTGGTGCCTCTTGCCTTGGTTACAATTGAGTAATGATCACAAGAACAAGTGAGAAAGAAAAGAATGCGATCCAAGCGCAAGAGCTCGAAAGAACACAAGCAAATCACTCTCTCTAGTCACTATGGAGTTGTGTGGAATTTGGAGAGGACTTGATCTATTTGGTGTGTCTAGAATTGAATGCTAGAGCTCTTGTAGTAGTTGAGAAGTGGAAAACTTGGATGGCAATGAATGTGGGGTGGTTGGGGTATTTATAGCCCCAACCACCAAAAGTGACCGTTGCTGGAACCCTTCTGTTCGATGGCGCACCGGACAGTCCGGTGCACACCGGACAGTCCGGTGCCCCTGCCACGTCACCATTGCCGTTGGATTCTGACCGTTGGAGCTTCTGACTTCTGGGCCCTCCTGGGTGTCCGGTGCACACCGGACATGTACTGTTTGATGTCCGGTGCACCGGTATGGGCGTGCCTGACGTCTGCGCGCGCTGCGCGCGCATTTAATGCACCGCAGGGAGCCGTTGGCGCCGCAGGGAGCCGTTGCTCCGCTGGTACACCGGACAGTCCGGTGCACACCGGACAGTCCGGTGAATTTTAGCGGAGCGGCTGCCGCGCGAACCCGAGGCTGGCGAGTTCCGGAGACGGCGTTTCCTTGGAGCACCGGACATGTCCGGTGCACACCGGACAGTCCGGTGAATTATAGCGCGCCGGCCTCCGAGAAATCCCGAGAGCGAAGAGTTTGAAGTCGGAGTCCTCTGGCCGCACCGGACAGTCCGGTGCACACCGGACAGTCCGGTGCCTCCAGCCAGAGGTGCCCTCGGTTGCCTTGCTGCTCCTTTGTTGAATCCAACACTTGGTCTTTTTATTGACTGAATGTGAACCTTTTGCACCTGTATAACTTATGCACTAGAGCAAACTAGTTAGTTCAATATTTGTGTTGGGTAATTCAACCACCAAAATTATTTAGGAACTAGGTGTAAGCCTAATTCCCTTTCAATCTCCCCCTTTTTGGTGATTGATGCCAACACAAACCAAAGCAAATATAGAAGTGCATAATTGAACTAGTTTACTTAAAGTAAGTGCAAAGGTTGCTTGGAATTGAGCCAATATATGATGCGCATGGATTATTTTCTTTGTTTTTGTCATATTGGACCACATTTGCACCATAAGTTTTGTTTTTGCAAACTCTTTTGTAAATTCTTTTCAAAGTCATTTTGCAAGATAGTCAAAGGTAAATGAATAAGATTTTGCAAAGCATTTTCAAGTTTTGAAATTTTCTACCTTTGTACATAATGCTTTCCCTTTGACTAAACAAAACTCCCCCTAAAATAAGGTCTCCTCTTAGTGTTCAAGAGGGTTTTCCATCAATTTTGAAAATACTACTTGCTCCCCCTTTAGAACACGAAGAGATACCAATTTTGAAAGTTACCATTGAAAATCATCAAATTTAAAATTTTAAGTGGTGGTGCGGTCCTTTTGCTTTGGGCTCATATTTTCTCCCCCTTTGGCATGAATCGCCAAAAAACGAAATCATTAGAGCCCAATTGAAGTACTTTCTCCCCCTTTGGCCATGAAATGAATGAGTGAGGATTATACCAAAGTTGGAGAGATGATGCGGAGCGACGGCGAAGGATGAGTAGTAGAGTGGAGTGGAAGCCTTTGTCTTTGCCGAAGACTCCTATTCCCTTTCAATATACCTATGACTTGTTTGAAATACACTTGGAAACACATTAGTCATAGCATATATAAAAGAGACATGATCAAAGGTATATTGATGAGCTATGTGTGCAAGACTAGCAAAAGAAATTCCTAGAATCAAGAATATTGAGCTCATGCCTAAGTCTGGTAAAAGATTGTTCATCAAGCGGCTTGGTAAAGATATCGGCTAATTGATCTTTAGTGTTAATGTAAGAAATCTCGATATCCCCCTTTTGTTGGTGATCCCGAAGAAAATGATACCGAATGGCTATGTGCTTAGTGCGGCTGTGCTCGACGGGATTGTCGGCCATTTTGATTGCACTCTCATTGTCACATAGCAAAGGGACTTTGGTTAATTTGTAACCGTAGTCCCGCAGGGTTTGCCTCATCCAAAGCAATTGCGCGCAACAATGGCCTGCGGCAATATACTCGGCTTCGGCGGTAGAAAGAGCGACCGAATTTTGCTTCTTTGAAGCCCATGACACCAAGGATCTTCCCAAGAACTGGCAAGTCCCCGATGTGCTCTTTCTATTAATCCTACACCCCGCCCAATCGGCATCCGAATATCCAATCAAATCAAAGGTTGATCCCCGAGGGTACCAAAGCCCAAACTTAGGAGTAAAAGCCAAATATCTCAAGATTCGTTTTACGGCCGTAAGGTGTGATTCCTTAGGGTCGGCTTGGAATCTTGCACACATGCATACGGGAAGCATAATGTCTGGTCGAGATGCACATAAATAAAGCAATGAACCAATCATCGACCGGTATACCTTTTGATCCACGGACTTACCTCCCGTGTCGAGGTCGAGATGCCCATTTGTTCCCATGGGTGTCTTGATGGGCTTGGCATCCTTCATTCCAAACTTGCTTAGAATGTCTTGAGTATACTTTGTTTGGCTGATGAAGGTGCCTTCTTGGAGTTGTTTGACTTGGAATCCTAGAAAATACTTCAACTCCCCCATCATCGACATCTCGAATTTTTGTGTCATGATCCTACTAAATTCTTCACATGTAGATTTGTTAGTAGACCCAAATATGATATCATCAACATAAATTTGGCATACAAACAAATCATTGTCAAGAGTCTTAGTGAATAGAGTAGGATCGGCCTTGCCGACTTTGAAGCCATTTGCAATAAGGAAATCTCTAAGGCATTCATACCATGCTCTTGGGGCTTGCTTGAGCCCATAAAGCGCCTTAGAGAGCCTATAAACATGGTTAGGATACTCACTGTCCTCAAAGCCGGGAGGTTGCTCAACATAGACCTCCTCCTTGATTGGTCCATTGAGGAAGGCACTCTTCACGTCCATTTGATAAAGCTTGAAGCCATGGTAAGTAGCATAGGCCAATAATATACGAATTGACTCAAGCCTAGCTACGGGTGCATAGGTTTCACCAAAATCCAAACCTTCGACTTGTGAATAACCCTTGGCCACGAGTCGAGCTTTGTTCCTTGTCACCACACCATGCTCATCTTGTTTGTTGCGGAAGACCCACTTGGTTCCTACAACATTTTGGTTAGGACGTGGAACTAAGTGCCATACCTCGTTCCTCGTGAAATTGTTGAGCTCCTCTTGCATCGCCATCACCCAATCCGAATCTTGAAGTGCTTCCTCTACCCTGTGTGGCTCAATAGAGGAAACAAACGAGTAATGTTCACAAAAATGAGCAACACGAGATCGAGTAGTTACCCCCTTATGAATGTCGCCGAGGATGGTGTCGACGGGGTGATCTCGTTGTATTGCTTGGTGGACTCTTGGGTGTGGCGGCCTTGGTGGTTCATCCTCCTTGTCTTCATCATTTGAATCTCCCCCTTGATCGTTGCCGTCATTTTGAGGTGGCTCATCTTCTTGATCTTCTTGTTCAACATCTTGAGCCTCATCCTCAATTTGAGTTGGTGGAGATACTTGCATGGAGGAGGATGGTTGATCTTGTGTACTTGAAGGCTCTTCGGATTCCTTAGGACACACATCCCCAATGGACATGTTCCTTAGCGCTATGCATGGATCCTGTTCTTCACCTATATCATCAAGATCAACTTGCTCTACTTGAGAGCCGTTAGTCTCATCAAACACAACGTCACAAGAAACTTCAACAAGTCCTGAGGACTTATTAAAGACTCTATATGCCCTTGTGTTTGAGTCATATCCTAGTAAAAAGCCTTCTACAGTTTTAGGAGCAAATTTAGATTTTCTACCTCTCTTAACAAGAATAAAACATTTGCTACCAAAAACTCTAAAATATGAAATATTGGGCTTTTTACCGGTTAGGAGTTCATAAGATGTCTTCTTGAGGATTCGGTGAAGATATAACCGGTTGATGGCGTAGCAGGCGGTGTTGACCGCCTCGGCCCAAAACCGATCCGGTGTCTTGTACTCATCAAGCATGGTTCTTGCCATGTCCAATAGAGTTCGATTCTTCCTCTCCACTACACCATTTTGTTGTGGAGTGTAGGGAGAAGAGAACTCATGCTTGATGCCCTCCTCCTCAAGAAAGCCTTCAATTTGAGAGTTCTTGAACTCCGTTCCGTTGTCGCTTCTAATTTTCTTGATCCTTAAGTTGAACTCATTTTGAGCCCGTCTCAAGAATCCCTTTAGGGTCTCTTGGGTATAAGATTTGTCCTGTAAAAAGAACACCCAAGTGAAGCGAGAATAATCATCCACAATTACAAGACAATACTTACTACCGCCGATGCTTATGTAAGCGATCGGGCCGAACAAATCCATGTGTAGGAGCTCCAGTGGCCTATCGGTAGTCATGATGTTTTTGTGTGGATGATGGACACCAACTTGCTTCCCGGCTTGGCAAGCGCTACAAATCCTGTCTTTCTCAAAATGAACATCGGTTAGTCCCAAAATGTGTTCTCCCTTTAGAAGTTTGTGAAGATTCTTCATTCCAACATGGGCTAGTCGACGATGCCAGAGCCAACCCAAGTTAGTCTTAGCAATTAAGCATGTGTCGAGTTCAGCTCTTTCAAAATCTACTAAGTATAGCTGACCCTCTAACACACCCTTAAATGCTATTGAATCATCACTTCTTCTAAAGACAGTTACACCAGTATCAGTAAAAAGACAGTTGTAGCCCATTTGACATAATTGGGATACGGAAAGCAAATTGTAATCTAAAGAATCTACAAGAAAAACATTGGAAATAGTATGGTCAGGTGATATAGCAATTTTACCCAAACCTTTGACCAAACCTTGATTTCCATCCCCGAATGTGATAGCTCGTTGGGGATCTTGGTTTTTCTCATATGAGGAGAACATCTTTTTCTCCCCAGTCATGTGGTTCGTGCACCCGCTATCGAGTATCCAACTTGAGCCCCCGGATGCATAAACCTACAAAACAAGTTTAGTTCTTTGTTTTAGGTACCCAAACGGTTTTGGGTCCTTTGGCATTAGATATAAGAACTTTGGGTACCCAAACACAAGTCTTGGAGCCCTTGTGTTTGCCCCCAACAATTTTGGCAACTACCTTGCCGGATTTGCTAGTCAAAACATAAGATGCATCAAAAGTTTTAAATGAAATGACATGATCATTTGATGCATTAGTAGTTTTCTTTCTAGGCAACTTGGCATGGGTTGGTTGCCTAGATCTAGATGTCTCACCCTTATACATAAAAGCATAATTAGGGCCAGAGTGAGACTTCCTAGAATGAATTTTCTTAATTTTACTCTCAGGATACCCGACAGGGTACAAAATGTAACCCTCGTTATCCTGAGACATGGGAGCCTTGCCCTTAACAAAGTTAGACAAGTTCTTAGGAGGGGCATTAATTTTGACATTGTCTCCCCTTTGGAAGCCAATGCCGTCCTTAATGCCCGGGCGTCTCCCATTATAGAGCATGCTTCTAGCAAGTTTAAATTTTTCATTTTCTAAGTCATGCTCTCTAATCTTAGCATTAAGTTGTGCTATGTGATCATTTTGTTTCTTAATTAAAGCTAAGTGATCATGGATAGCATCAACATTAATATCTCTACATCTAGTACAAATGGAAATATGCTCAACATTAGATGTAGAGGGTTTGCAAGATTTTAGTTCAACAACCTTAGCATGCAACAAATCATTTTTAGCTCTAAGGTCGGAAATAGTAGCATTGCAAACATCAAAATCCTTAGCCTTAGCAATTAATTTCTCATTTTCATTTCTAAGACTAGCAATGGAAACATTCAACTCATCAATCCTAGCAAGCAAATCAACATTATTATTTCTAGGATCAATGCAAACATGAGAATCAACCTTAGCTAACAAATTTGCATTTTCATTTCTAAGGTTGTCTAAAGTCTCATGGCAAATACTTAGCTCACTAGACAACTTTTCACATTTTTCTCTTTCTAGAGCATAAGCATTTTTAACCTTAACATGTTTCTTGTTTTCCTTGATTAGGAAGTCCTCTTGGGAGTCCAAGAGATCATCCTTTTCATGGATAGCACTAATTAGCTCATTTAATTTTTCTTTTTGTTCCATGTTAAGGTTGGCAAAAAGAATACGCAAATTATCCTCCTCATTTTTATCATTATCCTCATCACTAGATGTTTCATATTTAGTGGAGGATCTTGATTTTACCTTCTTTTTGCCGTCCTTGGCCATGAGGCACTTGTGGCCGACGTTGGGGAAGAGGAGGCCCTTGGTGACGGCGATGTTGGCGGCATCCTCGTCGTCGGAGGAGTCGCTAGAGCTTTCGTCGGAGTCCCATTCCCGACAAACATGGGCATCGCCGCCCTTCTTCTTGTAGTACTTCTTCTTCTCCTTCCTCTTGCCCTTCTTGTCGTCGCCCCTGTCACTATCACTTGATAATGGACATTTAGCAATAAAGTGACCGGGCTTACCACACTTGTAGCAAACCTTCTTGGAACGGGATTTGTAGTCCTTCCCCTTCCGTTGCTTGAGGATTTGCCGAAAGCTTTTGATGATTAGGGCCATCTCCTCATTGTCGAGCTTGGAGGCGTCAATCGGTTGTCTACTTAGTGTAGACTCCTCCTTCTTCTCCTCTGTTGCCTTGAAGGCCACGGGTTGCGCCTCGGATGTGGAAGGCTCGTCAAGCTCGTTGATCTTCTTGGAGCCCTTAATCATACATTCAAAACTAACAAAATTCCCGATGACTTCTTCGGGGGTCATTTGAGTATATCTAGGATTGCCACGAATTAATTGAACTTGTGTGGGGTTAAGGAAAATAAGTGCTCTTAGAATAACCTTAACCACCTCGTGGTCATCCCACTTTGCGCTCCCGAGGTTGCGCACTTGGTTCACCAAGGTCTTGAGCCGGTTGTACATGTCTTGTGGCTCCTCCCCTTGGCAAAGACGGAAGCGACCGAGCTCCCCCTCGATCGTTTCCCGCTTGGTGATTTTTGTGAGTTCATCACCCTCGTGCGCCGTCTTGAGTAGGTCCCAAATCTCCTTGGCGTTCTTCAACCCTTGTACTTTGTTGTATTCCTCCTTGCTTAGAGAGGCAAGGAGGATGGTTGTGGCTTGGGAGTTGAAGTGCTCGATTTGGGCCACTTCGTCCGTGTCGTAGTCCTCATCCCCTACGGATGGCACCTGTACACCATACTCAACAACATCCCATAATCTTTTGTGGAGAGAGGTTAGATGAAATCGCATCAAATTACTCCACATAGCATAATCTTCACCATTAAAAGTTGGTGGTTTGCCTAATGGGACGGAAAGTAAAGGTGTATGTTTAGGAATGTGAGGGTAGCGTAGGGGGATCTTACTATACTTCTTACGCTCTTGGCGTTTAGAAGTGACGGACGCCGCGTCGGAGCCGGAGGTAGATGTCGATGAAGTGTCGGTCTCGTAGTAGACCACCTTCCTCATCCTCTTGTGCTTGTCCCCACTCCGATGCGGCTTGTGAGAAGAAGATTTTTCCTTCTTCTCTTTGTGGTGAGAAGAGGAAGATCTTTTCTCTTTCCGCTTGGAGGATTTCTTCTTCTTCTCTCTTCTCTTGGTGCGGGACTCTTCCGATGAAGTGCTCCCTTGGCTTGTAGTGGGCTTGTCATTGCCGGTCTCCATCTCCCTCTTGGTGTGATCTCCCGACATCACTTCGAGCGGTTAGGCTCTAATGAAGCACCGGGCTTTGATACCAATTGATAGTCGCCTAGAGGGGGGGTGAATAGGGCGAAACTGAAATTCTCAAAAATAAACACAACTACAAGCAAGGTTAGCGTTAGAAATATAAACGAGTCCGCGAGAGAGGGCGCAAAACAAATCGCAAGCGAATAAGAGTGTGACACGAGGATTTGTTTTACCGAGGTTCGGTTCTCTCAAACCTACTCCCCGTTGAGGAGGCCACAAAGGCCGGGTCTCTTTCAACCCTTCCCTCTCTCAAACGATCCCACGGATCGAGTGAGCTTTCTCTTCTTCTCAATCAACCGGGAACCAAAAAACTTCCCCGCAAGGGCCACCACACAATTGGTGCCTCTTGCCTTGGTTACAATTGAGTAATGATCACAAGAACAAGTGAGAAAGAAAAGAATGCGATCCAAGCGCAAGAGCTCGAAAGAACACAAGCAAATCACTCTCTCTAGTCACTATGGAGTTGTGTGGAATTTGGAGAGGACTTGATCTATTTGGTGTGTCTAGAATTGAATGCTAGAGCTCTTGTAGTAGTTGAGAAGTGGAAAACTTGGATGGCAATGAATGTGGGGTGGTTGGGGTATTTATAGCCCCAACCACCAAAAGTGACCGTTGCTGGAACCCTTCTGTTCGATGGCGCACCGGACAGTCCGGTGCACACCGGACAGTCCGGTGCCCCTGCCACGTCACCATTGCCGTTGGATTCTGACCGTTGGAGCTTCTGACTTCTGGGCCCTCCTGGGTGTCCGGTGCACACCGGACATGTACTGTTTGATGTCCGGTGCACCGGTATGGGCGTGCCTGACGTCTGCGCGCGCTGCGCGCGCATTTAATGCACCGCAGGGAGCCGTTGGCGCCGCAGGGAGCCGTTGCTCCGCTGGTACACCGGACAGTCCGGTGCACACCGGACAGTCCGGTGAATTTTAGCGGAGCGGCTGCCGCGCGAACCCGAGGCTGGCGAGTTCCGGAGACGGCGTTTCCTTGGAGCACCGGACATGTCCGGTGCACACCGGACAGTCCGGTGAATTATAGCGCGCCGGCCTCCGAGAAATCCCGAGAGCGAAGAGTTTGAAGTCGGAGTCCTCTGGCCGCACCGGACAGTCCGGTGCACACCGGACAGTCCGGTGCCTCCAGCCAGAGGTGCCCTCGGTTGCCTTGCTGCTCCTTTGTTGAATCCAACACTTGGTCTTTTTATTGACTGAATGTGAACCTTTTGCACCTGTATAACTTATGCACTAGAGCAAACTAGTTAGTTCAATATTTGTGTTGGGTAATTCAACCACCAAAATTATTTAGGAACTAGGTGTAAGCCTAATTCCCTTTCAATATGTATACAGAGGAGGAGGTATGAAAACAGAAGTTGCGAACTCAGGGAACATGGATGAGCATGAATATCCTCCCGTCGATGATGGACAATGGAATGGATATCGAAGAAGACACATCTTGCACCGACATGGGTGAACGTATCAAAAGTTCAAACTCCACCTTGGAACCATATTGAAACAGAGAGTGGAATGAATGATACAAATAGAGGAGATGGTAAGTGAATTGGAGAGTGAAAGGTGTGAATGAACTTAGACACCCCCTTTATTTGTATGTGGATTATGGATTTTTTGTAAAAAAAATATATTTTTAAAATCTAAACGATTAAAGTGACGCAGGCAATTAGGAGATGCCATGTCAATATGAAGTGGTCGGTGCCGACAAATTAGGATCAGTTCTAGTCTAGACTCCAACATGATGATCGATACCGACCGACTTAATACTAACACAGTAGATACGATTAGAGTCATTGATCGACTAGTCGAGCCAACAGCCCATAAAGCCACCATGATTGATACCGGCTGCGCACATCGCCATGGTGTGGTGTGGTGTGCTCTCTGCTGTGCTGACCGTGAACTTGCAGCTCCACACCTTCACTAGCCTAGCCATTGGTCGTTGTTAACAGGACCAACGCGCGAAAATAAGCCCAGAAAAACCCAGGGCCGCAAGGGCTCATCCCAAATACGGCGCTGCCCCGGCCCTAGCTCCAACCGAACAGGAAAACGCATACAAATCGGCCCTAGCTCGAGTCCCCTGCCCACTGAGAACACGAAACGGCGTGTCGCGCGGTGTCGGTCGGCGCAGGACCAAGACCGACTGGCCTGGTGGACGCACTCCATCGGTGGTGGACCGTCGGCTTCGGTAGGCAGGCACAGCCAGGCGCTCGATCGGATTGGATCGTAAAGTCCGACACGGAGGAAAGGAAACTTGCAGTTCTGCATACCAATCAGATGGATCGGCGTTTGTAGCAGCTGTAGGCCTGGAGAGTATAGACTATAGGCGGCGTCGGGAGAAGAACACAGCGCGTATAGATGCATACTGACGACGCAAGTATCTATCATGTCCTTGGGCGGCGAACAAAGTAAAGTACAGTATGTGTCATCTCGTCGGGGACATGTCTTGGGATGGTACTACTACTAGCAAGTAGCAGCTGTGCCAAGGTCACGCACTCACGCATCACCCTGCTGCATTGCCGCGCTTCAGCACCGGTAGTAATCCAGCGACCCTCCATTGCTTTCTTTTTTGAGTGTCACCGCTAATAAAGCCAGTGGAAGTTACAACGGCTGGCACCGGACCGCGGCGGCGCAACAGGGGGCTAGCAATAGCTAGGCCCAGCGCCAGCGGATTAGAAAGCAGCTAGGCCATCACCTAATAATACCTGACGAAGCCACAGGGGAAAGCGGCCGGCAGGGACAAATGGGGAGGTCAAATCCTCGTCTCATCCTGGTCAACTCGATCGGCTAACTTTTCGCCTAACACTCATTCAGGAGAAAAAAAACGAAAAGGCTCCAGCCTCCTCAGGGAGCAAGCACCCAAAAAGGAATGTTGTGGAATGAATTCGTCCAAACAGCGGAGTCGTAACAATTAGTTCAACTACATATTTTTTTTATTATTTTCGTGAACAATACATGTCAGGAGAAGGTATTTTTATAGAGGCGCCTCTGTAACTAATTATACAAAGTCCTAAATATTCCTGACTCGATGCTTACAAACGTTCACCCGTCCAAGGGCAATCTGATCACTTTATCCTCAGTAACATCGTGTCCAGCAGATTACTTGTATGGTTATCCAAAACACTGTTTCGTATTATAGACCGTATTTTTTGCAGAGTAGAGTTTGAACAGGGCTGGGCCGGCATAATCTGAAACCCTGTACATATTTTTAAATTGGGGCCTATATCCTAAGGAAAAATAAAATATAGTAATAATATATATGTTATAATGGTTTACATAGCCATGGAAAAGGAAACGTACCTATTCAACGCTTTGTTGTATCATATTTATTTGAACAACTTCATTCTTTTGGTGTTCCTTGAAATGAATTCTTCAATAATACGCTTATATTGAATCTTCTCCAATAATTCACTCTCAAGTGATATCTAGGCCAAATCAGTAAGTCTTTGTTGTAACATCGTAGAACGCAAATATGACTTCAATAGCTTCAATTTAGAAAAGCTTCGTTTCGCTGATGCAACTGTCACTGGAATGGTCAATAGAACTCTATATGCAATACTTGCATTAGGAAAAGAATTATATCGTTTCAGAAACTTTAGAATTTCCAAAGGTCCCATGTTTTCTTATGGAATGAAATTTTGGAGAAACTTCAACTCTGCATACAATTTATTAGCATCAATATCAGATTTTCCATCTTTTTTAAGGACAACCTCCAGATTATCACAGGAGGACGTTAGGCTCTCATTATCCAATGACTGCAATGTTTCAGAAGTAAATAAGAAACCAAACATTTTCTGATAACCTTGGTATTGTTCAAATCTCCTTGTAAGTGAGGAAATTGCTTGATCAACAATAGGTATGAAATAGCTTATTCTAAATGACTCCTCTGCAGACAGCTTGGCAACATCTGGGACATCAGGGTTCTCATCAAAGTGTCTCTTTCTTTTAATTTCCCGTCTTTTACGAAATGATGTACCAATATCCATCTCAAGTGCAATGCCTTTGGCTGTCTCTAGTGCTTCTAAGAAACCAGTTTCTCTGTAGTTCTGGAAGAAAACAATCAGCCCTTGAACTTTCTCAATAGCAACATCAATAAGCATATCTTTTGATTACAATTGTTTGCTTACTAAATTAACAGCATACAACACCTCATACCAAATAACTATAGCCACTATAAACTCATACTCTCCAAGCTCATTATTTGCCAAACCTTTAGCTTCACTGCTTGTTTTAGGATCGCTATCGATATCTGATACCTGAAATTTAAACAAATAAAATGTGTCTTAATAGAAACAACCAAATGAATTACAATATTAGATAAATATGATAATACAAGGCAGTGAGCACCTGAAGTAGAGCCTCTCGAATGTCTGCACATTGAAGTCTGATAGCTTTAACACTTTCAACACGACTCTCCCAACGAGTAGCTGATACTGACTTGGGAGTCAATCCTGTTATGTTATCTTTCAGAATCTACCATTTCTTAGTGGAATTAGCAAATATTGTATAAATGTGTTGGATGATTCCAAAGAAGTCTTTAGCTTTACCACATGTCTTAGCCATATCACATAGTGTTAAATTAAGACTATGGCAACTACAAGCAGAATAGAAAGCTCTAGGATTTAAATCCAAAAGTTTCTTTTGTACCCCATTTTTGCATCCTTTCATATTTGACCCATTATCATATCCTTGTCCTCTCACATCATCTATATCAAGATCAAGATCCTTTATCTCATCCTGTAGCACATCAAAAAGATCTTGCCCGGTCATATCATTTACATCTAAAAAAACAAGAAAGGATTCTTCGATACTAATAGTACTCGAAGATGAATCCACATATCTAATAACTAAAGACATTTGTTCTTGGTGGCTTGCATCAGGGGTACAATCCAGTATCACAGAGAAATATTTTGCCTTCTTTATTTTCTTAATAATTTCAGACTTAATAACAGAAGCAATCAAGTGTATTAACTCATTTTGAATCTTATAATCAAGATAATGAGCATGAGTTTCTTCATTTGTAATACGTCGGACATGCTCTTGAATAACCGGGTCAAATTCAGCCAACATCTCTACCAAACCCAAGAAATTGCCATTACTATCATCATACAATTTGCAATTAGTACCACGAAATTCTAGATTATGCTTGGCAAGAAATTTTACAATGGCAACAATTCTGAACAGAACTTTCCTCCAATGTTCCTTTTCTTTCTCAAGTTGCCGTTGAGCAGTTTTATCAATAGCCTGATCCATTTGCAATCTATTACGTAATTCATACCAAGTGGTCATATTCAAAACATGATCAGCACTTGTCTCATGCTCTTTAAGTCTAGCCCCAAGATGTATCCAATCATTATATCCCTCATTTGCCAACTGACCTTTTCGATGCCCATTTGTAATAATTTACAACCAAAGCAAAAGACTTTATCAAGTTCCTTAGAATAAACAAGCCAATCTCTATCGCAATGCTCCCCATTTGATATAATTCTATTATAGAATAATGCAGAAAACCTTCTAGAATATCTATCCCTTGGACCTTTCTGAATTGATAAGTCTCTTTAGGCCCCTTCTGTGCTAAAATATCAATTTGTTTAGAATCAAGAGAATCCCAATATCTTGGATCAAATATATCAGGCTAAAAAGAATCACCATCATTCATAAATGCTGAAGTATTCAAATTATCACTATTATTGCCCATTCCTACGTTTGTGTTATCAATAGGAACATCATCAACCTCGTTGTCAGCAGCAGTACTATCAATTGCAGGGCCTCCATCAGCTGGCTGATTCATAGGGGATACTTGTGATTCTTTAATAACAAATCTATCCATAGCTCCTTTTTATACTGAATTAAACCCTCTATTCTTTTTTGTTTCTTACGCTTTTGAAAACCTGATCCATACTTCCTGGAAGACATGACTTTGTCTTCAAATACTAGGTTTCTAGACAAATTGATGCTCATATATAAATTAGTGCATACTGCATAGAACGAGTGGTACAAATAACAAAATGAAATTAGAAAAAAAAAGCTAACAAGCTTACTCGTGCGTTGGGCAGGGGGACAGGCCGACGGCCGCAACGGCACGCTAGTTGTGACTGGAGTTGCGATGGTGGCCGGCGGCGCGATCAGAAAACAGAAGACGGAAGTACGGAACGTCCGGACTCTAGGGATTATGGAACTAATGGTCTGATGGGCTTCTAATGATGCAGTAAAAATAATTTTTTATGGGCCTCTCTAAATTGGGGGCCCTATTCCATCGTACAGGCTGCACATGCATGTGCCCGGGCCTGTAACTATGAGGATAAAGATGGGTAAGTTGTTGGAGATAGTCTGATAGCCTTTGTGTTTCTATTAATTAACCAGTCTTCATAGATCAAGAAGGTCACTAGTAAGGAATCAAGTTTGATTGCCCGAGATTGAGGTTGATTAGAAGCTGGAGGCAGACACCGTGTGTGTTGTCGTCCTAGGGCCTGACATTTGTCCCATAAAGCTCGTCGTTCTGAGGGCATATACAACCCCATTTAATATTAGTTTCTTGAGGGGTCTTTAATGGGTTAGATGAAAAAATAAAAGAGATGGGCTCTTCGCGAAGAGCCTGTCTCTACACGACTCTCTATGCATGTTGTCTCTTAACTTCATTTATAGTCTAGGGTTCAGGGTTGTATCACAAAGTCTCTTAAGTGTCTCTCGTACTTAGAAAACCAAACCAGTGTCTCAGGGTTGTACATGCCCTGATGTGTGTGAGTCTAAAAAAATCCTAGCAGCAGATTCTAGACAAACAAGTGTAATAAAAGTTGTGGCAGTAATGTTGTGTGCACAAGAATCATTGTATTTAATAGGGGTATTGTTGTATTCTCTCACTTGGCTTGTTTTTTCACATTGTCGGTGTTTGGACTCAGGGTCCTAACCAACTAGTAAATAATGCTGCGTGGCCAGATTCTAGAAGGTGTGCGAGTTAACATAAGCAATTTATCCTGGTTTGGGCAATGCAAAGCCCTACTTCCAGCAGAGGGGGATGAGGCTTATATTACTCACACTGAGGTGCCTGCAGTAGGGGTTACAAGCACAACGGGAGAGGGGAAGCACTACCGGAATCGGGCGCTTTGCCGAGTGCCTGAAGCACTCGGCAAACCCTGAAAAACACTCTGCGAAGAGGGCTCGACGAACAATACATTGGCAAAGGCTTCTTTGCCGAGTACTTTTTATTGGGCACTCAGCAAAGTCTTTGTCGAGTGCTAGACGGTACTCGGCAAAGAAAAGTGTCCGTCACGGAGTTGGGTGATGGAGACAGCGGCTTTGCCGAGTGTTCTAGGTGAAAGCGATCGTTACCGAGAGCAGGACTTTACTGAGTGCGGCACTCGGCAAGGACTTCTTTGCCGAGTGCCCGACAAAAAGCACTCGGTAAAGCGCTAGAATCAGAGAAAATTCAATTGGAAAAGACTTGGCTCGAGCAGCCAAGACTCTGCTCAGTCTGGGTGCACCGGACTGTCCGGTGGTGCACCGGACAGTGTCCGGTGCGCCAGGCTGGCATCTGATCAAGTGGCTGCTCTCGGGTCTCGACGGCGGCGTACGGCTATAAATCACCGGACTGTCCGGTGGTGCACCGGACAGTGTCCGGTGAGTCGGTTGCGGCGAAGTCGCCGCTCTCGGGAACCAAGTCAACAGCGTACGGCTATAATTCACCGGACTGTCCGGTGAGTCACCGGACTGTCCGGTGAGCCAACGGTCGGGCGCGCCAACGGTCGGCCGCGCAATCCGCGCGTGACGCGTGGCCGAGCCAACGGTCGGATGGGGGCACCGGACTGTCCGGTGTGCACCGGACAGTGTCCGGTACGCCAACGGCTCCAAGTCTCCAACGGTCGGCTGCGCCAGAATAGGAAAGAAATCTGCACCGGACAGTGTTCGGTGCGCCAGTCGACAGAAGGCAAGAATTGCCTTCCTGGATTGCTCTCAACGACTCCTAGCTGCCTTGGGGCTATAAAAGGGACCCCTAGGCGCATGAAGGAGTAAATCAAGCATACTTTGAGCATCCTTGATCATTCACACTTCGTCTTTGCGCACTCGTTTGTCATTCTTAGTGATTTGAGCTCCGTTCTAGTGAGAACTTTGTGATATTCATTTGAGCTCGAGTCTTGGCCGTGTGTGTGCGTATTTGCTGTGGATTTGTGTGTGTTGCTTCCCTCCCTTACTCTAGTGCTTTCACTTTGATTCTCATTGTAAGGGCGAGAGACTCCAAGTTGTGGAGATTCCTCGCAAACGAGAAAGAGTAAAGAAAAGAAGAACACCGTGGTATTCAAGTTGATCATTGGATCACTTGAGAGGAGTTGAGTGCAACTCTTGTCCGTTGGGACGCCACAACGTGGAGTAGGCAAGTGTTGTACTTAGTCGAACCACGGGATAAATCCTCGTGTCTCTTGTGCTTGTTCTCACTATGTCTATTATGCTTCACAAGAGCTCTCCTTAGCCACTTGATTTCATTGTGCTAACTCCTAACCAAGTTTTGTGGCTTTAAGTTTCAAGTTTTTACAGGATCACCTATTCACCCCCCCTCTAGGTGCTCTCAATTGGTATCGGAGCCGTTCTCTTCAAGAAAGGGACTAATCGCCCGAAGGGATGGATCCTAATGGAAAGGGAATGGTGATCAACGACAAGGAGAAGGAGTCCTTCATCAATGAGCTGAAAGACGACAAGCCCACTGACTCGGGCTCAAGTCATAAGAAGAAGGACGGGAAAAAGAAGAGGCGTATCAAGAAGATCGTCTACTACGACGACAGCGACGAATCTTCCTCTTCCCAAAAGGACGACGACGACAACGACTACGAGAAAAAGAAGACGGTTAACTCGAACTTTTCTTTTGATTACTCTCGTATTCCGCAAAGTTCCAATGCTCATTTGCTTTCCATTCCCCTCGGTAAACCTCCTCACTTTGATGGAGAGGACTACAGATTTTGGAGTCACAAAATGCGTAGCCACTTGTTCTCTCTCCATCCAAGTATTTGGAAGATAGTAGAAAATGGAATGCAATTTGATAGTACGGATAGTCCCATGTTCATCAATGAACAAATTCATAAAAATGCACAAGCTACTACTGTTCTTTTAGCGTCATTGTGCAGGGATGAATACCATAAGGTGAGCGGATTGGATAACACCAAGCAGATTTGGGACACCCTCAGGATCTCTCATGAGGGAAATGACGTCACCATGCTCACCAAGATGGAGTTGGTGGAGTGCGAACTTGGGAGGTTCGCGATGATCAGGGGGGAGGAGCCAACCCAAACGTACAACAGGCTCAAGACCCTCGTCAACAAAATAAGGAGCTATGGAAGCACGCGATGGACAGACCACGACGTCGTCCGCCTAATGCTAAGGTCTTTCACTGTCCTTGATCCACATCTTGTAAACTCTATTCGTGAGAATCCTAGGTACACCAAGATGTCGCCCGAAGAAATACTTGGAAAGTTCGTAAGTGGGCGAATGATGATCAAGGAGGCAAGATACGTCGATGAGGCGCTAAATGGCCCAATCCATGAGCCTCAAGCCATTGCTCTCAAGGTAACAAGTAGCAAGGAGGCGCTACCTAGCAAGGTGGCGCAAGTTGAGGCGGCAGGGCTCAATGAGGAAGAAATGGCCCTCATCATCAAGCGCTTCAAGACGGCGCTAAAGGGTCGCAAGGAGCATCCCAAAAAGAACAAGACAAAGGGAAAGCGCTCCTGCTTCAAGTGCGGTAAGGTTGGTCACTTTATTGCTAATTGTCCCGATAATGATAGTGACCAGGATCAAGAAAAGAAGAGGGAAAAGAAGAAGACTTACAAGAAGGCTAAGGGCGAGGCACACCTTGGCAAGGAATGGGACTCGGATTGTTCATCGTCCGACTCCGACGACGAAGGACTCGCCGCCTCGGCCTTCAACAAATCGTCCCTCTTCCCCAACGAGCATCACACCTGTCTCATGGCAAAAGAGAAGAAGGTAAGTACTCACAATACTAGTACTTACGCTTCCTCAAGTGATGATGAATCTAGTGATGATGAAATAGACTATGCATGTTTATTCAAAGGATTAGATAGAACCAAAATTGATAAAATCAATGAATTAATTGATGCTTTGAATGAGAAGAATAGATTGTTAGAAAAGCAAGAGGACCTTTTATATGAAGAGCATGATAAATTTGTTAGTGTGCAAAATTCTCTTGCTCTAGAAGTTAAAAGAAATGAAATGCTTTCATGTGAATTATCTACGTGCCATGAATCTATTTCTAGCTTAAGGAGTACCAATGATGACTTGAGTGCTAAGTTAGAAATAGCTAATAAATCAACCTCTTGTATAGAACATGTTGTGATTTGCAATAGGTGTAAAGATTTTAATGTTGATGCTTGTAGTGAACACCTAGTTTCCATTTCTAAATTAAGTGATGAAGTGGCTAGTCTTAATGCTCAACTTAAGACTAGCAAAAATGAATTTGATAAACTAAAATTTGCAAGGGATGCCTACACTATTGGTAGACACCCCTCAATTAAGGATGGGCTTGGCTTTAAGAAGGAAGCCCCAAGAACTTAACAAGTCGTAAGGCTCCCATCTCCGCCAAGGAGAAAGGGAAGGCTCCAATGACTAATAGTGCTAAAAAGAACCATGCTTTCATGTATCATGATAGGAGATATTCTAGGAATGTTCATTATGATAGAAGTTATAATGCTTTTGATTCACATACCATGATTGCTTCAAGTTCTTCTATGCATGGTAGAAATTTGGCTAGAAAAAATGTTATTCATCATATGCCTAGAAGAAATGTTGTTCATATTCCTAGGAATGTAAGTAATGAAAACTCTACAATTTACCATGCTTGTAATGCTTCCTTTGAAATTTGTAGAAAGGATAAGAAAGTGATTGCTAGGAAATTAGGGGCAAAATGCAAGGGAGATAAGACTTGCATTTGGGTCCCTAAGGCTATTATAACTAACCTTGTAGGATCCAACAAGAGTTGGGTACCGAAGACCCAAGCCTAATTTGCCTTGCAGGTTTATGCATCCGGGGGATCAAGCTGGATTATCGACAGCGGATGCACAAACCACATGACAGGGGAGAAGAAGATGTTCACCTCCTACGTCAAGAATAAAGATTCCCAAGATTCAATCATATTCGGTGACGGGAATCAAGGCAAGGTTAAAGGCTTAGGCAAGATAGCCATCTCAAATGAGCACTCTATCTCCAATGTATTTTTAGTAGAGTCGCTAGGTTATAATCTTCTGTCGGTTAGTCAATTATGTAATATGGGATACAATTGCTTATTTACAAATGTAGATGTGTCTGTCTTTAGGAGTGATGGTTCATTAGCTTTTAAGGGTGTACTAGACGGCAAACTCTATTTAGTTGATTTTGCAAAGGAGGAGGCCGGTCTAGATGCATGCTTAATTGCTAAGACTAGCATGGGCTGGCTGTGGCATCGCCGTCTAGCACATGTGGGGATGAAGAACCTTCACAAACTTCTAAAGGGAGAACATGTGTTAGGACTAACAAATGTGTATTTCGAAAAAGATAGACCTTGTGCAGCTTGTCAAGCAGGTAAACAAGTGGGAAGTACGCATCACAGCAAGAATGTGATGACCACATCAAGACCCATGGAGCTGCTGCATATGGACCTCTTCGGACCCGTCGCCTACCTCAGCATCGGGGGAAGTAAGTATGGTTTAGTAATTGTTGATGATTTTTCCCGCTTCACTTGGGTATTCTTTTTGTAGGATAAATCTAAAACCCAAGGGACCCTCAAGCGCTTCCTAAGGAGAGCTCAAAATAAGTTTGAGCTCAAGGTGAAGAAAATAAGGAACGACAACGGATTCGAGTTCAAGAACCTTCAAGTGGAGGAGTACCTTGAGGAGGAAGTAATCAAGCACAAGTTCTCCGCTCCCTACACACCACAGCAAAATGGTGTGGTAGAGAGGAAGAACAGGACGCTTATTGACATGGCGAGGACGATGCTTGGAGAATTCAAGACGCCCGAGCGGTTTTGGTTGGAAGCTGTGAACACGGCTTGCCACGCCATAAACCGGGTCTACCTTCATCGCCTCCTCAAGAAGACGTCATACGAGCTACTAACCGGTAACAAACCCAACGTTTCGTATTTTCGAGTTTTTGGGAGTAAATGCTACATTCTGCTGAAGGTGGAAATTCAAAATTTGCTCCCAAAGCTGTAGAAGGGTTTTTGTTAGGTTATGACTCAAATACAAAGGCGTATAGAGTCTTCAACAAATCATCGGGTTTGGTTGAAGTCTCTAGCGACGTTGTATTTGATGAGACTAATGGCTCTCCAAGAGAGCAAGTTGAGCTTGATGATGTAGATGAGGATGATGTTCCAACGGACGCGATTCGTACCATGGCGATTGGAGACGTGCGACCACAGGAACACGAGGAACAAGATCAGCCTTCTTTCTCAATAATGGTGCAACCCCCAACTCAAGATGATGAACAGGTTCCTCAAGAAGAGGCGTGTGATCAAGGGGGAGCACAAGATGTCCAAGTTGAAGAGGAAGAAGCACCACAGGCCCCTCCAACTCAAGTTCGAGCGATGATTCAAAGGAACCATCCCGTCGACCAGATTTTGGGTGACATTAGCAAGGGAGTAACCACTCGCTCTAGATTAGCTAATTTTTGTGAGCATTACTCTTTTGTCTCTTCTATTGAGCCTTTCAGGGTAGAAGAGGCCTTGCTAGATCCGGACTGGGTGTTGGCCATGCAGGAAGAGCTAAACAACTTCAAGCGAAATGAAGTTTAGACACTGGTGCCGCGTCCCAAGCAAAATGTTGTGGGAACCAAGTGGGTGTTCCGCAACAAACAGGACGAGCACGGGGTGGTGACAAGGAACAAGGCTCGACTTGTGGCAAAAGGTTATGCCCAAGTCGCAGGTTTGGACTTTGAGGATACTTTTGCTCCTGTGGCTAGGCTAGCACTACACCAAAATAGTGAACTTCCTAGAGCCTAAACCCTAGGAAGTTAGCCCTAAACTCTAGGAAGTTAGCTAAACTCTCGGAAGTTAAGCCATCCCGTCGGAAGTTTGGCTCTCGAAAATTTTTTGTCGGAAGTTAGCTTAACTTCCTAGAGCCCTCTAGGAAGTTCGCTAACTTCCTACAGCCAAAGAAGCCTCTCGGAACTTAGTAGGTTCTCGGAAGTTAGTAGATTCACGCTGTTAGCGCCGTCAGCTGACTAACTTCCTATGGCTGATTGTAGCCCTAGGAAGTTAGCTGGCTAACTTCCTACGACTTACTGTAGCCCCTAGGAAGTTAGCTGGCTAACTTCCTACGGCCCAATTGGCCTCTAGGAAGTTAATTTGACCAGCATTATAAATGTTGTTTATTTTTATTTTACACCACATTCCACAACATAACAAATATATCAACAACTATATAGCACAACATATTTTCACATAAAACATCTCACACACAGTCACATAACAATATTTAAATCCATAGTCTCATCAATTACATCACAAAAGTCTCATCCATAGTCATAATAAGATACATCTCATCTAGTACTAATAAGAGATAATATCTCATACATAGTCATAATAAAAGTCTCAAGTATCAGAACATAATAACATGGAAGCTCACGGTCGCCGATCACCATCGGGTTACAGTGACGAGTGATGGTCGATACCTCCACTAGTGAAGAGGGTTTCGACAAAGTCCAACCCGTCTTCTCGTTCATGCGTCAGCAAGGTAGCAGGAAGGGTCTAATATACATGTACAAATGGTATTTGCTGAGTTACATCATAATATAACTAACAACAAGTAAATGATGATGAATTTACATACCTGATGTTCGGTAGGTGGAGGTGAAGACCAAGGATACTGCCAGTTTTTGATAGTTCCCTGCTAACTGCATGTGTTTCAAGTGAAGATTATCTACTGCACGCATCACCACGTGAAGCTTGGATAACACATCATTGGTAGCACTGTGCAATTGCCTGCTATGTTCTAGAGAACATGAACAAATTAAGGAAAATTTTAGCGTACCTTAAATGACACATGAAAGCTATTCTACAACAGAAAATATGGAGCAGAACAAACCATTTTCTGGCAACTTTTTGAGAGCAGCAGAAACAAACTCGTTATTCGCATGCCATGGACCACTTGATGGAAGGAGCATGTAAACAGATAGTTCTGGAGATATGCATGTAAATCTCTTGTCATTATAAATATAATTTCAAAAGGAGCAGAGAACTACAAACACCTCAAATAAAAAATGTTTCAAATTATTACTACTTCAATCCATTAGTAGAAAGAAGTATAAGCCAACAGCAGCCAGCTACATCATAGAATCCTTCCATGTATGGTTCTACAACAATGCAATATCCAATATATTCGTAATTCCATACCCTTCCGTATATTGTTGTTTCCTGTACTGCAGCTTGAATGTGAAGATTCACTTTTGCAAACATGAACTATACCAGCTCTGCTACGAGCAGACAGACATGGCGACGTGCCGAGGAAACCTTTGCTGCTGTGGCAACAAAGACAGGGTAGGACTGACTAACAATTAAACGTACATGAGTGTATTGACTACCTAGTAAAGCAGAATTCGAACAAGACAAACCAGGTATATAATACAATTTGCTTGCCCATATCGATGTGTCAACAAATTTTCAAATCTGTAACATAGTCTAAAACTGTTCAACAATCTAGCGAAAGATAGATACAGAATCACCTAAATAGAAAAGCATATAATGCAGGGCCCAATACAATTACACAGAAAAGAAACTCCAAACAATCACCTTAATCCTTGGTGATTTTTGGACAGCAGAATAACAACTGTTCGTTTAGCTCATAACTCACAAGGTATTCATGCAAAATAGTAAACTAGGACTTTATGGAAAGCTTATAAAGTCTTCTACATCTTTTGTATTACAATCAGAACAAGATTCGACCTTTAGAAAGGTCAAACAGTGCTAAACATAAATTATGTCCAGATTTGGATAGAATTCGACTACTTACTTCAAAAATCCATAACTGGAGTTTCAGGCATCAAAATCAAATGATCCTAGACTTTTTAGAAAGCTAATATAATTGTCTACAATTCATTTATAAACATCCTAGGTTAATTCAATATATATCAAGGTCAGAAAATATGAGAAAGACTCTGCTGTTCAAATTTGGACAGATTCAGAGATCGCACTTCAAACAGCTGTCACTTAACTTATAGATCACCAAAAAGGGTGATCCAAGACTTTTTGGAAATCTTAAAAAAGTACTACAATTATTCTATAATTACTAAGGGTTGATTCTCAGTTTAGCTTAGCCAAACAGTATAATTTTTGAAACCTGTACAGAATTTGGACAGATTCTGAAACTGGACTTAAGAAAATCATAACTCCTAAACTACTAAACCTATGGTCACGAAATTTTTACACAAGTAATATAAAGAAGTTACCTACAAGTTTTCTATATAACATTTCTACAGAAAACATGGTTTACTTCATTGAACTAGCTGCTTACGAAACTGGACATGCAGTCCCAAACAGCAAGCGTTTCATTTAGCTCCTATTTGGTTTTTACAATTATCATGTGCTTGCCACTTTCTAATTGCATATATAGATTTCTGCTATTTTATAACCATGAATCCATTTACTTCACATAATCTAGTATTTTGAACCTACTCTGACATTATGCAAACAAAGAATCAATTTAAGTACACTATGCATACACATATATCCATCCAAGCACATTCCATACAATATCATCACCAAGAACTCATTTTCATTACACTATGCATATAAAGTCGCTCTCTCTATTCACCAAATATATGACATACAACATACCATCACAAGGACAAAAGGGAAAAGAGAGAAACAAGCATTCCCTGACAACAACCCATATTCGCCTAGAACCTTTGATTAATCAACATGATAGAAGATAATGATGACTAAGACTGATCTTCAGCTTCAGAAAATAATTGGCTAATTTACTTGCAATAACACTACCTCCCTTGTGCATTCCTCGGCACAACACTACACTATATGCCTATCAAGAGTATTCATCCCATAATCCTGTAATAACCCATCTAATATTATATCAAATCATACATCTACCTATCAAACACGCATATAACCATATTACGACATATAAGGAGTCATTTCATCAAAAATTCATATCGAAGCTGTAACACCATAAAAGCCATCAATTAAAAATAATAAATTTAGTTATTACATTAATTAGGGTAATAATTTTTTTAAGTGTTTAATTATTTATGTGCATTTTGATCATTTTCTTTGTATGCGCTTGATTGATTATCAGATGATTGTTATTAACTTCCTTTTAAAAAAAGAAATCCTAGTAATTAAATAATAATTAAGTAATATAGTAATTATTAGTCTAAAAACAAGTATTTTATTTATAAATATTTTTGGTGGATTTTTATGACTTTTCGAGCTCTTTAAATAATCATTTCGGAATTAAAAAAACGAAACCTACACTAAACCGGCCCACTAGGGCCCATCTACCAACTACCCTAACACACGCACGCGCCTGCTCTCTTCCAGCTTCAAGCCGCCGCCACCGTCTCCTGCTACCTCTCTCTCTCTCTCCTTCCTCTCCTCTCTCTCCCAGGCGCACCGCGCCCTCTGCCTCCTCCCAGCCAACGCGCCGAGCCGCCTAGGTCCGCGACGCCGCACGCACAGGCCGACCCCGACGCGCCCCAAGCCCGGCCCCACCGCACTGCACGCCCTGCGCATCCTTGCCACGACGAGCCGCTCCCCAGCCGCCTCTGCACCGAGCGTGCAGACGAGTCTCGGCCTCCCCGCGCAAGCGCGTGAGCCTCAGTCCGAGCGCCCGACGCCCACGCCGTGAGCCCGAGCGTGCGCGACGACCGCACCATGGCCTGCTCCCTGCGCGACGTCCGAAGCCCGCGCGTTCCCTGCACCCGAGCCGCGTCACCGAACTCAAAACCGAAGCTGAGCTCACTGCATGTCTGTTGGCGTGTCCGTTCGTTCACTGCGTTAAGGATCTTCACAGCATTCGTTTCTTCCTTCTCCTATTATTTCTTCCTCTGGTAACCGACGTATTGACGGCATTTGAAGCCTGCGGCGCCCCATGACCTCCCTGGCAGACTCTTCTTCTCCCCTCCCTCTCTCTATAAAAGGGGACAGCAGAGCTCTCTCTCCTCTCCTGCCTACCCAAGCGCCCCATTTCTCTAGCTCACCATTGCACTGCTCGACGCCGTCGTTCGTTGCTGTTTGCCGTAGTTCGTCATCACCGGAGCCCGTTGAGTTCACCAGAGCTACGCCGTCCGTAGTCGAGCCCTGCTCTTCTCCACCCGGCCGAAAACCCATCGATCCATCGCCGTCACACGCACGAACCCGAGGTTGATGATGACCCGAATTATTTTGTATATTTTATTAAATAATTTTTGATTCGATTCATGAGTTGTATATTTTGTTTGTTGTAATATGAACACATGTGATTCCCGATTTATGTATATGTGTGCGTTATGGAATTTGTTAGAGATATGCGATTATTAGTGCACCGTTATATTTCATGTTAGTCGTGGCGTTGAATTTTGGATTAGAGAAATATGACAAAATTTAGTAGTCACACGTTGGTGATAAAAACAATAGATGGGAATTTTTGTAGTTAAATTTGGTTACCATGAATTTTGGAAACTACTTAGAGAATTATAGTTATAGGTGCATTTTAATGGTTTTTAGAAATTGGTATAAAACTCATGTCATATGAATAATATAGGATTTTTAGATGATTTATCTAATTATTTTATTAGCATTTTCTTTTTTTATAAAGAAAGGAGAAAATATCATTAGTAGGATGGAAAATAGATTTTTGCTAGTCAAATAAACATGTTCGCAAATTGAGCACTTAGATTTTTAAGAGCGAGCAAAATATTAGTTTATGTCAAAATAACCTCACTTGTGTTATAAAAGTTCAATTAGTATTTATAGGGATTTTTAGAATGTTAAATTCATTTTTGATATACTAAATAATTTGAGTTAGAAATAATAAAAGGTATTAATTTATTTATTAGTATTAAAAGACAATAAGTATTATTTATTTTCATTGATGATGTTAAAATAAATTAATACTAGTTAAAAATGTGTTTATTGCACCCACTCATAAATTCACCATTTAGGACTCACAATAATAGCTATAATTGAATTAATAAGTATTTACGCGATTAGTACGTAACTAAGATATGATTAGTGCGATATGTTAATGTGTGTTTAATTATGTATTGGTGTATGTTTATGAAATGGTGCATGTTTATTTATTGGTGTATGTTTTATTTTGTATGTGCGATATGCGACTCTATTAGAAGCCAACTATGCAGTAGGCGAACCAAATTCATTCGAAGACGATCCGCAGGACTCGCTTGAGCAAGGCAAGTGGATTCTCCCTCTGCATATTCTGTTTGTACCTATTCATTGCATATAATAATGTTTACTTTTTTATATATTGCATAATTTGATGGGATAGCCTAATTAAGGATTTCCTAGATTTACTACATGTATTCCTTGTTTAACCTGGGAAAATTATTAAGCTGTGCAAAATTTATGCTACCGCTCAACTTAATGATTCCTAATGTCACTCATTAATTGGTTTAAATGTTCCAAAAATATTAATTGGCAATTATGACATTAACCCGATGGTTAAGATAACCTTATTACAAATGAATTGGAACATGGAGTGACCACCCAGGGTAACAGTGCAACCACGAGTGCTATCATGGCTCTGGCTTTGGTAATTAGCTCTATATGCTTAGTGCCTAGCAACCTTACCTGAAATATGGGCAAGAGGGGGAGCGGTAGGTGCTGGCAGCCCACGTTAATATGGGGTCGTATTCTTGGCTAAGGTACTTCACCCAGGGGGCCACCACCATCGTATTTCGAAACCTTAGCGGGTTGCTTCATATTAAGTGTATTTTGTGGAAACCTCATAATGTATCCCTAGCCATTCACCTTGGCAGTGTCTAAGGGTCCGATCAACCCGGGCTAGATGGGATACATGGCTTGTGGGTAAAGTTGTACCACCTCTGCAGAGTGTAAAACTGATATATCAGCCGTGCTCCCGGTTATGAGCGACCTGGACTCCTCACATGATAATTGAACTTAAAGATGGACATAAATTGAGATTCGATGATCTGCCAATAATTTGCTTAAGTGGTTTCACTTAAGTGTTTTTGTTATATTCATATTCCGTTGATTAAATGGGATATTTGGGATTCACACTTATTAGTAAGACAGGTGTTGTTAATAAAATGTTGACCAACTAAAATGCTTACTGCTCAACCTTAGCCTCACCTTGTTATACCTGCATTAAAATTTCCCCCCACTTGCTGAGCCCCGACCATAAGTGAGCTCACCCATGATTATTTTGATCAGAGGGTGATGCTGGAGACTTTGATGGAGTTTTTGACGACGAGGAATTCTAAGTCTAACGATACGTCGGTCAACTTCCTGTGGAAGATTGCCCAGTTGTTTATTTCCGCTTTACTTTGATGGGATACTTGTTAAATGTTTCAGATGATGTAATAAAGTATTATACTCTCTTTACGCCTTTATTGCATTGTCTTTTGATATATTACACTTGTGACGTCAACATATGTGTGAAAATGGATCCTGGCACACATATGCTATGCGCTCGGTTCTACCCACTGGAACCGGGTGTGACAGAAGTGGTATCAAAGCTATGCTGACCCTAGGTCGTTAGATTAGTTAGAAATGGAAAGCCTAGTTGTTCAAAACTTGCTAATTTCATTTCTATAAATTCCTTTATCAGTCTTACCTCTTTGAAATTCAACTGAATTGGCTCTTCTCTTGTAGATGGTTCGCACTCTCCAAACTACCCGCATCAACACCAGCTATGCCCCTCAGCCCCGGCAGATCCCGGTCTACCCAATGGTAGTCGAGGAAGTTCCGGCGGATCTCCCTCCCATCCGAGTGGAGAATGTAATCAACCTGGAGGATAGCTCAGAGGAACAGCTACCGACGCCCACCTCGTTAGCAGAGTCCCTGGCCTTCACACCTGGGTCATCCACGTCAGCACCGTCTGCACCAGCCTTCCAAGCACCTGCACCCGGAGGCGACGACCCCGACGACTCCGGAGACGGCGATGACAAGGATGACGACGACGAAGACGATGGAGAAGGCGAACACGTCAACGAGGAAGCTGACTACGCCCAGCAGGACAACTTCATGGGGTTTGGTACAGTTGTCGAACATTACACATCAATGTTCGAGACGGGGCACTTCCCCAACCTGCTGCAAGAGGTGCTGCACACGCTAGGCACCTACGTCCGCCCCCTGTACGAAACAAGGCGAGTGAGCGAGCCTCCCCGGGCTTGCTATTACATCACTCGCATCCACGTCAGGGTGATGGATGCAGGTGACAGGGGATTCAGGACTCTATCTACTCATGAGTCCTTGACGCCACTGTCCACCTACGCTGCCTCGGTCAGCGATGCTGCCCGTCGGACCCTATGGTCGCTCAGCCACACCTACCGGCAGCAGCTACAGAACACGAGGTTCAGGCACATTCCTCAGTGTCTGCATGGAGGAAGCCAGACCAACATCGTCCTAGGAGAAGCCGGTGAGGATCGCCTCAACACCCTAGCTGGTGTAGTGGCCGGACTCAACACCGACCTGGATAGTGCCACCCTGGATCTCTACAGGGTGCACTTGGAGCTGGAGAATGCCCATGCCAGGATTGCAGCCCTGGAAGCCCAACTGCAAGGACTGGATCCGCTCGAAGCTCAGGTCCCCGCCATGGCGTTGTCTCCTCCCCGCAAGAGGCTGCGCTATGGAGAGCCCGGATCCGTCACTAGGCTGCTTTAGGAGTTTTGAGATATGATGTAATAAGTTATACTTTGCGTTAGACGATGAAACTCTCTTTAAGTTTTCATATTAATAAATACCAACCATGTGATGGTGATTGATTGAAATGTTTGATTTGGATCTTTGTTTGAGTGCAATGGTCTTATGGAATGATGGCCATAAGAACATATAAATTTTTTTAAAACTTAAGCTATTTTCCCTCTAGAATCTTTTCTACTCCTCACTTTTCTAAGGATTTCACTTCCTAACCAATCAGATGGTGAACCCACGTCAAGGACCTAACAACCGGAACCAGCGTGGTCAACAAGTACCACCACCACCGAATCCCAATATGGAGCAGTTCATCGCCGCCCAGATGCAGATTCTACAAGGACTCACTGCGGCTGTTCAGCAATTACAACAGAACCAACAGAATCAGCAACCCCAGCAGCAGCAGTATGCACCACCGGCCAGAGATAAGCACCGGGATTTCATGAGTCATCACCCGCCGACATTTTCTCATGCGGTTGATCCTCTAGATGCCGATGACTGGCTCAAAGTCATTGGGAAGAAGCTTGACATCACTCAGTGCAACGACCGGGAGAAGGTCTTGTATGTCTCAGGAAGACTCGAGGGTTCCGCGTCCGACTGGTGGGATGCCTTCACAGCGTCACATCCCAATGCTGATACAATAACCTGGCAGGAGTTTCAGGAGAACTTCTGCGCTCACCACATTCCCTTGGGAATCATGAAGTTGAAGGAGGAGTTCCTTTCCCTTACTCAAGGGAATATGTCTGTAAGCGAGTATCGTGATCGCTTCACTCAGCTTTCACGTTATGCCCCTGAAGAAGTGGACACTGATGAGAAGCGCCAAGAGCGTTTCCTGGAAGGACTAATTGGACCTCTGAACTACCAACTTTAGAGTCACACTTTTCCCAACTTCTAGACACTGCTGAACAAGGCAATTGGCCTTAAGAGTAAAAGGAAGGAGCTATCTGACCACAAAAGAAAATTCCAAGGTCAGTCAAGCAGGAACACCCGACCAAACAATGCTCAAGGTTCGCAGTTCCGCTCTGGAAATCAAGGCGGAAGCAATTATCAAGTGCAACACTCTGGACAGCAAAGCCAGAGAAATAATCAAAACCAGAACCAGCAAAGGAGCAACTCCCAGACCAACCAGAGGTCTGGTGGGAATTTCCAGAATCGTCAAGGTGGCGCCAGTAACACGCAGGCCAGAAACAACGCACCTGTCCAACCTAATGGCTGCTTCAAGTGCGGTGAGCTAGGCCACTATGCTAACAACTGCCCAAGGCACAACCAGCAGACACCCCAGAAAGGCAATACTCAGAGGAATGACCAGAATACCCCCGCTCGTGGATCTGTTCAGAATAAGACTCCGCAGAACCAGAGCAGAGGAAGGGTCAATCATGTCACTGCAGAGTCAGTGCCCGAGGATGCCGACATAGTGTATGGTATGTTCCTCATTAACTCCATACCTGCATCAGTTTTATTTGACTCTGGAGCATCGCATTCGTTTATAACTGAGTCATTTGTGGAAAAACACAACATACCTAAGTACCCCCTTAAGAAGATATTACACATTAGTTCACCGGGAGGTGACATGAAGGCCACACACTCATGCCCTCATGTTAATATCAAGATTCAAGGAATAGATTTTACAGTCGACCCAGTGGTCCTAGGATCCAACGGTATTGATGTGATTCTTGGATGCAATTGGTTGAAAAGTTTTGATGGAGTAATACAGTGTGCCAATGGAACAATTATGTTGACAAGTCCTCAAGGTGAAAGAATCCAAGTTAACATAGACAAGTCAACAGATGAAAAGGGAAAACAGTGATAAATCACTTAGAAGAAAAGCCCTTGGAAAATATCAAAGTAGTGTGCGAATACCCAGACGTATTTCCGGAGGAATTACCAGGTATGCCACCTGATCGTGATATAGAGTTTTCTATTGAATTAGTACCCGGAACCGCACCTATCTCGAAAAGACCATATAGAATGGATGTCAAAGATTTAGTAGAACTGAGGAAACAAATAGAAGAATTACTAGAAAAAGGTTTCATTTGCCCAAGTTCATCCCCTTGGGGAGCCCCAGTACTATTTGTGAACAAGAAGGATGGTTCGAGGAGAATGTGCGTTGATTATAGAAGTTTGAATGAAGTAACCATCAAGAATAAATATCCACTACCTCGGATTGAAGATTTATTCGATCAAATGAAGGGAGCTAAGATATTCTCGAAGATAGATCTGAGATCGGGATATCATCAGTTAAAGATTCGGGCAGAAGATGTACCGAAGACAGCCTTCACGATGAGATACAAATTATATGAGTTTGGTCATGTCGTTTGGACTGACTAATGCACCAGCATACTTTATGAACTTGATGAATAAAGTATTCATGGAATATCTGGATCAGTTTGTGGTCGTATTCATTGACGACATACTGATATATTCTCCGAATGAGGAAACACATGAAGATCATCTAAGGCTAGTCCTACAAAAGCTTCGTGACAACCAATTATATGCAAAGTTCTCGAAGTGTGATTTTTGGCTTAAGGAAGTTGCTTTCTTAGGGCATATCGTTACCGATGGTGGAATTAAAGTGGACCCAGGAAAGATGAGTGAGATACTAGATTGGAAGCAACCGAAGGATGCGTCCAAGATCAGAAGTTTTCTTGGATTGGCAGGATACTATAGAAGATTTATTGAAGGTTTTTCCAAGTTAGTGAAACCTCTTACCTCTCTACTGGAGAAAGGTAAAGAATTCAAGTGGGATGAAGCTTGTCAGAATTGTTTTGAAGAACTCAAGAAAAGGCTAACCACTGCACCAATATTGGTAATGCCAGACATCCACAAGGGATTTGATGTGTATTGCGATGCATCACACCTTGGACTTGGATGTGTGCTAATGCAAGAAGGAAAAGTGATAGCTTATGCCTCAAGGCAGTTGAGGAAACATGAGAAGAACTATCCGACGCATGATTTGGAACTAGCTGCAGTAGTGCATGCTTTGAAGATTTGGAGGCACTATATGATTGGAAACAAGTGCAAAATCTTCATAGATCACAAAAGCTTGAAATATATATTCACTCAGAAGGAACTCAACCTCAGACAGAGAAGATGGCTTGAGTTGATTAAGGACTATGATTTGGAAATACAATATCACCCCGGAAAAGCAAATGTAGTAGCTGATGCTTTGAGCCGTAAGGGTCAAGTGAACAACATCACTACTCATTTGATGTCACAAGAATTGTGTTGGGAAATGGAACAACTTAACCTAGGTATGCTTTATAATGTAGAAGCAACGGTGATGGAAGTTGAATCTACTTTGGAAGAAGAGATTCGTAAAGGACAAGAATCTGATGAGAAAATTAAGGAAATTAAAGCTTTGATTGGTTTGGGTAAAGCCCTAGATTTCACGGAAGATGAACAAGGCACAGTATGGTTTAAGAAGAGAATCTGCGTACCAGAAATCGAGCACTTGCGCCAACTTATTTTGAGAGAAGCTCATGATTCAGCTTACTCCATTCACCCTGGAAGTACCAAGATGTACCAGGATCTTAAGGAAAAGTATTGGTGGTACAGATTGAAAAGAGATGTTGCTACACATGTTGCATTATGTGACGTGTGTCAGCGAGTTAAAGCTGAACACCAAAGACCAGCAGGATTGCTACAACCTCTCAAGGTACCGGAATGGAAATGGGAAGAAATCAGTATGGATTTCATAGTTGGACTACCCCGTACTCGAGATGGCTATGATTCAATATGGGTCATAGTAGACAAGTTAACTAAAGTAGCACACTTTATACCTGTGAAGACAACTTACTCGGGAGCCCAGTTAGCAGAGTTATACATGTCGAGGATTGTTTGTCTACATGGAGTACCGAAGAAGATCGTATCAGATCGAGGAACCCAGTTTACCTCGCGCTTTTGGAAAAGACTACATGAGTCCATGGATACCAAGCTAAATTTTAGTTCAGCTTATCATCCGCAAACGGACGGGCAAACAGAAAGAACAAACCAAGTGTTGGAAGATATGCTAAGAGCTTGCGCTCTAAAGCATGGTAGAAACTGGGATAAAAGTTTGCCTTATGCAGAATTTTCGTATAACAACAGTAATCAGGCAAGCCTAAAAATGGCACCATTTGAAGCACTATATTGACGGAAGTGTAGAACACCGCTTTATTGGAATCAGACTGGAGAAAGTCAAGTATTCGGTCTGGAAATTCTCCAAGAGGCGGAAAAACAAGTGCAGATTATTAGAGAAAATTTGAAGACAGCACAGTCAAGACAGAAAAGCTATGCTGATAATAGAAGAAGAGAGTTGATGTTTGAAGTAGGAGACTTTGTCTACCTTAAAGTTTCACCGATGAGAGGAATGAAAAGGTTTAAGGTTAAGGGAAAACTATCACCTCGCTATATTGGCCCATTCAAGATTTTGGAAAAAAAGGTGAAGTAGCCTACCAGTTAGAGCTACCCGATAGATTACCGGATGTGCATGACGTATTTCACGTATCACAACTCAAGAAGTGCTTAAGAGTACCAGAAGAACAGCTAACCATGGAAGAATTGAATGTTAATGAGGATTTGACTTATTCGGAATACCCGGTCAGAATTCTGGAAACGTCTCGCAGAATTACACGGAGTAAAGTTATTAACATGTGCAAGGTTCAGTGGAGTCATCATTCGGAAGATGAAGCCACTTGGGAAAGAGAAGATGAACTCAGAGCAGAATTTCCCCAGTTATTCTCGGAAGTTTCTTAATCTCGAGGACGAGATTCTTTTTAAGAGGGGTAGGTTTGTAACACCATAAAAGCCATCAATTAAAAATAATAAATTTAGTAATTACATTAATTAGGGTAATAATTTTTTAAGTGTTTAATTATTTATGTGCATTTTGATCATTTTCTTTGTATGCGCTTGATTGATTATCGGATGATTGTTATTAACTTCCTTTTAAAAAAAGAAATCCTAGTAATTAAATAATAATTAAGTAATATAGTAATTATTAGTCTAAAAACAAGTATTTTATTTATAAATATTTTTGGTGGATTTTTATGACTTTTCGAGCTCTTTAAATAATCATTTCGGAATTAAAAAAACGAAACCTACACTAAACTGGCCCACTAGGGCCCATCTACCAACTACCCTAACACACGTACGCGCCTGCTCTCTTCCAGCTTCAAGCCGCCGCCGCCATCTCCTGCTACCTCTCTCTCTCTCTCCCTCCTCTCCTCTCTCTCCCAGGCGCGCCGCGCCCTCTGCCTCCTCCCAGCCAACGCGCCGAGCCGCCCAGGTCCGCGACGCCGCGCGCACAGGCCGACCCCGACGCGCCCCAAGCCCGGCCCCACCGCACTGCACGCCCTGCGCATCCTTGCCACGACGAGCCGCTCCCCAGCCGCCTCTGCACCGAGCGCGCAGACGAGTCTCGGCCTCCCCGCGCAAGCGCGCGAGCCTCGGTCCGAGCGCCCGACGCCCACGCCGCGAGCCCGAGCGCGACGCCTGCTCGACGACCGCGCCATGGCCTGCTCCCTGCGCGACGTCCGAAGCCCGCGCGTTCCCTGCCCCGAGCCGCGTCACCGAACCCGAAACCGAAGCCGAGCTCCCTGCATGTCCGTTGGCGTGTCCGTTCGTTCACTGCGTTAAGGATCTTCAGAGCATCCGTTTCTTCCTTCTATTATTTCTCCCTCTGGTAACCGACATATTGATGGCATTTGAAGCCTGCGGCGCCCCATGACCTCCCTGGCAGACTCTTCTTCTCCCCTCCCTCTCTCTATAAAAGGGGACAGTAGAGCTCTCTCTCCTCTCGTGCCTACCCAAGCGCCCCATTTCTCTAGCTCACCATTGCACTGCTCGACGCCGTCGTTCGTTGCTGTTCGCCGGAGTTCGTCATCACCGGAGCCCATGGAGTTCGCCGGAGCTACGCCGTCCGTAGTCGAGCCCTGCTCTTCTCCACCCGGCCGAAAACCCGTCGATCCATCGCCGTCACACGCACGAACCCGAGGTTGATGACGACCCGAATTATTTTGTATATTTTATTAAATACTTTTTGATTCGATTCATGAGTTGTATATTTTGTTTGTTGTAATATGAACACATGTGATTCCCGATTTATGTATATGTGTGCGTTATGGAATTTGTTAGAGATATGCGATTATTAGTGCACCGTTATATTTCATGTTAGTCGTGGCGTTGAATTTTGGATTAGAGAAATATGACAAAATTTAGTAGTCACACGTTGGTGATAAAAACAATAGATGGGAATTTTTGTAGTTAAATTTGGTTACCACGAATTTTGGAAACTACTTAGAGAATTATAGTTATAGGTGCATTTTAATGGTTTTTAGAAATTGGTATAAAACTCATGTCATATGAATAATATAGGATTTTTAGATAATTTATCTAATTATTTTATTAGCATTTTCTTTTTTTTATAAAGAAAGGAGAAAATATCATTAGTAGGATGGAAAATAGATTTTTGCTAGTCAAATAAACATGTTCGCAAATTGAGCACTTAGATTTTTAAGAGCGAGCAAAATATTAGTTTATGTCAAAATAACCTCACTTGTGTTATAAAAAGTTCAATTAGTATTTATAGGGATTTTTAGAATGTTAAATTCATTTTTGCTATACTAAATAATTTGAGTTAGAAATAATAAAAGGTATTAATTTATTTATTAGTATTAAAAGACAATGAGTATTATTTATTTTCATTGATGATGTTAAAATAAATTAATACTAGTTAAAAATGTGTTTATTGCACCCACTCATAAATTCACCATTTAGGACTCACAATAATAGCTATAATTGAATTAATAAGTATTTACGCGACTAGTACGTAACTAAGATGTGATTAGTGTGATATGTTAATGTGTGTTTAATGATGTATTGGTGTATGTTTATGAAATGGTGCATGTTTATTTATTGGTGTATGTTTTATTTTGTATGTGCGATATGCGACTATTAGAAGCCAACTGTGCGGTAGGCGAACCAAATTCATTCGAAGACGATCCGCAGGACTCGCTTGAGCAAGGCAAGTGGATTCTCCCTCTGCATATTCTGTTTGTACCTATTCATTGCATATAATAATGTTTACTTTTTTTATATATTGCATAATTTGATGGGATAGCCTAATTAAGGATTTCCTAGATTTACTACCTGTATTCCTTGTTTAACCTGGGAAAATTATTAAGCTGTGCAAAATTTATGCTACCGCTCAACTTAATGATTCCTAATGTCACTCATTAATTGGTTTAAATATTCCAAAAATGTTAATTGGCAATTATGACATTAACCCGATGGTTAAGATAACCTTATTACAAATTAATTGGAACATGGAGTGACCACCCAGGATAACAGTGCAACCACGAGTGCTATCATGGCTCTGGCTTTGGTAATTAGCTCTATATGCTTAGTGCCTAGCAACCTTACCTGAAATATGGGCAAGAGGGGGAGCGGTAGGTGCTAGCAGCCCACGTTAACATGGGGTCGTATTCTTGGCTAAGGTACTTCACCCAGGGGGCCACCACCATCGTCTTTAGAAACCTTAGCGGGTTGCTTCGTATTAAGTGTATTTTGTGAAAACCTCATAATGGATCCCTAGCCATTCACCTCGGCAGTGTCTAAGGGTCCGATCAACCCAGGCTAGATGGGATACATGGCTTGTGGGTAAAGTTGTACCACCTCTGCAGAGTGTAAAACTGATATATCAGCCGTGCTCCCGGTTATGAGCGACCTGGACTCCTCATATGATAATTGAACTTAAAGATGGACATAAATTGAGATCCGATGATCTGCCAATAATTTGCTTAAGTGGTTTCACTTAAGTGTTTTTGTTATATTCATATTCCGTTGATTAAATGGGATATTTGGGATTCACACTTATTAGTAAGACAGGTGTTGTTAATAAAATGTTGACCAACTAAAATGCTTACTGCTCAACCTTAGCCTCACCTTGTTATACCTGCATTAAAATTTTCCCCCACTTGCTGAGCCCCGACCATAAGTGAGCTCACCCTTGCTTATTTTGATCAGAGGGTGATGCTGGAGACTTTGATGGAGTTTTTGACGACGAGGAATTCTAAGTCTAACGATACGCCGCTCAACTTCCTGTGGAAGATTGCCCAGTTGTTTATTTCCGCTTTACTTTGATGGGATACTTGTTAAATGTTTCAGATGATGTAATAAAGTATTATACTCTCTTTACACCTTTATTGCATTGTCTTTTGATATATTACACTTGTGACGTCAACATATGTGTGAAAATGGATCCTAGCACACATATGCTATGCGCTCGGTTCTACCCACTGGAACCAGGTGTGACAGAAGCTAATCCTAACAACACTCCGAAACATAAACGACATACCACTTAATTTAATCTTTTTTCTACGAATCTCTGATCTACACCTAGACACACAGTAACAACTTCAAGCTATAGGTACCGAGTGGGGAATTAATGGAGAAGGAACAACGAGTCTCACCATGATTAAACCAAACTGCGGATGCGATGATAAATTCTGATTCAAACATTTCGTCAAGCACAAGGTGTGTGATGCACTAGAGTGCCTTTCTTCTCCACCTCCCAACTCACACAAAAACATACGTATAAACAACAGTAAGGATTTGATGCTGGTAGGGAAATGAGTAGGACAAGAACGACATGGCCTCACCAGAACAGCAATAAGGGGACGACGCAAGATGAGAGTGCCGCGACGGCCCAAGACACGACAAGTCAAGGATGGGGTGAGCTGCAGGAGGAAGGGAGCGATCTGCAGGCACGACCGAAGTTGAAACTGAGCAGAGGATGGGCGAGCTCGGACCTTCCTGGTGGCCGGTGAGCAGGGAGGGAGCGCTGGAGAGCTAGAGTACTGGGCTCTGAGCGCAGGAGCAGAGAGGGAGGCGCTGGGGAGGGAGGATATGGAGGAGAGGTGGCCATGGTTTGGAAGCTGAGGGAGCAGGGATGACCGGCGAGGGGAAGGTGCAGCCAGCCGCCTGCGTTGGAGAGCTCGCGGTCGATGGCGACCAGCAGCTAGGGCCGGCGAGGTGAGGGCTGGAGGGAGCGGCTGAGATGGGCTTGGTGAGGAGCGGCTTGGGGAGAGAAAGGGACGTGAGGGAGAAGGGGATTTGGGAGGGGCGGCGGCTCTCTACTGCAGGAAGAAGGGCAGAGCTGCAGAGGGCTGCTGACAAGAAATTCCAGAGAGCTGGAGATGGATGCGGTGGATAAGGCTGAAAGCCTGGTCGGCATGAGACAAGGAGAAAAGGGCAGCGGAGAAAAAGAAAAAATGGCTTTTCCTCTTTAGGTTTTGCTTTTAACAAGAGCAAATGTATATATACCGATTATGAGATTTGGGTTTTTACGAAGTGTAAACATGTCAAACCAAATTAATATGGACATGGATATTTTAGACAGGTTTTGCTTTGATTAGAAATCAGACAAAAATTTATCTGGTAAGGAATAGATTTGATTATCAGGTTAAGGTTTTAGCCTGATGTTGACGGATCAAACTAAACGATATCGGATTCGATGTTTTAATAGACATTTGATTTAGTTGAACTTAAACGAATTTCGTCGCTACCTGAATATTCGACTAGAAAACAGCTCAATTTATAACTCTACGCCTGGTTTTCTTGATACGGATTGTGGTCGAATTTATAAAATCGAATTCTCATATTCGCATACTATATCGATCCAAATAGCATTGGTTCAACATCTTGAAAGATTTCTAAAATCCAAACTTCTCTATAATTTTTGGACGGCTTAGATAGACAGAGATAGATACGATATCAAAATCGGGATAAACAAATATGATTAGAATTTAGTGTCCATTTTATTTACTAATATCCCGCGCTTCAATCCATAGTTGTTGTTGAACGAGAGATAAACAACTAGGGTGTTAAAATTAGGTAGATTCGCGGGTTAATATAAAAATATAACTTCCAAGAGTAAAGCCGTAGAAAGCTAGCGGCTCGTTTGACCGCACCCGCGGATCAACAACTGAAAGCTAACTTCATAGAGGAGGCCGTAGGAAGTTAGCAGGAGAATCTTACTTCCTAGAGCAGGTCGTAGGAAGTTAGCTTTTCGTTTGACTGGTCAAAAGCTGAAAGCTAACTTCCTAGAGGAGACTGTAGGAAGTTAGCATGTGCAGTTAACTTCCTAGAGGCGGCCGTAGGAAGTTAGCGGCTCGTTTGACCGCACCCGCGGATGAGCAACTGAAAGCTAACTTCCTAGAGGAGGCCGTAGGAAGTTAGCTGTGCATGCTAACTTCCTACGGCCGCCTCTAGGAAGTTAGCGGCTCGCTTGACCGTACACACGAGTCAGCATAAGAAAGATAACTTCCTACAGCTTTTATAAAATACCGTAGAAAGTTATGTTTACTTCCTAGAGCTACCAGTTGCCTCTCTGAAGTTATTTATTTCCTACGGTTTGTTATAAAAGCCGTAGGAAGTTAGAAAACCGTAGGAAGTGTATGATTTTGGTGTTGTGTAGAGTCGATTCGTATTTTGTTAGCCTATGTCGCTCACCATTCTTTCAGGTTGTACCAAATGGATGTGAAGAGCGCTTTCCTCAACGGGCCAATCAAGGAGGAGGTGTACGTGGAGCAACCCCCTGGCTTTGAGGATGAACGGTACCCCGACCACGTGTGTAAGCTCTCTAAGGCGCTCTATGGACTTAAGCAAGCCCCAAGAGCATGGTATGAATGCCTTAGAGACTTTTTAATTGCTAATGCTTTCAAGGTTGGGAAAGCCGATCCAACTCTTTTCACTAAGACTTGTCACGGTGATCTATTTGTGTGCCAAATTTATGTCGATGACATAATATTTGGTTCTACTAAACAAAAGTCTTGTGAAGAGTTTAGCAGGGTGATGACTCAAAAAATTGAGATGTCGATGATGGGCGATTTGAACTACTTCCTTGGGTTCCAAGTGAAGCAACTCAAGGACGACACTTTCATCTCCCAAACGAAGTATACGCAAGACTTGCTCAAGCGGTTTGGGATGAAGGACGCCAAGCCCGCGAAGACTCCAATGGGAACTGACAGACACGTCGACCTCAACAAAGCAGGTAAGTCCGTTGATCATAAAGCATACTGGTCCATGATAGGTTCCTTGCTCTACTTATGTGCTAGTAGACCGGATTTTATGCTTAGTGTATGCATGTGTGCTAGATTTCAATCCGATCCAAGGGAGTGTCACTTAGTGGCCGTGAAGCGAATTCTTAGATATTTAGTCACTACGCCTTGCTTTGGGATCTGGTATCCAAAGGGGTCTACTTTGACTTAATTGGATATTCAGACTCCGATTATGCTGGATGTAAGGTCGATAGGAAGAGTACATCAGGGACGTGCCAATTCCTAGGAAGGTCCCTGGTGTCATGGAGTTCTAAGAAACAAACCTCCGTTGCCCTATCCACCGCCGAGGCCGAGTACGTTGCCGTAGGACAGTGTTGCGCGCAACTACTTTGGATGAGGCAAACCCTCTGGGACTTTGGCTACAATCTGAGCAAAGTCCCACTCCTATGTGACAATGAGAGTGCTATCTGCATGGCGGACAATCCTGTTGAGCACAGCCGCATAAAGCACATTGACATCCGGCATCACTTTTTGAGAGACCACCAGCAAAAGGGAGATATCGAAGTGTTTTATGTTAGCACCGAGAACCAGCTAGCCGATATCTTTACCAAGCCTTTAGATGAAAAGACCTTTTACAGGCTGCGTAGTGAGCTAAATGTTTTAGATTCGCGGAACTTGGATTGATGTGTAGCATACATGTGTATTATGCTTTGATCATGTTCCCTTATGCATTTTGTTGTTTATTTATGGTGCTCAAGTTGTACAAGCACTCCCCGGATCTCACAAGTCCATTTGAGAGTGATGCACATATTTAGGGGGAGATGTGCTACAACTTGACCCTTTTGAGACTAACCATGTGTTTGAGCTTGCTTGATTTAGTCTCAAAAGTGGATTGAAAGGGAAAGATGGACTTGGACCATGAAAGACTTCCACTGCACTCCGATGAGAGGGAAACTCACTCCAAGTTCATCTCCATATTCTTATTGCCTTTGTACTCTTATTTGAAGATTTTGGTGAGGCAATGGGGTTTTAGGGCCAAGATTGATCTCGTTTTGGTGCTTGATGCCAAAGGGGGAGAAAATAAGGCCAAAGCAAGAAATGGATCAGCTACCACTTGAGAATTTTGAAAATAATAGAATTAGAGCTTTTGGTTTGTCAAAATACTCTTATTGTCTCTTATTGTCAAATGTTGGTCTCTTGTTGGGATAATGGTTGATTATGGGAAAAAGGGGGAGTTTTTGAATCTTTGATCAATTTCTCTTGGAATACCTCTCTCTATGCCTCAACAAGTGTGTTTGACTTAGAGATAGGAAATTGAGTTCGATTTGCAAAAACAAACCAAGTGGTGGCAAAGAATGATCCAAATATGCCAAATTTGAATCAAAACAAATTTGTGTTCTCATTTGCATTGATGTTGCACTTCTTTTAGTTGCTTTGTGTTGTGTTGGCATAAATCACCAAAAAGGGGGAGATTGAAAGGGAAATGTGCCTTTGGGCCATTTCTAAGTATTTTGGTGATCAAGTGCCAACACAAATGGTTTAAGTGTTAAACTATGCCAAATGATGGATGAAATGCAAAGTCAACACAAAGGTATGATTCTAGACTTAGTACATTGGTTTTTGTGTACTAACATATTTGTCTAAGTGCTAGAATCAGAGAAAATTCAATTGGTAAAGACTTGGCTCGAGCAGCCAAGACTCTGCTCAGTGTGGGTGCACCGGACAGTGTCCGGTGCGCCAGGCTGACGTCTGATCAACTGGCTGCTCTTGGGTCTCAACGGCGGCGTACAGCTATAAATCACCGGACTGTCTTGTGGTGCACCGGATAGTGTCTGGTGAGTCGGCTGCGGCGAAGTCGCCGCTCTCGGGAACCAAGTCAACAGCGTACGGCTATAATTCACCGGACTGTCCGGTGAGTCACCGGACTATCCGGTGAGCCAACGGTCGGGCGCGCCAACGGTTGGCCGCGCAATCCGCGTGTGACGCGTGGCCGAGCCAACAGTCGGATGGGGGCACCGGACTCTCCGGTGCGCCAACGGCTCCAAGTCTCTAATGGTCGGCTGCGCCAGAATAGGAAAGAAATCTGCACTGGATAGTGTCCGGTGGTGCACTGGACAGTGTCCAGTGGTGCACCGGACTGTCCAGTGCGCCAGTCGACAGAAGGCAAGAATTGCCTTCCTGGATTGCTCTCAACGGCTCCTAGCTGCCTTGGGGCTATAGAAGGGACCCCTAGGCGCATGAAGGAGTAAATCAAGCATACTTTGAGCATCCTTGATCATTCACACTTCGTCTTTGCGCACTCGTTTGTCATTCTTAGTGATTTGAGCTCCGTTCTAGTGAGAACTTTGTGATATTCATTTGAGCTCGAGTCTTGGCCATGTGTGTGTGTATTTGCTGTGGATTTGTGTGTGTTGCTTCCCTCCCTTACTCTAGTGCTTTCACTTCGATTCTCATTGTAAGGGCGAGAGACTCCAAGTTGTGGAGATTCCTTGCAAACGGGAAAGAGTAAAGAAAAGAAGAACACCGTGGTATTCAAGTTGATCATTGGATCACTTGAGAGGAGTTGAGTGCAACTCTCGTCCGTTGGGACGCCACAACGTGGAGTAGGCAAGTGTTGTACTTGGCCGAACCACGGGATAAATCCTCGTGTCTCTTGTGCTTGTTCTCACTGTGTCTATTGTGCTTCACAAGAGCTCTCCTTAGCCACTTGATTTCATTGTGCTAACTCCTAACCAAGTTTTGTGGCTTTAAGTTTCAAGTTTTTACAGGATCACCTATTCACCCCCCTCTAGGTGCTCTCACTTATTCCCGTCGGTTGTCAGCCGACAGGCGTCAGGTGTCGGGGATAAGGTTATTCCCGTTGGCCGCTGACGGGAATAATTAATCCTCGTTGGCCGCTAACTAGACGACGGGAGTTATGGTTAATTCCCGTCGGCCAGGTCAGCCGATGGGGATTAACTATTAACTCCCATCGGCCAGGTCAGCCGATGGGGATTAACTATTAACTCCCGTCGGCCAGGTCAGCCGACGGGGATTAACTGGGCCGATGGGAGTTAATAGTTAATTCTCGTCGGCTATGGTCAAACCGACGGGAATTAACTGGGCCGACGGGAGTTAACCTATAATTCTGCAATAGCAAACTAAATTAGATATTTCTCCACAATTGCACACATAACATACACAAAACATACACATCACAAACATATGACAAAACATATCACATGAACATACACATCACAAACGCATTGATATGATTCACACATCACAAACGCATTGATATGATTCACACATCACAAACTTAAGATCTAGTGTTTACACAAACATTTCAGATACGAGTTAAGATCAAGTGTTTACACAAACATAACATCCATGAGTTAAAAAACATAGAGAGCATGAGTTCAAGTGTTTAGAGATAACCACCACTTGGGTGGTTAGAGCTTTGACCGCTGCCGCCACCACCACCAGGAGGATGGAACGTGAAGAGGGAGTCAACAAATCCAGTCACTGCTGCGGGATCAGACCCACTACTACCCGCTTCGGGTGTAACCTATGCAAGTTAGCAAATATCAACACGTTAACTGCAAATATCAAAAAGTATGCGAGTGTATAAATTAATCGACAGTTATCAAACGTACCCTATCTCCAGGTGCAGGTATATGTGTCGGAGGGGTGTTGAACTGTGGTGGCAGAGTTGGTGTGTTTGCAAACCGGCTCCATTGTGGTGGCGGTGGAAAATTTGTTGCCATGCCCTGTTGCTGCATTAACTGTTAAACATATGTGTTAATATTGAAGATGTTGTATTGAAATATAATAATTTAGAGTTTGGATTATGTGTACTCACTTGATACATCGCTTGGTTATGTGCATTGCAAGCCTCCATAAATTCGCGTTGTTGTCTCATCTCTTCACGCATCCTCATAATCTCCAACTCCTGCTCGTTTGGTCGACGAGAGCATGAGCTACGGGAAGACGAACCCGTCCTCTGAGATCTCATCGACGACGAGTCAATGAATCCGTCGAAGAGTGTGTATCTATAAGTGATTCAAAAAATGTGATTACTGCATAATCAATTTAGTGTCAACCATATAATTTCATAAGTTAGAGCTTACCGTCCATGCGCTTTGCCACCACCACTTGCGTACACCACCGAGGGATTTTGCGGTTCATGGCGCCAGTCGAAGTCAGGGCCATGGCGACGAACCATCTCCTCCCCATATGCCGCCTATACATCATTCACAACCTTACAAATGCAGGAATTTCTATACTTTGAATGTTTGTACTTTTTGGCCAAAACTCACCAGCCGATCCGTGGCTGTCTGGGTGCAGAGCTGGTCAGGGTTGTTCGGGTCAGGTCCTTTGTGGTCCTCCTGGTAGACCTCAATGTTACTAGGCTTTTGGCCACTCGTAGCTTCCTGTATAAACAAAAAACATTCATAAGCAATCGTACTATTTGCTGATCGACATGAATAGATCAAACTTACCATTCTTTTAGCTTTTCGTATCATGTCGTCACCGCCAAATTTGTGGTTAGGATTGGTTCCTCGACATTGTCTGTGATGCGCTGACGCTTTCTGGAAGCCTTCGGAAGCCCAATATCGACACCAAGCATAGTATGCATTAGGCACGGGCGCCATCCATGGAACCATCACCTGCACACATAATGTTACATATTATATCAATCACAACAATCAATATAAAGGGTAAAACAAATTGAATACTAACCTCACGATATTGATCCTCCGTCAAATATATCTTTGAGGACCCTTCCTTTTTATTCAAGGGGCCTGCTTCTTCTGGATGCTTTTGAAAATACAGGTTTGTAGCCTGAATTCTCGCATAGTATATGGCATCCTTCACCAGCTTCTTTGTATTGTTTTGGAAGACACGTTCAGCGTGCCCCATGTAATCCTCTCCGTCAGGCAATCGATATCGAAGCTACACCATAAAGAATACAAATACAATGGTATAAGTCATAGATTTACAATATTAAGAAACATAACAAAAATAATAAAGAATTCATACCCAAAAGTCATTACACACAAGTCCCTGTCTGTCGGTGTGGTTTCGTTCCTTTTTAAACTTGTACTTGTCCCAGGTACTGACGAGCACCTCATCCTCGGTATCACCGTTTGACACCTTCACTATACCAGGGTAGTGAAGGCGGCAAAGAGAACCCAACGTAAGGTTAACCTGAGTGTGGTGTCCCTTGCCGTCAAAGGACAGGTCCTCCCAATTCCTGCATTACACAAAAACATTAACAATACACATAATAGTTATATGAGATAAGTTAATATATTACACTCACCGATCTCCATGTGGCATGATTAAAGTCCTATCAGCCTCTTGCTTTATCGCGTGACGAGGCTTTACTGAGTGGCTTTTTCTTGAGCGACGTGTGCGTGTTGCTGAAGAGCCTCCCGAGCCATCATCCATCGGGTTGTCAGCCGGTTCGCCCTGTTGGCCCCACTGGTCCCACGCCTGTTGCTGCTCCTCTGGTGGTCCCACTGGTCCCATGGCTGGTGATGCTATGCGGCCTGGTCCCATGTCACGTGCTCCACCTCCTCATTGTGCTCCACCTCCTCATTGTGCTGCTCAGCCTCATTGTGCTGCTCCTCCTCATTGTGCTGCTCCTCAGTGTGCTGCTCATCCTGGTACATACAACTTAAGATTTATTTGTAAATATGTAAATAAATTTATTTGTACAAGATATGTTACCTCATCTCCATGTACCACGCTCAACAGCTCTCGACGTATGCTGCTGCTCGAAGAACTGCCCTGAAAAAGGCCCAGGCCCTTGAACAGCCCCTTCACTGACTTCTTTGATTTTGGCGACATCCTGCATCAAAAATAAGAAATTATTCATTAGTGCATAAAAAATGACATAATCCTTAAAAATAGAAACAAATGAAATTATAAAACAACTTTACTTGTTAAATATCACCAAAATCAGGATCTATTTGTTCTCTTCTATGTAGAGGTCGCCATGTAACTTTTCTCCTAACAGGTTGTCTTCTCCATCTCTCGGAAAAAGTTAAGTCGTTAACGTCTGCAACTAGTAAATCTAATGCCGGTGCAGGGTCAATATGAAAACTAGTTGGCAACTCTTCTTCTTGAAACACCTCATCAACCTGCTCAAGGTGACCAATTTGATATTCGTCCTCACCAGGAGTGTATAGGTGTTCGCGAGGATTTACATTGTACACAACCCTCCATTTAGACAACTTTTTGCATGGATATGTCGAGAAATAAACTTGGTCTGCTTGATGGGCAAGGATATACGTGTTGTTTCCTTGAAGCAATTTTTCAGGTTGGATCTGTGTCATCCCAAATTCGGTCCTATAATACTTCGGGTCATACCATTTACACTCAAAGAAAACTAGCGCTAAAGGCTTATTTCCAGCAAATGTAATCTTGATTATATTTTTGATTTTCCTATAATAGAAGGCTTCGTGTCCTTCCATGTCGGTTGCCCTAGTAACGACTCCACTATTTTGAGTGGCGGCCGTAGGATGACTTGATTCGAAAATGCTTGAACGAAAGCGATATCCATTGACGTCGTAACATCCATAGCTTTTGGCAGTTACGCTTCCAATAGATAACTGACGTAAGTCATCATTCAAATTCATTTCCTCCCCAAACTGTCAATTATGCCACAAAGCATTAGCAAATTATGTAATATTAGTTAACTGAAATTAGGTCTTGGAGCCACATAATTAAGACTTACACGGTCCCGAAGCCACATAATGAAATTAGGTCGCCCATGCATACCATCGCGTCGCAATTTGTCTATGTCTCTCGCTGTTGGCCTACCGAGACACCTCATGTTTTGTTCATCAAACTCGCTGTCAAATATTATTGTATGACATGAGATATTTGATAACATAAACTAATTCACATATGAACAGTTTAAGAAAATAAGTCTTACACAAAGTATTTCTCCACCTCAGGCATATTCGTGAACATGTACAGTAAAGCAGACTTACGTTCTTCCATACTGAGGTGATATGCCTTGGGTGGACCAACGGCTTTGCCGTTTGTCTGAAAAATCAAAAGATCACTACATGGAGGCATTTCTCGTTCATCATCATGGTACCTTTTCTTTCAAGCAAATACATTATGTTCTTCTGCAAAGTAACAACTTGTGAAGTGTGCTACCTCCTTTAGTTTAAATTGCTCCGCAATACATCCTTCAACTCTTGCCTTATTGCCCACCATTGCTCTAAGCTTCTTTAATGCCCTTTCTATATGAAACATCCACCTATACTGAACAGGACCACCGACCTTAGCCTCATATGGAAGATGTATAAAGAGATGCTGCATAGGATTGAAGAAACCCGGTGGAAATATTTTTTCTAATTTGCACAAAAGCACCGGTGCCTCTTTCTCCAGCTATTCCATCACATCTCTTCTGATTTCTTTAGCACACAACTGTCTGTAGAAATAGCTAACTTCAGCTAACGTTTTCCACTCAGCTTCGGAAATGTACCCACGAAACATTACAGGCATGAGCCTCTCCATAATTATGTGGAAGTCATGGCTCTTCAGTCCATTCATCTTCATTGTCTTCAAATTCACAGATCTTCTAAAACCAGCGGCATAACCATCGGGGAATTTAATATCCTTCATCCACTTCATCACTTCTTTCCGTTGCTTAGATTTCAGACAATAGTCAGCTTTTGGTTTGCCTCTGTTTTCTCTAAGCACTTGGGTTGGACGATCACATATCACTGCTAAGTCCATGCGTGCCTTGTCATTGTCTTTTGTTTTATTAGGGAAATCCATGCATGTATTTATGAGGGCTTGGCAGAAGTTACTCTCTTGATGCATGACGTCGATGTTGTGCATCAAAATCAATGACTTAGCATAAGGAAACTCCCACGAGCCACATATGTGAGTCCAGTTATGCTCCTCACCAAAACCTTGATACCTTTTCCCACTCTCGTCTAGGACAAGTTTCATATGCTCTTTTGTAATTTCTATCCCACTATGTCGCTTGGGCGGTCCCTTCGTGACGATGGTGCCCTTACTAAATTCCTTTCTCTGCCTTCTGAAGGGGTGATTGAAGGGTAGAAAACATCTATGGCAATCAAAGTAACATATCTTGCCACTAGCACTAAGACGAAAACAATTTGTATCTTTAGCACAATAAGGACACGTCAATCTACCATGCACGCTCCATCCAGAGAAAATACCATACGCCATAAAATCATGAACCGAGAACAGATATGCAACACGAAGATTTAATTTCTGCTTCTTGAAGTAGTCATAGGCTTCCACACCTTGCCATAGCTTCTTTAACTCTTCAATCAATGGTTGAAGCATCACATTGAGGTGTACACTAGGATTCTCAGGCCCAGGTATAACAAGACATAGGAACATAAACTCATATTTCATGCAAAGAGCAGGTGGAAGGTTGTACGGTATGGCAATGACAGGCCAACATGAATACGACGCAGCGGTCATATTGAACGGCGTGAAACCATCAGTTGCCAAGCCGATATGAACGTTTCTTGCATCGCTGGCAAAATCTGGATCAAATTTGTCAAGAGCCTTCCATGCATCACCATCTGACGGGTGCACCATTAACCCATCTTGTCTGTCCGTACAATCTTTATGCCACCTCATGTGCATAGCGGTCTTCCTCGAGAGAAACAAACGTTTCACTCTAGGAGTGAGAGGCATGTACCAAAGCTGTTTATGTGCAACCTTTGTCACCACCTTCTCCCATCTTCATTTACAAGCTCCACGTACCTCGACTTCCCACATTTTAAGCATTTCTGCTCTCTGCCATGTTCCTTCCAAAAAAGCATACAATTGTCCTGGCAAACATCAATCTTCTCATACTCCATACCAAGACCTTCAAGCAATTTCTTGGACTGGTACATGTCTTTGGGCATCTTGTGACCCGTAGGAAGAACCTCGCTAATCAAATCCACAAGCTCCTTGTAACAATTAATTGAGAATGCAAACTTGGACTTGATTGACATCAGCCGGGTCACGAATTCGAGGACGGTCACGTCAGTGTGCCCATGAAGAGGTTCTTCTGACGCTTTGAGTAGGTCGAAGAACTTCTGAACCTCCGGTGTAGGTGAATCATGATGATCTGGTGCCAGTTCAGGCTGCAGATCCTCAAGCATCTGGTCCATCCTATCAACATCATCTTCACCATCATCAACTTCTACTTCTACTGCTCGTTCAAGGCGTGACTCCCCGTGGAGATACCAGACCTTATAGCCTGGCACAAAACCATGCGAGCACAGGTGTAGTGTGACCTGCCTCTTGGTGTGGCTCGTCATATTTCTACATTTATTGCATGGACACCTAATATTATCTATTTGTGACAAAGAAGCTGCATGGTCCAGAAGCATCTGCGTCTTGGCAAACCATTCACTTGTGTGACACCCACCATTCTTGAAACCTTCATACATCCAATCACGTCTATCACCCATTATTGCGGCTGTGTGTACGAGTAAGAAGTGCGTGTGTGAGACATTCATGTTTCTAAACGTCACACATACATCTATAGGTAAGTAGTTAAACTATATATATACATAACATGACTTCATCACATTAACATGATTAATACTTGCATAACAACAAATTCATTAAATAATAATATTTGAAATAACTACTATTTGTATAACACATCACATTCACCATCCAATTCATTAACTAATAACATTAAACAACACATTTTATATTTGCAACATAAAATTAAAAATAGTAACTACAATGTATAAAGTCATATGAAGACTACTAACACTGTTAATTAACAAATTTAAACAAACTCTAATCACATAACAGTTAACTCCCGTCGACCATAAAAAACCGACGAAAATAAAACATTATAATATATATAATATACCTCGCTTTGCGCGTACGGCGGTGGTGGACGATGACGGTGGACGACAGTGATGGACGACGTCGATGTGGGGAGGCCGCGGCTACCATGGACGGCGGCGGGCGACGGCGGTGGGCGGTGGGCGGCTGCGGTCGTGGGCGGGTTGGTCGGCAGCGGCGATCGTGGGCGGGTTGGTCGGCGGCGGGCCTCGGCGGGCACGCGCGCGGGGGCGCGGGGCGTGCGCGGGGCGGCGGCCGTGCACGCGGCGCGGGCGCGCGGTGCGTGGGGCGGGCGCGGGGCGGCGTGGGCGGCGGCTACCGACGGCGTGGGGTGGGCGCGGGGCGCGGGCGGCATGGCGACATGGGCGGCGCGGCTGTTCGGTAGAGATAGAAGAAAGAGGAAGATAGAAGAAAGAGGCTCCCCGGCGTCGGTTATTTTGAATAACTCCCGTCGGCCAGGCGGCGCGGCCGATGGGAGTTACTTAATCGCCGTCGGCTAGGGTTTTGGCCGACGGGAGTTAATTAATCCCCGTCGGCTACGTTGACTGGCCGACGGGAATTAATTAATTCCCGTCGGCCTTCTTCTAGCCGACGAGGATTAATTAATTCCCGTCGGCCCGCGCACGGGCCGACGGGAATTAAGTTAGCCTATGAGGATGCTTTGAATTGTTGTAGTGAATGGACTCCATGGTGTTTGAGGTTGCTTAATTTGATGGAGCAACAATGATTTGTCATGCTAACAGTAAAATGAAATGTTATTTGTTGGTTTTAAACGATAGTAATTGCTATGAAGTATCATAATTTGTGTGGAGCGCATCCAGTTTTTATTTATGCCTGACTTTATCAACCACTCTATATTTTGATTTATTTTTTTATAAGTTTGAGTTCATGTGACTTATTTTAGAAACTTTAGCTTACAAACTTTCTCTTATTTGGTCTCTGTATGATGAAATTATGTCATTCTATAATCTCTGTTCGTTGAGTCAGTCGTTGTGAACTTTCTTCTAATCGCTTCTTTCATTGGCCGTGTTGTAACAGACATATTGGATGGAGTAAACAACAACATCAGTTATTCAAATAAAAAAATATTATATAAAGAATGAAGATAATCAATAAAAAATTGAGATCTTTTTAATAGATAGTTTATGTGGGTATTGTTGTGAGTCGTCGTAACGTACGGTCAACTGAATAGTAGACTTATATGCGGTGCGGGTGTGAAGGCTTGACCTGTTGTCGATCGATGGCCAGGCGCGTGGAAGAGAGGGAGCTAGCTACTGACGGCTGTTAGAACAGAAGAACACTGCGCCGCACGTACCTACGCATAACGCATGTGGCGGAAGAAATTAAACGAGAGACAAGGAGATGAAACAACTACAGTTGGGTAACGAGAGGCTCTACGTATCATGTGTCGTACGTATCCCACTTTTGGCATTTCGGAGCCAAACGTAAAACAGGAACAGTTTCGTTGCATCTGTAAGTAAAACACAGGATAATAAGACTGCCATCTCTAAATTAAAACTGGAATGGACGCCGTACGTCCTATTCCTATCCCCACTGTGTGTGGCTGAAGGAAGACTAACTTGTTAGACTGTGTTCAGCGGTTCCTCCTAAATTTCTCCCCCTATATCCCACTCACGTGCGACGTCAGCGTTCTCTTCTCCCTATATCTCTACCCTGTACAGCGGTTCCCCCTAAATCCTTCCCCTATACCCCACTATAATCATAAAATACCATTTTCCATACGTATTCACCATCTATTATCAATTTTTCCCAACTAATAAATACTTCTGTGTACAGAAACCGAGACAAGGGGGCAGGCGCACACAACCCTTGATCTAGCGTATTGATGTTGCCTCCTCTACCACTGTATGGCGAAGAGAAGCAGGTAGCGTGCACCGTTGAATATGGTAGGGGGACTCTGTATCCTCTAAAATGTGAACATTTATAAGGGAGAGTGAAGCGGTGAAGAGAGTCTTATAGTTCCGGCAGACAGAGCGTCAGCATGCACGTGCCGGTTCAGGATGTAGAAACTCCACCGAAAGCAACAAGTTGTTCTCACTACCGGAACCGACGGCTTTGTCGAGTGCCTGAAGCACTCGGCAAAGCCTTAAAAACACTCGGTAAAGGCTTTGCCGAGTGTCGCACTCGGCAAAGAGGGCTCGGCACACAGTGCATCAGCAAAGCCTTCTTTGCCGAGTACTTTTTCTCGGGCTGATTTGCCGAGTGCCAGAGAACACTCGGCAAATAAAAGCAGCCGTTACGGCGCCGGTTGATGGAGACGGCGTCTTTGCCGAGTGTCTGCCTGACAGCACTCGGCAAAGAATCCGCCAGAGGGGTCCCCATGTCAGGTACTTTGCCGACTGCTTAGTATGGCACTCGGCAAAAGTGTGCTTCTTTGCCGAGTGCCAGAGCCATTACACTCGGCAAAGAACCTATACCGGTGCCCAGATCTTTGTTCTTTGCCGAGTGCTATGGTCCTGACACTCGGAAAAGCACCTCTTTGCCGAGTGTTACACTCAGCAAAGTGACCAGTACACACCTTATTTATTTGTTTTCCCTATTCCATCCAAACAAACAAAAGATATTTCATAGATATCACATATATACATCACAGATCATCACAGACATATATAACCAACACAAACAGTATTAACACAAATTCTGACATAAGTATTCAACATAAGTTGAGAGGTTCTCAACACAAACAGTATTAACAGAAGTTTAGAAGTATCAACACAAGTTCACAAGCTCTGACAAGTATTCAACATAAGTTTTGTGTTCGAAACACTGAAAACATAACCCTCAGAGAGGTGGGCGGTTGGACTGGTGCTGCGTTGGCTGAACCCTTCATGAGGGTTGTTGGATGCCGCCCCAGATTGTCCCTGCACAGAGAAGAGATTGCATGAAATCATATAGTTTCAATGTGGATCTCTTAGGTTTCTACACATAGTGCGTCACAGTTTTCTTGAAACCTTTTCAAATTTTTATCACAGCCTCTACATATGATATCATGACACGTGGACAAGTTTTATGATTTTCTGACTTTGTTTGTGTTTTATACATTTTTTAAACATGTGGATGGCAAGTTCACGACCATGTTTAATGAACATGTTGCTCGAAGTTTCTGGTCCGCTCCTGAAATCGGTCGTAATGTGTGCTAAATAACATGTGTATCATTTTTGCATGCACGATTATCCAAGTTTCGAGTGACTTGCAGTTTAAATCTAAATTTCCCGAAGAAATTCAAATAAACGAACTAAATCTACTAGCTATTGAAAACAATGTTATAATTGTCCCAAAATGGTACATGTAGGTCTACATAGTGTAGGAACCTACCACAAAAAGTTTGGTGGCTAAAATAAAAAAAATAAAAATATACTTTGCCGAGTGTCCACAGAAGGCACTCGGTAAAGACCCTCTTTGTCGAGTGCCAGATATTTGACACTCGACAAAGAATCTGCTTTGCCGAGTGCCGGCTTTCGGCCCTTGGCAAAGACTGATGGCCGTCAGCTATAGACGACCGCTAACGGCCCTTTGTCGAGCACCATCTTTGCCGAGTGTTTGCCGCTCGGCAAAGCAGTATTTGCCGAGTGTTTCTCTGTGCCGAGTGTCCCGCACTCGGTAAACAAGCTCTTTACCGAGCGCAGGACTTTGCCGAGTGCGGCTCTCGGCAAAGTCTTCTTTGCCGAGTGCCCAATAATAAGCACTCGGCAAAAAGCCTGGCACTCGGCAAAGGCCCGGATTCTGGTAGTGTATGCTCGTGCATGCGATTCTCTGCCGCTGGAAGCATGCATGCAGAAGAACGTACGGCTAATGGAACTGAACTGCCCGTAGGTGTGCATTATTGCTTGCTCTCGATGTTTCTAAAATATCCGACTTATATGACAAATCTAATATTTTAATATAGATATATATAAAATTTAAAGCTAATTTTTTTACAATGTTATTAAAAATATTACGGAGTATTTAAATAAATTTTTTGTATAATTTGCTATGTATATTATTTTCTCCTTACAACAAAAAAGATAAAAAAACATCGAAATCCGTATTCGAATAGACATCCGAATTTTATATTAATTATTTAAAAAGATATAAAACGAATTTAATATTTATTTTTTTGAAGATTAATATCTGGATCCATCCCTGCTGTCGAGAACGGACGAATCAGATAGTGGCGGATTCTTAGCTAGTATTTGTTAAGCAGGCTCAGGAAAATATGAGCAATTTTTGTTGCTCATATGGTCTTACTAGGTTAGTGCCCGTGCGTTGCAACGGGAACATATAATATCATGATAACTTAAAGAGAACCCAAAGAACAATCCTGATTATACTACTGTATATGTTGGCAACCTTGGACATAAGGTAGAACCAAATTACTGCATAACCATGTTCATCGTTCCAATTTGTTCTAGCTCTCCGTGGAGCACATTGTCCCTTCGTATCGGAGGACGAAGAACCGGCTGATTCTCAGGGAACGCCGGTGGGGCAGAGGAAAAAGGACGAAGGGAGAACTCACCTCGGCGAAAACCAATGTGATGAGGGCGAACGCGAGGTGACGGCGGAGTAGATGAACAGTTAGGGAGCGGGCTTGCCGGAGCAGCGGATTGGGGACACGCGGCTCTGCGCTAAAGGGAGGGGCGAGCAGATTATTGGGAACCTCCTTAGGAGCATGGTTGTTGAGAGCGGCGTAGATCTCAGAATCGAGGGTGGCCGAGACGCACGGCGATGGGGCGGGGGTTGTTGAGGCGCGCGTGAGAGCGGAACCAGTCAATGCCGGACGCGGCTTCTGGATGTGGAGGCTTGCAGGAAGAGGAGTGAGGTGGAGGTTGAGGTGAGGGAGGCCATGGCGGGCGGCGGAGGCAGGTGAGGCTAGGGTTGTCGAGTGGGCGAGCGAGCGCGGCTTGAGCGGGGGCGGGTGAGCCGGTGAGGTGGGGGGTTGGGGCGCACGAATGGACGTGGGATGTTGGCGCATCAGGCGGAGGGACGAGGCACACGGACGGACGTTGTAGATTTGATGATATAGATGGACAGTGTAGATTCATGGAAGGGAGAACCAGGGGAGGCAGGCTACCCTCTTGCAGCCTTAATATAGTAGTGTAGATTTTAAACATGTTTCTACAAATTGTTTGCCGTCTTCTATTTTACACACTCTACCAGACAGTCTCATGAGAAATCTTTTTAAGTGAAACACATAAATGATACATTATAATAGGCACTTATATAGTGATAAGGGGGCCTAATGTTTCTAAGGGAGAAAGTAAAAAAAACGGGAAGAAAAAATGGGTCGTATAGTTGAATGCATGTTTCAAGCAATGTAAAGCCCTCACTAATTTGCCAATGCAGCAGCAGTGTCACTCCTCCGAACGTTCAGAGCCTTCGTCGCTGTCGTTGCAAGGGACGGTGTAGTGGATCACGACACAGGCTTCGGACGACAGCCTGCACGAAGGGTTCAAAGCACAGCCCTCAATACCAGCCCTCGATGCCACTGCGTCAAGACGACGACGGGGCAAAAAACAAGAAAGCATCGATCGAGTGCATTACCGAGCACTGACAAAGAGTTCATAGTAGGTTCAGGTAAAGAAAGGCCACGAGCGGCACTTAACTTTCCTTGATCTTGATGAGCTTCTCCTCCTTCCTGAACGACTCGGCCCCTATGGTCGCGGACGCGACGGAGGCGTCGGCGAACCTCTTGCTCCCGTCCTCGGAGGCCGCGTCGCAGTCCCGCTGGGTCGAGGAGCTCCGAGGAATATGGGTGTTGCTGATTTTCCCAAGTCAAGTGAATAAGTTTTCTTGAAATCTTTTTGGCCCCCACCAAGTCCATAGGAGGCTGGTAGAAGTTTCTAGTTCTCGCTGGCATCTTTTTTTGAGCACTTATCTAGACATGCACATTTGAAGCTGTCAGGTTTTGATAAAATTTCCATACAGATTTCAACCACCAGTACTTAATCTTCTGGTTCCATCTACAAGTTGCTGAGAAATGGTAAAATGAAATATATAATAAGATATGGCATGACCATCTTTATAATTACGAAGCTAGAAATATCTGCTTTATACTGAAGGGACAAGGCAAATGCCATTATTATTATACCATTAAATGAACATACATTCCTCAGTTGTGATGCTCTGTCCACTTTCATAGCAAATTGTGCCAAAGTAAGTAGCCTATCTTTCATGAAGATAAAAGAGCTCTCTCCTAGAAGAAAAAAAAGTGATTTAAACAGAATTAGTCACATGACGATTGGTCCAGATTCCAGATTCATAGTTGCGCCACCTGATTCAACGACGAGAAATTCATCATCGATCTTTGCGGCAAAGTCTTCATCAACCTCCACCTAGCGCACAACTCTAGGATGGAGTAAGGCCGTGCTACTGCTGCTGCAGCTGACTCTTGATCGCTCGGCTTCATCTCCATTCTAGTTGATCTGTCAACCCTTCTCCTTTCCAAACAGCTGCTCAATAAGATCACGGCAAGGCTTCAGGTCGTCCTCAATCTGTGTCCTAGCCAGCTTACCAAGCAGCTCATTTAAGCTTCAGCTTCTCTCTCCATCTTCTGCTTTGTGCTAAACTTCATTGGGTTTAGATGATCGTCCTAATTTGGATCAGATGGTTTGTCATCCTCATCTGCGCTTTGACTCTCAAGCAGTTTCTTCAGCTTCTGCTCCAAGATAGTTGAAGGCACCAGCAATTTCGTTATCCGACCTTAGCCTCACCTTTGCCCCCGAAACAAGCAAGTCCGTCCTTCCTTCCTCTGAAGAAAAATTGCTTCAGCTTCAGGCTTCAATGTCAGCATCTTCCATGGGAGAAAGCATCGATCGAGTGCATTACCGAGATCTCTGTGGTGAAGACGAACTCGGGCGCGGCGGTGACCACGTGCACGTCGTGCCCCGCGGCGACCAGGTGCCTCACCACCTGGAGACGATGGGGTTAGGAAACGGTACGCGCCGGCACCAGGCAGGCAAGCCGCAAGCGGGCGGAGGGAGCGCCGACGGACCTCGAGGGCGCGGGTGGCGTGCCCGAAGCCGTGGCCGGTGAAGTAGTAGGCGAACACCAGGTGCTGCTGCGGCGCGGTCACCTCGCCGCCGCCGTCCACGTCCCCGTCCTGAACCCTCATCCCCGGGTACCGGCCTCCGCGATTCGAGTCGGCGATCGACACTCAGTTCTGCTCCGCTCCGCCACTACTCTTCACTCTCGCTCGACTGGGGAGCGGCTCCGAGCAATCTGCTACTTATCATCACATCGCCGTCGAGCCTATCCGATTCGGGCAGGTAGGGGGAGGCGGGGGGAGTAGGATTGCGTGCGTACCAAACCTCCGCCAGAGACAAACTTTGGCTTGCTCGTGCTTGCGACGGCGGATTGCTCGGGGCCGTGCGCGGGGGTTTGAGCTCGGGGCGAACGGTTTGCGGCGGAGTGTTCGGAAGTCGCGGTCGTCGCGACATGTGCGGGTTCAGGTAGGGATTGCTCGGAGCCACGACGGATGGATTGCGGCGGACATGGCTCTCGCGGTGGTTTGGGGAGGCGAAGTTTGCGGAGGTTGGGCGGGCGGAGGAGGGGGCGGGGGCGGTCTACAGTAAGCACTTAATAGTTAGTAGAGATTTCCTGCTACTGTTGATAGAAGAAGAAATGGCATATCAGAATGTAGGCTTCGTGTCTGCAATATTAGTATTCTCGAACATTTCCTATCTTTTTTTTCGGCCGTTCTCGTCGCACGTCTTAATGTATCAGCGATTCAACGTAGACTATATATATGTGCGGGTGTGCAGGCTTGACTAGAGATGGCAAGATACCCGAAACCTTATGAGTTTTTATCCCATTAGAGTACGAGTTTGGATCAATTTTCATACCCATGGGTTTGTTAATGGACATAAATCTATACCCGACGGGTTCCTGGATACAGGGTTTGTTCCTACATTACCCAAACCCGTGAACCCATATGTTTTTTAAACCCGATCAAAACTAGTGCATATTGTCATTTTATTTTTGTCGGGGACCATAATTAGGGGTACCCTCAAGGCTCCTAATTCTCAGCTGGTAACCCCATCAGCACAAAGCTGCAAAGGCCTGATGGGTGCGATTAAGTCAGGGATCGGTCTATACGAGGGACTCGATCACGCCTCGCCCGAGCCTAGCCTCGGACAAGGGCAGCCGACCCCGGAGGATCTCCGTCTCGCCCGAGGCCCCCCTTTAGCGGCGAACATATTTCCGGCTTGCCCGAGGCCCTGCCTTCGCTAAGAAGCAACCCTGACCAAATCGTCGCACCGATCGACCAAGTCGCAGGAGCATTTAATGCAAAGATGGCCTGACACCTTTATCCTGACGCGCGCCCCCCAGCCGGCAGAGCCAAAGTGACCGCCGTCACTTCACCGCTCCACTGACCGGCCTGACAGAAGGACAGCGCCGCCTGCGCCACTCCGACTGCGGTGCCACTTGACAGAGTGAGACTGATAGGCAGTCAGGCCCGGCCGAAGGCTCCATAGGAAACTCCGCTCCGCCCGACCCAGGGCTCGGACACGGGCTAAGACCCGGAAGACGGCGAACTCCGCTCCGCCCGACCCAGGGCTCGGACACGGGCTAAGACCCGGAAGACGGCAAACTCCGCTCCGCCCGACCCAGGGCTCGGACACGGGCTAAGTCCCGGAAGACGGCGAACTCCGCTCCGCCCGACCCAGGGCTCGGACACGGGCTAAGTCCCAGAAGACGACGAACCCCGCTTCGCCCGACCCCAGGGCTCGGAATACGCCCTGGCCTCAGCCGACGGTCTCCGCCTCGCCCGACCCGGGGGCTCAGACTAGACCTCGGCCACGGAAGACAGACTCGACCTCGGCTTCGGAGGAGCTTCCACATCGCCCAACCTAGGGCGCAGACCAGCCACGTCAACAGGAGGCGCCATCATCACCCTACCCCGAGCTGACTCGGGCCGCAGGGAACAAGACCGGCGTCCCATCTGGCTCGCTCCGCTAGATAGGCAATGATGGCGCCCCGCATACTCTGTGACGACGGCGGCTCTCAGCCCCCTTACGGAAGCAAGAGGACGTCAGCAAGGACTCAACCGCTCCGACAGCTGTCCCTCCGCCAGGCTCCATCGCTCCTCCGACGGCCACGACATCACACCAGCTGGGTGCCAAGATCTCTCCGGCTGCCATAACGGCATGTACTTAGGGCGCTAGCTCTCCACCGCTAGACACGTAGCACTCTGCTACACCCCCATTGTACACCTGGTTCCTCTCCTTGCGCCTATAAAAGGGAGGACCAGGGCCCTCTTAGAGAGGGTTGGCCGCACGGGGACGAGGACGAGACACGCGCTCGCTCGCAGCCGCTCGCTCCCTCTCCCGCGTGGACGCTTGTAACCCACTACTGCAAGCGCACCCGACCTGGGCGCGGGACGAACACGAAGGCCGCGGGATTCCCACCTCTCTCACGCTGGTCTCCGGCCGCCTCGCTCTCCCCCCTTCACGCTCGCCCTCGCGCTCGACCCATCTGGGCTGGGGCACGCGGCGACATTCACTCGTCGGCTCAGGGATCCCCCGGTCTTGGAACGCCGACAGTTGGCGCGCCAGGTAGGGGCCTGCTGCGTGCTGACGAACAGCTTCCCGTCAAGCTCCAGATGGGCAGTCTCCAGCAACCTCTCCAACCCGGGACGGTGCTCCGTTTCGGGAGTCTTGAGTTCATGTCCCTCGACGGCAGCTACGACGTGATACTCCTTCCACCGCCGTGCGACAACGATAGTGGCGGCCGACAACCCGCCCGCCGGCGGCGGAATCGGCGACTTCTTCCCCGCATGGTGGAAGAACAACCTTCGAGCTCACCCCGTCCTCTCCCTCGCCGACGGAGGAGGAGGCGGGGCAACCAAGGCCAAGCAGGAGACAGCGCCTCGTCGGCTGTCGAGCGAGTCGACGGCCCCAGCGCCCCAACGGGGCGCGCACCGGGCATCGACCTCGCGTTTGAGACGAAGGCGAGCGCCGTCTCCCCGCGATACGCCAATCCCGAGCAAGCGGACGACGCCAGCACGCTCGCGAAAAGCTTGCTGGACGTCACCCTCGTACCTGAGACGACGGCGCAGTCAGTCCCCGACGTGACCTCATCGCCGCTCGTCGACCAAAAGGTACCAACCGATTCCCATCCCACGTCTTTCGGATTCAGCCTCGACCCGCCTAGCGGCTTCGCTTTGGCGGGTGCTCTCGTAGAGGCAAGTCCAAACCCTCTGGGGTTTCGTATGCGGTCACCTTGAGACCGGCTGACGGACGTCTCGACCTACGGGCCCTCTGGGTCCGAGGAAGACGGCGAACCCAGCATCTGTTGGGATTTCTCCGGACTTGGCAACCCCAGTGCCATGCGGGACTTCATGACCGCATGCGACTACTGCCTTTCCGACTGTTCCGACGGTAGTTGTAGCCTCGGCAACGAGGACTGTGGCCCAAGTCGCGAATGCTTCCACGTCGATCTAGGGGGTCCCTCCGAAGGCAACCATCTCGGCATGCCGGAGGACGGTGACCACCCTAGGCCGGTGCCTCGCGTTGACATCCCATGGGAGCTAGCTGTGGTCCCCGTTCAGGCGGGGGACCATGACCCACAGCTCGAGCAAATCCGCGGGGTGCAGGCCAGGCTCGACGAGGGAGCAAGAGCGCTTGAGCCGATCCGTCGGGACATCGGGCAGGCATGGGCGGGCCAACCTTCGGCCGGGGAAATACGTCATCTACCCCAGGGCTTCCAGCACCACATCAACGACGACGTCAGGGTCAGGCCACCACCCGCATCCAGTGGGGTCGTCCAGAACCTGGCGGCAGCAGCAATGCTTCTTCGCGCGATGCCGGAGCCATCAACCACCGAGGGGCGGCGAATCCAGGGAGAGCTCAAGAATCTCCTGGAAGGCGCCACGGTCTGACGGGCCGAGAGCTCCGCCTCCCGAAGGCAGGGGTACCCCTCGGAACCTCATGCCGCGACTTCCCGATTCATGCGGGAAGCCTCGGTCTACACCGGGCGCACGCGCAACACAGCGCCTGCGGCCCCGGGTCGCCTCGGCAACGAGCACCATCACCGCGACCGTCGGGCCCACCTCGACGAGAGGGTGCGCCGAGGCTACCACCCCAGGCGTGGGGGACGCTACGACAGCGGGGAAGATCGGAGTCCCTCGCCCGAACCACCCGGTCCGCAGGCCTTCAGCCGGGTCATACGACGGGCGCCGTTCCCGACCCGGTTCCGACCCCCGACTACTATCACAAAGTACTCGGGGGAGACGAGACCGGAACTGTGGCTCGCGGACTACCATCTGGCCTGCCAACTGGGTGGAACGGACGATGACAACCTCATCATCCGCAACCTCCCCCTGTTCCTCTCCGACACTGCTCGCACCTGGTTGGAGCACCTGCCTCCGGGGCAGATCTCCAACTGGGACGACCTAGTCCAAGCTTTCGCCGGCAATTTCCAGGGCACTTACGTGCGCCCCGGGAATTCCTGGGACCTCCGAAGCTGCCGACAGCAGCCGGGAGAGTCTCTCCGAGACTACATCCGACGATTCTCGAAGCAGCGCACCGAGTTGCCCAACATCACCGACTCGGATGTCATCGGCGCGTTCCTCGCCGGCACCACCTGCCGTGACCTGGTGAGCAAGCTGGGTCGCAAGACCCCCACCAGGGCGAGCGAGCTGATGGACATCGCCACCAAGTTCGCCTCTGGCCAGGAGGCGGTCGAGGCTATCTTCCGAAAGGACAAGCAGCCCCAGGGCCGCCCATCGGAAGATACTCCCGAGGCGTCAACTCAGTGCGGCGCCAAGAAGAAGGGCAAGAAGAAGTCGCAAGCGAAACGCGACGCCGCCGACGCGGACCTTGTCGCCGCCGCCAAGTACAAGAACCCTCGGAAACCCCCCGGAGGTGCCAACCTCTTCGACAAGATGCTCAAGGAGCCGTGCCCCTATCACCAGGGGCCCGTCAAGCACACCCTTGAGGATTGCGTCATGCTTCGGCGCCACTTTCACAGGGCCGGGCCACCCGCGGAGGGTGGCAAGGCCCGCGACGACGACAAGAAGGAAGATCACTAGGCAGGAGAGTTCCCCGAGGTCCGCGACTGCTTCATGATCTATGGTGGGCGAGCGGCGAACGCCTCGGCTCGGCACCGCAAGCAAGAGCGCCGGGAGGTCTGCTCGGTGAAGGTGGCGGCGCCAGTCTATCTAGACTGGTCCGACAAGCCCATCACCTTCGACCGAGACGATCACCCCGACCATGTGTCAAGCCCGGGGAAATACCCGCTCGTCGTCGACCCCGTCATCGGCGACGTCAGGCTCACCAAGGTCCTCATGGACGGAGGCAGCAGCCTCAACATCATCTACGCCGAGACCCTCGGACTCCTGCGTGTCGATCTGTCCTCCGTCCGAGCAGGCGCTGCGCCCTTCCATGGGATCATTCCCAGGAAGCGCGTCTAGCCCCTCGGACAACTCGACCTTCCCGTCTGCTTCGGAACACCCTCCAACTTCCGAAGGGAGACCCTGACGTTCGAGGTGGTCGGGTTCCGAGGAACCTACCACGCGGTACTGGGAAGACCATGCTACGCGAAGTTCATGGCCGTCCCCAACTACACCTACCTGAAGCTCAAGATGCCGGGCCCCAACGGGGTCATCACCGTCGGCCCCACGTACAAACACGCGTTCGAATGCGACGTGGAGTGCGTGGAGTACGCCGAGGCCCTCGCCGAGTCCGAGGCCCTCATCGCCGACCTGGAGAGCCTTTCTAAGGAGGTGCCAGACGTGAAGCATCACGCCGGCAACTTTGAGCCAGCGGAGACGGTTAAGTCCGTCCCCCTCGACCCCAGCGGCGACGCCTCCAAGCGGATCCGGATCGGCTCTGGGCTCGATCCCAAATAGGAAGCAGTGCTCGTCGACTTTCTCCGCGCGAACGCCGACGTCTTCGCGTGGAGTCCCTCGGACATGCCTGGCATACCGAGGGATGTCGCCGAGCACTCGCTGGACATCCGAGCCGGAGCCCGACCCGTCAAGCAGCCTCTGCGCCGATTCGACGAGGAGAAGCGCAGAGCCATAGGCGAGGAGATCCACAAGCTAATCGCGGCAGGGTTCATCAAAGAGGTATTCCATCCCGAATGGCTTGCCAACCCTGTGCTTGTGAGAAAGAAAGGGGGGAAATGGCGGATGTGTGTAGACTACACTGGTCTCAACAAAGCATGTCCGAAGGTTCCCTACCCTCTGCCTCGCATCGACCAAATCGTCGATTCCACTGTTGGGTGCGAAACCCTGTCTTTCCTCGATGCCTACTCAGGGTATCATCAAATCAGGATAAAAGAGTCCGACCAGCTCGCGACTTCTTTCATCACACCCTTCGACATGTACTGCTATGTCAACATGCCGTTCGGCTTGAGGAATGCGGGCGCGACATACCAGCGGTGCATGAACCATGTGTTCGGCGAACACATTGGCCGCACGGTCGAGGCCTACGTCGATGACATCGTAGTCAAGACGAGGAAAGCCTCCGACCTCCTTTCTGACCTTGAAGTGACATTCCGATGTCTCAAGGCAAAAGGCGTCAAGCTAAATCCCGAGAAGTGTGTCTTCGGGGTGCCCCGAGGCATGCTCTTGGGGTTCATCGTCTTCGAGCGGGGCATCGAAGCCAACCCGGAGAAGATCGCAGCCATCACCAGCATGGGGCCCATCAAGGACTTGAAAGGCGTACAGAGGGTCATGGGATGTCTCGCGGCTCTGAGCCGCTTCATCTCACGCCTCGGCGAAAGAGGTCTACCTCTGTACCGCCTCTTGAGGAAGGCTGAGTGCTTCACTTGGACCCCTGAGGCCGAGGAAGCCCTCGGGAACCTGAAGGCGCTCCTCACGAAGGCGCCTATCTTGGTGCCCCCAGCTGCCGGAGAAGCCCTCTTGGTCTATGTCGCCGCGACCACTCAGGTGGTCAGCGCCGCGATTGTGGTCGAGAGGCAAGAAGAGGGGCATGCATTGCCCGTTCAGAGGCCAGTCTACTTCGTCAGCGAGGTACTGTCCGAAACCAAGATCCGCTACCCACAAGTTCAGAAGCTGCTGTACGCGGTGATCCTAACGCGGCGGAAGCTGCGACACTACTTCGAGTCTCATCCGGTAACTGTGGTGTCATCCTTCCCCCTGGGGGAGATCATCCAGTGCCGAGAGGCCTCGGGTAGGATTGCAAAGTGGGCGGTGGAAATCATGGGCGAAACAATCTCGTTCGCTCCTTGGAAGGCCATCAAGTCCCAGGTCTTGGCGGACTTCGTAGCTGAATGGGTCGACACCCAGCTACCGACGGCTCTGATCCAACCGGAGCTCTGGACTATGTTTTTCGACGGGTCGCTGATGAAGACAGGAGCCGCCGCAGGCCTACTCTTCATCTCGCCCCTCGGGAAGCACCTACGCTACGTGCTACGCCTCCATTTCCCGGCATCCAACAATGTGGCTGAGTACGAAGCTCTGGTCAACGGGTTGCGGATCGCCATCGAGCTAGGGGTCCGACGCCTCGACGCTCGCGGTGACTCGCAGCTCGTCATCGACCAAGTCATGAAGAACTCCCACTGCCGCGACCCGAAGATGGAGGCCTACTGCGATGAGGTTCGGCGCCTGGAAGACAAGTTCTACGGGCTCGAGCTCAACCACATCGCCCAGCGCTACAACGAGACTGCGGACGAGCTGGCTAAAATAGCCTCGGGGCGAACAACGGTTCCCCCGGACGTCTTCTCCCGAGACCTGCATCAACCCTCCGTCAAGATCGACGACACGTCCGAGCCCAAGGTACCCTCGGCTCAGTCCGAGGCACCCTCGTCTCAGTCCGAGGCACCCTCGGCTCATCCCGAGGCACCCTCAGCTCGGCCCGAGGCGTCCTCGGTTCAGTCCGAGGTACCCTCGGCCCCTGAGGGTGAGGCACTGCGCGTCGAGGAGGAGCGAAGCGGGGTCACGCCTAATCGAAACTGGCAGACCCCGTACCTGCAATATCTCCACCGAGGAGAGCTACCCCTCGACCGAGCCGAGGCTCGGCGGTTGGCGCGGCGCGCCAAGTCGTTCGTCTTGCTGGGAGATGGAAAGGAGCTCTACCACCGCAGCCCCTCCGGCATCCTCCAGTGATGCATCTCCATCGTCGAAGGTCAGGAACTCCTGCGAGAGATACACTCGGGGGCTTGCGGCCATCACGCAGCGCCTCGAGCCCTTGTCGGGAATGCTTTCCGGCAAGGCTTCTACTGGCCGACGGCGGTGGCCGACGCCACTAGAATTGTCCGCACCTGCGAAGGGTGTCAGTTCTACGTGAGGCAGACCCACCTGCCCGCTCAGGCTCTGCAGACGATACCCATCACCTGGCCTTTTGCTGTGTGGGGTCTGGATCTCGTTGGCCCCTTGCAGAAGGCACCCGGGGGCTACACGCACCTGCTGGTCGCCATCGACAAATTCTCCAAGTGGATCGAGGTCCGACCCCTGAACAGCATCAGGTCCGAGCAGGCGGTGGCGTTCTTCACCAACATCATCCATCGCTTCGGGGTCCCGAACTCCATCATCACCGACAACGGCACCTAGTTCACCGGCAGAAAGTTCCTGGACTTCTGCGAGGATCACCACATCCGGGTGGACTGGGTCGTCGTGGCTCATCCCATGACGAATGGGCAGGTGGAGCGTGCCAACGGCATGATTCTACAAGGGCTCAAGCCTCGGATCTACAACGACCTCAACAAGTTCGACAAGCGGTGGATGAAGGAACTCCCCTCGGTGGTCTGGAGTCTGAGGACAACGCCGAGCCGAGCCACGAGCTTCACGCCGTTCTTTCTAGTCTATGGGGCCGAAGCCATCTTGCCCACAGACTTAGAATACGGTTCCCCGAGGACGAGGGCCTACACCGACCAAAGTAACCAAGTTAGCCGAGAAGACTCGCTGGACCAGCTGGAGGAGGCTCGGGACAAGGTCTTGCTACACTCGGCGCGGTACTAGCAGTCCCTGCGACGCTACCACGCCCGAGGGGTCCGGTCCCGAGACCTCCAGGTGGGCGACCTGGTGCTTCTGCTGCGACAAGACGCCCGTGGGCGGCACAAGCTTGCGCCCCCCTGGGAGGGGCCATTCGTCATCGCCAAAGTTCTGAAGCCCGGAATGTACAAGCTGGCCAACAGTCAAGGTGAGGTCTACGACAACGCCTGGAACATCCAACAGCTACGTCGCTTCTACCCTTAAGATGTTTTCAAGTTGATCATATACCTCGCACCCACGCAAAGTTTAGTCATCAAGGAAGGGTCGGCCTCGCCTCGGCAAAGCCCGACCCTCCCTCGGGGGCTAAAAGGGGGGGAACCCCCTCTACGTCGAAATTTTCCTCGAAAAAAGATCTTTTCTGCCAGAATGTCTTTCGCGCTTTTTGGCTACTTCGAAAGTGGATCCTGAAAACGACGGAGTACACGTAAGCAGCCAAGGCTGACCGAGCCGAGGGACTCCTACGCCTCCGGGATACGGATACCTCACTCGTCACCTTCCACGAGAAGCAACTCTCGCTCGCACAAACATTTCTGTTACCAACAAAAAGGTCCAGATGCTCGAAACAAGAGGAAAAGAGACGCGGCTTTACAACACGACGAGGGTGTGTTTAGGCCTCGGCGGCCGCAGGAAACACACGCTACAAGACAATCCGATCCCGCAGGCTCGGGTCTTGACGCTGGAAGGGAGCAGCAGCACCCTCGGCATCGACAACACCTTCGGCGAGGTCTGACCTAGCCTCGGACGGCGACGCGGTCTGAAGATCTCCACTCCGAAGGACGACGTCATCGCCACGCCCAGGCCATCGCTGCCAGGGTCTTCTCGGGAATCCGGCCCGAGCAGGCGGCTCGGCCGGTCACCCCAGGGCCTCGGCCAGCTGCCCTCCAAGGACGTCAGCCCGACCCGAGGCCTCGGCTGGTCAGTTCCGGCGTCGGTCCCGCTAACGGACGACCCGGCCAGGCCCAGGCCCATGCGTCATGCAACCGGCACGCGCGAATGCTTCGTGCATGCAACTGCACCGCCACCTATGCCACCACCGCGCCTCCTCTACTGCGGAACCAATACCGCGACTCGAGGCGACCCAGCGCACGACCCAGCGACTCCAACCTGGCGCGACGGTCAATGCGGCCGAAGACGGGCCGGCAGTAATGGCGGTGGCAGGCGGGCAGGAGCAGCGGCCACGTCGTCAGCCAAGCTCACGTCCCGTCCGGGGGCAGCGAGAGAACCCTCTCGCACGGCGTGAAGACAGCGCGCCCGTGATCCGTTCCTCGAACGGCTCGCGCACGCACAACGGCCGCCCCGCCAACCACTCGCCCTGTCGCATTAACTCCGCGGCGGGACAGGCGGCGCCTCTGGCAGGAGAAGCGGGCGACGCTTCGCCTTCGCCATAATGACCGTGTCAAAAAAGGTACGCCGTGTCGTTCGATTTCGCATCCTTTTCCTTTTTTCCTCTTTCTCTCTCTCTTGCAACAGGGACCGGGAAAGGGGGATACCCCGAAAAGGATCCTTCCCCGTGAAGGAACTAGGCCCCGAGCCTCCCTACTGATCAGAGGTTCGAAGGCTGGCCCCTCGGAAGGGTTCGACAGCCGCCTCAGATCACGTGGGCCCTACACCCACTACTGGTCAGAGGTTCGAAGGCTGGCCCCTCGAAAGGGTTCCACGGCCGCCTCAGGCTACTCGGGCTCCACGCCCATTACTGATCAGGGGTTCGAAGGCTGGCCCCCGAAGGGTTCACAGCCGCCTCAGACGCCGAGCGAGAGATGACCATGGGTACGTTCGATACATAACCAAGGCTCGGACTGCGCTCCCGAGGTACCCTAGGACATTTCCGAGACCGGCGGGAACGATCTTGTAACGGAATCCCATCAGAGGGAGGCATCGAGCCCTCGGACCCCGTCGCCAGGGGACCGGGTCCGGCAGATCACCCGCAGGTACTTTTGGGCGTGCCTCTGGGCCCCTAGCCGACCCCTAACGAACGGGGTACGGACGTCCACTCAGATCACCCGCTTGCAGCTCACCGGAGACACCATGTTCGGCGCCCATCGAGGGCAACATGGCGCTTTCGCCCCCTCCTCCTTGCAGAAAGGCGACGCAAGGGCGTATGTAAAAAAGCCGAGTCTGTCCCTGATCGCCCTCTCGCCCTGTGCGGAGGCTCGGGGGCTGCTCTCGCAAACCCGGCTCCGGCCGAACCGTTGACAGCGTCAACATACCAGCCCGAGAACTTGGGACCCGACCGTACACCTGGGCTACGGCCAGCTCGCATGAGGGAACGACCAGACCAGCCGAAGCGTTACGCGAGGCATTAAGACCTCGAAGGAGTGAAACCACTCCTCCGAGGCCTCGGGGGCTACACCCGGCGGGTGCGCTCGCGCGCACCCACCGGAACAAAACACAACCGAGAAAGGCTGGTCCCCTTGCAAAAAAGTGCGACGAAAGCCTCCAAGCGAGTGCAAACACTCCCTTCGAGGCTCGGGGGCTACTGTCGGGGACCATAATTAGGGGTACCCTCAAGGCTCCTAATTCTCAGCTGGTAACCCCCATCAGCACAAAGCTGCAAAGGCCTGATGGGTGCGATTAAGTCAGGGATCGGTCCATACGAGGGACTCGATCACGCCTCGTCCGAGCCTAGCCTCGGACAAGGGCAGCTGACCCCGGAGGATCTCCGTCTCGCCCGAGGCCCCCCTCCAGCGGCGAACATATTTCCGGCTTGCCCGAGGCCCTGCCTTCGCTAAGAAGCAACCCTGACCAAATCGCCGCACCGACCGACTAAGTCGCAGGAGCATTTAATGCAAAGGTGGCCTGACACCTTTATCCTGACGCGTGCCCCCAGCCGGCAGAGCCGAAGTGACCGCCGTCACTTCGCCGCTCCACTGACCGGCCTGACAGAAGGACAGCGCTGCCTGCGCCACTCCGACTGCGGTGCCACTTGACAGAGTGAGACTGACAGGCAGTCAGGCCCGGCCGAAGGCTCCATAGGAAACTCCGCTCCGCCCGACCCAGGGCTCGGACACGGGCTAAGACCCGGAAGACGGCGAACTCCGCTCCGCCCGACCTAGGGCTCGGACACGGGCTAAGTCCCGGAAGACGGCGAACTCCGCTCCGCCCGACCCAGGGCTCGGACACGGGCTAAGACCCGGAAGACGGCGAACTCCGCTCCGCCCGACCCAGGGCTCGGACACGGGCTAAGTCCCGGAAGATGACAAACCCCGCTTCGCCCGACCCCAGGGCTCGGACTACGCCCTGGCCTCAGCCGACGGTCTCCGCCTCGCCCGACCCGGGGGCTCGGACTCAACCTCGGCCACGGAAGACAGACTCGACCTCGGCTTCGGAGGAGCTTCCACATCGGCCAACCTAGGGCGCAGACCAGCCACGTCAACAGGAGGCGCCATCATCACCCTACCCCGAGCTGACTCGGGCCGCAGGGAACAAGACCGGCATCCCATCTGGCTCGCTCCGCCAGATAGGCAATGATGGCGCCCCGCATACTCTGTGACAACGGCGGCTCTCAGCCCCCTTACGGAAGCAAGAGGACGTCAGCAAGGACTCAACCGCTCCGACAGCTGTCCCTCCGCCAGGCTCCATCGCTCCTCCGACGGCCACGACATCACACCAGCTGGGTGCCAAGATCTCTCCGGCTGCCACAATGGCATGTACTTAGGGCGCTAGCTCTCCACCGCTAGACACGTAGCACTCTGCTACACCCCCCATTGTACACCTGGTTTCTCTCCTTGCGCCTATAAAAGGGAGGACCAGGGCCCTCTTAGAGAGGGTTGGCCGCGCGGGGACGAGGACGAGACACGCGCTCGCTCGCAGCCGCTCGCTCCCTCTCCCGCGTGGACGCTTGTAACCCCCTACTGCAAGCGCACCCAACCTGGGCGCGGGACGAACACGAAGGCCGCGGGATTCCCACCTCTCTCACGCCGGTCTCCGGCCGCCTTGCTCTCCCCCCTTCGCGCTCGCCCTCGCGCTCGACCCATCTGGGCTGGGGCACGCGGCGACATTCACTCGTCGGCTCAGGGACCCCCCGGTCTCGGAACGCCGACAATTTTGTAAACGAACAACGAACTTGTTACCTCCCTATTTACTTTCTAATTTTTAGCAAATGGTGAATGTATAAGTAGTTGGTGAGAGTGTTGTTTGCTTGCTATTATAGTTTTTACTAGCGTTATATATGTGGTGGATGGATAACTTAGTTCAAGGTCACTTGATTATACAACTTATTGTTTGTATTTCATTCTCTCTACTAATAATTTTTATACCAAATCATAAACGCGTTGTTCATTAATCATTACGATAATTATTAATTATGAGAAGAACAAGCATATTGAAGTTAAAACCCGCAGGTAACCCGTGTGTACCCGCTAACCCGATGGGTACGGGTTTGGACAAAATTTCAAACTCGTCGTGGGTATAGGTTTTTTAATGGGTATAGATATTTTTTCACGGGTACAGGTTTGAGATGGCAAAACCTAGCGGGTTTGTACCCCGTTGTCATCTCTAGGCTTGACCTGTCGATCGGCGGCCACCGGTGGAAGAGAAGAGGGGCTCCTGGCAGCTTATATATTTATTTTTATATTCATATTTAAACTATACTTTATAAACAGTATAGTATATAGTGTATAAATGCAAAAACAGTGTTTTAGGTAAATTATTATTATAGGTGGACACGATCTTAGAAGAGAAGAACGCTGCAACGCACGTACGCATGTGGCGCGGAGGAAACGGGAGACGGAGGAGATGGGAAAAAAAGTATAATTGGCTAGTGAGGTCTACCGTGTCATATCCCACTTATGATAGTGCTGAGCCAAACGTGAAACAGCAACAGTTTCGCGTGATCATTCGTCCTCTCCGCTTTCTTTATTGCGACAAGATCGGTCCATTCCGATCCTATCATCCTAATCTAACCAGCCGGCACCTGGGGAAACCGACGACCGGCCGGTCGATAGATATATAGAGAGGGGGTAGATCCCAGGCCGGGCGCTATTGACACGCCACGTGACGCGACGGCCGCACCTGTTCCGCCTTCCACACCAGGCAACGTCAGCGCTGGGTGCTGCTAGTGCTAGGCCTAGGAAAACAGGAGAGATTGCGGCCATTGACTGGTGCAATGCTGCAAGCAATAGCATAGCCTGGCTGCCTTTTGTCTCTCTCTCGGCGCAGCCACAGCTTTTGTGTGGATGATCAGTGGCCCGTATTAGCTCTGTCTCACAGTCGTCGTCGTCGCAGCGCTGGTAGAAATACCAGACACACAGTCTGGATGGATTCGCCGAGCGCCGTCGTCGTCCTCGTGAGTTAATTGGCCACGCGAGACCTAAAACCAAAACGGACGGATCGGAGAGGCTAATCAACTAGCACCGTCGCACCATTATTGTTTAACAAATTAACGCAGCGTGTCGTCCACTGTCTCGGAGGTAGGCAGCAAATCAATCTCTCTGTTTGGTACGTATTTGCTTTCAGAATTGACTCTGTACTGGAATGAAACAATAAAAAGACAGACGGCGCCCCAATTCACTTGACACTACATGCACAAAATCTAGAAATTCCGGCGGCTACGAATCAATCTCTCCTGTTTCCCTAGGCGTAGCGTAGCTAGCTAGGTGCGGCATTTGGATTTGGCCAGCAGCAGCCAGCACTGACGTCGCCGTGGAAGGCGGAACAGGGGCGGCCATCGCGTCACGGGGCGTGTCAATAGCGCGATTATTTGTCCTGGGGCTGGGTCTACGACCCCTCTATCTATCAACGTAACCGGTCGGTCGTCGGTTTCTCCAGGTGCCGGCCAAGAAAGAAAAAGGAGATCGACGCATGCATGGCGTTGGAGGACGTCGCCTGCCCAGTGCAATGCAGGCTGCTGCTTGCTGGTTGAGTGGTTGCGTTGCGTTGGGTACGGGCCTCAATTAAGCACCCGGGAATGGAGGCTCAACTGTGCAGGTATGGCGATGGCGCGGCGCCGACGTGGCGACACGCAAAAGCTCTCTGATTGCGCATGCCATGCATGCGCACTGTATGTATGTACGTGGCCGCCGCGAGGCACAGAGGACAGACAGACGGCGGTCGGCGGTGGCCGGCCGGCCGGGTGCTCGGGTCAGAGAAGGTGCAGAGCAGAGCAGCCGCCGCCGTCTGTGCGTTGGCAACGCCTACCGGCCGGGGTCGGGCGTGCCTGGCATGGCCTGCGCACGTTACGTACTGTAGCCTAGCGCCGCTGCTATACAGATACAGACTTACTATGCTACTACAGTGCTACTGCTTCTTGAATAATGGCATGCAGCAACGTAACCACGCCAAGCAGGAAAACGTGTTAGCTCAGCTGAGATCGTCTTCATCAATGCGGCGGCGACGACGACGAAGAGGGAGAGGCGTGTCCGCCGCTCCCTCTCCCCCCGCCTCCGCCGCCCCGCGACGAGCAAAACCTAACCCCCGTGTGTCTACAGCACAGACCGGAGACCACTGCACTGCACGTACGGTCGCATCGCATGCATGTAAGCGCTAGGCCCAGCCCAGCCCTGCTTCCTCGCCGCACCCAAGATCTCTGCTCCTATCAAAAAAAAAATCTGTTCTGGTCTACGTGACAAAACACAATATGCTATATGTTAAAACTGAACAAGATTAATCATGTAAAACAGGATTCATTACAACTGTATAATCATAACTATTTGTTTTGTCGTGGAGCGTAGTAAAATATTTGGCGAAACACACGTACGTAGTCGATATAGTCGAACCTGAAAACTAGACGTATAATTTGATGTATTGCACAAATCAGCATAACCTTAGTCCACCCATTTCGGGCACAAAAGTATACCTACATTAGTCGGTTACCCGTACATTACAACGGTTTCTAATGATGATTGTAAAGCCATTGATGAGGTGGACATTTTATCGAACTACATATAATGAGTGAACATATTTGCTAGTAGATTCTGAAATACACCAACGGACAGAGAAGCCAAGAACAACTTGATCTAGAGTGCCTTGTGAAAGTGTGCTTTCTTATCTTATCATATCAGTAAACAGATCATATTTACAACTCTAGCAACCACAATCGAGCTGCCTAATTAAGGGCAGCAGAAAAAATGGGCAACCATTTACTCCGCAGGACGGTTGTTCAATCATGAGGGAACTCCTGTTTACATGTAAATGGTGTTCCAGATCTATCTTCTCGCCAGATCTAAGCAGGAATAAAAATAAATTAAAGCTGATTTTGAGAGCAAAAAGTAGCAGGTATGTGTTTGGGTAGACATGTTTCATGATGTACGACGTTGATAAGAACTCAGCATATATGCAAAAATTGGGAGAGGATGCATAGACTCTCGAGTATCATATGAAGCACCCTAGATGACTTCCTAAAATTTGGAAGAGCATGCAAATTGACCGCAATTGTTACAATGAACCCAAAATTAGGAGAGCATGCTCATGCCCACAATGTCATTCATTGGTGTTATATCAAGGAATCAACATAAATGTTCTTGAGGGCATTTTAATCCATGAATCGACAAAGCAACCTAAACTTATATCAAACCTAACACATGACAATTTGGAGCGAAGGTGATGGGACTTTTGAAGGCAAAAACAACATGGAACCAAAAAAATAACTGCAAATTCATTTAAAACATCTGGAGAGAGTATGGCAGCCAATAGAGATCTCAGCCCCTGCATCAGGTACTGAGTAAGCCGGTCATCGACACTCCCTTGTCATCCTGCAAATGCGAGAACCAACTTGTCAAATCTTGGAACTAATTTCATGCCACAGTTTGCATTGCACTGATTAGAATGAAGATTGAGGGCTCAACGACAGTGCCTTGTTCTCCCTGAGTTGACGAGCGCTGCAGAAGATGTCGCGGTGCATGCCGAGCCTCGTCATTGAGTTCATAGACTTCATGATAAAATGTGTTGCCAAAAAAACCTCACACTTATGGAATAGAAATACACACTTCAATCCATGTAAATATTTTTAGCACGCAAACGAAAGATAAAGCAAGATGGCAAATCACTACATTTTTTGGCGGTAGTAGCATTACAATGCCAAAAACAAATATTTCTCAAATCTTTAAGCAAAAACCGCTGTCATCTCCACATCAATCACTAACAATGCTTCACATAGGAACATTTATAAACAAACAAGTTGTGAATTATATACCACACATTGATACATCTAAAAATGGCCTTGTTTTCTTTGATACCAACTACTGAATACAGACACATTCACCATGTCCATGTGAGTTTGAGCATGTAGCACATTTGTTTCTTCGCATCCCAGAAAATTAGAAAAAGAATATCAAGTGGCTGGGGTTGGGGTCTTGTTACTCACCAGACATGGCGGCTATCTCCAGAGGTATCCACAACTGTGATTGTGTCCGCCTCCAACTGCTTCTTAATCTACCAAGAACCATACAAGCAAAAATGTATTTCTCTATTTCCATAGCAAACGACAGTGTAGGAACACTTAGCCTGTCATTTTCCTCGTAGCTAAGGCACCGTGGGTGGTCCTGCCATGCGCCATAGACCTAGGCAGCAACAACACCAAAACGAGGACCAGGAGCTCATAAACATATTCCATAGATGTACATGTGTTAAGAACTAATAAGTGTAAATAGACCTTTTATCCTGCATAAATATGCAGATTGCATGATAATTACCACTACTGAAGCATGTTTGGGAGGAAAACATAATAGCAGATATACCCATTAATTTGTATATGATAATTCGAAAAAAGGAAGTTCTATTCAATATCAGGATTTGCAACCATCATCCATACATTTCACATAAGATGTTCTACAATATTACATTCAGAAAAAGGCCACAATCTATTATAAAGCTTCAATAAAGTACCACCTTTAAAACAAACATCCTGCATGGTGACATTGGACGCTACTGCCACTGAGTTATCTCTGCCATTGAGATATTTTCTATCACCAGATTTAGCTTTCATGCTTTGCAAGGCAATAATAACAATGCAAGCAGGAAAAGTTGATACAAGAACAATTTATCTGCCACAATCTGTACGGATTTGGTGTCACCCGGCAGTGTGTAAGCTTAAGCATTGCACGCGCATTTCCTTAAGCACAACTCCCAGCAGTTATCCATCCAAGCTCGTGACTTGAACCAAAGTGGCATTATGTGTGTCTGGCGCCTTGACAACTAAGACTAAGATCCTCCAAAACCCATTCATTGACGAGCAAGTGAATGGTGATACAATCCTCACACAGCCACCAACAAAGCTCCTCTGGTTCCAATCAACCAGTGAATTGGGGATGAATTCTGTCAGGCACTGGATCCATAAAAACCTTGTCGAGCAAATTTAAAGAACCTAATTAATACCAGACTTTAGAAAATGCAGCGGCAGTCACTCATCTCGACCTTTTCGAGCTTCCCCTTGTCGAGCGCCTTGAATAGGGCAAACTCTATCGAAGAGCACCAACATGTCCGCCTACAACCAGTCCCCAATTAACTGAGCTGAAACAACAGATGTCCACCCCTTAACTTGCACCGAATGAACGCCCACGGAACCAAATTAGACAGAGGAACACATGCGCCAAACAAATTAAGCTGTTGAGAAGGTACAATCCTTCGAACCTAGGAAGGTTGGGCGGTGGACAACGCGAGGTGTAGTGCGGTTGGTCGTGCTGCCGTGGTCCGGAGTGGGATGCTTAGCATGGCAAGACGGAGGAGGAAAGGAGTCGATGGGCAGGACACATCGGAGAGGGCCTTGAGGGAGTCGTACGGCCGCTGCCCCCTCGTCGTCATCGCGATGAGGGCTGTCAAAGTCGGAGGGAGAGGCCGAGTCCTAGGCCCTTAGGTCGGCGGCACTGCCGATGCATGATGTGGCGAGGCCGACGACCTCAATTAAGGTAGAGGCTGAGGTGCCGAGGTCGGCGGTGTTGCCGGTGCATGGCGTGGTAGGGCCTTGATGGCCTCGATCAAGCCAGCGTTGGATGAGCGACGAGGTCCGGGAGAGAAGACGATGCACGAGGGTTGGATCTAGTGGGGAAGACGAAATAGAGGAGGAAGCTAAGGGAGGATGCGAGGCAGAGGCATCGAGGAAGTCGGGTAGTCAGGCACGAGGGGAGCGGTTAAGGGAAACGCCTATCTGCGCGAGGAAGTCGGGCAGTCAGGCACAACGGGAGGGGGATAAGAGACTGTGGGTTTATTTTGATAAAATGCAAGGGGTTACTTGAAAAATTTTGACGCGGGACGACCGTTGAAACTAGTGCTTTAAGTATAGTAGAGATGTGCTAGCACTATAGATGTACAGGAAGCCCGAAAGCCAAGCACGTTTTTTGGCCCGGTACGAGCCTAGGCCGGGCCCACTTTTATATGGGCTCAGGCTGGTCCAGCACGAATAAGTGGGCCAGTCCAGACAGAAAACTAAGCCCGACGGATTAGCACGGCCCGTCCCATTTAACGCTAAGCCAGTCAAGTATGTTTTTACTAAATCGTGCTTACCGGACTGCTTGACTCGCTTTTTTCGTACTTATCGGGTTGATCCGACCCGTTTAGGCCTGAAGCGGGCCGGACTCGGACAGAGAAACGAGCCCGCGGGCTTGGAAGGCCTGACCTGGTTTTCTAACCATGCCTGACGGGTCGATCCCAAATTGGACCAAGCGACCCGTTTGGCCATCTCTAGCTAGCACCTCACATACAATCATGATCCAGAAAATGAGGGAGCAAAAGGCAATGTTCACATAGATCACTGTTCAGCCGGTAAAGTGAACAATGCCCTGTGTATCAGACTCTCTATAGGACTCGGTCCTATGTGCACCGGACCTAACCAGCAAGCCAATGACTACTTTAGGCGCATAATGGCTACTTTAACGCTCAAGGGAAGTCCGGTGCCACCCAAAATAGGAAAGGGCCAATCAAGATCCTAGAGGACTAGCGACTGTTGAAGATCCGGTGGTGCACCGATCAGTCCGGTGCGCCACCTAGCAGTCCATTTTTGAGGAAGTTCTCTAACAACTCCTTGAGGGCTTGTGGCTATATAAAGGAGCCTACCACACCTACAACCAGTACACCAGGGCAACAAGCAAGCATAATAACATCGTGTAGTCATTTTCTACCCCCTCTCTTTGTGTATTTCTCTCTAGATCAGGTGTTGGCGCAGTTATAAGCCAAAATAGATAGGTAAGGTGCTGCTGTGAGACTTCGAAATTGCGTTCACCCACCGTCGAGCTATCAAGTTGGGATATATACTCACGGTTCTGCTATACTGCTACACCATCAGATATAAGGAGAAGTCTCTATCCGTCACCTGCTAACGGATCTAAGCAAACAGAGGAAGGAGGTTAAATAGACTCCATGCCAGGTTGGATAACTCCAACGTGGATGTTGTAAAGCATTTCAGGATTTGCCGAACCACAGGATAAATCTTTGTGTCTCTGTCTTTTTGTTTTATTCTTGTTTGATTTGTTATTTGCACTTCTGCTCTTATCTTGGTATAAGTTGTTTAATAAGTGCATGCTATTGTGAGAGAGGGACTTTAATTCCGCCACGATCTACTCGACTCAACCATTCCGTTGCATACACTACTTCGAGTGCAGGCTATTGTGAGAGAGGGACTTTAATTCACCCCATCTAGACGACATCCAGATCCATATTCCCGGTCAAAGGGAACTTTCAACGTAACATGGTGATTTTCCCGTGGATCAGCCAATCCTCAAATGCTTGTTTGCTCCACGCTGTGGTGTTCTAATGGACAAGGGTTGCACTCAACCCCCTCAAGTGATCCAATGATCAACTTGAGTGCCACAGTCTTCCTTATATCAAATATATCCCTTTCACAAGGAATCTCTATAAATTGGAGTCTCTTGTAGCCATACATAGAAATCAGAGTTTATAACTTGCAACACAACATAAGAAAGGAGAGGGAGTACACACATAAGAGCCAACAACAGCCACACAACATAAGAACAAGATTACAAGAGTGCAAACACAAAGAGTTACACATGAACAGCTCAAAATTGTGATTAGATCTCACTAGAATCTCTAGAACGCGTTGTGGCAGAGTGTCGGAGTTAACTTGTACTCTTCGAGTACTTGGTGTAGTGAAGGACGGCGTCTAGAGGGTTCTTTTATAGCCTGAAGAGCCCTCATAGTCGTTGCTCCTTCCATAAAAAGCTTGCTAATAATATGTTATCTCTAGGGGCATCGAACCGGTCCGTTGCACCATCGAATCGGATACAGGGAGCAGCCTGTGTGATCCTGATTAGAATCTTCCAAGTCGGAGGGGCACCGGAACCGGTTCGTACACCACCAGACCTCCACGTGTCGCCTCCTCGTGAAGTAGCCGTTGGACGCCCTGAGCTAGCTATTACGACACGGTCGGATGCACCACCGAACCGTGCACAATATTGGTTCGATGATTTTTTATAAATAAAAATCCCACAGCTCACTATTCACGTATGGAGTCGGTCTAGTCCACCACCAAACCGGTCCTGTGAACCGCAGACTGGCCCATTTTGTCCTTTTCTTTGCAAATTGAATCTGTTCGACTTGGACTTTCTTGTGAGCCTTCCTAACACTTAGACAAACATAGCTAGCATATAAACAAATTGACTAAGTGTTAGGAATCTCATCGTTTACTCAACTTTCTCAGTGATTTTCTATTTTGCTTAAACTAAGTCCTGGAAGCACTTTTCTCACAAAATTGAGTTAGAAATCAAATCAAAGTGTTATAAATGTAGTACTAGGCATGTGCAACTTATTCAAGCATTGAAACCTCATGGTTTTACTATTTAACCCAAAGTTGCACTTTCTACCCTCCCTTTTAGCTCCTTAGGACTTAGTGCCTTCAAATTGCATTCAAGTGGACCTATGCTCATACTCATAGCAAATAAATTAGTCCATGTTGTTGTGTTGGACACTTAATCACCAAAACAGTAGAAATAGCTATCTAGCACATTTCCCTTTCACTAAGCAAGAAGAACATCTCTCCCCCTTAATCACTCCGACCGTTCTAATTCTCGTTCTAATGCCTAACTGGAGTTCTAGTTGTTATAACTTGTGATAATTTTCAGGTTTCACATATTCACCACGCCACTTGGTGACTTTCAGTGCCTTAAGCAATCAATTTACTCTCAGTTTATTATAATATGAGTGGTAGAGGAAGTCGCGTACGAGAGGGAGGTTATGAGTTCGAATCGCATCGGCTGCAAAACACACGAATTCAGGCCAAAAAATTGAAAAAAAATTGGGCGCTGGTTGGTGTGTGCTTTCCCGACTGAGAGCCTAGGGCACTAGACAAGAAGGAGAGTCCAGTAGATTGGTCTGAAGTAGTGTACAAATCAGTAACATTTTTAGAGCACACACGTGTACACAAATCCACTAGCAAGTATTAATAATACACCTGACCACTGGTTGTATCCTTGTAGCCTGCCATTTAGCTCATCCGTACAATAGTTAGCTTTTCACTATTAATGCATGAATTCACTAGTTTCTCTCACAAAGCGTCTTGGTCCTTGTGTTTAAGCTGGCAACCTACACTAGTAGAAAAGAGCTCTAAGGTGGCGACACGTAGAAATTTATACTGGCGGTTTCTGTCGGTGTTTGGAGCCCGACCGCACACCTAGGGTTACCCCTTGCGGTGCTTTTGGGTAGGACAGTGCTGTTGACTGTAACTCAATGGTTCGTGCGAGATGCACGAGAGACGATAGGCGATTTTCTATAGGTTCAGGCCGCTTGGAGAGGTGTAATACCCTACTTCCAGGTGTGGATCTTTATGTGGTGGGTTACAAGAAGAGTTCTCCAGAATGGAGAGAAACTAGTTAGATGGGTTGGTCATTGATTGGAAATGATGGGGTACCCCCTAGGTCTTATATATTCGACCGTGGGGCACTACATGCGTATGTGATGATGGTATGTTCCTAAATAATAGTGAACCGACTGAACTGATCTTCCTATAATCTTGCTGACTTATCCCTAATTCGTTCCGATATTCAAGGGCGCTGTGCGCGGGAAAGTCGGGTGGGCGCTTTGGATGGTGCTTAAGTCTAGCGGGTTGCTTGGGCCTGAGTCTGCTTCTTTCTCGTATTGGCCTACTTCGCCAGCAATTTCCTCCTGGCCCACGAAGGGATGGCCTAGCGAGATAACAGGCCTAAAGCCTCTCGCGAGGTCTTCTTGCCTTCTAGTGGACCCGAGGGATATCTATCCCCCACAAGCCCCCAATCTTTGAGTTGATTTTGAAATAATCAGTCCAAAAGATTCTAGGTCCGGCTCGTAGGTTTGTTATGTGGCGTGGTTTCCACTCTACCAATGGGCGTACCGAAAGGTGCACCCATTGGGTGTAGCTCTTAAACTTTGAGTGACTCAGCAAAAACAGTCCTCTCAAAGGTCTTTGTTTTATGCTTTGGAGATCAGCATTCTGTTATCATATTATGCTTTAGAAATCAACATTTCATCTTCTGGGATTAAGAATATATTGGGTGCACCGAAGGTGCACCCAATGGGTGTAGCCCCCAAGCTTTGAGTGGATTTTTGAAAATAATCCACTCAAAGATCTTCATCTTATGCTTTAGAAATCAGCATTTCGTCATCATATTATGCTTTAGAAATCAACATTTCATCTTCTAGGATTAAGAATCTATTGGGTGCACCGAAGGTGCACCCAATGGGTGTAGCCCCCAAGCTTTGAGTGGATTTTTGAAAATAATCCACTCAAAGATCTTCTTCTTATGCTTTAGAAATCAGCATTACATCATCATCTTATGCTTTAGAAATCATCATTTTGCCTTCATCTCATGCTCTTGTGAATTCAAACAACATTATCTGTCCATGCCTTGTTAGGTTTGAAATTTATTTGATCGGTGATAGATTGGACGTTTGGTAGATGGCTCTTGGCTGGACATCACCACGCTCTGTGCTTCAATGCCTTTGCTTATTAGACTTGCGGTTCATTCATTGCGTATACTGTACGGATATGACTTCTTCAGAAAATCTTTTACAAATTCCTGGCTACACCCCCAATGGGTGTGACCAAGGGGTTTCTTGGTACGCAGAGCGTTTAGCACACTGTCCTAGAGTAGTAACTTGATGTGACCGTGGGGTGTAATCATACCGCCCGAGCAGTTGACCTTAGTCTAAACGGTGCCGTGTTACGCAAAGCGGCGCCTATTGCCTGACTCATTTTCAGGCGCCTTGAATTGCTTATTGAATACTTGTGACTGTTCGACGAGCATAGTAGGAAGTAGACGGTCACCCTCGGCCTCTATAAATAGCCTGCTTGCACGATTGTTCTCTTCACTCATCCTCTGATCATCTATTGCTTTCTTCTACCTTTCTCTTCTTCTCCAACCAACCATGGACAGAGGCAAGAGAGGTCGAGGCTTGCCTCACCATGCTGGCGACAAGCGGAAACATGCCCCAAGTCCTCCCTCGGAGGACTTCAGCGATTCGGATTACTCGGAGGAAGTTTCCTTTGGGTCTGAGGGATCGCTGGCTCTCGCTTCTCCCCCAGCGTCGTTCGATGACTCGGATGACTTCTAGGGGTTGTCCGCTGCAGTCTGGACATACATGCGTGCTGTCGAGCATGTCGGGCTCGAAGGGTCAGATGAGTCGGAGGTCTTCTCGGATGAGGAGAACTCCTCCGGCTCGTCTGAGGAGCGGAGCGGCGGCGACGATGATGATGACGACGACGACAACGGCGACTGCGGCAAGGGCAGCGGTGAAGGCGATGGCGGTAGTGGCGGTGAAGGCGACGACGGCGACAAGGGCGACGGCGGCGATAAGGGCGACGGTGGCAACGGCGGTAACAAGGGCGATGGTGGCGACGGCGGCAGTGGCGACGGCAAGGCCAGTGGCATAGCGCCGCTGGTCTAAATATTAGTATAGATAGTTAGTAGTAGTAGTAGTAGAATAATATAGTGGTAGTTAGTAGTGTAGTGTAGTGTAAGTAGTAAAGTAGTGTAATGTAATGTAGTAAATAGGGTGGAAAAAGGCTGACTCATAATGAGTCGGCTTTTGAGTTTGTGTAACTCCCTCCAATATGAATCAAGAAATTAGTTGCCTCAAGTGATCGCTGTTTTTTGTTGCTTTTCTGTTTGCATGTTTGATAGTTTGTCCATGTGCCTGATACTGCCAGCATTTTAGAGGTAACTGCCGAGTGATGCCTGAGGCTTTGCTTTTCTGAGTAGTGACGTGGCACTTTAGAGATAATGCCTGACCCAAGAAACCCCATTTATACTCGCGCCGACGTGCCTTTTTGATTTCTGAGCCCTAACTTCACTTTTTCCCTTCGGCCATTCCTCTGCTTCCCTGAAATTCCGAGCCTGCTCGTCCCACCGGAAAGATCATGATGGCCCCAAAGCGAAAGAGACAGAGCACCGCTGCTGCCATCATCCCGCCCATCGACCCCAACAGCCAGCTTCCATTCGCTGGTAACCACATGTCTATCATCTCCGAATCCGACCTTCTTCATCTCGTTGAGATTAGGGTTTTGCTTCCGAAGGAGCTCTGCTCTTGGCGGATCTGCCGCGGTGTCATTGTTCCGACATAGGATACTCATGAATCTGTCGTTTACGTTCCATTTCTCATTCGCGGGCTTGCTCTTCCCATCTCCCCCTTTTTCCACGACCTCCTTAATTTCTATGAGTTGAATCTGACACATCTGAACCCTAATTCAATTCTGCAAGTTGCCATTTTTGTACATCTGTGCGAGGCTTTTCTTGGGATTCTTCCCCACTTCGGTCTTTGGAAATATCTTTATCACTGTCGGTCCGGGATGGTTGGGGGATAGCACCAGCTTATTGGCGGTGCAAGTTTAGAGCTTCGTTGGGGAAGGAAAGTGGAGTACCTCGACATTCCTCTCACGGACAGTATCAACAAGTGAATATTTGAAACAAGAAATGAATTCGAATTTTCGAATAACGGATCCTTCTAATCCAGTCTATCTAAGTTCTTTTTCAGGAGCCAGAGGAAATGCATCTCAGGTACACCAATTAGTAGGTATGAGAGGGTTAATGGCGGATCCTCAAGGACAAATGATTGATTTACCTATTCAAAGCAATTTACTCGAGGGACTTTCTTTGATAGAATATATAATTTCCTGCTACGGAGCCCGAAAAGGGGTTGTAGATACTGCTGTACGAACAACGGATGCTGGCTAAGGGTGGCGTCTTGAGTGGTTTATCGTGGAAAACCCCCTGCAAATCTCTCCCCCCTCGGTCAGGGAGGCAGCCAGATGTTTGCACACCTAGATGGGTAGAATCTCCTACCTTTTCGGAGATAACAGAGGCCAAAGTATTACTTGCTGAAATCTGCTCGCTAAAGGATGGGGGTCTAACTGCTGATGCTATAGTTGCTGACTTCGTTTTCAAAAACATTCAACCCTTGAAGGACAGGATTTACCCCACTTACTTATATAGCGGCGTCAATGATTCCACCCGGGTTACGAACAGGAGAATTCCCAACGAAGATTTGCTGAGTCGACTGGACATGATTTTGAGGGGTAGAGTCTCAAATGCTGGTGCTCCTGTGGCATATTCTGCGTGGAACCTGCCGCCAAATAGGCCATTCTCTGAGTTTGTCTCTGTTGGGCACTTGTTCTCAAATGCTATGAATTAAGAACAAGGCAACACAAATAGAAGTTAATGGTTAATGACCTTCGTCCTTCAGAGCATTATTTCCCTAAGGATATAACGATCTTCGGATGAAGGTCATGAAGGACGTACCTTCATCATCACAGCATATATTAATGAAAGACGAAGCATATGAAACATGGAAAATAACATGAATAATTATATAATATTGTTAATATATTTTATTATTATATAATTATTAATGAATGAGAACAACATTAAATTACATTTGTACCTTCGGCTTGACAGAAGGCAAAGGTATAAGCGTGACGCACGAGCGAGTATCAGTCAGCGTGAACAGTACAGGGGTACTGTTCACCTATTTATAGGCATGGGACACATCCTGGTTAAAATTACATATATGTCCTTTACAACTTATCACAATCATGACACGAATTACCATGGGCCGATTGGTCATTTCATCTTGCAACCCTTCGTATCAAGGCGTGTCGTTATGCCGAAGCTCCCTGGAAAGTAGCTTTGGTGTGTATCTTCGCGCTATGCTTGCTTCTGTGTTGACCTTTCGAAGGTGTTTTCTTCTCAAAGGACCTTCGGCGACGAAGCAGACCCCCAACAGTAGCCCCTTCACGGTGCTAGATCGTTTTTCGTAATGAGCTTGATCCATGAAAATATCTCCAAAGCTTCGGAATGCCGAAGGTCCAAAAAACACCTTCTCTGAGCTCATTGTCGAGAAACAATTAAAATATTCCAAGCGCAAGGTGGCCCACCATGCGGTGGGTACGCACGGTCTAACGGTTCTCCTCCCAAGCGCTGGGTGGTCCACCGTTCAGCGGGTGCGAATAACTGTTCAGCGGGTGCGGGCAACTTAGCGATTCACCTTCCTACCTACGGCACTATATAAACAGACGGGTAGGTGTGAAGTTATCACAGCATTCATTGCCATTGCACTGTTGTGTTGTTAAAAATTTTAACCATAGCCGAAGCTTTTTCACTGCATTTTTGAGCAAGTCATCGTTCTAGATTAGCTTCGGCAAAAAGGGAGCTTCGTAAAAAAACTATGAAAAAACATCAACTTTGTAAGAACTGTAAGAAATTCGATATCAGATGGCCAGAGTACGCTCGACTGCGAGGGTGACCCGTGATGGAGAGGAGGCCGAAGCCACCGAGACTGCTCTGATCTCCAAAGTAATGAGACAATCAGGACTAGTTGTGACAGAGGGAGGCATTGAAGAAGGTGCACCTGCTGCCAAAACTGAACAAGATGTCGAGGAAGAAATCGCTGATGAAGAAGAAGAAGAGGATTATAGTATTTTGATCCCGTCAAAACTCAGCCACTTGGATTTTGAAAAATCTACTGTTTCTGAAGCTGATATGCCCATGATGGTGAAGTTGGGCTACTTCAGAGAAGCCGAGAAGAAGCAGATTCGTTTTGCTGGGGAAGAAACCACTCCGACACCGAAAGATGACGAAGTGGTAGTTTTCAAAAGTTTTTTCAGAGTAGGACTACGGTTTCCGCTGAACGAGATAATTGGAGAAATTTTGGATAATTATGAAAAATTTCTTCATCAGCTTACCCCTAACGCCATCGTTAGGCTCAGTATTTTCATCTGGGCCCTCCGAAGCCAGGGGATGGACCCAAATGCCAAAGCTTTTTACCGAGTGCATGAGCTACATTACCAGACGAAGTCCAGAGAGGACGGGCTCCACGAAAATTTTGGCTGTTATAACTTCACGTATCGCAAGGATACGAAGGCCCCGGTCCTGAGCTATCGGACCAAATGGCCAACTGGCTGAAAAAGTGAGTGGTTTTATATCAAGGCTGATGAGAAGAAAAGGGAGAAACTGAAAAGCTGGTCATAAACCCACTGAGCCTAAGCTTCGGGATGACCAGACCCCTATGCAACATGAAGCCAGGGTTACCATGCCAGCTAGCCGTGGCAGAATTCAGAGTGGTGGCTGAACATATCAGTACTAGGGATCTAGTGCGGGAATACCTGGCGAACAGGGTATCTCCAACATTGAGTGGTTGGAGCATGCCGAAGCTGAAAGGATCAAAGAAGAAGGGTGAACTTGTTCGATTGCCCTATCGCTTCAAGTTTGAGAAACAATTCAAAGAGCCCTGCCAGGAATGGCTAGAAATGATTGAAACTATGTGCAACAAAATTTTGGGCAATTATACGAAAAAAGAAGATCAATTGATGACTGCGACCTTCAGCACCCAAACAAAACGAAGGTTGAATCGGGTAATGGATGCTTTGAACTTTGAATACCCTGACTATGAACGACTAGACAAGGGTGCCGAAGGACCAAAAAGAAAAATGATTGTTAGTGTTATGAGCAGACAAGCTGCTAGGATGGTAAAGGAGAACGAAAAAGCTTTGAAAAAGAGAAAATCCAGTCCTAAGTCGAAGGTGGCTACTTCGAAGAAAAGAAAGACTGCAACTCCAGAGCTGAAGATGGCTGAGATAGAAGAGGGAGCTCCTTCGACACCTTCTGCTGCCGAAGTAGAAGAGATTTTAAAGGTAATGACCGAATCCCTACCTATCAAGCTACTAAGTCCACTGAGGCTGTAACTGACGAAGCTTTTACAGAAGAAGGATGAGTCTTCGGCATCAAAGAAGGCAGTTGGGCAAAAAAGGCGAAGGATTGTTACTATTATGCAAGCTATTGAAGAAACACCACCGCCGCCCTCGACGTCAAAGACAACGCCAGCTGCCGAAGCTACCAACCTATAAAGTACATTATCTGATATTGATAAAGTGCTCTTGGATTTGGCCACGGAGAAGGCTGCCGCAGCTATAAAGGGAGTCCAGGCTATAGTAGAGACTGCTACGGTCACAGAAAAAACCATGGCCGCAGTGCCTGAAAAAGGAAAAGAAGTTGCCGAAGATACTTCGGAGGATCAAGGCTTCTGCTTTCAAAATTTAATTGGTCAAGAATTATCCCAAGCTGAAAAAGAGGAGCTGCAGGAGTACGCTATATCTTGTGGCTACTAGCCAGGAGCCATGCTCTTTGGCGGAATTAACGAAGAAGCTTTAGGATGTATTCGAGATCGAACTGGAGCAAAGATTATCAGCACTCTATCGAAGAGTGTTGGTTTTTCGAAGCTCAAAGCTGACATCGGCTGCTACCAACGACAGCATATCGCCGGCAGCTTATTCTATGCTAATTTCAAGGTAAAAATTTTCTCTTAACTTTTATTGTTTTTGCGATGAAGGTGATTTCTGATGAAGGTTATTTTGCACAGAGTATGCTACTAAGTAAAGCCTTGAGGATGCAACATGATCTTGAAGATAAGAAAAATGAGGTTATAATTGAAGGCTTGGAAAGTAAAATCAAAGACCATGAAGCTGCTCTTGAAAAGAAAGATTTTGTTCTTCAAACAATGGAGGGTTCACTGGCAGAAGCCTAAGCCGAAATTGCCAGATTAAACAGTGAACTCCTCCTGAAATCCGAAAGCTTCGAGCAAGAAAGGAAGAATTTTAACGTGAAGCTTGAAGCCGAAGTTGAAAAAAGTTCGAATTTGCAGAAATCCTTGAAAGAGCTTCAGGATAAATGCTTAAACTTCGGCATCCGGTGCGTGCAACGGCTGAAGCAGGTTTTCAACTTAGTTGGTGCTAGTTCTGAAAAATTTGAACCTTCGGCTGAAGACCTGCCAAGCACCTTTGATCATATTGAGGGCAAAGTTGAGGCGCTCGACGAAGTTATAGCTAGGCATGGTGACTTCTGTGCCCTGCTAGCTTCTCGTGGCACAGTTGTAGCTTTCATGAAGACTGATTGCACGCATGGGAAGATCGTAAGCAGGCCAAACTTCAGCTTATCACCAACAGACTTGAATGACATCCCCAGCCTGGCCCAAAGTATTGGAAATAGATTCATAACGCAAATTTGGACAAAGGGTGGACGAAACTTAGCTGGTGACGAAGCTCGAAGTCATCTCAAGCCGGTATTAAACTTGTACCTGTTGCTTACCTTCTCCTGAGATTTCTTTTTACCTTACACCGCTTTGTTATATACAGGATGACGAGGCCGAAAGTCAATGATTCGAAGCTTGATCTATACTGATGAAGCCACTGCAAAAAGCTCTAGAGAAATTTGAATTATCTTTGTAAAAGATATTGTAATTTAGGAATGAAAACACTACTCTGTAAATTTGTCCATACCTTGTAAAATGTTTTTACCTTTTTCATCCGCGTGTGAATTGCTTTGATGTGGACGAAACTTGTATCTTTTGAGCCGAAGGCAAAAAACACCTTCCCTTCTTTTTCGTACACAACGAAGCATATCTTTACTTCTTTATACTCATCGAAGCCTTGCCATCAAAGCCGAATCATCTGTTTACACTCTATGTTATGATGATGATGGTCCTTCGAATGCCTAAATGAATGTGTATGAATGCAATGAATGATGTGATGAAATGTGCAAATGAATGTCCAAACACACGCATGCGAAGCCACATCCGAACTCTGCATCTGTTTAGAAACATCTTTTCAGTCTTTAAGCTCTGCATCCCCTTAGAAACGTCTTTTGAGCTTCTTAATTGTTTATTTTTCGGTGTTCACCGTTTATTTTTCGGTGTAAGTTCTGCATTCCCTTAGGAACGTCTTTTGAACTTCTTCGCCTTCTATTTCGGCGGTATAAGTTCTACATCCCCTTAGGAACGTCTTTTGAACTTCTTCGCCTTCTATTTTGGCAGTATTTGGCTCTACATTCCCTTAGGAACGACTTTTGAGCAGAAAACTTATGCTATGCTCCCTTAGGAATGACTTTTTGTAGCTTCGTCGTGCTCTGCATCCCCTTGGGGACGACTTTCGAGCTTCTCCCTGCTTTTTTTCTTTTTCTGCACTTGATGGTGCATGCTCAGATTTTACATTTTACATTCTTTTGGGGGGATTTTGGCTCTCATGGAGCTAAATAAGAAGGAAAAAATTACAAGCTATGGCCCCATTAAAAACCTTTCTCCCCCTTTGGAAAGGAAAAGGGTGCCATAGAAAAAATGAAAAAAGATTACATCAAATTACACATAATATCGCCGAAGCTCATCCACATTCCAAGATATAGGAATATCGTTGCCGTCCATGTCATTCAATCTATAAGAACCTGGTCTCGACAAAGATACTACGAGAAAAGGTCCTTCCCACTTCAGTTGCAAATTGCCTACTGTGTCCGGATTGGCCACTCTACGAAGCACCAAATGCCCTGGCTTAATATTTTTCAACCGAACTTTTCTGTCACGCCATTTTATTATCTTGGCTTGATATTTATTGTTGTTCTCCACAGCCTGATGTCTAGTCCCTTCTATAGTATCTTTTGCAACGTGATAATCAGCTTCGTCTTCTTTCGAAGCTGCTGTTCTTATTGACCCTGCTTTAGCTTCTTCTAGAGTTATGGTTTCGTCACCAAATAATAGCTTGAAGGGTGTAAATCCTATTGATCTTGATATGGTTGTATTGTGGCTCCACACCACTTTAATCAACTCATCTGGCCACTTTCCTCTGGCTGATTGAAGATTAGCTTCATTATTCCCGTCATAATAATGTTATTTGCTCTTTCTACCAGTCCGTTTGACTCTGGATGCCTAACTGATGCAAAATGAATCTTTGTGCTAATTTGGTCACAGAAATCCTTGAACGTTTCGGCATTAAACTGTGTTCCATTGTCCATAGTTATAGCCTTCGGCACACCGAAGCGACAAACAATATTTTGCCAGAAAAATTTCTGGACTATAACCGAAGTTATTATAGCCAAAGACTTTGCTTCAATCCACTTGGAAAATATTCCACAGCCACCACAACATATTTCAAATTACCTTGCACTGGTGGAAGTGGGCCTAATAAATCCAGGCCCCATCTTTGCAATGGCCAAGTAGGCTGTATGAGCTAGGTTAGAGACGAAGGCTGTTTTTGGTCTCTTGCACATTTTTGACAATTTTCACATTTTTGAACTAACTCTGCCGCATCCGAAGCTGCCTTCGGCCAGTAGAATCCCTATCTAAATACCTTTCCCAGGAAGGGCCTAGATCCAATATGTGATCCACACAGACCTACATGTATCTCTTTCATCAATTCAATACCTTCAGCTCTAGATAAACACTTAAGAAGTGGGGAACAGACTCCATGTTTATATAATTCCCCTTCTATTATCATGTATGGTCATGTCCTTGCTTCCATTCTCTTATTATAAGCTTCGTTATCCGAAAGACAATTCCCTTGGAGGAAAGATATAATTTCAGTCCTCCAATCTTCAATATGTACTACGGAAATAGTAAGCACTGCTCTCTCCATAAGTTCAACCGAAGATGCTTTTATTGTCTCAAAAAATACTTTCGAAGGTGATGGGAGCCCCTGTGCCGCTGACTTGGCTAGAAAATCAGCATGCTCATTTTCCCCTCTTGGAATATTTTTGACTGAAAATCCTTCAAAAGAAGCTTCGAGCCTTCGAACCATGTCTAAATATCTTTCAAGCTTCGGGTCTCTGGCCTTGCTACTTTTGTCAACATGACCAGAAATGACTTGAGAATCAGTTTTAAGAATGGCCCTTCTTATTCCCATTGCCTTCAACTTTCGAAGCCCCAACAGAAGTGCTTCGTATTCAGCAATATTGTTTGTGCAACTTAAGTCAAGCCTTGCTGCATAACATGTTTTGACTTTCCAAGGCGCAACTAGGACAGCAGTTGCTCCTGCACCGAAGGTTCCCCAAGAACCATCGTAGAACACTGTCCAAGCTTTGGTGTCTTTGTTTATTTCTTCTTCCTGAGCCCCTGGCGTCCAATCAGCAATGAAGTCTGCTAACGCCTGGGACTGAATTGAGGATCTATGCACATAGTCAATAGTAAATTCGTTAAGCTCCGCAGCCCATTTTCCAATCCTTCTAGTAGCTTCTCTGTTCCTCATTATGTCCTTCAGAGGCTATGACAAAGGAACAATTATGTGATATGCTTGAAAACAATGCCGAAGCTTCCTAGAGGCCATCAACACAGCATACAACGCCTTTTCCAATTCTGTATAATTTTTCTTTGACAAACTTAAAACTTCGGAGACAAAATAGACTGGAGCCTGTTTTTTGATTTGGCCATCTAGCTTCTCCTGTACCAGAGCCGCACTAACTGCATAGAGCGAAGCCACCACATATAAGAGCAATGGAGCCCCTAGCGAAGGTGGAGTTAGTGTTGTTAGATCGATCAAGTATTGTTTCAGCTTTTCAAAAGCTTTTTGCTGGGCCAGACCCCATTGGAAAACTTCGGCTGACTTCAGTATTTCAAAGAATGACAGATTTCTTTCTGCTGATCTGGATATGAATCCGTTTAATGATGCTAGCCTTCCTGCCAGTCGTTGGGCCCCCTTCTTTGTGCTTGGTGGCTCCATCCGAAGAATAGCCTCAATCTTGCTTGGGTTGGCTTCAGTTCCTTTAGTTGACACCAAACAGCCAAGGAACTTGCCCTTCTTTACCCCAAAAACACACTTTTCTGGATTTAACTTCAGGCCAGCTTGCTTGAAATTAGCAAATGTCTCTTGTAAAACAACAATGTGATTTTCTTGCTTCGTGCTTTTCACTATGATATCATCAACATAAGTCAGTACATTCCTTCCTATTTGAGAATGAAGGACCCTGGCTGTCATTCTGCTGAAGCTTCCTCCAACGTTCTTGAGCCCCTCAGGCATCCGGAGATAACAATATGTGCCACTGGGGGTTTTGAAGCTAGTCTTGGGCTCATCTTCCTTCTTCATCCATATTTGATGATAGCCTGAGTAACAATCCAGTAGACTCATGAGCCCCGAAGAAGCTGCTGCATCTACTAATGAGTCTATTCTTGGCAATGGGAACTCGTCCTTCGGACAAGCCTTGTTAAGATCTATAAAATCAATGCACATTCTCCATTTACCATTGGCCTTCTTCACCATAACAGTGTTGGCTAGCCATTCTGGGTATTTCACCTCTCTGATAACACCAGCACTAAGAAGTCTCTTCACTTCGTTCCGAGCACCTTCAGCTTTGTCTTCAGACTTTTTCCAAAGCCTTTGTTTTCTTAGCCTGAAGGATGGATCCACGTTGAGTGAATGTTCAATAACATCTCTATTGACACCACAGAGATTATTGGCGGACTAAGAAAAGACATCTTTATTATTGAATAAGAATCTTAGCAAAGTCTTCTCTTGTTCTTCAGATAGCTGAGACCCTAGCAATACCCTTTGTTCTGCTATGTCTTCACATAGGAGCATAGGCTTTGGCTGATCCGCCGAAGCAGCCTTCTCTCTTTTGTACTTATACTGCTCACAGGCTTCGGCTCCATCTATATTATGGATTGCCTTTGAATCTGTCCAATTCCCTTCAGCCTTTCTGGTAGCCTCTTGACTTCCATGGATAGCAATAGGCCCTTGCTCCGAAGGTATCTTCAAACATAAGTATGCTGGATGAAGTATAGCTTCGAAAGAATTGAGTGTCCCTCGGCCAATGATTGCATTGTATGGGTACTCCATGTCAACAATATAAAAAACAACTTGTTCAGTCCTTGTGTTATGAACGAAGCCGAAGGTTACTGGCATTGTGATTTTGCCGAGTGCTACAATCTGCCTTCTTCCGAAGCCACAAAGAGGGTGTGTAGCATCATGAATCTTATCCTCTGGCTCTTGCATTTGTCTGAAGGCCCTAGCAAGTATGATATCTGCTGCACTGCTTGTGTCAACCAGAACATTATGGACCAGAAACCCCTTGATGATGCAATATATGACCATAGCATCATTGTGGGGGTAATCCTTGAGCTGAAGATCCTCCTTGAGAAGGTGATTGAGATGTGGGACCATTTGGACTTGATGAAGGTTCCCTGCACCCCAACATGCCGCACCCTTCTCTGCGCTTCTTTCTTCTGCTTCTTGTTGGCTGGCTCTAAGCTTGAACCGCCTGATATTGGAAGCACCAGCTTCATAGCCAAAGATGCTACAACTTGGTTATTGAACGAAGTCATCAGCTCAAAAGTGGAAGTGAGTTCACCCACGGTGGGCGCCAATGTTGGGCACTTGTTCTCAAATGCTATGAATTAAGAACAAGACAACACAAAAAGAAGTTAATGTTTAATGACCTTCGTCCTTCAGAGCATTATTTCCCTAAGAATATAACGATCTTCGGACGAAGGTCATGAAGGACGTACCTTCATCATCACAACATATATTAATGAAAGACGAAGCATATGAAACATGGAAAATAACATGAATAATTATACAATATTGTTAATATATCTTATTATTATATAATTATTAGTGAATGAGAACAACATTAAATTACATTTGTACCTTCGGCTTGATAGAAGGCAAAGGTACAAGTGTGACACACGAGCGAGTATCAGTCAGCGTGAACAGTACAGGTGTACTGTTCACCTATTTATAGTCACGGGACGCAACCCGGTTAAAATTACATATATGTCCTTTACAACTTATCACAATCACGACACGAATTACCTTGGGCCGATTGGTCATTTCATCTTGCAACCATTCGTATCAAGGCATGTCGCTATGCCGAAGCTCCCTGGAAAGTAGCTTCGGTGTGTATCTTCACGCTATGCTTCCTTCTCTGTTGATCTTTCGAAGGTGTTTTCTTCTCAAAGGACCTTCGGCGACAAAGCAGACCCCCAACAGTCTCCAATCCTCCTGCTCGTGATGGTAGCCCGAGTCATAGAGTGTGACCCTCTCTTGAGGACATTGAGGCCTTGATTGCTCCACTTTGGAGCCTTCCTGAGGATGAGAGGCAGACTCACTTTGAGATGCCAGCCAGCACTGATGATGCTAAGATGGATGTCGTGCTTAGCCTGCTGGCCGGGGAATCGTCCGACTCTACCCGAACCGAGCCAATGGCCATCACGACTGGGCAAGAATTTGGTGAAGAGGCAGAGATTCAGAAACCTGAAGGTGCCCGCCCAAAGCGTTCACACCGAGTGAACCGCCCGACTGCACCTGTCGAGGAGGAAAAGAAGAAAAGGTGACTTCGCCGACTGTCATGCTTGGATCAAGATGTCGATCCTTCTGTACCGATTACTGATGATGTCCTGGCGGACGCCATCCCTGAGGTTGACGCCAAAGGTTGTGATCATGCACAGGCTACTAGCGGCATGTTTGACGTGGATGAAGAGGAAGGAGAAGAAGAAGTCCCACTGATCTGCAAGAACAACCGGCACTATAGAGGCAGCGAGGGGTAGCGATATTCCCTCTCTAGCTCTATCGGCACTTGTCAGTCTTCAGGAGCTTTCGATATCAGATTTTGATCAAGCACTGGAGGAGGTCATTCCTGAAGACATACTATCAGAGCCTCCTGAAGCTGATACCCCAGCCGTGACACCAGTAACTCCTTGACCATCCTGGAGAGGAGCCACCGCTTCACCATGTCTAACCTAGACCATCATCGCCATGAGCTGTAGGCATCTCAAGACGAAGTTCTGCGACTTGGGCGATTGCTGTCGACCAAAGACTCCACCATCAAGGATCTGCGTGCTTCCAAGAAGCTTGTCATGCAGGAGCTAGAGGTCGCTCAACTGGTTGTTAAAACTCTAGAGGACAACTGCGTCGTATTGAAGGCCCAGCGCGACAGGGCTATGGATAAAGTCGTTCACGTTGGACGGATCCTGATGAGGAGACCCGGCGTTGTGGTGCCTGACGATATTGTTGCTGATGTCAAGGCCGCGCCTGATGCTGCAAGCCATCCCTCTTCTTCCATTGTACCTGTGAAAGACACTGTCTGCAAAGATGTTTCGACGCAGTGATGTCCTGCAAAACACCCTTTTTTATCGAGTTAGCATCTCTTTTGGAAGATAGATGTAATATGAATTCTATGTGACAGTTGTGTTAGAACTCGATTATTCTGTGGACAGGGTGTCGGAAAGCGCCCCTGGCACTAGCAAGTAAGATGTTCTTTTTTCCTAAAGTGCTTTTAATCTTAGCTAATTATTTCGCTGTTAGGGTACAATGGTCACCCTAAACAACGCGAAAACAAGTGTACCATGCTAGCTTAAAGGCGTTTTCCGACTTAAGCCGATCGCCTTGCTGGTAGAGCATAGTGGTCACCCTAAGTGGAGTAAGTCGGAGTATATTGCACCGTCTTAGATTGTTAGCAGGGTATAGTGGTCACCCTAAGTCAAATAAGTTTGAGCATGTCGCAATGACTTAAGTCATCGCCGACTTAAGCCGAGTGCTCCGTCAGCAGGGTATAGTGGTCACCCTAAGTAAAGTAAACGTGAGCATGTCGCATTGACTTAAATCGACGCTCACTTAAGCCGATTGCTCCGTTAGCAGGGTATAGTGGTCACTCTAAGTCAAGTAAGTGTGAGTATGTCACACTGACTTAAGTCGTCGTCGACTTAAGCCGATTGCTCTGTAGTAGGGTGTAGTGGTTACCATTAGTCAAGTAAGCGTGAGCATGTCACACCGACTTAAGTCGTCGCCGACTTAAGCCGATTGCTCCGTTAGCAGGGTATAGTGGTCACCCTAAGTCAAGTAAGAGTGAGCATGTCGCACCGACTTAAGTCGTCGCCGACTTAAGCCGATTGCTCCGTTAGCAGGGTATAGTGGTCACCGTTAGTCAAGTAAGCGTGAGCATGTCGCACCGAATTAAGTCGTCGCCGACTTAAGCTAATTGCTCCGTTAGCAGGGTATAGTGGTCACCCTAAGTCAAGTAAGCGTGCTGATTTCAAGCCCGGCCCAATCGAAGTCAGCTGTAAGTCAAGAGTCTGAATGCCTTTGGAAAACGAACACTTTATTGATGATAAAGTCCTCAGATTACAAAGTACAATGCTCCTTCAAGAATTTTGAGGCCTCGCTAAGGATAGAAATTTCTGAGGTGTTCTATGTTCCATGAGTTCCCCACTTCTGTGCCATCCATCTGAGTAAGCTGGTATGATCCGGGCCGAGTGACCTCTGATATGATGAACGGTCCTTCCCATAGTGGTGATAGCTTGTGCCGCCCTTCTCCGTTAGAATTCAGTGAAGGACCAAGTCTCCCACTGCAAAGGATCGGTGCCGCACAGCTTTATCATGGTAGTGCCTCAAGGTCTGCTGGTACCTAGCCGACTGAATTACTGTGTTCAATCGTTCTTCCTCCAGTACATCAATATCTTCTAGCCTGGTCGCTTCTGCTTCAACTATGCTTTTGAAAGTTAACCTTGGTGCCCCGAAGATTAGGTCGGCGGGCAGCACTGCCTCTAACCCATAAACCATGAAAAACGGGGTATTTCCATGCAGAGCTCGACTGGGTTGAGCTCTCAGGCTCCAGACCACATATGGCAGCTCTCTGATCCATTTTCCTATAAACTTTTCACTCTTGTCAAATACTTTCTTCCTGAGTGCTTCTAGTATCATTCCGTTGGCTCTTTCTACCTGGCCATTGGCTCTTGGGTGCTACTGATGCATAGTTAATCTGGATGCTCCGCTGCTCGCAGAAATCAAAGAATTCAAAGCTGGTGAAGTTGGATCCCAAGTCGGTGATGATGTTGTTTGGTATCCCAAACCTGAATATTATGTCTTGTATGAATTCCACTGCTTTGACTGAGGTCAAAGAAGCGATTGGCTTGTACTCTATCCATTTTGTGATCTTGTCAATGGCAATTAGTATATGAGTATAGCTTCCCTGAGCTTTCTTCAAAGGTACAATCATGTCCAGCCCCCCCAGCATGCGAACGACCATGTTACATGAATGGTCTGTAGCTGCTATGTGGGTAGGTGCTGTTGCTTTGATAAGAATTGGCAAGCCTCACACTTCTGGACTAACTCGGCAGCATCGCTCTTCGCTGTTGGCCAATAGAAACCAGATCTAAAAGCCTTCCCGACCAGAGTCCTAGATGCTGCATGTACTCCACACTGCCCGACATGGATTTCATCTAACAGTTGTTTCCCGACGGTCGAGTGAATGCATTTCATGAGGACTCCTGCCGCACCTCTTCTGTACAGTAAATCCCCTATGATGGTGTAGTGAGCTGACTGCCTTGCGATGCATTCTGCTGCAGCCTTGTCATTCGGTTCTTCTTTATTTTTTATATACCTGATGATAGGTTCTCTCCAATCATTAGGGTCCGACTCTGGTTGGCTCAAGGCGTTGCACTCTTCCACCTGATCTGAGAAGATGCTTGGTTGTGATATTTCTTGGACGAAGATCTCAGGTGGAACCTGGGCCCGACCGGATCCCAGCTTCGACAACACGTCTGCTGCTTCGTTGCGATCTCTTTCCACGTGATGGAACTCCAATCCTTCAAATTTGTCCTCCAGTTTTTCCACGGCTGCATAGTACTTGCCCATGGAATCAGTCGAGCAATCCCAGTCTTTGTTTATATGGCTTATGACCACTAGCGAATCTCCATATACCATCAGTTTCTTGATGCCGAGTGATACGACGATACTTAGCCCGTGGATCAGTGCTTCATACCTTGCTGCATTATTCAATGCTGAAAATAGTAGCTGGAGTGCATACTTGAGTTGTTCACCTCCAGGAGCAATAAAGAGAACCCCTGCACCCGCTCCTTGTAGCTTCAACGAGCCATCAAAGTACATTCTCCATACTTCGGTAATCTCTAGGTTGTCTGGGACTTGGTGCTTGGTCCACTCTGATACAAAGTCAACCAGTGCTTAGGTCTTTATTGCCGTGCGAGGTCGGAACTCTATGTCGTGAGCTCCCAGCTTGCATGTCCACTTGGCTATCCTTCCAATAGCTTCTTTGTTGTGGAGAATGTCCCCTATTGGAAATCATGTGACTACTATGACTTTGTGGTCAACAAAGTAGTGACAGAGCTTGCAAGTGGTTAGAAGTACCGCGTATAGCAGCTTCTGGACTTGAGGATACCACATCTTCGAGGGCCCAAGGACTTCGCTGATGAAGTAGACTAGATGCTGCACCGTGTATGCATGTCCTTCCTCTGCCCGCTCGACTACTAACGTGGTGCTTACCATGTGAGTCGTGCAGGAGATGTATAGCAACAGATCTTCTGCTGCCTAACTCGGTGTAGCTCGGCGTGGTGGCTTAAGTACTGGTGGTGTAGTGAAGAACTTTTTCAGTGCCTCTAGAGCCTCCTACGCCTCTGTGGTCCACTGAAACTTGTCCACCTTTTTGAGCAATTTGTAGAATGGCATGCCTTTCTCGCCTAGCCTTGATATGAACCTGCTCAAGGCTGCCATGCATCCCGTAAGCCTCAACACCTTTTTCTGTGATCGTGGCGCTTCCATTGTCATGATGGCCTCGATTTTTTCTGGGTTAGCTTCAATCCCTCGATGGCTGACAATGAATCCGAGTAACTTTCCTGTCGGTACTCCAAAAACACACTTTTCTAGGTTGAGCTTCCACCGGTAGCGCCTCAAGCTGTTGAAGACCAGGTGCAAATCTTCAATGAAGTTTTCTGAGTTTTCTATTTTGATCACCACATCATCGACATAGGCTTCCACTCTCTTGCCCCAGTGGTCGGCTAAGCATGTCTAAATTGCTCTCTGGTAAGTTGCTCCTGTGTTCTTGAGGCCAAACGACATGGAGGTATAGCAGAAAGCTCCAAATGGGGTGATGAAAGCAGTCTTCTCCTCATCTTCTTTTGCTAAGCTGATCTGATGGTACCCAGAATAACAGTCTAGGAAGGACAACATAGAACAACCAGCGGTTGAATCAACCACCTAATCTATTCTAGGGAGCCCGAAGGGATCCTTCGGACAATGCTTGTTGAAATCAGCATAGTCAACGCACATGCGCCAATCCACTTTATTCCTTTTGAGTACAAGAACGGGATTTGCTAGCCACTCGGGATGCAGCACCTCCTTAATGAACCCTACAGTCACTAAGCGGGCTAGCTCGACGCGAATAGCTTCTCTTTTGTCAGGCGTGAAATGACGTAGCTTTTGTCGAATCGGCCTGGCTTGCGGATAGACCTTCAATTTGTGCTCGGCCAGTTCTCTCAGGACTCCCGGCATATCCACAGGTTGCCATGCGAATACGTCCTGGTTATCTTGCAGGAACCAGACGAGCGCGCTTTCCTATTTGTCATCAAGGCTGGAACTGATGATAGTAGTCTTGCACTCATCGGCAAATCCCAGGTTGATCCTTTTAGTCTCCTCAGTCGACCATATAGAGGTCATGGCTTGAGCTTCGTTAGCGAGTATTGTGAGGCCTTCCTCTGGCTTGGTGTCCACCTGCGGAGCTGTCGGGGGCCCGACGGTGAGGGCTGCTTGGATCGCTCCCGAAATCACTCCGCGGCGCCTTGGAAGTTAGCGCGCACGGTGATGATTCCTTGAGGTCTCGACATCTTCAATATCATGTTTGAGTAGTGTGGAATGGTCATGAACTTCGCCAGTCCCGGCCTGCCGATGATGGCATTGTATCCGCAGTCGAAACATGCCACCTCGAACCTCAGGAACTCGGTTCTGTAGTTCTTCGGCGTCTCGAAGGTGATGGGCATGTAGATGTGTCCGAGTGGGTACTCCCCTTTGGTCGGCACGATGCCAAAGAAATGAGCATCTGACTCAGTGAGGTCTTTGAGTGCGACCCCCAAGGCTAGAAGCATTCAGGGGAAGGTAACGTTAATGCTACTTCCCCCGTTCACTAGTACTTTCTTTACTCTGCTCCCTTGGACCACCGGATCAACGAGGAGCAGGTACTTGCCGGGATGGTTGAAGTTGAGCCATTGATCCGCTCGGCTAAAGGTTATTGCGTGCTCCGACCACCGATAAGGAGCTGGGGCACTGGTGGTTGCCGCCAGGACCTGCCGGTCATTGAGCTTATGTTGCCTTCTGTTCTCCTATGACCCGTGTCCTCCGAAGATGATGTTGACCTCCTTGTCAACGCATGGGAATGCTCCACCCCCTCCCGCTTCTAACTGCTGAGGTTGCCTGGGCTCGTCGGGCCCTCCTCGTGGTGGGGGAGGTGGTAGAGGCTGGAACGGTCGGCCATGTTCGACGGAGTACTTGAAGTCCATGCAATTCCGTAGGGTGTGGCACATGTCCTTATGGTACAGGCACTGGGCGTCGAGGATGTCATCCAGCGTCCGCTCACCTCCGCAGGGCACCCCTCGGGCACGAGCGATGGGTGGTCCGGTGGCGTGTACCTCTTCACGTGGCCTTTTCTCCCAGCGCCTGTCGGGTTGCTGATTCACGTCGCGTCGTGGCACTGGTGGTGCAGGTTTCGTTCCTCCAATGAGGTCCTGGGCCCGCTCGTCAGTGGTGATGTAGAGGTCTGCTTCTCGAAACAGCTGTTCGGAGGTGGTCGACGCTTTCTGTAGTATGACTCGAACGAAGGCCGAGTCATTGGATCCTCGGTAGAAATCTTCAATCACCGCTGCCTCGGTGACTTCAGGGATACGATTTCTCATGGTCTGAAACCATTGAGGTACGACCGAAGTGTTTCATCGCCCTGGCGGCTGATGGATTTGTGGTCCCATGGCTGCGCCGGCTTGTCAGGGAGGGACTGGAAGTTGGCAATAAAACACCAACTGAAGTCACTCCAATCGTCGATGCAGTGTCGTGGCAAATGTCGTAGCCACTGCAGTGCATCTTGCCCAAGGACTATGGGCAAATATGCTGTCATCATGTCTTCTGTTGCCTCGACGGCCTAGGCGGCGGTCGTGTAGATGGCCAACTAGCCCCCCGGGTCCTGCTTAGGCTCGTACTTGTCGACATTAGAGACTTTGAAGTTTGGGGGCCAGTGGATGGCCCAGAGACGCGGAGTAAGCATGGAGACTCCACATGTGTCTTCTTGTCGGCGTTCATGGTGCCGATCCCGGGGAAGAGAGTTGGTGATGTGTCGTCTCGACCGACCCCGGATCGGGCCACTAGTTGAGGCCACAGCCTACTCAACTCGGGTGGCGTGACTTCGAGCCGGGATGCCATGGTCTCGGTCATACTCCTCCCGGCGCCTTATCTCGTTTTCGTGTTGTCGGTCGCGCGAAGCGTTGATGGAGCTCTGCGCATCCCACCGACTGTTGATGGCGTGTCGTAAGTCGTTTGGGGGATGAGCGATAGGCAGAAGGTGGTTAGCTGCCCGAGTAAGTAGCCGCCAATAACCTTCAGCGTCCGGAGTTCATGGGAGGCCATCAGCTATCTGAGCCAGCACTCCTCTGACTTCGCTCGGCGTGTTCATTGTGCGAGCGAAGTCAGGGTTCAGGTTTTGGGCAAAGAGGGGATTCTCTCGGTGTAACCTTGTGCCCTGCTCGGCTTGTTCTTGGTCTCAGTCCTGAGCTTGTCAGCGGTCACATCGGCGAGAGTTCCGCCTTTCTCGGTGTACGCGCTCGTCAGGGGTCTTCCACTTCCAAAACTTCATCCCGAGATACGGGCTATGATGGGTCCTGCTCCCCAGCTTTGTGATGTCGTCGAATATTCTGGCGTCTATTCCTTCGTTGTCGAGCCTCTCGCTGGGGAGGTTCTTCCCCTGGCATGGTCGGCTGGCCGTCCAAGATGGGAGACGATTCCAATCCCCCCCCCGATGAAGAGGATGTCGGGGTATAAAGGAGTTGCTGTGATGGTGAGTTCCTTTCTGTCCTCCTTTGAGGGCGAAGGTGTCGAAAAGATAACTCGGCGGAGCTCTGTCCTTTTTCTAGGAACGCTTGCTTCTTTCTTTCTTGTAATCGGTGTCCACTCCTTTATGGGTGAAGTGGGCAGCGAAGTCATTCAGGCAGGTAAATTCCCGATTCTCAGCTTGCAAGAAGTAGTCTTCGCCTGAAGTACAGGAGGTCGCGCTGTCTGTTGTCTTGTTCCTATTTTCCTAGGGATTTTCGAGGAAAACTTCTTCCCCAGCAGATCTGCTATGCGGTGCAGAATTCCTTTCTCATCTGCTATGGACGAGATGGTCCCAAAGCAGAACACGGATCTAGGGTGAAGAGCGATCTTGCACTGGGAAGTAAGGGCCATTGAGCTAGCTTGGATCAACGACACACCCCCTACCTGGCGCGCTAGCTGTCGGTGTTTGGAGCCCGACCGCACACCCAGGGTTACCCCTTACGGTGCTTTTGGGTAGGATGGTGCTGTTGACTGTAACTCAATGGTTCGTGCGAGATGCACGAGAGACGACAGACGATATTCTTTAGGTTTGGGCGCTTGGAGAGGCGTAATACCCTATTTCCTGGTGTGGATCTTTATGTGGTGGGTTACAAGAAGAGTTCTTCAGAATGGAGAGAAACTAGTGAGATGAGTTGGTCATTGATTGGAAATGATGGGGTACCCCCTAGGCCTTATATATTCGACCGTGGGGCACTACATGCGTATGTGATGATGGTATGTTCCTAAATAATAGTGAACCGGCTAAACTGATCTTCCTATAATCTTGCCGACTTATCCATAATCCGTTCTGATATTCAAGGGCGCTGCGCGCGGGAAAGTCGGGTGGGCACTATGGATGGCGCTTAAGTCTAGCGAGTCGCTTGGGCCTGAGTTTGATTCTTTCTCATGTCGGCCCACTCCGCCAGCAATTTCCTCCTGGCCCACGAAGGGATGGCCTAGCGAGATAACAGGCCTAAAGCCTCTCGCGAGGTCTTCTTGCCTTCTAGTGGACCCAGGGGATATCTGTCCCCCACAGTTTCCGTTACAGCACGTCAGTGAAAAAACAGGCAGGCCCGCCTTAACGAACCGGTAGTGTAAATATATATACACTAGCAGTTCACTTAACTGAACCATCAGTGGAAAGGATGTATTTACACTGGCGGCTTTATTAAATAAACCGCCAGTGTAAATATATATACAATGGTGGTTCACTTAACTGAACCGTCAGTGGAAAGGATGTATTTGCACTGGTGGCTTTATTAAGTAAACCGCCAGTGGAAATATCATATACACTGGCGGTTCACTTAATTGAACCATCAGTGGAAAGGATGTATTTACACTGGCGGCTTTATTAAGTAAACCGCCAGTGGAAATATCATATACACTGGCGGTTCACTTAACTGAACCGTCAGTGGAAAGGATGTATTTACACTGGCGGCTTTATTAAGTAAACCGTCAGTGGAAATATCATATACACTAGCAGTTCACTTAACTGAACCGCTAGTGTATATTTACACTAGCGGTTGTATTAAGTGAACCACCAATGGAAAATTATATACACTGGAAGACTTAATGAAACCGTCAATACATTGCATGAATACTCTCTGAGAGGAATCAGTACCCCAATACATTGCATGATTACTCAGTGATTGGTACCCCAATACATTGCATGATTACTCAGTGATCGGTACCCCAATACATTGCATAATTTCTCAATACCAGAGAGGTGATCAATACATTGCATGATTACACAATCTATATACCCAGCAATCTGAGATACACTATATATCACTAACTACTTCATTACATACACTACATCAATGATACTCCAGCAGTGATCCAATCTCTCAATAATGTCATTTCTTGACTTGCATTTACATTCAGCCAATTTGACATATCGTAATCAGCTTGCCCATGCGAACTACTCCCTAGTCCTCCTATGTGGCCTTGGTCAAACAAATAGTTAGCAAAGCAAAACAAGCAATTATAATCTTCACTTGCATGCTTCTTTCGTAAAATGGGAGTCCTCGTAGCACATGCCACCTTGATTTGAGTTGTCCAAAAGCTCGTTCAACTATATTTCATAGACTCGAGGGGTGGAAATTAAACTTTTCCTGCACACTCTCTACTCCTGTTTGATTAAAATCTTCTAAGTGATGTCTCTGATTCCGATATGGTGGCAAGTAACCTTCACGAATTGAGTAACCAGCATCCAGTAGATAATACCTCCCTATACACAAACAAATAAACTCAGAAGGATCGATCCTATGTGAATTTATGAATACATATCATACACAATGCTGCAACTAAATAACCAATCTCTCATGTTATGTATGTAGTGCCACAAGCAACCACAAGGATCGGTCCTATGTGGGTTCTATGTGTGCAAGTTTATGAGAATGAACAGACGATACATCACAAACCCTAGCAAGGTATTATTAGTAATAGTCATGTTTGTATTTGTCAATTAAAGATGCAAATGTGAATAGATGATGTTTATAAACTTCCTTTACAGGAATTTCAAAAAGGAAATTCGGAGAACTTGACCGAAGCTGCATTGTATGGTATAGTTGAAGACCTATGCACATTCATATTAAAACAGGTCATTCGAGCTGAAGGGAAATATCATAACGCTTCCAGTACATTAGCTATGCCAGAGTTTAGAATATTAACAGAAGTTAGTAGACTATCTCTTAAACAAGATATTTACTAACTAGAGCATAGGTGAAAACTTATATGTTCAGTTTTGATGTGTATAGAATGTATCGAATTTAATTCAGTTTTGATTGATTGAAAATTTATAGTTGTAAACAGAAAAATATGTGTTATAAACAATATATTGTAAACAGATTTGTGTAAATAAATATAAAATTCGGTTTTGTTTGAAAATTTGAAAAAAGACAGGAAAACTTATACTGGCGGGAAATAGTAAGCAGACCGCCAGTGCTAATGTATTTCCACTGGCGAGCTGCTAAAGAAAACCGCCAGTGATAATAATGTTTCCACAGGCGGTTTCTTAAGCAGCCCGCCAGTGAAAATCATGTTTCCACATGTGGTTTCTTAAGCAAACCGCCAGTGCTAATGTTATTTATACTGGCAGGCTGCTAAAGAAAACCGCCAGTGATAATAATGTTTCCACAGATGGTGTCTTAAGCAGCCTGCTAGTGAAAATCAAGTTTCCACATGCGGTTTCTTAAGTAAACCGCCAGTGCTAATGTTATTTCCACAGACTGTCCGTTAAAGAAAACCGCCATTGAAAATCATGTTTCCACATACGGTTTATTAAGCAAACCGCTAGTGCTAATGTTATTTACACTGGTGGGCTGTTAAAGAAAACTGTCAGTGATAATAATGTTTTCACAGGCGGTGTCTTAAGTAGCCCCGGCCCCTAGTGAAAATCATGTTTTCACATGCTGTTTCTTAAGCAAAACGTCAGTGCTAATGTTATTTCCACGGGCGGCACGTTAAGAAAACCGCCGGTGAAAATCATGTTTCCACATGCGGTTTCTTAAGCAAACCGCCAGTGCTAATGTTATTTACACAGGCGGTGGGCAAACAACAGCATGTGAAAAAGACCGATTTCTACTGGTTACTAGTACTGGCGGCACTGAAAAACGCCAATGCAAATAGCTTTAAGACCACCACTATAGAGCTTCTATGTACTAGTGCTAATTATCTTCTCTCTCATCTATCTCGACATTTAGTCATACAGTTTCTTTGTACTTGCTCGAGACCGATAGGGTTTCGTACATCTTTCTATTTCATAGATGTTGTTAATGAGTTATTAATATTTGTGGTCCAGTAAAACTCTAAAAGCTTCGTGGCATATTCCAGAAAAGTTTGTGGTAACAGATCCAATCTAATTACGTGTGGCGCTTATACCCAACACTCGTAAGGAATCGAATCACTACTCTCTATATACAAACAAACGCACACAGAAGCGTACTAGTAGTACTAGTACACATTGCCGTCAGAGTCACGAGAAGACAAGCAGACGAGTTGCCAAAAAGAACTACAGAAACGTCTCAATTATGCATGCAGCGGCCGCAGCTAGGGCTAGCGCGAGCCGTCGATCTCTAGCAGGGCGGGGAAACGAAGAAGCAGACGGCACATGCTTCTGCAGTTCCGATCGATGTGTTCCGGTGGGAACAACTAGCGGCTGCGGAAATGAGCTCTGCCCGTCTGTGTCTGTCTGCCGCCGTGCTGCCCCTCCGCTGCGTACGTCCCGGTGCTTAGCTAGGACAGCCGTGGGCCGGGCCCCGGGGTGAGGACTGAGCGAGAAGCCACTCGGATCCTTGCGCATTCATGTGGAGCGGCAGTGGCGAGAAAAATGGCCGGGGAGGCCCGGAGGAGCTATCTGAAATCTGATCCGCGTGCTTTCTTTTCATACTTCGTTTTTCGCGGGATGATCTTGCTGTGGATGCTTTTGTATCTGCTGTTGTGCCGTTGCCTTTGCACGAGCAGTGTAGTACGTAGAGTTGCCTGGGAAGGGAGCCTTGCCGCTAGCGCTAGCCTTATCGAGATCGCAGTGGCCAAGGAAAGGGGCAATAATGCGGGCGGGCTGGCCGGCTTTCCAAAGTTTCCATCAACGTGCCTCAGCTGAGCTCGGATGGTAGTGTAGCTAGTGGTGGCTGTGGCTGGGCGAGCTGGTGCCTGCCGGTGGCCGGTTCCTGGCCCGGGTGCCGAGTGCAGTCCAGCGTGCCATCATCGTCCCTTGCCATTGCCATCGTTCCTCCGTGGGACGCATTTGTGGCGCTGACGTTATCGTCCTGCCCAATGCAGGCCCCGCCCGGAAAGTGCTGATGTCATCGCCGGACTATATACTGGTGGTGGTGCTGGGCCAGCGTGTTCTGCGGTGGTAGTGTCGTCGTCTCTGCACTTCTGCAGACGACGCCTCACTCCAGAACCCCATGGGGGCCGGGAGCGAGCATTGATAGGTTTCTTATAGTCTATTGTCTGTAGATAATTTAAAAACCAAGTATGCGCCACAATGTAATTTGAAATATATATTTACACATATTTACTGTTTGTTGAGAATTTTTATTATTGTTGAAGAAAACTGAACGCATAGCAAGGAGTGCTCTAATCACTACCGGAATCGACGACACTCGGCAAAGTCTTTGCCGAGTATCGCACTCGATAAAGAGGGCTCGGCACACAGTGCATTGGCAAAGCGTTCTTTGCCGAGTACATTTTCTCGGACACTCGGCAAAGTGGTTTGCCGAGTGCCAGAGAACACTCGGCAAAGAAAAGCACCCGTTACGGTGCCGGTTGACGGAGATGGTGTCTTTACCGAGTGTCCCAGGTGACACTCGGCAAAGACGGCTCCTTTGCCAAGTGTCTACCTACCTGCACTCGGCAAAAGGATCCGCCAGCGGGGTCCCCATCCCCATGTCAGGTATTTTGTCGAGTGCTTTGTATGGCACTGGGCAAAGCGTGTTTCTTTTGCCGAGTGTCAGAGCCACTACACTCGGCAAAAAACCTATATCGGTGCCTAGGTCTTGGTTCTTTGTCGAGTTCTATGGTCCTGACACTCGGTAAAGCAACTCTTTGCCGAGTGTTACACTCGGCAAAGTGACCAGTACACACCTTTTTATTTGTTTTCCCTATTCTATCCAAACAAACAAAAGATATTTCATATATATCACATATATACATCACAGACATATATAGCCAACACAAACAGTATTAACACAAATTCTGACATAAGTATTCAACATAAGTTGAGAGGTTCTCAACACAAACAGTATTAACAGAAGTTCAGAAGTATCAACACAAGTTCACAAGCTCTGACAAGTATTCAACATAAGTTTTGTGTTCAAAACACTAAAAACATAACTCTTATGGAGGTGGACGGTTGGACTGGTGCTGCGTTGGGTTGTACCCTTCATGAGGGTTGTTGGATGCCGCCCTAAATTGGCTCTGCATAGAGAAGAGATTGCATGTGTTATACCAGATGCATTACCAACATGTAACTACAATTTTGATACTCACAGGAGTATGGAATAGAGCAGGGTCAACTGCAGGGAACAATGAAGGTGGCAGAGCGAAACCCTGTGTGGCGCCAAGGCTATGCATGTACTGGAACATCTCCGCCATCCTCTGATCAGCCGTCGCCCGCTCCGCCATTATCCTCGCCTCCTTCTCTTGATGTTCCCTCCTATCTTCTTCTAGTTGGGTCTGTAATATTACAAGCCAACGTTATAATAACTCAAAGAGAAGGTATATAACTCAAGGAAGGACGAGTTACAGAAGCACTAACCTTGAGTTGTTGTATGCGATGCTGTGAGCTGTCGTGCCGAGGTCATATGGCTGGACTCGAGCCCGTACTCCTTGCTCGCATCTGAGACAGAGTGGGAGTGGAGGACGAGTCGATTGCCCCGTCTGCAATCCAGTACCGCCCATGTCTCTTGCCTCCTCCGACCCTCATGAGCACATCGAGGTCGATCGACTCGGTGCTCGGATCATAATCTGGGCCATGGACCTCCTGCGTCATGGCGGTGTAGTCATGAAGGCGGCTGTAGATGGCGGGGTTGGTGTATGCCTCGGGCCCGTCATCCGGGTTGTAGGTGATGTCGGACGTTGCCTTGCCCTTATGGGCCATAGCATAGGCCGAGAAGGTGGAGCAAGGCCGACCACCATGTGACGCCGACTGCAAGAAAACCAACGAGATAGTTAGAAATAATATCTAATCCAGTGCTATATATCTAAATAAAAAAAGAGGGCATACCCATGCTTCGGCATATTGGCCCAGGCTCCGGCTGCCTTGGTGGTGGGAGGGACCTTACATCATCATACGTCGTTCCCGGCTAGCGTTGTGCGCCTCGTCCCACTCAGCCGAACACCACTTATCCACCATCTGCTCCCAGCACAGAGGATGTGCGGCACACCAATGTGGAATTATCTACAAAGTAAACACATAAAGTGCATATTAGAAGATAAAATAAATTTCATGCATGGAGTACTGATACCAAACATGCATGACTTTACCTGCAGGTACTGGTCCCTGGTCAACGACATGGTTCGGGCTTGCTGCTTGGTCACCTTCTCCCCAAGGACGGAGCCATGGTAGGTGACGATGGCCTGGATTTGGGCCTAAATATGCATGTCCATGATGAGCTTCTTACAGCTCGTGGTGGCCACCACATCCGCCCTAGCCTCATATCCAGCCTCGCATCTGAAGAAATTCTGCATACAAAAACGATGTATCCATACATTATTTCAAGAATTTGCAATGAATGCGACATATTTTATATTATACTAAGACTTACCCACAGCTCTTTCTTCACCCGCTCCGCCTTGTTATTGAATTCCCGGCCGTCCCGGTCTACTGCATCGGGGGCGATGGCGTACTGGTCGAAGGTGTAGGCTGGGCCCGTCACTCTGGCGTACTCAACCAGTCCAGGGAAGTGTTCCCTGCACAGCAGGCCGAGGATGCCATTGGGGAGGCGACGATGACCCCCAGCATAATCCACAACCGTCCAAGACCTGTCCAAGGGATAAATAAAAAGTATTAGTTTATATTATGATTTTCAATAAAAATGAAGAACATAAAGTTACATGTCTCTCCCCATCCAGCCAAATCAGCAGCCGCCTGTCCCGAAGTATGGGACGCTGAGGCAGACTCGCGGGACCTCGCAGGTAGATGCTCCTCGAACTTGAGGCACCAGAACCTGAGGCGATCTGCTGAGCTTCGTTGTCGTCCTGCTGCTGGTTGTCGTCGTCCTGCTGCGCCGCCTGCTACTGAACAAGGTCGTCCTGCTGCGCCGCCTGTTGTGCCTCGTCATGCTCTGCCTCGTCTGCCGTCCAGCTCCTCCTCCCCCTCCTCCACCTCAGCCAACTGCCCACCATATTTGTTTAAACCTGCAATTAAGAGCAAACAAATAAGCACATATAAAAATATATATTTAAAAATAGGAGCGAAATAAAAAGTCATATATCATTACATCGATTAAAAATAATCTTCATATGTGTCGGGGTTAGCCGGATCATAACTATCGTCATCACTATCAACCATTTCATAGTCAACACCATCGGAAGACGCAAGTTCGTCATTAATGTCATTGCCTTCAAGGATTACTAAGTCATTATCATTTTGCACCTCATCATCCTCCTCATCAACAACCATTTCAATATCTACGTCCATTCCAATAGCTTCGGTTAAGTCTATCTCAAATCGCCCTTCTAGCCCATCTTCTTGGAAGAACTCTCCATCATATGTGTCTGGGTCTAAGTTGTAATCTTCATCGTTAGGAACAGGTAACCTCTCGTGCGGCAATACCTTATACACAACATCCCAACCCTTAAGATGTTCTTTCGTTTGGCACGCATATGGGAGATGTCGGAGGGGAAATCTCTCCGGCCGGGTGGTGGATTGCACCCGCCCTAAATCCTAAGAAGAGGAGGGGCCTAAGCATTTTGCTTGTTACGAGACTGGTGGACGAACACAAGAACACGCAAGGGTTTAGAGTGGTTCAGGCCGCTGGAGCGTAATACCCTACTCCATTGTGTGATGTATTGCTTGAGAGCTTGTGAGTGTCTATGTGAGCCTAAGATTGGATCTGTCTAGTAACATCGCATGCCTCCCCTTTTATAGCTAAAGGGGGGCATGCACAAAGGTACTGAGCCCTGACATGAGGGCCCAGGGACATAACGAATATAGCACTTGGAGCCACAAATGTTTGCTGCTAGGGCGATCTTCTAGCGCCCTGACACCCGAGATCTGCGTATCCTCGGCGTGCAGGGGAAGCTTCACGCGGAAGGGATACCGAGCACAGTGCGCCGCATGGCATGGGCACACTATTTGATGATAGATTGGACAGGCGCGCCGTCTGGCGCCGCCTGCCAACGGAGAGGACTGGACGCATTAAATGCCGAGAGGGCACATCGTTCGCTGGCTTGGTGGCAGGCGGCGCGTCCTCTCTGTAATAAATGCAGAGACTACGCGGCTTCAGTGGCCCGATGTCAGACTCCACCCGTTGGCTTATGTCATGAGCCACAAGCCACGCGGCAGTAGCGGGTCTCTGCCTGGGTGGGAAGCACGGTGCAAGCCCCGGACACATGCCAGCACTGGACCCCTCCCAGGGCAGGGTCCGGGTATTCCCTGCCGTAGAATCCCGGGACCCGGTGGTGATCTGTCCAGACCCCACTCGGAAGGGTCTGGGATCTTTTTCGGAGGTCCGCCAGTCATGCACGGGGTCCAGTGCTTCCCACGTAGCAGGACCGGACCCACTGCGTGTATCCGGGGCACGTCCTTTTCCTTGGCCACGTGGTGATCCCAAGGTGGTTGATGTTGCGCGATGGTGAGCCTGCTTACCGCGCAACCAGAGACTTTCCCACCGGCACAGCGTCTTTACCTTGTAACAAGGGGTACCCCTGTTTCAAGGTACCAACAGTGGCCCCCGAGCCCACCTCAAGGGAGGACGCGAGCCTGCAGGTGGGGCCATAACCTGTATCCTGCGTAAGCTCTGCATGACCGGGGACCGGGGCATCTTTTTAGCGCGCGCCGTACTAACCCAGCGCGCGCATGCTGTTAGTTTTCTACTGGTTACACCAACCATCGTGCCCGTCTTCGCAGCAGACTGGCGTGTGGCCCCCACGCATGGCGGTTTGGCCGTGCCCCGCATGCGTGGGGCACCCTGTTGGCCCCGCCTATGTTAAGAATGTTTTTCGGCAGCGGCCCCGAGGCGACATGGGAGCGTGCGCGGCAGTTCGCTCCTCCTGCGCATGGAGACCAGTGCCTCAGCCATATGACTTGCGGGTCCGGGCCCCACTGTCAGCGACTGAGTTGTTCGGGCGCTAGGTATGCGCCAGGAGGATTTTCCCAGGGTGCGTGGGGAGACATCTCTTGAAGGAGGGGTTTTCCGCGCGCAGTGGTTTTGCTTTCGCATTTTCCCCAACTGCTCTGCCCTTTCGCCTCCGAGCCTTCCATGCCTCCCCGCGTTCGTGCTCCTTAGTTTTCCGCCACCGTGGTTGCCATGGCCATGCTGGTTTGCCCCGATCATTACCAGACCGAGGAGGCTCGACTCGGCGCGCCGCCTGCTCGGGTGGGGCTCGCCTACATTCGCCGGGAGGATCCGGGCCGGCACTACTCCTTTCGGCGATCTTGCCGCCGGGGAGTTTGTGCTCTTCGTCCCCTATCTCTTCTGCGGGTTGGCGCTGCCGATTTCGCCGTTCTTCCTGCTGCTGCTGGAGGAGTTCGGACTCTAACTCCAGCACCTCACGCCCCACTCCATCCTCTAGGTGGCCATTTTTGTCCATTTCTATGAGATGTTCGTGGGAGTGGCAGCTTGCACTTCCCTTTTTCGCCAGTTTTTTGTGCTGGTGAGGTCTAGGAAGGGCAAAGACCACCTTGGGGCCTACTACTTCCAGACAAGGTCAGATCCAATAGTGACCTACATTGCCTCCCTTGGTGGCGCGAGGTGGGAGAACTAGTAGCACAACTGGGTGATCGCCAGTGCTGAGGTCAGCGACCGCCTTGCCCTTCCGAGTGATGGGCCCAGACTCGGCCGGAAGCAGTGAAGGGAAAAACCATGCATCGTGCCGGAGTTCGAGCCCGTCCTGGATAGGATTAAGGAACTGGCGGTTGGTGGCCTGACCTCAATGCACGTACTCGACGATTTCCTGAAGCACCGAGTCATGCCACTACAGGGGAGGCCACGTCTGTGTTGCTGGTTTACCAGCCCCAGTGACATTGGCAGGATCCAGCGCGGGCCTGGGACTGACCTGTCCTGGGAGCAGTTGGAAATTTTGGTGAGGGGGACCACTGGTGAGGCTTTTATCCCTAAATCCTTGATACCTCCCCAGGGCATTTCGCCACTCTGCGACAACCTAGGGTTGCGGTCAGTGGTGCTGGCCTGACTGCCGACCCTTGATGAGAGTGGTGTGGCGGTCCGCCAGACCGGCGGCCGGGACCCCCACCGAGGGATCCATATTCCTGGTGCAGTAGTCGGAGGCCCCCAGCCCGCTGATGTGGCCCCCAGTGTCCCTCTTGTGGGCCCTAGTTCCTCGGACAAGGGCAAGGGGCCTGCATGCAGCTCCTCCACTCCGGACGCCGCCGAGAGGTCGGAGGAAGTAAGGCGACACGGACTTCGTCGCGCCGATGGGTCCTTTGTCTTGGACCTACCCCTCGATTCGGACTCCCCCCAGAAGCGTCAGAAGACAGCTGGTGGGGGTAAGGAGGCCGAACCTTGGGTCCAAGGCGAGCAGAGAGGTGTGAGCCCTCTGCCGCCACCTCCTCCGGATTCGACACCACCACCACCGCTGCCTATGTCAGACCGACTGCCGTCACCGCGGGGGCAACGGCAGCAACAGCAGCAGCAGCAACAACGACAATGGGTGCCCCGCTTCCAAGGACGCTGGAAGGTTCACGGTCCCAAGTAAGCTTAGGCTCTCCCAAATGCCAAATTTCGAGCGTAGCTTTTACGTCGACAGGTCTTGACCTGTCCTTTGCCTATCAGGGCCCCCCTTCTTCGGCTTCTATTGACGCTCGTCCCCCTTCGGTCGCCACGCCCGCCGGTGGGGCTGGTTCCCAGCAGCATACATCTGTCAGGAATGTAGCTGGCGATCCGTCAGCGGCTACCATAGCCTCATGAGCGTCGGTGCCGAGCCCACCATTGGCAGTGGTCGAAGAGGTTCCTATTGCGTTTGCCCCCACCATGCAGGGTGACACTGGTGCTGAGGTGGCACCGTCGGATCCCCAGGATCCGCCTGCCACCGTCAAGGCGACGCCTTCGAGTTCCCAAGTTCCAGCTAGGGGTCCAGAGGTGGCAATGTTGCCAACAGCTGTTGCAGACCCAGCGGCGGTGATACCGTCGGGTGCACCGTCGTTGGTAGGTGTGGGAGGCGCGTCCAGCTCTGTCCCGCCACCAACTCCGGAGGCTCTAGAGGTTATCCTTGGGTGACCGCTCCGATCTGGCACCAAACCTGAAGCGACATTAACTCCCCTTCCCCAGGTGCTGTCCCACGCTCACCAGGCTCTCCAGGAAACCGAGGTGGCTATCCGGCGGGAGTGGGAGGCGCTCGAGACCGAGCACCAGTGCCTTGGCGACTGGTGCACCCAACTGGAGGAACGCACTAAGGCGGTGTCCTGCCAATTTGCCTCAGAGCGGGCCGAGTTTGAGCAGGAGCGCGAGGACTTCAAGGAGGACATCCGGAAGGTGTCTGACCGAGAGGAAGAGGTGACCCTAAAGGAGAAATGTTTGGCCAAGAAGGAGGTACGCTTAGACCAAAGGGAGGAGGCCGTCACAGCGCTCCATAATAAGCTGAAAGCTTATAATACGGTGCTGGAGAAACAGTAGGACAAGCAGGCTGCGGCTGAGGCGAAGCTGCAGTAGGAACTTGCCGGCAGGGCCAGTGACATTGCTCACGCCGAGGAAAGCCTCAAGGCGAAGGAAGCTTCCCTAGCAAAACGAGCAACTGATCTCACTTGGCAGGAGGAGGACCTCGCCTTCAGGGAGGAGATGTGGGCGAGGCGGAACAGGCTGCTGGATGAGCTTGAGCTCGAGGCAGAGCAGAAAAGGAAGCATTTGGAGGGGAAAGTGTGGGCTCTGGAGGAGCAGGTCCGCCAGTTCTAGGCAGCGCAGGTTGCTCAGGCGACGCAGATGGCCTCGAGCCCCCAGGCAGTGGAGGTGATGAGGAAGACACTTGACGACCTCCGGGCTGAGCAACACGCCGGGGCCTAGTGCATCGCCGCCTGGGCTGGCGCACAACGTTAGTGCCGTTGGGGGTGCGCCCCATCCCGGCACTGGAGCGGCCGATGTCCATCTCCGACGCGCTCCCGGTACTGGATTCCGCTGCTGACCGCCTTCGATGTCTGGATCAGATTCTTGGCGCCCGCTTGGAGGCCGAGGGCAGCGGACTTTATCGGTCGGCAATAGAATACGTCTTGACATGCTTCCGGAGCCACGACCCGGCTGTCTCCTTGGGGCCAGTCATCGCGGGTCCGGTGGCCGATACTGAAGATGCTGCTCGGGAGGGCATGCAGGATGTTGTGGATGCGGTGGTCGGGAGCTTCCAGCGGGATCCTACTGACGATGAGTAGTCAGGCCTGCATGGAGAAAAACGAGGGTTTCGCTGGGGAGCGGGCCGTAACATATCTTTGATTTTGTAAGATACTCTTTAGGTACTACTTATCGGGCGATATTACAACTTATCTGCATGCCACTTTTCCTTTGTTGTGTGCAATGTTACCAACTTCTTCCCTGGTACTTGGCCCCCCTGGGATATGGCCTCGACGTATCGGGGCTAGATGCCAGGATTCTTAAGGAGGAACTGATGTCGTAACCCCTAAGGGGCAACCCCAACTGGGACCCGACCTGCACACAGTCTTGGCTAGGTATTTTTAGTGGCGCACCCATAGGGCCTGCCAGCTGGTATTTCTTATCCTTTGATTCACGCAACAGGGTCGGCTGCAGGGCGGTGGGGCATATAGTCTTACGGTACTTGACCATACCAAGCGACTTCACGGCCCCAAACCACCCCACCATCTGGTTGCCGGGTCTGGCTACTCAGTTCGGATATCGCTATACCAGCCAGGGAAGAAAACTGCAAGGGTGGTGAGACAGTAATAATGATCACAACCTTTAGGAATAAAATCAACATAAAAATAGTTCTATGGGCCGAACCCCTTCCTTATAACTGGATATACACGAGTGTAGGCCAACAGACCGGTTTAACTGAGGGCGGACCTCTCTGGGCTGGCGCATATAAATGTGCTTCTCGGTTACAGGGAAAGAGACGGAACCCCCAATCCTGTTTTTATGGGAAAAACTTACGGAGATGCTCTATGTTCTAAGGATTGGGAAGAGGTAATCTATTAGCCGTGGCGAGGCGGACACATCCGGGGCGGCATATTTCTATCACTTTGAAGTGTCCTTCCCAGCTGGGAGAGAGCTTATGGAGCCCTTCTCGGTTCAGTATTTGCCTTAGGACTAGGTCCCCGACCTCAAGCTTCCTACTATGCACGAACCATTGGTGGTAGCGCCTGAGCGCCTGGTTGTATCGTGCATTTCGGATTGCTGCTTGCCACCTGTGCTCGTCGATGAAGTCCACATCTTCACGCCGCAGCTGTTCCTGCGCAGACTCATCAAAAGACTGGACCCGCGGAGAGCCCATAATGATTTCTGGAGGAAGGCAAGCTTCAGCCCCGTACACCAGGAAGAATGGAGTCTCCCTGGTGGCTCGGCTGGGCGTGGTCCGGTTCCCCCACAACACGGATGGGAGCTCACTGACCCAATTTGCACCATGCTTTTTTAATCAGTTATAGGTGCGTGTCTTGAGCCCCTTGAGGATCTCTGCATTTGCCCTCTCTGCCTGCCCGTTACTCCTAGGGTGAGCCACAGATGCAAAGCAGAGCTGGGTGCCAATGCCCTCACAATATTCCTGAAAGATCTGACTTGTAAACTGGGTCCCGTTGTCTATAATGATACGACTTGGGACCCCAAATCTACAGACGGTCGACTTGAGGAAGGTGACTGCAGCACCCTGGGTGATGCTGACCACAGGGGTGGCCTTTGGCCACTTGGTGAACTTGTCGATGGCGACAAAGAGGTACTAGTAGCCGCCGACGGCTCTAGGAAACGGTCCCAGGATATCCACCCCCCATATGGCGAATGGCCAGGAGGGCGGAATGATTTGCAGAGCCTGAGCCGGTGTGTGTATCTGCTTTGCGTGGTACTGGCACGCTTCGCAGGACTTTACTAGCTCGGCCGCATCCTGGAGGGCGGTCGGCCAGTAAAAACCATGCTGGAAGGCCTTACCGACCAGTGTGCGGGATGAAGAATGACTTCCGCACTCCCCTCCATGGATCTCCGTGAGCAACTCACGACCCTCCTCCTGGGTGATGCACTGCATAAAAATACCGTTGGCGCCACGGCGGTAGAGATCCCCTTCTACCGTCATGTATCGTTTAGCCAACCGTACTATGCGCTCTGCGGGGACATGGTCTTCAGGAAGGATGTTTTCCTTCAGGTAGTCCCGGATCTCGGAGATCCACGCATCGGGACCACTCTGAGTTGTTGGTTGTGGTGTTAGGGGGTCGGTGAAGCCCCCAGTGCACACACAGCCTTCGGTGGGTCCTGGGACGCCATTGGGACCGCCGGCTTCGAGGTGCCGGTATTGCCCCCTCGCCCAGTTCGGCAGGCTAGGTGGTGGGTCTCAGCAACTGCATTTCGAAGGCACCCTCGGGCACGGGTGCTCGAGTTGATGCCCTCTAGGAGAGGTCATCTGCCGCTGAGTTGTCGGCCTAGGGAACATGTTGTAGTTCCAGGGCTGCGAAGTCCTTCTCCAGCTTCTTTACATGGAGGAGGTAAGCTGCGAGTCTAGGCTCATTGCAGCTACAATCCCCGCGGGCCTGCTTGATGATTAGCTGAGAGTCCCCCTTTACGAGGAGCTGGCGAACCCCTAGGGATAGGGCCGCAGATAGGCCGAAGTTTAGCGCCTCATACTCTGCCATGTTGTTGGTGGCTTTGAACTCGAGACATACCATATACTTTAGCTGGTCCCCGTTTGGGCCGACGAGGACCACTCCTGTGCCAGCACTCGGCTGGTGGGCGGATCCGTCGAAGAAGAGCGTCCAGTGGGGCTCGGTGAAGACCGGACCCCTGTGCTCCGCAGGTGTGGGGCCCGGAACGGGGTCCGGGCCCCCAGGGGCGCATGTGGGTGGAATCCACTCCACAATGAAGTCGGCCAGGATCTAACTTTTGATAGTGTGGTGGGGCTGGAAATCCAGCTGGAACTCAGCGAGCTCTGCTGCCCATTTGGCGATGTTGCTAGTGGCGTTTGAGTTGTGGAGGATGGCCCTCAATGGAAAGGAGGTCACCACCACAACTCTGTGCGCCTGGAAGTAGTGACGCAACTTCCTGGACGCAACCAGGACAGCATAGAGGAGCTTGTGTGTCTCAAGGTACCTGGCCTTCACTTCATGGAGGACCTCGCTGACGTAATAAACCGGCTTCTGGACAGTCTAGGCGCCCGACGCTCGCTCTAAGTTCTCAGGTCCCTGTCCTCCTGGTGTCACCCTTTCGGCGACTAACACCATGCTCACTGCTTCCGTCGCCGCTGCAATGTACAGGTACAACGGTTCCCCTAGTTCTGGAGCGACCAGGATCGGCAGGGAAGTTAGGTGCTGCTTCAATTCTCAGAAGGCTTTCTTCGCCTCTTCGGTCCAGATAAAGGGGCCAAATTTCTGTAGGAGCTTGAAGAAGCGCAGTGCTCTCTCAGCCAACCTCGAAATGAAGTAGCTAAGGGTAGCCAGAGATCCTGCAAGTTTATGGATGTCGTTGACACGGGCGGGAGGCCTCATTATCTCGATAGCCTTGATTTTTTCTAGGTTAGCTTCAATGCCCCGGTACGAAACCGGGAAACCCATCAGCTTTCCTGCGGAGACGCCGAAGATGCATTTCTCCGGGTTTAGCTTGGTGTGGGTTGCCCGCAGCTTGTTGAAAACCAGAGCCAGATCTTCTACTACAGTCGACCCCCTTCTAGTCTTGACCACGATGTCATCGACGTAAACCTCCACCTTGTCCTAGATCAGGTCCCCGAAGGTCTTACTCATCGCCCGAACAAACGTTGGCAGGGCGTTTTTCAGACCATAAGCCATCACAACATAACAGTACATCCCATCTACCATTACAAAAGCGGTGTGCTTCCTATCCTCCCTAGACATCTGGATTTGATGAAAACCGGAGTAGGCATCCAGGAAAGACAAAAAGTCGCACCCCGAGGTAGAGTCCATGATCTGATCTATACGTGGAAGTGGATATGGGTCCTTGGGGCATGCCTTATTCAGGTTGGTGTAGTCGATGCACATCTGAAGCTTCACGTTTGCCTTTGGCACGATGACTGGGTTGGCCAGCCATACGGGGTGATGAACCTCTTCGATGAAGCCGGCGTGTAACAACTTCCGAACCTCCTCACGGATGAAGTCCTGCCGCTCCACGGACTGTCTCCGAGGCTTCTGGCTTACCGGCTTGATGTTTGGATAGATCTTCAGATGGTGCTCAATCAGCTCCTTGGGGATCCCAGGCATCTGCAACGTCTCCCAAGCAAACATGTCAGCATTTGCCCAGAGGAAGGTGACGAGCGCGAGTTCCTATTTCTCTCCCAGATTTCCCGCAATGCGGGTGGTCTGGGATGGGTCCACGCCGACCTAGATGGTCTTCGTGGGCCTGCCATCTGCTTCGGTTGGCTGTACCTTCGGTGCTTTGGCACCGGAGGCTGAGGGGCTTCTCCCTCCATTGTCCAGCCGAGCGGTCTCGACCGTCAGGGCGTGCAGCTTTTCGATGGCTGCTAGCGCGGCGATGCGGTCGCCCCGCACGCTGAGGACCCCTGCGGGGGATGGCATCTTGAGGACCAAGTACCCGTAATGGGCAATGGCCATGAACCAGTACAGGGCCAGCCTCCCAATGATGGTGTTGAAGGGGAGGTTGACCTCCGCGATGTCGAACTGGACGTTCTCCGTGCGGAAGTTTTCCTCCGTCCCAAATGTAATCGGGAGCGCAATGCTCCCAAGGGGATACACGGGCTGCGGGCCTACTCCGGAAAATGGGCAGGAGGGCCCCAGCCGGGACCCCGGGATCTGCAGCTGCCTAAACACCGCATGGTTGATGACATTGAGGCCAGCCCCTCCATCAATCAGCACGTGATGCAGCCGCATATTGACGACAATGGGGGTGGTGATGAGCGGTAGTATGCCGGCCCCGCCATGTTGTCGGGGCAGTCGAGTGCCCCGAAAGAGATGGTGGTGCTCCTCCATCGTTGGTGTGGAGCAGCTTTGGGGACTCCTGGGACTGCCGACAGGACCTCCCGTCACAGGGACTTGACACTCCTGCGGGAGACGAGCTCCCAGCTCCCGCCGTACATGACATACAACTTCTTGTGGCGGTCGTCGTCGTTGCCGGAGTTGGTTTCTTCGGTGAAAATGTCCTCAAGGTTTCTCTCGGGCGATTGGTAGTCGAGGTCCTGTCCCCCCACAGCCGCAGCCCTTTCGTTGGCCGCTTCCTTGTGAAGCCAGCGACGAGGCGGTGAGCTGTCCCTGGAGGACTGCTCGCGCCGCTCGATGACGCGCTTTACGAGTTTGATAATCTCCCGGCAGTCGGCGGCACTGTGGCGGCTGTTGGGGTGCACTGGGCATGTGTTGTCGTTGCCTTCCTGGGGCCGTGAGCGCTTGTTGCGCTTACCCCGGCCCCCAACCGCGGCAGTGATGACTGAAGCAGCAACTTGCTGTTTCTCGCAGCCGCGGCCCTTGTTTCTCTATTTCTTTTTGCCATCGCTCGGGGCGATGACACCCGAACCGCCCGCCTGGGCGACCGCAGCTTGTGGCGCCGAGTGCCAAGCACGACCCTCGGTGGCCCTGGCACATTTTTCAGCCAGAGCGAAGAGTGTGGTGACGTTGTCCACATCACGCGTGGCCAGTTTCTCCATCATCCTTTTGTCACGCACTCCCTGGTAGAAAGCAGTGATGATGGAAGCATCTGAGATATGAGGGGTTGTCCCATGTACCTTGGTGAAGCAGGAAATGAATGCCCGGAGGGTTTCCCCGGGTTCCTGTCTTACTGCATGGAGGTGTGCTTCTACACCATGCTGCTGGTAGGCGCTGGCGAAGTTTGCCATGAACCGCGTGCAGAGCTCTTCCCAGGAGTGTATGGACCCTAGGGCTTGGTTCATGAGCCAAGTACGGGCTGGCCCAGACAGAGCTACATGGAAGTAGGTCGCCATTACGGCGGTGTCTCCACCTACCGCTGTAATGGCGGTGACATAGACCTGCAGGAATTCTGACGGGTTTGTCGTACCATCGTACTTTTCTGGCAGGTGTGGACGAAACTTGGATGGCCACGTCGCCGCACGGAGGTGGTATGTTAGGGCGGCGCAGCCTACTCCGGCCAACGGGATGCTCGTCTGGAATTGGGCATCTCCCGGGCCCTGCGGCGTGACCGCAGCGAGATCTTGCTCGAGGTTGTGACCCTCGAGGCTCCGGCGGCACTCTCGCGTCCTTCCTAAAGAGAGGTGGGCATTCTTGCCCGCACGCCTGCAGTTGAGCTCACCCCGTAGGACTTCTAGCCTCTCCGAGGGGACTTGTGTATCTTCTACCGCTCGTCTACGATTGAGCTCTGCTCGTAGATCTTTGGTCGGCGCAGCCCTCCCCGAGGGCGAGCGCACCGAGGCCGACGCCTCATACTGGCGTCGGGATGATTGAGGCCTGGGCCTAACCGAGCCAATGTGTGCTATGCCAAGGAGGCGATCCACGTCGTCGCGCCATTGCCCCATAGCCCGTGGCGAGGCTGAGGAACTTGGTAGGTGACGCAACAACTCCCTGGCCACGGAGAGCGCTCCGGTGGGAGCGACCACCGATGGAGTCCGGGACACCTGCATCGGTGCGTGCTGCCATGCGGAGCGCACAGCTACGGCACTGGGCGCCGGGCAGTCGGAATTCTGTGGCGTAGCAGATGTGGCCCCCTCCTCCAATAGGAAATCTTCGGAAGTCTCATCTTGGTGCTCGGCGATATGGACCATGGTGTCGATCAGGTAACAAGCAAAAATCTAAAAGCCTAGAGCCCCCTACCTGGCGCGAAAAATGTCGGAGGGGAAATCTCTCTGGCTGGGTGGCGGATTGCACCCGCCCTAAATCCTAAGAAGAGGAGGGGCCTAAGCGTTTTGCTTGTTATGAGACTGGTGGACGAACACAAGAACACGCAAGGGTTTAGAATGGTTCGGGCCGCCGGAGTGTAATACCCTTCTCCACTGTGTGATGTATTGCTTGAGAGCTTGTAAGAGCTTGTGAGTGTCTATATGAGCCTAAGATTGGATCTGTCTTGTAACGCTGCATGCCTCCCCTTTTATAGCTAAAGGGGGGCATGCACAAAGGTACTGAGCCCCGACATGTGGGCCCAGGGACATAACGAATATAGCACTTGGAGCCACAAATGTTTGTTGCTGGGGCGATCTTCTAGCGCCCTGACACCCGAGATCTACGTATCCTCGGCGTGAAGGGGAAGCTTCGCGCGGAAGGGATACCGAGCACAGTGCGTCGCATGGCATGGGCACACTATTTGATGATAGATTGGACAGGCGCGCCGTCTGGTGCCGCCTGCCAACGAAGAGGACTGGACGCATTAAATGCCGAGAGGGCACATCGTTCGCTGGCTTGGTGGCAGGCGGCGCGTCCTCTCTGTAATAAATGCAGAGACTACGCGGCTTCAATGGCCCGACGTCAGACTCTACCCGTTGGCTTATGTCATGAGCCACAAGCCACACGGCAGCAGCGGGTCTCTACCTGAGTGGGAAGCGTGGTGCAGGCCCAGGACACGTACCAGCACCAGACCCCTCCCAGGGCAGGGTCCGGGTATTCCTTGCCCCAGAATCCCGGGACCCGGTGGTGATCTGTCCGGACCCCACTCGGAAGGGTCTGGGTTCTTTTTCGGAGGTCCGCCCGTCATGCACGGGGTCCGGTGCTTCCCACGTAGCAGGACCGGACCCACTGCGTGTATCCGGGGCACGTCCTTTTCCTTGGACACGTGGCGACCCCAAGGTGGCTGATGTTGCGCGATGGTGAGCCTGCTTACCGCGCAACCAGAGACTTTCCCGCCGACACAACGTCTTTACCTTGTAACAAGGGGTACCCCTGTGTCAAGGTACCGACAGGAGATAATACGTGTGTGTGGCCTGTTGGGCCACGATATAGACATCGTCTCCTGGTAAGGTGGAATCTTGTCGAATTTCGACTATCCCAAGATTAGAATGTGTTCGTCTTGTCACTTGAGGGTCAAACCAATGACATTTGAATATCACTGGAGTAAGAGGTTTGGAACCATAAAAATTGAGCTCATATATTTCTTCGATTCGTCCAAAATAATCGACATCGTCAAGGCCGGGCGTAAAGACTCCAGAACACGTTGTTTTCCGATTGGGCTGACTTTTGTCATAGTTTGTTGTGTGAAAATGATATCCATTGACATCATACCCAGAATATTTCTTGACCCTATAAGCAAAGTCGTTGGCTACTTGTCTCAACTCGGCACTCATAGACGGATCTCTTTGGCCCTGCAAGTATTCGCAAGTTAAAAGACGCTAAATTGAGTTCAAAGACGTATCTCTTTTACAAACTAAGCACGTACCTTACGTTTGAACCAGGAAATGGGCAACCCATTTCTCACACCCTTTCTAAGAAGAGTGTCATATTCCTATGGAGTGGGGTCCCTTGATCGACGCTAGAATTCATGAAAAAATTGTTCCATGTATGGCGTCACCTCTTCAAGGTTGGTCAATACATATAGCATGATATGCCGCCACTCTTCATGTGTCAGGTTCTTGGTGGTCGAGCCACTTACGCTTCCGAGTTGACCTTGAAATATGCTAAGGTTTGATTCATTGTCGCCATCATTATAACGAGGGGGTGGATTATGCACGCTCGACAGTTTGTCACCATAATAAGTTATTGTGAAGTTTGACACCTCCTCTAGAATGTATGCCTCTGCAATGGAAGCCTCGATTTTGCATTTATTTCTACATTTCTTTCGAATAGTCTTTAGACATCTCTCGATTGGATAGCACCAACGTCCCTGCACGGGCCCTCCCATTCGTGCCTCATAGGGGAGATGAAGAATCAAATGCTACATTGGATTGAAGAAGCTGAGTGGAAATATCTTCTCAAGCTTACATAGTAACACGGGTGCCAATCTTTCCAAATCTGCAACCACGGTCCGAGATAACTCTTTTGCACAAAGCTGACAGAAGAAATAGCTCAACTCTGAAAGCGCTAGCCAGACATGCTCAGGGACATAGCCTCGAACCATCACAGGAAGAATCGGTTCAATCCATATGTGGAAGTCATGACTCTTCATCCCTAAGACTCGCATAGTAGATAAGTTCACCCCCCTACTTAGGTTAGCTGCATACCCATCAAGGAACATCAACATCTTGATCCACTGAAGTACTTCCTTCCTCTGGGCCCTGCTTAGGATGAAATCGGCCTTAGGCCTTCTCCATGTCTTTCCACCACTGGGCGGCTTCATCTCTAGGTTTGGTCTATCACATAACTCTGCCAGATCCACTCTTGCCTTTACGTTATCCTTTGACTTATCAGGAATGTCCATAATTGTTGCCCATAGTACCTCGACAACATTCTTTTCAGTGTGCATCACATTAATGTTGTGTGGAAGGAGCAGGTCGCCATAATAGGGGAGCCGAGTCAAGCCAGACTTATGTGTCCACATATGCTGCTCACCATATCCCACAAAACCACCTTCTGTATTGGCCACGAGCCCATCTATCTATTGACGAATTTCAACACCAGTCATCGTTGCAGGTGGGCGGTCTGTCACTATACCTTTCGTAAAGTTCTTGATGTCTAGGCGGAATGGATGGCCAGGAGGGAGAAATTGTCGATGTTTATCGAAGGACGAATATTTGCCACCCTTTTTCAACCAAATGAACCTGAGAGCTTCCTTGCAAACTGGGCATGGGAACTTACTGTGAACACACCAGGCGCAGAATAGCCTATACGCCGGTAAGTCATGCATGGAGTACTGGTACCAAACATGCATTCTGAAGTTTGTCTTCGTAGCTCGGTCATACGTCCATACCACTTCCGCCCAGGCACGTACCAATTCATCGATCAAAGGCTCCATGTACACACCCATTTTATTCTCCGGGTGTCCGGGAATTATCAACGACACGAATATATTCTGCCTTTGAAAGCACACGCTCGGGGGGAGATTGATTGGGATAACAAACACAGGCAAACATGTGTATGGGGCAGCGCTCATTCCATAGGGATTGAACCCATCTGTGGCCAATGCAACACGTACATTATGAGCCTCTTCGGCTTTCTCACGGTGAATGGCATCAAAGTGTTTCCATGCTTCACCATCGGATGCGTGCACCATCTTGTCAGGATTGTATCGTTTTCCATTTTTGTGCCATGTCATCTATTTCGCGGATTCCTCTATCATGTACAGACGCTGGATCCTCGGTATGAACAGAAGGTGCCATAGGATTGTCAAGGGGATGTCGAGCTGCCTCTTCTGTCCATCACCAGAGTCTACCTCCATGAACCTAGACGATTTACACTTGGGACAGTACTTTGCCTCCGTGTATTCTTTCCTAAATAGCACGCAACCCTTTGAACAAGCATGAATCTACTCATACGTCATCTTGAGTGCACGAAGGCGTTTCTATGCCTCGTACATGCTCTTTGGCAGAACGTGATCATCCGGAAGCAGGCTCCCACTAACCATCAACAAGCCATCGAACGCGTCTCTACTCATGCTGTACTGCGACTTGAACGCCATTACACGCCCAATGGCATCTAGTTGAGAAACCTTTGTCTTGCCATGAAGGGGCTTCTGTGCCGCGTCAAACATGTCGTAGAACGCCTTTGCAGTCGGCTCTGGCTCATCATCCATACATCCTCCCGTGTACTGTGCCTCCTGATAGTCGTTCAACATATCCGCTACCCTTACATCGGCATCATAATCCTCGACGTGCTGTCTCAGCACCTCCTCTCTCATACGATGCGCTTTACCATGAAAGATCCACCGAGTATAGCCCGACGTAAATCCATTCTTCCAAATATGTTCTACCATGGCCTTCTTTGGTTTTCTTTTCCGGTTGGCACATTTGCTGCACGGGCATGGGACAAGACTCGCTCCTTTAGCAGCTTCGCCATATGCCCATTCCACGAAATAATCGGTCTTTCTAATCCATTCATGGGTCACATCGTTCCTTCCTCTATGGCCCGTGTACATCCACTCACGGTCCTCCATCCTCTAACATAAGCATAGCAATAGAAAATTCCGGCAGCACCTCCCCTACACGGGGAGGTTTATAAAACCTGCAAATAAAAGTATCAGCACAATGGCTGACAACCACGCATATTTCAACGGCACGATGGCCGGTAATCACATCTATATATATTTAATCTATCAGAGATAACACAAAAAAGACTACATATTAACCTAACCAAAACACGTATATAAATATGACTCAATATTAAACCTAATCATTTCATATAAATCACCTTCGAGGTTTGGTCGCGGTCGAGACGGTGGGTCGCGGGTGAGACGACGGGGCACGAGGATCGCAGGCGAGACGACGAGTCGCGGCGGTCGAGGCGTGGCGGTGTGGAGGGTGCGAAGACGGGTGGGCGAGGGCGCGGCGGGGGGCGCGGGCACGGCAGACGGCGGGCGGGCGGGCACGGGGCGGGGGGCGCGGGCGCGGCGAGAGGCGCGTCGAGGGGTGCGGGCAACGGGCGCGGTGAGGGACGAGGAGCGCGTCGAGGGGCGCGGGCACGGAGAGGGGCTGAAAGGGAAATGTGCCCTTGGGCCATTTCTATAAGATTTTGGTGATTAAGTGCTAAACACAAATGCGTTGAGTAATATGTGTGCCAAGGACTCAAGAAGTGCAAATCAAGATTAAAGGTATGTTTCTAGACTTAGTACATTGTTTTGAAGACTAATGTATTGTGTCTAAGTGCTAGAAACAGGAGAAATCGCGTTGGAGTTAAGTTGGCTATGTTCAGCCAAAGGCTACTCGGCCTGGGTGCACCGGACTATCCGGTGGTGCACCGGACAGTGTCCGGTGTTCCAGGACCAGTCCAGGTGAACAGCCTGCTCTCGGGTCTCGACGGCGGCGTATGGCTATAAATCACCGGACTGTCCGGTGAGTCGTCTGCGGCGAAGTCGCCGCTCTCGGGAAACAGTCAATAGGCGTACGGCTAAAATTCACCGGACTGTCCGGTGAGGCACCGGACTGTCCGGTGAGCCAACGGTCGGGCGCGCCAACGGTCGGTCGCGCAATCCGCGCGTGACGCGTGGCCGAGCCAACGGTCGGATGGGGGCACCGAACAGTGTCCGGTGCGCCGACGGCTCCAAATCTTCAACGGTCGGCTGCGCCAAATTAGGAAAGCAATCTGCATCGGACTGTGAACAGGGGATGTCCGGTGGTGCACCGGACTGTTCGGTGTGCCACCCGACAGAAGGCAAGATTTGCCTTCCTGGATTGCTTCCAACGGCTCCTAGCTGCCTTGGGGCTATAAAAGGGACCCCTAGGCGCATGGAGGAGTACACCAAGCATTCTTTGATCAACTCTAAGCACCAAGACTCCATTTCCGCACATTTGATTCTTTGTGATAGCAACTAGAGCTCCATTTGAGTAGAGAACTCTTCGAGTTGTGTTGCGAGCTCAAGTTGTGACTAGTGTGCGTGTTTGTGCTCTGATTTTGTGTCTTGTGTGCGTTGCTTTTCCCACCCTTACTTCTGTGCTTCTTTGTGATAATCAAATTGTAAGGGCGAGAGGCTCCAAGTTGTGGAGATTCCTCGCAAGCGGGATATAGTGAAACGAAAGCAAAACACCGTGGTATTCAAGTGGGTCTTTGGACTGCTTGAAAGGGGTTGAGTGCAACCCTCGTCCGCTGGGATGCCACAACGTGGAGTAGGCAAGTGTTGGACTTGGCCGAACCACGGGATAAACCACTGTGCCTCTCTGTGTTGATTTCTTTGTGGTTATCGTGTTTAGCAAGAATTCCTCTCTAGCCACTTGGCTTTATTGCTCTAACACCTAATCAAGTTTGTGGCTTTAAGTTTCAAGTTTTTACAGGATCACCTATTCACCCCCCCTCTAGGTGCTCTCAATTGGTATCGGAGCCGTTCTCTTCAAGAAAGGGACTAATCGCCCGAAGGGATGGATCCTAAGGGAAAGGGGATGGTGATCAACGACAAGGAGAAGGAGTCCTTCCTTAATGAGCCAAAAGACGACAAGCCCACTGACTCGGGCTCAAGTCACAAGAAGAAGGACGGGAAGAAGAAGAGACGCATTAAGAAGATAGTCTACTACGACAGTGACGAGTCCTCTTCTTCCCAAAAGGACGACGACGACAACGACTACAAGAAAAAGAAAACGGTCAACTCAAACTTTTCTTTTGATTACTCTCGTATTCCACATAATTCAAATGTACATTTGCTTTCCATTCCTCTTGGTAAACCTCCACACTTTGATGGAGAGGACTACGGATTTTGGAGTCACAAAATGTGTAGCCACTTATTCTCTCTTCATCCAAGTATATGGGAGATAGTAGAGAATGGAATGCAATTTGATAGTACGGATAATCCCATGTTTATTAACGAACAAATTCACAAAAATGCACAAGCTACCACTGTTCTTTTAGCATCCTTGTGCAGGGAAGAGTACCATAAGGTGAGCGGCTTGGATAACGCCAAGCAGATTTGGGACACTCTCAAGATCTCGCATGAGGGAAATGATGTCACCATGCTCACCAAGATGGAGTTGGTGGAGGGCGAACTAGGAAGGTTCGCAATGATCAGGGGGAGGAGCCAACCTAAACGTACAATAGGCTCAAGACCCTGGTCAACAAAATAAGGAGCTATGGAAGCATGAGATGGACGAACCACGACGTCGTCCGGCTTATGCTAAGGTCCTTCACTATCCTTGATCCTCATCTTGTAAATTCTATCCGTGAAAATCCCAGGTACACCAAGATGACGCCCGAGGAAATACTTGGGAAGTTTGTGAGCAGGCGAATGATGATCAAGGAGGCGAGATATGTTGATGAGGAGCTAAATGGCCCAATCCATGAGCCTCAAACCGTTGCTCTCAAAGCAACAAGTAGCAGGGAGGCGCTACCCAGCAAGGTGGCGCAAGTTGAGGCGGTCGGGCTTAACGAGGAAGAAATGACCCTCATCATCAAGCGCTTTAAGACAGCGCTTAAAGGAAGAAAGGAGCACCCAAACAAGAGCAAGACGAAGGGGAAGCGCTCCTGCTTCAAGTGTGGTAAGTATGGTCATTTTATAGCTAATTGTCCCGACAGCACTAATGACCAGGAACAAGAGAAAGGTGGGAAGAAGGAAAAGAAGAAGGCCTACAAGAAGGTGAAGGGCGAGGCACATCTCGGCAAAGAGTGGGACTCGGATTGTTCATCGTCCGACTCCGACGACGAGGGACTCGCCGCCTCGGCCTTCAACAAATCGTCGCTCTTCCCCAACGAGCGCCACACTTGTCTAATGGCAAAGGAAAAGAAGGTAATCACTAGAGAAACTCCTAAGTACTCTACTTCTAGTGATGAGGACTCTAGTGATGATGATGAAATTGATTACACTAGCTTGTTCAAAGGATTAGATAGAGCTAAGATAGAAAAGATTAATGAGCTGATTGATGCATTGAATGAAAAAGATAGACTGCTAGAGAGGCAAGAGGACATCTTGTATGAGGAACATGATAAATTTGTTAATGTTCAAACGTCTCTTGCCTTAGAGATTAAAAGGAATGAATTACTATCTTCTGAATTGTCTATTTGCAATGAATCTATTTCTAGCTTGAAGATTTTGAATGATGATTTAAATGCTAAGCTAGAAGTTGCAAATAAATCTAATTCTTGTATTGAGCATGTAGTAATTTGCAATAGGTGTAAGGATTTTAATGTTGATGCTTGCAATGAACATTTAATTTCCATTTCTAAATTAAATGATGAAGTAGCTAGTCTTAATGCCCAACTTAAGACTAGCAAAAATGATTTTGATAAACTAAAATTTGCAAGGGATGCCTACACTAGTGGTAGACACCCCTCTATTAAGGATGGGCTTGGCTTTCGAAGGGAAGCTAAGAACTTAACAAGTCATAAGGCTCCCATCTCCACCAAGGAGAAAGGGAAGGCCCCTATGCCTAATAGTGTTCATAAAAATCATGCTTTCTTGTATCATGATAGGAAATATTCTAGAAATGTTTATTATGATAGGAGTTATAATTCCTTTGACTCTCATGCCATGATTGCTTCAAGTTCAAACTTTAATGGTAGATCTAGGAAGAATTTTGTGTCTCATGCTCCTAGGAAAGTGTTTAATGGATCTACCACTGTCTTTCATGCTTGCAATGCTAAATTTATTCTTTCATGTAAAAATAAAAAGGTGATTGCTAAAAAGGTGGGTGCCAAATGCAAGGGAGACAAGACTTGCATTTGGGTCCCTAAGGCTATTGTAACTAACCTTGTAGGACCCAACAAGAGTTGGGTACCTAAAACCCAAGCCTAATTTCCCTTGCAGGTTTATGCATCCGGGCGTTCAAGTTGGATTATCGACAGCGGATGCACAAACCACATGACGGGGGAGAAGAAGATGTTCACCTCCTACGTCAAGAACAAAGATTCCCAAGACTCAATCATATTCAGTGACGGGAATCAAGGCAAGGTTAAAGGACTAGGAAAAATAGCTATATCTTCCGAGCATTCCATTTCTAATGTGTTTTTAGTAGAATCGCTCGGACATAACTTGTTGTCCATTTGTCAATTATGTAATATGGGTTACAATTGCTTATTTACAAACGTAGATGTGTCTGTCTTTAGAAGAAGTGATGGTTCATTAGCTTTTAAGGGTGTACTAGACGGCAAACTCTATTTAGTTGATTTTTCGAAGGAGGAGGCCGATCTAGATGCATGCTTAATCGCTAAGACTAGCATGGGCTGGTTGTGGCATCGCCGTCTAGCACATGTGGGGATGAAGAACCTTCACAAGCTTCTAAAGGGAGAACATGTGTTAGGTCTAACAAATGTAACTTTCGAAAAAGATAGACCTTGTGCAGCTTGTCAAGCAGGAAAACAAGTGGGAAGTGCTCATCACATCAAGAATGTGATGACTACATCAAGACCTCTGGAGCTATTGCCTATGGACCTCTTCGGACCCGTCGCCTACCTTAGCATCGGGGGAAGTAAGTATGGTCTTGTTGTTGATGATGATTTTTCCCGCTTCACTTGGGTATTCTTTTTGTAGGATAAATCAGAAACCCAAGGGACCCTCAAGCGCTTTCTAAGGCGAGCTCAAAACGAGTTTGAGCTCAAGGTGAAAAAGATTAGAAGTGACAACGGGTCCGAGTTCAAGAACCTGCAAGTGGAGGAGTTTCTTGAGGAGGAAGGAATCAAGCACGAGTTCTCCACTCCCTACACACCACAGCAAAATGGTGTTGTAGAGAGGAAGAACAGGACACTTATAAACATGGCGAGGACGATGCTTGGAGAATACAAGACGCCCGAGCGATTTTGGTCAGAAGCTGTGAACATAGTTTGCCACGCCATAAACCGGGTCTACCTTCATCGCCTCCTCAAGAAGACGTCATACGAGCTACTAACCGGTAACAAACCCAACGTTTCGTATTTTCGAGTTTTTGGGAGTAAATGCTACATTCTGGTGAAGAAAGGTAGAAATTCAAAATTTGCTCTCAAAGCTGTAGAAGGGTTTTTGTTAGGTTATGACTCAAATACATAGGCGTATAGAGTCTTCAACAAATCATCAGGTTTGGTTGAAGTCTCTAGCGATGTTGTATTTGATGAGGCTAATGGCTCTCCAAGAGAGCAAGTTGATCTAGATGATGTAGATGAGGATGATGTTCCAACGGACGCAATTCGTACCATGGCGATTGGAGACGTGCGACCACAGGAACACAAGGAGTAAGATCAACCTTCTTCCTCAACAACGGTGCACCCCCAACTCAAGATGACAAATAGGTCCCTCAAGAAGAGGCGTGTGATCAACGGGGAGCATAGGATGTCGAAGATGAGGAGGAAGAAGTACCACGGGCCCCTCCAACTCAAGTTCGAGTGACGATTCAAAGGAATCATCCCGTCGACCAGATTTTTGGGTGACATTAACAAGGGAGTAACCACTCGCTCTAGATTAGCTAATTTTTGTGAGCATTACTCTTTTGTCTCTTCTATTGAGCCTTTCAGGGTAGAAGAGGCCTTGCTAGATCCAGACTACGTGTTGGCCATGCAGGAAGAGCTCAACAACTTCAAGCGAAATGAAGTTTGGACACTGGTGCCACATCCTAAGCAAAACGTTGTGGGAACCAAGTGGGTGTTCCGCAACAAACAGGACGAGCACGGGGTGGTGACAAGGAACAAGGCTCGACTTGTGGCAAAAGGTTATGCCCAAGTCGCAGGTTTGGACTTTGAGGAGACTTTTGCTCCTGTGGCTAGGCTAGAGTCGATTCGTATTTTGTTAGCCTATGCCGCTCACCATTCTTTCAGGTTGTTCCAAATGGACGTGAAGAGCGCTTTCCTCAACGGTCCAATCAAGGAGGAGGTGTACGTGGAGCAACCCCCTGGCTTTGAGGATGAACGGTACCCCGACCACGTGTGTAAGCTCTCTAAGGCGCTCTATGGACTTAAGCAAGCCCCAAGAGCATGGTATGAATGCCTTAGAGACTTTTTAATTGCTAATGCTTTCAAGGTTGGGAAAGCCAATCCAACTCTTTTCACTAAGACTTGTGACGGTGATCTATTTGTGTGCCAAATTTATGTCGATGACATAATATTTGGTTCTACTAACCAAAAGTCTTGTGAAGAGTTTAGCAGGGTGATGACTCAAAAATTCGAGATGTCGATGATGGGCGAGTTGAACTACTTCCTTGGGTTCCAAGTGAAGCAACTCAAGAATGGCACCTTCATCTCTCAAACGAAGTACACGCAAGACTTGCTCAAGCAGTTTGGGATGAAGGACGCCAAGCCCGCAAAGACTCCAATGGGAACCGACGGACATGTCGACCTCAACAAAGAAGGTAAGTCTGTTGATCAAAAGGCATACCGGTCTATGATAGGATCTTTACTTTATTTATGTGCTAGTAGACCGGATATTATGCTTAGCGTACGCATGTGTGCTAGATTTCAATCCGATCTAAGGGAGTGTCACCTTGTGGCCGTTAAGCGAATTCTTAGATATTTAGTTGCTACACCTTGCTTCGGGATCTGGTATCCAAAGGGGTCTACCTTTAACTTAATTGGATATTCAGACTCTGATTATGCTGGATGTAAGGTCGATAGGAAGAGTACATCAGGGACGTTCCAATTCCTAGGAAGGACCCTGGTGTCGTGGAGTTCTAAGAAACAAACCTCTGTTGCCCTATCCACCGCTGAGGCCGAGTATGTTGTCGCAGGACAGTGTTGCGCGCAACTACTTTGGATGAGGCAAACCCTCCGGGACTTTGGCTACAATCTGAGCAAAGTCCCACTCCTATGTGACAATGAGAGTGTTATCCGCATGGCGGACAATCCTGTTGAACACAGCCGCACAAAGCACATAGACATCCGGCATCACTTTTTGAGAGACCACCAGCAAAAGGGAGATATCGAAGTGTTTTATGTTAGCACCGAGAACCAGCTAGCCGATATCTTTACCAAGCCTTTAGATGAGAAGACCTTTTGCAGGCTGCGTAGTGAGCTAAATGTCTTAGATTCGCGTAACTTGGATTGATATAGAGCATACATGTGTTTTATGCCTTTGATCATGTTCCATTATGCATGTTATTGCTTATTTATGGTGCTCAAGTTGTGCAAAGGATCCCCGGACCTCACAAGTCCATGTGTGAATGATGCACATACTTAGGGGGAGAAATGCTACAACTTGACCCTTTGAGACTAACTGTGTGCTTGAGTTTTCTTAAATTAGTCTCAAAGGAGGATTGAAAGGGAAAAGGTGAACTTGGACCATGCAAGACTTCCACTGCACTCCGATGAGAGGGTAACTAACTCCAAGTTCATCTCCATGCTCTTATTGCCTTCTTACTCTTAATTGAAGATTTTGGTGAGGCAATGGGGTTCAAGGGCCGAAAATGATCCCGTTTTGGTGCTTGATGCCAAAGGGGGAGAAATTAAGGCCAAAGCAAGAAATGGATCAGCTACCACTTGAGAATTTTGAAAATAGTAGAGTAGAGCTTTTGCTTTGTCAAAATACTCTTACTGTTTCTTATTGTCAAAAGTTTGTCTCTTGTGGGGAGAATGTTTGATTATGGGAAAAAGGGGCAGTTTTTGAATCTTTGATCAAGTTCTCTTAGAATACCTCTCTCTATGCCTCAACAAGTGATTTTGACTTAGAAATAGGAAAATGAGTTTGATTTACAAAAACAAACCAAGTGGTGGCAAAGAATGATCCATATATGCCAAATCTGAGTCAAAAACATTTCTGTTCTCATTTGCATTGATGTTGCACTTTTTTTAGTTGTTTTTTGTTGTGTTGGCATTAATCACCAAAAAGGGGGAGATTGAAAGGGAAATGTGCCCTTGGGCCATTTCTATAAGATTTTGGTGATTAAGTGCTAAACACAAATGCGTTGAGTAATATGTGTGCCAAAGACTCAAGAAGTGCAAATCAAGATTAAAGGTATGTTTCTACACTTAGTACATTGTTTTGAAGACTAATGTATTGTGTCTAAGTGCTAGAAATAGGAGAAATCGTGTTGGAGTTAAGTTGGCTATGTTTAGCCAAAGGCTACTCGGTCTGGGTGCACCGAACAGTGTCCGGTGGTGCACCGGACAGTGTCCGGTGTGCTAGGACCAGTCCAGGTGAACAGCCTGCTCTCGGGTCTCGATGGCGGCATACGGCTATAAATCACCGGACTGTCCGGTGGTGCACCGGACTGTCCGGTGAGTCGTCTTCGGCGAAGTCGCCGCTCTCGGGAAACAGTCAACAGGCGTACGGCTAAAATTCACCGGACTGTCCGGTGAGGCACCGAACTGTCCGGTGAGCCAACAGTTGGGCGTGCCAACGGTCGGCCGCGCAATCCGCGCGTGACGCGTGGCCGAGCCAACGGTCGGATGGGGGCACCGGACTGTCCGGTGTGCACCGGACAGTGTCCGGTGCGCCAACGGCTCCAAATCTTCAACAGTCGGCTGCGCCAAATTAGGAAAGCAATCTGCACCGGACTGTGAACAGGGGATGTCCGGTGGTGCACCGGACTGTCCGGTGCGCCACCCGACAGAAGGCAAGATTTGCCTTCCTGGATTGCTTCCAACGGCTCCTAGCTGCCTTGGGGCTATAAAAGGGACCCCTAAGCGCATGGAGGAGTACACCAAGCATTCTTTGATCAACTCTAAGCACCAAGACTCCATTTCCGCGCATTTGATTCTTTGTGATAGCAACTAGAGCTCCATTTGAGTAAAGAACTCTTTGAGTTGTGTTGCGAGCTCAAGTTGTGATTAGTGTGCGTGTTTGTGCTCTGATTTTGTGTCTTGTGTACGTTGCTTTTCCCACCCTTACTTCCGTGCTTCTTTGTGATAATCAAATTGTAAGGGCGAGAGGCTCCAAGTTGTGGAGATTCCTCGCAAGCGGGATATAGTGAAACGAAAGCAAAACACCGTGGTATTCAAGTGGGTCTTTGGACCGCTTGAAAGGGGTTGAGTGCAACCCTCGTCCGTTGGGACGCCACAACGTGGAGTGGGCAAGTGTTGGACTTGGCCAAACCACGGGATAAACCACTGTGCCTCTCTGTGTTGATTTTTTTGTGGTTATCGTGTTTAGCAAGAACTCCTCTCTAGCCACTTGGCTTTATTGCTCTAACACCTAATCAAGTTTGTGGCTTTAAGTTTCAAGTTTTTACAGGATCACCTATTCACCCCCCTCTAGGTGCTCTCAGGGGCGAGGGGCGCGGGCGTGGTGAAGGGCGACGGCGCAGTGAGGGCGGCCAGGCGGGGGGCGCGGGCGGCGGCGGGGCGCGTCGAGGGCGGCGGCGGCGCGAGGGGACGACGAGGGGCGCGGCCGGTCGAGGGGAGCGCGAGCGCACGGCGACAGGGTGGCGGCGCGGTGAGAGTGGATTGAGAGTGAGAGAGTGAGGAAGAAATGGCTAACTGTCGGTAAGTAAACGGTCTTTGCCGAGTGCCCGTGATCTGGCACTCGGCAAAGATTTTTTTTAATTTTAAAATATACTTTGCCGAGTGCCCCCGATCCGGCACTCGGCAAAGTCCTCTTTGCCGAGTGTCCCCCGGGCGACACTCGGCAAAGATTATTTCACTACACTTTGCCGAGTGTCAACCATGTGACCCTCGGCAAAGGCTTCTTTGCCGAGTGTCATCTGTGGACACTCGGCAATGTACATTTTCATTTTTATTTTTTTACCAAACTTTTTGTGGTATGTTCCTACACTATGTAGACCTACATGTACCATTTTGGGACAATTATAACAGAGTTTTCAATAGATAGTAGATTTAGTTCGTTTATTTGAATTTCTTCGGAAAATTTAGATTTGAACTGCAGGTCACTCGAAACTTGAAAAACCGTGCATGCAAAAATGCTATCCATGCTACTTAGCAAAAGTTACGACCGATTTCACGAGTGGACCGGAAACTTCGAGCAACATGCTCACTAAACATGGCCATGAACTTGCCATCCACATGTTTAAAAATTGTATAAAACATAAACAAAGTCAGAAAATCATGAAACTTGTCCACGTGTTATGATATCATATATAGAGGCTGTGATAAAAATTTGAGAAAGTTTCGAGAAAGTTGTGACACACTATGTGTAGAAACCTAAGAGATCATGTGTGGATCTCTATGATTTCATGTGTGGATCTCTTAGGTTTCTACACATAGTGTGTCACAGCTTTCTCGAAACTTTCTCAAATTTTTATCACAGACTCTATATATGATATCATGACACGTGGACAAGTTTCATGATTTTCTGACTTTGTTTGTGTTTTATACAATTTTTAAACACGTGGATGGCAAGTTCACGGCCATGTTTAGTGAGCATGTTGCTTGAAGTTTCCGGTCTGCTCCTGAAATCGGTCGTAACTTGTGCTAAGTAGCATGGATATCATTTTTGCATGCACGGTTTTCAAGTTTCGAGTGACCTGCATTTCAAATCTGAATTTTCCGAAGAAATTCAAATAAACAAACTAAATCTACTCCCTATTGAAAACTCTGTTATAATTGTCCTAAAATGGTACATGTCGGTCTATATAGTGTAGGAACATACCACAAAAAGTTTGGTTGCCAAAATTAAAAATATAAAAATATGTTTTATCGAGTGTCCAAAGAAGACACTCGGTAAAGAGGGCTTTGCCGAGTGCCAGATATTTGGCACTCGGCAAAGAAGCCTCTTTGCCGAGTGTCGACCTCGGCCCTCGGCAAAGTGTAATACTCAAATTGTAAGGGAGAATAAAAGGAGGAATTGTCTCCTTTGAATATATGTGCATCTCCATTTATCATCACATGTGACTGATCATGTTTAAAAATGAGTAAAACTCCACTACGACACAAATAAACCATTGCATCATTTTGGATTTTTGTTTGTGCATTAAAAGCAATAATAATATGAATAAAATGTAATGATAATGGGATGAGGATTTAAAATAAACCCTAAATCAAAAATTGATTTGAAAATAGAAAAGGAAGATAGAGATATTATAAAATATAAAACGAAGTCTATAAAAATATCAACTCAACCATACTGGTATGATTAAAATCTATCTTTAATTTGAGTACAAAATTCAAAGTCATACTTGAGATTCAAATTGGGAATTGAAAATAGGAGAAGAAGAAAATTAGAGAAAAAGAGAAAGGAATTTTAACCTAAATGGGCCGCAGCTACCTGTTTTGACCCACTAGACTTTCCTCACCCGCGCGGCCTGGCTCTAGTGAAGGCGCCAACATGTGGGTCCAGTAGGTCAGTCACACGTGGGCACGCCTGGCCGTCTCTTTTCCTCTGCCGTGCGGGGTCCACACGACAGAAACCGTTGACGGGGTCCTCTGTTCTTCTCGCGAACGACCTCGTCGTGCATCGCGCGCAGGAATCGCGGCAACGGCTCAGCTGGCTGGTACAACGACTCCGAGCCCTCCCGGGTATAAAGCATCACGCCACCGCTCCTTCCCTATTCCCTCGCCGCAACTTCACCACGCAGTCGCGCCCGCCATTGCCGTGAGGAAAACAGAGATCCGCCGGGGGCAATTACCGGCTCACCGTCGACCGCGCCTCGGTTTTGTGTGCCAGAAACTTCTGGGAACCGGGAGTGAGCGAGCTCATCCGGTTGGAGCCGAAGTTGGCCGTAAGTTCAGCCAGGATTTCTCACCGGACAACAATTGCCGCCGCGCGTGGTGGACTGCGAGCTACACCACGTTGACCGGGGTAATAATGCCTCTCCTACCTTCGTACTATTCGTCCTCGCGTATGTCTCCAGCGAATCGAAGTATGGGGCGTTGTGGCTCTGGCGGAGCCACGCGCGGCAATGGCGCCGCCGTGACTGAGGTCTGTTCATCGTCGCCGGCAACGTCTTGGGTTGGGGCATCCTGCACCATAGATTTTTAGGGCAACGGTGATGATTAGACGACGCATATCGGTTCGCTAGAGTGAGGGCAGAGCCGTTCGATGTTGATATATCGCGTTAGGATAGATCCAGCCATTTTAAATCAGAACCGTCCATCTGGATACCGGCGGTCCGCGTTGATCGCTCGATCATTGGGTTCTAGATCTAATCTGGACCCCATATTTCAGATCGGGTGGCTCAGATCGCTTGATACCTTTTCGGCCGAGCCCTTTTACATAAGAGACCTTAAGTTTTTAGGCAATTAACCCGCAGTCCAATCCAGAGATAGCTTGAGTCTTGGACTCTTTTTCACCGTGATCCCTGCACTTTTTAGTAAATGAGGCCTGGTCCAGAGTAATATAAAACAAGGGAAATTAAATTATAAAAGGATTTTTAATGTATAATTAAGTGCTAGAAACTTGTTTATTCCATAGAAAATTCATATGAACTCCAATTTGGTTCATTCCAGTTCCTATATTTTTGTAATATTATTATCTAACCATTAGTGCCTCTGTTTTAACATAAAAGATGATTTAAAATTTATCTAGTACTTAATCATGTATTAAATACACAAAACCTTGGAAAATTCATAACTTAAAATCTATAACTCCAAAATTAATAATTCCAGTTCCTATGATCTCATTTTAATGTCTAGATCATTACTGTGTATTTTATTTACATGTTTGGTGTGATGTTAATTTTTGCTATACCATGTATGTATTGTGTTGATGCGAGTAGACGAGCAAGCTACACAGGATTCCGAGGTTCAGTTGGTAGAGACTGCTGAGCAGGAGCTCGTTGAAGGCAAGTTGTGCCCTTGATCACTTCTTTTAACCATTCATGTTCTTATTAATCATAATAATCTACATAGGTTAATTTTGATGGGACCCAATAGGTTACCCTAGATTTGACTATTTTTATACCTTGTTTCACAACTGGTTTTACTACTAAATTTTTGGGTAGTACATGCTATTGCTTTATGTAGATTTGGGTATAGAGATATTTTATTACTCATTATTACACTTTTTATTATCTGTTTATTCTTTACTGTTCATGATAAGATCATTATGTTAATGGGAACATGGAGAACCACCTGGGAAAACAGTGCTACCACAAGGGTTTAATGGGACGCCCTTGGCTGATTAACTAGGAAAGCTAGTAGATGACTACCTTACCCAAAAGGGGCAAGGGCAGTAGGGGAGTGGTCAGTGTAGGGAGGTCCTTGGGTTGATTTTGCTGCGATGGCGGTCAGGCGAGTTCCTGCACTGGAGCTTCCTATAAACTATAGCGGGTTTTCTGAAGCTAGTGGAACTTTGTAAAGGCCTCGTAGTGGTACCCTGCCTCGCTTCCTTGGTAGAGGTGTATGGAGTCTGATCAACTCCATGGCAAATGGGTAACACGACTTGTGGGTAAAAATGCGCAACCTCTGTAGAGTGTAAAACTTGTATACTAGCCGTGCTCACGGTCTTGAGTGGCTCGGACACTCACATGATTAATTTATGGAACTTAAACTTAATTGGTCATTTCATTGCATTTGGGATTATTTTATTATTACTTTTACTCATTATTTCTAAGGTTTGGTATTTACTTACACTTAGTAACTGGTAATAAAATCTTAACCAACTTATAAAAGCTATGCTCAGCTTCAGCCATTATTTCATTGATCAGCCTTACACTTCATGAACTCCCACCTTTGGTGAGTTCATGCCACATTATTCCCCACAACTTGTTGAGCGATGAACATGTGTGAGCTCACCCTTGCTATCTCACACCCCCCCCACAGGAGAAGAATAGGGTGGTCAAAGAGGAGCCGCCTAACACCGAGGCTTTCGACTTGATCTAGGTGGCGTCTCCCAGTCAGCTTTCTGGCGCCAACGATAGATTTTAATTCCTGCGATATTCATATTTTATTTTTGTAAGACTTCCGCTATGTATTAAGTACTCTGATTTTATTGTGACATTTATCTCTATACATTCTGTTATTATATATGTTGTCTTCTTTGGCGCATGTATTTGATGCACCCGGCTTTGTTCCTTAAAACCGGGTGTGATAGAAGTGGCATCAGAGGAAATGTTGACTGTAGGACGAAACCTAGATAGAAATGGACAAAACCCTTACCTACTTATCTTATTCTGATTCATTCTATACTTACCTTACTCTGATTCTTTCTATACTTATCTTGATCCCTGTCTCACCTTCTACTGTTCTACTCTGATCATTCTTACCTTTTCTACTCTGAGACAAGATGGATTTCACACCTTGGAATCCTACATTTATGACCTTCTTAGGAGATAGGAGGCCTAATACAAAATTAAAACTATTTTCACTATTTAAAAATGTTGTTTGATTGTTCTGCTGATAAATGTCTGATTTGCTTCTTTGATTGATTGAAATATTATATATGGACATCTTAGTATGTACCACTATAGGGTAATGAATTAGCTATGGTAGATAGAACATTAAACTGCTTAGCTAATAAATCCCCCAAAGTAACATGATTCGTAATTACTGCCTTGTCTACTATTCTCTTACCATATGTATCTAACTCAGATGGTCAATACCAGGCGGGGTGGTGGAATGGATTTGCCTCCTAATCGACACACTCGGTGGATATATAGACAATCCCAGCCACAACCAGCAGAGATGAATTCTCCTAATCCTCCACCAGGCGGAGTTGACCCACTGATTGCAGCTCAGATGAGGATGATGCAGCAAATGGCGGATACTATGGCAGATATGCGGGCTCAGATGCAGCAAGAACGCCAGGAGATGCGCCAGGAAAGAGAAGAAATACGCCAGGAGTTGCGCCAGGAGCGAGAAGAGATACGCCAGGAGAGAAGGGCGCAACAGCAGCTGCAACAGCAATTCCAACAACAACAGCAACAGCAACAAGTACCATTGCCTCCACCACCACCACCAGTTCCACCTCGTGATAAGCACCGGGAATTTATGAGCCATAAGCCGCCGACCTTCGCCAGCTCGCCAGATCCACTAGATGCAGATGATTGGCTGAAAGCAATTGAGAAGATGCTCAACATTGCCCAATGCTCAGACAGGAAGAAAGTTCTTTATGCCTCAGGTCGTCTGACAGGTCCTGCGGCTGACTGGTGAGATTCTTATACTGCTGCCCATGATGCTGCTGATACTATTACTTGGGCAGAGTTCAGTGCACAGTTCAGAAACTACCACATTCCAGCTGGTTTGATGAAGATCAAGAAGAAGGAGTTTCTATCATTGAAGCAAGGCAACATGTCTGTCAGTGAGTACAGAGATAAGTTTATTCAGCTCTCCAGATATGCTCCGGATGATGTTGCTGAGGATGAGAGAAAGCAAGAGCACTTTGTTGAAGGACTTAATGGACACCTACAGTATGCACTGGTGGCACACACATTTCCATCATTTCAGAGGCTGCTGGATAAGGCTCTTGCTATTGAACACAAGTGTGTTCAACTGGGTGATTTGAAGAGGAAGGCTATCTCATAGGGACAGGGTAGCAGCAGTGTTCGTCCTCGCTATCTTTCGCCACAGGGTACACCTACTCGTCCAGGAGGAGGACCACGCCCAGTTTAGTATGCTCCACAGGGGTCTCCACGGACACCTCCTACTCGTCAGGCTACTCCCACTGGCACCCCGACGAGGCCCATAGGACAAAAGACCGGCCCTACATGCTTCAAGTGCAGTCAGATTGGGCACTATGTTAATGCTTGTCTGATGGGAAATTCTGGTACACCAGCTAAGAACAAGCAACAGACTCCTGGAAAGGGATATTCTATAGTCAGGGTGAATCAAGTCAGCGTTGATGCTACTCCTGATGGTGCGGACATCGTACTTGGTATGTTTTACGTTAATGCAATTCCTGCAACCATATTATTTGATTCTGGTGCTACACATTCATTCATGTCTGCTCGATATGCCAACACAAATGAGATACCACTGCTAAATATGAGAAAACCAATGATAGTAATCACACCTAAAGGGCCTATTGAGGCAAATCAAATGACACGTAGATTGACATTAACCATTATGGGAAGAGAATTTGGAGCTACGGCTATAATATTAGAGGCCAGCAGTATAGATCTGATTCTTGGTATGTCATGGTTAAGAAAGGCAAAGACCATTATAGCATGTGGTAGAGGAACTATAGAACTCACTAGCCCTAAAGGAGAAACATTTCAAGTTCAAACTACAGTAACCACCTCTTCCAAACAAGCTATATACTTTATACCTGAGGAGTTTGTTGGTGATAACATTTGTGTGGTTAGAGATTTTCCGGATGTCTTTCCAGAGGAGTTACCAGGAATGCCACCAGATAGGGAAGTTGAGTTTGTAATTGACTTTCTACCTGGAACTGCCCCTATTTCTAAATGGTCTTACAGGATGGCTGTAGAAGAACTGAAGGAGCTTAAGAAGCAGTTAACGGAGTTACAAGAGGCTAGATACATTCGTCCGAGTTCCTCACCTTAGGGAGCGCCGGTTCTATTTGTATAGAAGAAGGATGGATCACAACAGATGTGTGTGGATTATAGATCTCTTAATGATGTTACTGTGAAGAACAAGTATCTGTTACCCCGTATTGAGGATTTATTTGATCAGATGAGAGGTGCTAGAGTATTCTCGAAGATTGATCTCCGATCGGGATACCATCAGATGAAGATTAGACCATCAGATATTCCTAAGACGGCCTTCTCAACCCAATATGGATTATATGAGTTCACGGTTATGTCATTTGGATTAACCAATGCACCAGGTTATTTTATGAATTTGATGAATAAGGTGTTTATGGAGTATCTGGACAGATTCATTGTGGTGTTCATCGACGATATTCTTATCTATTCTAAGAGTGAGAGTGATCATGAAGAACATCTGAGGTTGGTGCTATATAAGCTACGAGATAATCAACTCTACGCCAAGTTCAGTAAGTGCGAGTTTTGGATTGACAAGGCGCCATTCCTTGGACATATTATTTCTAATGGAGGAATAGCAGTGGATCCTGCTAAGGTCAAGGAGATTATGGAGTGGAGAGTTCCCACTACAGTTACTGAGATTCGGAGTTTCTTGGGCTTGCAGGATATTATCGAAGATTTATTGAAGGATTCTCTAAGATTGCCAAGCCTATGACCTCGCTTCTAGAGAAGGGCAGAGAGTTTAAGTGGGATGAGAAATGTCAAGAAAGCTTTGATCAATTGAAGAAGAGATTGATGTCACCACCAGTGTTGGTTATGCCAGATCTACAGAAAGGATTTGACATTTATTGTGATGCATGTGGACAAGGATTGGGATGTGTGCTCATGCAAGAAGGACATGTGATCGCCTATGCGTCTCGTCAGTTGCGGAAACATGAATTGAACTACCCCACTCATGACTTAGAACTGGCAGCTGTTGTGCATGCACTAAAGATTTGGAGACACTACATTATGGGAACTAAGTGTCAAGTGTACACATATCATAAGAGTTTGAAGTACATATTCACTCAGAAGGATCTCAACCTTAGACAACATCGTTGGTTGGAGCTCATTAAGGATTATGATTTGGAGATTCACTATCACCCAGGCAAGGCGAATTTGATTGCAGATGCCTTGAGTCGTAAGGAGCATGTTCACTCTGCTTTTGTTGTACAACTACCCGATGAATTATCAAAAGATTTTGAGAGACTTAATCTGGGAATTGTCACACATACGGAAGGAGTTACCATTGAATTGGAACCTACCTTGGAGCAAGAAATTCGAAAAGGTCAAGTGGGTGATGCTAAAATTCAAGAGATTAAGGATCTGATTACGGAAGGTCGAGTGCCAGAATTCACGAAGGATGAGCAAGGTACTATATGGTTCAAGGATCGGATATGTGTTCTAGAGATTGATAGCCTTCGTGAGACTATTTTAAAAGAAGCCCATGATTCTGATTACTCTATCCACCCTGGTAGCACTAAGATGTATCAGGATTTGAAGCAAAAGTATTGGTGGTATGGACTGAAAAGAGATGTTGCTGCACATGTGGCTAAGTGTGATGTGTGTCAAAGAGTCAAGGCCGAACATCAAAGACCAGCTGGACTATTGCATCCGCTTAAGATTCCCGAGTGGAAATGGGAAGAAATTGGTATGGATTTCATTATTGGACTACCTCGCACTCCAGCAGGATATGACTCTATTTGGGTGATTGTGGACAGATTGACAAAAGTGGCTCATTTCATACTAGTGAGGACTAATTATACGGGAGCCAAGCTAGCAGGATTGTATATGACTCGGATAGTTTGTCTACATGGAGTACCTAAGAAGATCGTGTCTGATCGAGGATCGTAGTTTACTTCTCGATTTTGGAAGAAGTTGCATGAGAGCTTGGATACAAAGTTGAATTTTAGCTCAGCCTACCATCCCCAGACTGATGGACAGACAAAGAGGACTAATCAAGTGTTGAAAGATATGTTAAGAGCTTGTGCTCTCAAGCATGGTGGCAGTTGGGAGAAGAGCTTACCCTATGCTGAGTTTTCTTATAATAATAGCTACCAGGCCAGTTTGAAGATGTCACCATTTGAGGCTCTATATGGCAGAAAGTGCAGGACTCCTCTATATTGGGATCAGACTGGAGAAAGGCAGTTCTTTGGGCCTGAACTTATACAAGAGGCAGAAGAACAAGTTCGAGTGATAAGAGAAAATTTGAGAATAGCACAATCAACGCAAAAGAGCTATGCTAATAATAGGCGAAGACTACTGGAGTAAGGAGGGTGATCACGTGTATCTGAAGGTGTCACCGATCCGGGGTATGAGGAGGTTTAAAGTTAAAGGAAAGTTGTCCCCTCGCTTCATTGGACCTTTCTTGATCTTAAAGCGAGTGGGAGAAGTTGCATATCAGCTAGAACTACCCGATCACCTATCAGATATACATGATGTATTTCATGTGTCCCAGCTAAAGAAGTGCCTCAGGGTACCTAAGGAGCAGCAACCAATGGAGGACCTTAGTGTTCAAGATGACCTGACTTATGCTGAGTATCCCAACAAGATTTTGGACACTTTGACTCGAGTTGCAAGAAATAAGGTGATAAAGATGTGCAAAGTGCAATGGAGTCACCACGGAGAAGATGAAGCTACGTGGGAGAGAGAAGAAGAGCTTCGCATAGATTTTTCCCATCTTTTCCCTAGACCTTCCTAAATCTCGAGGACGAGATTATTTTTAAGGGGGGTAGGATCTGTAATACTCAAATTGTAAGGGAGAATAAAAGGAGGAATTGTCTCCTTTGAATATATGTGCATCTCCATTTATCATCACATGTGACTGGTCATGTTTAAAAATGAGTAAAACTTCACTACGACACAAATAAACCATTGCATCATTTTGGATTTTTGTTTGTGCATTAAAAGCAATAATAATATGAATAAAATGTAATGATAATGGGATGAGGATTTAAAATAAACCCTAAATTGAAAATTGATTTGAAAATAGAAAAGGAAGATAGAGATATTATAAAATATAAAACGAAGTCTATAAAAATATCAACTCAACCATACTGGTATGATTAAAATCTATCTTTAATTTGAGTACAAAATTCAAAGTCATACTTGAGATTCAAATTGGGAATTGAAAATAGGAGAAGAAGAAAATTAGAGAAAAAGAGAAAGGAATTTTAACCTAAATGGGCCGCAGCTACCTATTTTGGCCCACTAGACTTTCCTCACCCACGCGACCTGGCTCTAGTGAAGGCGTCGACATGTGGGTCCAGTAGGTCAGTCACACGCAGGCACGCCTGGCCATCTCTTTTCCTCTGCCGTGCGGGGTCCACGCGACAGAAACCGTGGATGGGGTCCTCTGTTCTTCTCGTGAATGACCTCGTCGTGCATTGCGCGCAGGAATCGCGGCAACGGCTCAGCTGGCCGGTACAACGACTCCGAGCCCTTCCGGGAATAAAGCATCACGCCGCCGCTCCTTCCCTATTCCCTCGCCTCAAGTTCACCACGCAGTCGTGCCCGCCATTGCCGTGAGGAAAACGGAGATCCGCCACGGGGCAATTACCGGCTCACCGTCGACCGCGCCTCGATTTTGTGCGCCGGAAACTTCTGGGAACCGGGAGTGGGCGAGCGCATCCGGTTGGAGCCGAAGTTGGCCGTCAGTTCGGCCAGGATTTCTCACCGGACAACAATTGCCGCCGCGCGCGGTGGACTGCGAGCTACACCGCTTTAACCGGGGTAATAATGCCTCTCCTACCTTCGTACTATTCGTCCTCGCGTATGTCTCCAGCGAATCGAAGTATGGGGCGATGTGGCTCTGGCGGAGCCACGCGCGGCAATGGCGCCGCCGTGACTGAGGTCTGTTCATCGTCGTCGGCAACGTCTTGGGTTGGGGCATCCTGCACCGTAGATTTTTAGGGCAACGGTGATGATTAGACGACGCATACCGGTTCGGTAGAGTGAGGGCAGAGCCGTCCGATGTTGATCTATCGCGTTAGGATAGATCCAGCCATTTTAAATCAGAACCGTCCATCTGGATACCGGCAGTCCGTGTTGATCGCTTGATCATTGGGTTCTAGATCTAATCTGGACCCCATATTTCAGATCGGGTGGCTCAGATCGCTTGATACCTTTTCGGCCGAGCCCTTTTACATAAGAGACCTTAAGTTTTTAGGCAATTAACCCGCGGTCCAATCCAGAGATAGCTTGAGTCTTGGACTCTTTTTCACCATGACCCCTGCACTTTTTAGTAAATGAGGCCTGGTCCAGAGTAATATAAAACAAGGGAAATTAAATTATAAAAGGATTTTTAATGTATAATTAAGTGCTAGAAACTTGTTTATTCCATAGAAAATTCATATGAACTCCAATTTGGTCCATTCTAGTTCCTAAATTTTTGTAATATTATTGTCTAACCATTAGTGCCTCTGTTTTAATATAAAAGATGATTTAAAATTTATCTAGTACTTAATCATGTATTAAATACACAAAACTTTGGAAAATTCATAACTTAAAATCTATAACTCCAAAATTAATAATTCCAGTTCCTATGATCTCATTTTAATGTCTAGATCATTTCTATGTATTTTATTTACATGTTTGGTGTGATGTTAATTTTTGTTATACCATGTATGTATTGTGTTGATGTGAGTAGACGAGCAAGCTACACAGGATTCCGAGGTTCAGCTGGTAGAGACTGCTGAGCAGGAGCTCGTTGAAGGCATGTTGTGCCCTTGATCACTTCTTTTACCCATTCATGTTCTTATTAATCATAATGATCTACATAGGTTAATTTTGATGGGACCCAATAGGTTACCCTAGATTTGACTATCTTTATACCTTGTTTCACCACTTGTTTTACTACTAAATTTTTGGGTAGTACATGCTATTGCTTTATGTGGATTTGGGTATAGAGATATTTTATTACTCATGATTACACTTTTTATTATCTATTTATTCTTTACTGTTCATGATAAGATCATTATGTTAATGGGAACATGGAGAACCACCCGGGAAAACAGTGCTACCACAAGGGTTTAATGGGACGCCCTTGGCTGATTAACTAGGAAAGCTAGTGGATGACTACCTTACCCGAAAGGGGCAAGGGCAGTAGGGGAGTGGTCAGTGTAGGGAGGTCCTTGGGTTGATTTTGCTGCGATGGCGGTCAGGCGAGGGATTCCTGCACTGGAGCTTCCTATAAACTGTAGCGGGTTTTCTGAAGCTAGTGGAACTTTGTAAAGGCCTCATAGTGGTACCCTGCCTCGCTTCCTTGGTAGAGGTGTATGGAGTCTGATCAACTCCGTGGCAAATGGGTAACATGACTTGTGGGTAAAGATGCGCAACCTCTGAAGAGTGTAAAACTGGTATACTAGCCGTGCTCACGGTCATGAGCGGCTCGGACACTCACATGATTAATTTATGGAACTTAAACTTAATTGGTCATTTCATTGCATTTGGGATTATTTTATTATTACTTTTACTCATTATATCTAAGGTTTGGTATTTACTTACACTTAGTAACTGCTAATAAAATCTTAACCAACTTATAAAAGCTATGCTCAGCTTCAGCCTTTATTTCATTGATTAGCCTTACACTTCATAAACTCCCACCTTTGGTGAGTTCATGCCACATTATTCCCCACAACTTGTTGAGCGATGAACATGTGTGAGCTCACCCTTGCTGTCTCACACCCCCCCCACAGGAGAAGAACAGGTGGTCGAAGAGGAGCCGCCTAACATCGAGGCTTTCGACTTGATCTAGGTGGCGTCTCCCAGTCAGCTTTCTGGCGCCAAGGATAGATTTTAATTCCTGCGATATTCATATTTTATTTTTGTAAGACTTCCGCTATGTAATAAGTACTCTGATTTTATTGTGACATTTATCTCTATACATTCTGTTATTATATATGTTGTCTTCTTTGGCGCATGTATGAGATGCACCCGGCTTTGTTCCTTAAAACCGGTTGTGACACAAAGGCTGACGACCGTCAGCTTTAGAACGGCCGCTGACGACCCTTTGCCGAGAGCCGCCTTTGCTGAGTGTCTGCCACTCGGCAAACGCGTCTTTGCCGAGAGTTTTTCTATGCCAAGTGTCCTACACTCGGTAAACCAGCTCGTTACCTAGAGCAGGACTTTGCCAAGTGCGGCTCTCGGTAAAGGCTGCTTTGTCGAGTGCCCGAGAAAAAGCACTCGGCAAAGAGGCTGGCACTCGGTAAAGGCCTGGATTCCGGTAGTGAATGGCTAGAGCAGAAGCTGAAGTCACCAAGAGACATCAAGGAGGAAAGCAATGGCAAGCACTAGACGCCTACTAAGGACCTCTAGAGCTAATAGTTAGCCTGGTTTCTCACTCAATGTACCACATTGTGGATTTTTATTATCTATGATATAGAGGACACTGTCTTGGACGGACTTCGTGCTCATCATCAGCTGACATATGCTCACTACCTCTGTCACATCTTTGCGTAGTTGATTCGACCTCCTCAGTTCTAGACCACTCTTGACTCTATCAGGCTTGTCTTTGGCTTCTACTGCCCAGCACCTAAGAAAGAGGCTCACACCAGTGCTCGTGCCCCGAATTCACGACCTCAGGATTTTTTGGCCTCCGAGCGGCAGGTTGAGGACGAGTCTATCCGACAGATTGAGGATCAGGGTATGGAACTTCTTGTTGTTGATACTTCTTCAGATTTAGATGATGATGACCTTGGGATTCCACCACCACCGCCTCTTGTGCCACCTTGCTCACATGATCATGAGGTAGGTGGTTCCAGTGCTGCTCCTCTCACTGCTCCTCCGGCGATTGATTCAACCCTGATAGCCATTCTTCAGTCTTTGACACAGCATAAGGCTCACTTGACAGTTGAGCAGGCTCATCAGGCAGCTAATTAGCAGCAGTTGTCTGAGTGTATGCTCTAAATGTTTTAGACTATTCAGGACCGCCAGTACACTCTTCAGCTGCAGCTTCTGGCAGATAGGGCAGAGCACTGGGCCTTTATGACCCATATCCTTCAGCATACCGGTGCTCCTGTGTCTCCAGTTCAGTCGGCTCTAAAGATGGCAATGGGTACCCAAAACTCGACTACCCGATAGGTTTTACCCGATATGAAGGCGGGTATGAGATGATTTCTCTACCCGCGGGTATGTTAATGGCAAGATCCTCTACCCGTTGGGTAGACGGGTACGGGTACGGGTTGGTACTACCCATACCCATCTACCCATGGGTAGAATATACCCGCAACAATACCACTATAATCATCTAATAGAGCCCATCTTAGCTAAAATAAAACTCTTCTCTAGCTATCATTTGTCTAGCTACCAAGTTATGTAATTATATGATTTGTTATGTGTGAAGATGGACTTGTTTTTTATGTTTATTTAATATTTTGAGTGATTGATATATTGGAATTTAAGACTTTCCTAGCGGGTATGGGTTACCCGACGGGTAAAATTACCCGCGCGGGTACGGGTATGGGTAGGATTTTATACTCGCGAGAATATATGGGTAACCCGATGGGTAGAAGTTTTTTTGATGGGTACGGGTATGGAATGGCACTACCCAACGGGTATGTACCCGTTGCCATCCCTAGTCCGCTCTGCCTCCACCCCTTCAGACATCAGGGGTGCCAACTATTCAGACAGGAGCTCAGTTGCACTCTTTTGGTCCGACATTCTCTCCTCTCCAGTCGTTCACTCTAGATTTCTCAGCTCAGGCCATCAGAGTTGTGAGTGTTTAGCCGCTAGTGCTACCAGTCTCTGCAGTGTCTACTCTAGCAGTGGTAGTTTCAGTACCATCTCCACCTCCAAAGTCTCAGGCTCCACAGTCAGATCCTTCTAGTGCACTAGTGTCTAAGTCGGCACCAACTCTAGCCTTTACAGCAGATCCTGGATCCGAGATTGACTTCGATACTATTCTAGATTATGTACTGACTGCTCGCCCTTGCCCTGATGCGTCTGCCCCTCCTCCTTCTTCCTCTGGTCTCTAGGTTAGGGTGAACCTTTTGGTGCTTGACGCCAAAGGGGGAGAGATGAGAGTTGTGAGAGCTAGGGGAGTTAGTTGAGAGAGACATTGTCTTTTGTTGTATTATATGCATGTTACCTTGTCTTGTGACCCTCAAGTGCCCCAAAAGCTAAATGATATGCTCTCAGGATCTTATGATGAATGGGTGTTTGAGTATATGTTTTCAATTGCTAACTTCACCTGTCATGCAACTCTTGCTCATGAATTTCATTCTTATTCTCTGAATAGGGTTTATGTCATGTATGTGCTTATACTTCTTATATCCTATACATGACTATATTTTGTCAATTTGTTGAATGTCACTAACAATGTTCAAATGTTGACAGAACTTAAACAAAATTCGCTCACACTCTTGTAGGGTTGTCATCAATCACCAAAAAGGGGGAGATTGAAAGCATCTAGGCCCCTAGTTGGTTTTAGTGATTAATGATAATGTAAGATTATTTATGATTAATGTGTGTTTTGTACAGCAAATGGTAAATTAGATCACAATGCAAGAAGTTGTGCTCCAACGGATGAAAACAATCTCTCAGATGAGAACTTGAAGCGACAACTGAAAAAGGCGAATCAAAAGATGGTCTTCATATCCTAAGTGTCGAAGGAGTCATGGGACACTTGGTATAGAGTTAGGACTTTTATTTTCACTTTAGTCATACTATAAAGAGGGGTTGTGGGTGAGTAGTTTGACCAAGAGATAACTAGTGTAGTATAGGTGCATGTTCACACTCAAAACTAGTGCTAGGTGTCACTTAGGGATGAAAACGGGATGGATACAGCCGGATACAGGGTCATCTCGTATCCTACCCTAATGTATTTCTCTCGAATACGGGACCAGATACGGGTAGTTAAGTTTTGGGACGAATACAAGACGGGACCGGTAATAATATAGGCGTGTAAGAAACAGATAACAGATACTACTCGGGTAGGTACCGGATAATTGTCGGGTAGTTCGTCTGATGATATTAATTGTCCAACCATCCAACAAATACATAAATTAAGCAATACATAATCATGTATATGATAGATCAAATGTAGGAAGGAAACCGATAAAATTGACATCATGCAATTCAAAGTTACTAATCACAAGGATATTGTAAAACCAACACCACAATATTAAAAATTCATAAAATATTCTAGTTTCACTTAAAAATTGCAAATAAGTGACAAAAACTAATAAACATTTTATACGAAGATAACTCAAGTCCTCATATGAAAATGATAAAGTAAAGTATTGATTATGTTGAAACTTGGATACTTATAGTGATTTCACATGTAACTCATACAAATAAGTGAAAGTGAAATAGAAAAAACGTGGGCATCTTATAGACCTTATGATCCAAACATTTTTTATGGTTATATATGAACATATGTTGTGCCTCCGTAAAATTTCATGATTTTTGTGGCTATTTATATATTATTAATTTCATGTCATAGAAAATCATCAAAATACAAATAAATCCACAAAATAACATAGCGTCGACCGAAAATTGCAAATAAGTTACCAATACTAATAAATATTCTACAAAAAGATAACCTTAAGTTCGCACGTAGAGATAACCTTAAGCCCCCAACATAAAAATGATAAACTCTATTAATTTGATATAAATTAGGACATTATTTCAATGATTTTGGCCTAAAGATATGTTTAAATAAAAACTTGATGTACTACAAAGTTATAGATCTCTTTGAGCTCTACAATTTTCATATAAACTTTATCTTCATCCGATTTTATATGTAAAAGTTATGATGTTATAACTATATTATTATGCAGAAAAAGAAAAAAAACGGGTACCCGAATTCCGGGTACCCGTATCTGCCCCAAATATCCGTGTATTTACTGGGTAACCCTCGCTCTGTATGTGACCCGAATCCGAAGCTGCAGTATCCGGGTATTTCCTGTATCCGTCCCGAATATAAAAATATTCGAACTCGTATCCGAAAAAACGGGTATTTGCTCTATCCGTATCTGGTACCCGACGGGTATACTCGACCCGTTTTCACCCTTAGTGTCACTCAAGATCTCACTCACAAGTTGGAATCGAAATTGGTTTAGAAAAACCCAAGGAAAAATAGAGTGTTGCTATCCTGGGGGCATCGGATTGTCCGGTGTGCACCGGACTATTCGGCCAGAAAACGTCCGAGAGCAACCTGAGAGCGCCCGAGAGCAGACACTTGGCGCCAGTCGTTTTTTGTGAGGCACCGGACTGTCTGATGTGCACCAGACAGTTATTGTGTTGTGTCCGGTGCGCCACTAAGCAACGACTAGTTGTCAGAAGTAGCAGAACTAGCTGTTGTGAGCGCACCGTTGGCACATTAGACTGTCCGGTGCACCCATGCGCATAAAACCCTATAACAACTAGTTTGGGGTGGTTGGGCTATTTATACCACTCCACCAGCCATATTTATTGTCTTGCTGCACCAATCAACAAGTATTCATTGCTCGAGCATTTTAAGTCCACAAAGTCTAGTGAGGTGATTAGCAAAATCATAATCCCATGTTAGGACCTCATTAGTGCACATGAGAGCCACCTAGAGCACACACCGCACAAATTAGACTTCTCTTGGTCAAGTGAAAGACTATGGCTTATTACTCTTGGTGATCAGCGTCACCTAGACGGCTCGGTGGCGATTGGAGCTCAGTGATCATCTCGGAGAATTTATTGGTGATCCAACTCGATGATTGTACGCGGTCGTGAGAGATCCACCGCGCTGGAGAGGCAAAGGATCTTCTCATATTGAGCACTTGGTTCTTGCAAGGACCAAGGAGGAGCGATACCCTTGCGTGGGTGCTCCAACGAGGACTAGTGAAGAGTGTCGACTCTCTGATACATTAGAAAAATTGGAGGTGTTTTCTTGCCCCTACTTTACATTCTGTATTTACTTTGGTCAATTTACTTTGTGTATTTGAATTGTTAGTATTTGCCATTGTTGGGGACTTATTCTCAAACGCTATGGATTAAGAACAAGGCAACACAAAAAGGTTAATGGTTAATGCCCTTCGTCCTTCGAAGCATTATCTCCCTCAGGATATAATGATCTTCAGACGAAGGACATGAAGGACGTACCTTCATCATCACAGTATATATTAATGAAGGAAGAAGCATATCAGACGTGAGAGATAATATAAATAATCATATGACATTATTAATATCTCTTAATTATATCATCATGAATGAACGTGAACAATATTGAATTACATTTATACCTTCGGCTTGACAGAAGGCTAAAGTCCAAGCGTGACGCACGAACGAATATAAGTCAGCGTGAACGGTACGGGAGTAATGTTCATCTATTTATAGGCACAGGGCGCAACCTGTGTAAAATTACATTTATGTCCTTCATATTTACTACTGAATTATGGACAACTCAACGAGGACTGGATGGCATTTTCCCTTTTAAGTTGGTTCCTTTTTCCGTTGTTGAGCCGAAGCTAGTCTGCTCGTGGCTTCGGAGCAGCATCATCCTTCGTCTTAATCATGCTTCTTACGTCGTGTACAATTTTGATCGATATCTGAAGGTACCTGTTCACATGTTACACTTGGAAAACATTGTTAAACCATGTTTTTGAGGACCTTCGGAGGACGAAGGCCCCCAATAGTAGCCCCTCGCAGTATTAATTTGTTTAAGATAACGAATTCAGACTGCGACCTGGACGAAGGCCTTAAGCCGAAGGTCCGAAAAAACACCTTCCCTTTGCTAGAATAGCAACAGTCAATGACCGACGGGCCCCTCCAACTCGGGGCGCGTCGAGCGTATAAATAAGAACTCATCCTGACCACATTTGGTACGCTATTTGTGCCGGTTGCTTTATTTGTTCAATTTTATAGCTCTTGCTCACCAATGCTTGCTTAGTTTTTCGAGTTCTCTAAGCTTCATCTTGAAGGGCACATTTTCGTTATTTCCGAAGAGATGTCTCAAGACAAGAAAGTTGTTGCTGAGACGAAGCTAACCGAGGAGGAGAAACTCTTTGAACAGAAGAAGGCTGTGAATCCTTATATAGCTAGTTTTCTAGAATCAATGGCCAAATCAAATACAGAGAAGATTACAAAAGAAATATTGGAGGGCCTGTCTGAGGATACCGGTGACAGTGACAGTTATGATGCAGAGAGTGGGGGTAAAGATTCCGAAGATCGGCCGTGGAGGCCAAGCCATACAATTTTCGGAAAGTGGACCATCAAGCAAAGTCACCTTGAGAGCATGAGGGGAAGGTACTTTCGGGATATATCTATTGTGAGGGCTGGCGAAAACAATACCACTCCTGTGCCTGAGAAAAATGAAGTTGTGTTCTTTTGAAGATTTTTTAAAGCTGGGCTTCGGTTCCCACTGAGCAGGTTCGTAGTGGAAGTGTTGAAAACCTTCCAAATTTTCTTTCATCAACTGACCCCCGAAGCCATATTGAGGATGGGAGTCTTCGTCTGGGCAGTAAGGAGCCAAGAGATAGAACCAAGCGCAAAATGCTTCTGCAACATGCATGAACTTATGTATGAGACGAAGGCTACGGGGAAGGAACAGTATCACAACAACTTCGGTTGTTACGGATTTATCGCCCGTCCCAACTCAAGCTACCCAGTACCAACATTTAGGAAAAGATGGCCGGGAAATTGGATGGAGGAATGGTTCTATGTGAAGAACGATTTAGTAGAGAGAGAGGATGTTAAAGAGGTTATTATGCGTCCCATATGGTCTCGCTTCGGCCTTCGAAGGCCGAAGATTGAAATCGATGAAGCCGCCGAAGCATGCCAGAAGGCCTTTGGTACTGTATGCTTCTTTATTGGTACAAGGGACCTAATTCAAGAATATATAGCATTCAGAGTATGGCCTCTTGCAGAGAATTGGGAGATGCCGAAGGAGACTATCACCGAGTCTGGCGAAGGTGACCTGGTTCGTCTAAAATACACCTTCAGATATGGAGATAAATTTGATGAACCAAATGATGACTGGCTGAAATGTATTGAATCTATAAGTGATGAATTGCTTGGGTCATATTCTAAAGCAGAAGATGATGCATTATCCACATCCTTCGGGGGCCGAGGAAAAAAGAGATTGAATAGAGTTTTTGATGCCATTGGTTTTGTTTACCCCGACTACTGCTACCCGCTGCGGGGACAGGGAAGAAAGAGGAAAACCGCTGCTTCGGCCAAGACTACTGCTTCGGCCACTCCAGATGAGCCCGCGCCGAAGAGAAAAAAGTTGAAAGTCCTTACCCACCGGCCACGCTATATCAAGCCGGCCGTAGTACCCGAGTTTGATGGGGAAACTTCTCCAGCTGCTAAACCAAAGGAGCCTATTCCTTCTACACAGAAGGCTGAAGATCCGACTACGATGTCGAATGTACCATCATCCGAGCTAACTGAGTCAAAGGCCGATGAAAATAAGGTGGAAGAACCAAAAATTAAAGGAGCAAACGTGTTGGGGATTTTAAGCCCTTCGGCAGAAGTAACAATGCTAAAGGTTGGAAAAAGTTTTGCGGCAACTCCCAAGAGAAGAAGGATGGCAAATGTACTAGATGTGTTAGAATCAGTAAAGGCTTTAAGCTCTACTCCTTCAGCGAAAATCGCCGAGATTTTGAAACTGCAAACCGAATCTAAAACAAAACCGGCTAAAATCGAAGCTGCAGTAGGCCAAGCTAGTGCCGAAGCTAGGCCTTCAGAGCTTGCCGAGAAAAAACCTTCGGAAACTGAAGAAAAGGAAACAGAAGAAAAAACCTCAGAGCAGACTTTGCCAGAAAGGGTTGCTACTCCTGCTCTCGAAGCTTTGGAAGAGAGCATTGATTACATCATCCGCCATGCTTTGGGAAAGACGCTTACTTCGGAAGAAAAACGAGAAGCCCAGTGTTGGGGGCCTTCGTCCTCCGAAGGTCCTCAAAAACATGATTTCACAATGTTTTCCAAGTGGATTATATGAACAGGTATTTTCGGATTCAGAATTATGGATATGGAGCACGACCAGGACGAAGCCTGAACCAGACGAAGGTCGAGGGCAGCCGAAGCTGTGCGCAGGAAAGCTTCGGCGCGATGGCATAAGGGGGAACCGACTTAAAGATGAAAAGACTTCGGGGGCCTCGACAGATTTCCATAAACCGTTAACAAATGTAATGGACATGGATGTAATTTTACGTGGGCTGCGTCCCACGTCTATAAATAGATGAACAGTACTCCCGTACTGTTCACGCTGACTTAGCATTGGCTTTTGCGTCACGTTTGTACTTCTACCCTCTCTCAGGACCGAAGGTACATTTGTAATTTGAAATCATTTCTATTTCTCCATGTTAATAAAATAGAAATGATCCTATGTTGATATTTATTTTTCACGCTTTATATGAATCCTTCGGCATTATTTATTATATTTACGAAGGTATGTCTCTTGTGACCTTCGTCCTAAAGCATTATTTCCCAAAGGGGCGTAATGTTTCAAAGGACGAAGGACCTTAAGGTTTAACATCTTCTATGTTGCCTTGTTCTTAACTCTTAGCATTTGAGAACAAGTCCCCAACATTGGCGCCCACCTCCGGTGAACTCACTTCCACTTCGAGTTTTTGTGAACACCTTCGGAAGCTATAGACCTTCGCTATGGCGCCGAAGAAAGCTTCAGCGACTGGGGCAGGAGCACTACAACCGCTAGACCACAACCAGGAGACCGTCTCTCTTCGGGAGGCCCGAAGCCAGAAGAGAAAAGCCGTCAGCCCGACGCTTGAGGAAGAAGAGCTAGACCAAGAAATCAGAGAGATGGAGATGCTACATCAACAAGTGCAGAGGAAAAAGGAGAAGATGGCCCGCCTAGCTGAGTTGCAAAGGCAAATAGACTAAGCCTCTGAGGAGGTTCGCCATCTCACTCACGATGAGCAGAACAGAAGGCCTCATCAGAAAGACCTTCATCAGGAGGGCTTCGTCAACGAAGATGACTGGTATGATAATTTCCATCAGGGAAATTTTGTTTTCGATGATGCTTCTCCTCTGTCTACTGAGCTGCAGGCTACACCTTGGCCTCCATCCTATAAGCCACCCCAGCTTCCCATGTTTGACGGCCACTCCGACCCGAAGCAATTCTTGATGAGCTACGAAGCAACAGTGTCTTCGTACGGGGGCAATGCTGCAGTCATGGCGAAGTCTTTCGTTATGGCCGTCAGGAATGTTGCTCAGACTTGGTATTCCTCTCTTCGGCCAGGAACAATCACTTCATGGCAGAAGCTGAAGGATATGTTACTGACCAGCTTTCAAGGATTTCAAACGAAGCCAGTCACAGCTCAAGCCCTCTTCCAGTGTATTCAGGATCACGAAGAATACCTTCAGGCGTATGTCCGAAGGTTCTTACGATTGAGGGCGCAGGCACCAACGGTGCCCAATGAAATCGTTAACGAAGCCATGATCAAGGGGCTTCGTCCTGGACCTGCAGCTCAATACTTTGCTCGGAAGCCTCCTCAGACCCTGGAGAAATTGCTCCAAAAGATGGATGAGTACATTCGTGCTGACAATGACTTTCGCCAAAGAAGGGAGGAGGCCTTCAGATTTTCTGAAATGACCAGGGGCTTCGGAGGAAGATACTACCCGAGGCATGTTCGTTCCATCCACAACACTCAGAATGATGATAAGGGGAGTCAGCAAAACAGGCCGCAGTGCTCCTCACAGGCTTCGGGGCAACAACAAACCTCCTTCCGGCCACCAGCTCCAAGAGGCAGAGGCGCCAGGGGCTTCGGCGGAAGATTCGGAGATCAGCCAAGGAGACTGTTTTGCTTGTTCTGTGGAGAAGGCAAGGGCCATACCACTAGGACGTGCCATGTTACAATCCAGAAGCAAAAGGAAATAGCCGAAGCTGCATCTCAACAAGCTCAACCGAAGCAGGTCATGCATACTGCTTCGTATCATCCGCCTTATATCCCACAATACATAGACAACCACCCTGCAGCTTCTGTAGCTTCGGCAAGTCAACCTCAAGCTTCCTGGCAGCAGCTTCCGCCTCCACCTCCATTGCAGCAAGGTCAACAGCCAGAAGGGAGTCAATACGCTCCACATCAGAGGGACTTCAGAGAACAGTCCGAAGCTCGCACAGTCAACAGCACTGTGCCAGAGTCGAAGCACATTTATTGACATATCCTACCTTTGATAGCAGTCTTTTCTATTCAGTTTTATTTTCTGTGAAGCAAAAAACATTGTTAGTTTTCATGTAATAATTTCGTTGTTTCCTATGAGGAAAATCTATTTGCTCCACAAGCCTAAGTTGCTGAAGCCTAAAACTTTTTTCGTTACCAAGGAGTACCTTCGGATCAAAAATCCTTCGGAGTAGCAGAAAGCCGTTCTAAGGAACGCAGAGTAAGTTTATGAAGTCACAAAAAGCCGTTCCAAAGGGAGCGCAGTGTAAGTTTTCTGCTCAGAAGTCGTTCCTAAAGGAATGCAGAGCCTACAGCGAAAAGTCAACGCTGATACCGCCTAAGTAAAAGGCGAAGAAGCTCCTAAGGGAGGCTTACAGCGAAAAGTCAACGCTGAAACCGTCTAAGTAAAAGACGAAGAAGCTCCAAAGACGTTCCTAAGGGAATGCAGAGCTTACGAATATATTTTATGTGTATCTTCGGAACAAATGACACATGCATAACATAACATCATCACATCATTTTGCATAGCATAAGCATCATACATCATATTGCATTTGGCAAGAGAAGGGGATACTCTCAACCTTCGAAAGGATGCTTTGAGAAGGTGACATCGAAATTGTATAGCTTCGGAATACAGTTTCGAAGAATATTTTTACGAAATATGGGCGAATTTTATCAAATCAATATCAAAGTTGTATAGCTTCGGAATATAGCTTCGGAGAATGTTTTCACGAAGCATGGATATCATTCATCAGAGTAATTTTAACGAAGAATGTCTTCTTCACGAAGCATGAAAAGAAGGGAAGGTGTTTTTTCGCCGAAGGCTCAAAAATGGTATGTATTTAAAGTTTCATGCATCGTAAAGAATTCAATAATGAAAAGAGACTTGTATATTACATTCAAATGTACAAAGTGTTGCATAGATCACACTTTAAATGTTTTTTCCAAATAGTATCTAATCTTCTCTTAATACTGCTTCGGCGGCTTCATTCAGAAGTTGGTCAACAACCTTGTCCATGATAGTTTCGGCCATCTGTTTAATTTCTTCATCCCCTTTTGTGTGGGGGTCGGCAGTTGGTTCAACAGTATCTGAGCGAAGAGAACACTTCTTCATTACTTTTACAAATCGCGAGCAAAGTTTAAAATGAAAATTACAACGCAACAAGAACGACTAATTGGTACCTAATTGTCTTTCGGGCTCCGTACTCCTTTCGGCAGCTTCTGCTACTTTTCTAGCATCATGAATGCCTTTTTCGCTTCTTTGGATGATCTCTTGCGCCATTCCTCGGCCGCCGTCGTTCCAGATATCAGTAAAAAATTTGCCACCAACCACGCTTGCTTCGGCCGAGGGGTCCTTGATATCTTCGGAAGATAAGGTAGCTTCGGACTGAGCTAAAAATTTTATATGCCCGCAACCTTTCTTCTCTAAGACAGAAGCAATTCCTCTGGCGCCCGAAAAAGCGCATATGTCGCCACGACTGTTCAGAATCTCTTCGAAGGCCTCTGCTTCGTGGCTAATCCATTCCAGCGGATCTTCGGGATTGCCTCGAGAAAAATTCTCTTCGCTGGAAAAGGCGCCGACGCTAGCAAAGCTGGTTTTAATTTTATTCACGCATTCTATAGATTTAACATAGCATTTCCCCTGAGATGTGCGAAGCTCCTTAACTCTTGATTCCAATTTGCTGACCATAAAATCACTAAGTTCTCGTTTCGTTTCCTCAAGCGCGCGCTCCTCTTTAGCTCTAGCCAGCTGTTTCTGAAGATCTTTAATCTCGCGTTTTTGAGCTTCGGTTTGGGCCTTTGAAGCAGCTTCGTCTCTTTTCACTTTATCTACCAGTGTAAGCAGAATTTTATCTTTTTCCAAAGCTTCGTTTCTCAGTTTGATAACTTCGGAGCGTAAATTATTAAACGCAATTTCATAACTTTCATCTTCGGCGCTCTTTTGCGCTCTTAGTGCGTTGCTTAGGATCAGGCCCTATACGAAAAAAAATTCATATAAGGAAAAAGGAATGAGTTGCGTAAAAAAATAATAATAAGGGGGTTTTTTCAAGCGTTTAATTCTCGTACCTTCAGGCTGTTGTACGCAAGACTGTCTGCGAGATCTTCTTTCGTCATGGCGCTTAATCCAGATTCAAGCTTCGGGAAACCAATACTCCTGGCCATCTCTCGGCAGACAGATAGCTCTTTGTTGTCGGGCAGGCAGTATAAGAAATCATCTTCATTTGTCCCATTGAATATTACTGCCCCCTTTGGATATTTTAGCTCCTTTGCATAATGGTTAGCTTCATGAGTTTCTTCTTCAGATAGTTTTTTCCCCGAAGCATGTCGTATGATGTAATCACACATGCTGGCAGGCGCTTCGGGGATGGCAGTGTCAGTTTCTTCAACTAAAATTGGTTCTGGTATTTTTGTTGCTTCGGCTTCCAAAGTTTGCTCCTTGAAGGGCTCTGAAGGCCCAGCTTCAGCTTCAGCTTGTTGCGTCAGAGCTTCAGAAGGAGTTTCAGCAATTTCAACACTCTTTTTTGGAGTTGTGCTTGAAGACTTAATTGTCTCCAAGACATCTAGTACATTTACCATTCTCTTCCTTTTTGGGGTCACCATTGTACCCTTTTGGATTTTTGCTGCTTCGACATTTGCTACAGGGCTCAAAATTTCTGATGCTTTTTCCTTAGTCGGATTTTTCGTTTCTTCCATTTTTTCTGTGAACGGCGCTTCGGCCATCTCTGCAATTTCTGGCAGCAAGGTTGGCTGTTCAGCTTCGGCGGCCGAAGAAGTTTCTCCGGTGAACTCAGGCACCGAAGCTGGTTCAATATGGCGTGGTCGGTGTGTGAGGACCTTCAACCTTTTTCCTTTCGGTTCTGGCTCGCTAGGAGCAGTTGCAGCTTCTTCTTTTTCAGAGGTTATGTTTTTCCTTTTTTGCCTTCGGATGGGATAACGATAATCAGGGTAGAAGAACCCGACTGCATCAAACACTCGGTTGAGTCTCTTCTTTTTTCGGCCTCCGAAGGCTGCTGATAGTGCAGTATTTTCAGCCTTCGAATATGCCCCAAGTAATTCATCACTTAATGTTTCAATGCTTTTCAGCCAGTCATCATCAGGTTCAATAAATTTATCTGCATATTTGAATGTGTACTTTAATCTGACTAGTCCGCCTTCGTCGGACTCTTTGATGGTTTCCTTCGGCATTTCCCACTTTTCTGCAAGTGGCCATACCCTGAAGGCAATGTGTTCTTGGACCAAGTCCCTTGTCCCAATAAACGAGCAGACTACCCCGAAGGCTCTTTGGCATTCTTCGGCGGCTTCGTCCATTTCGACCTTCGGCCTTCGAAGACCGAAGCGTTGCCAGATTGGGTGCATAATGATACTCTTCACATTCTCTTGAGCTGTTAGATCATTCTTTACATAAAACCATTCAGTCATCCAGGCTCCGGGCCACCTCTTCCGAAAGGTCGGCACAGGGCAGCTTGACCCGGAGCGGGCGCCGAAGCTGTAGCACCCAAAGTTGTTGTGGTATTGCTCCTTTCCCCAGGGCTTCGTCTCGTATAATAACTCATGAATGTTGCAGAAGCTTTTAGCGTTCGGTTCCAAACCTTGGCTCCTCGCAGCCCAGACAAACACTCCCATTCTTATGATGGCTTCGGGAGTGATTTGATGCAGATAGACTTGAAATGTCTTTAGTACCTCAACAACAAAGTTGCTCAGGGGGAATCGAAGCCCAGCCTTGAGGAAGCTTCGGAAAATCACAACTTCATCTTCTTCGGGGGTGGGAGAAGTTTTTTCCCCGGCATCAGCTCTCACAATAGATATGTCTCGGAAATATCGCCCCCTCATATTATCAATGTGACTCTGCTTGATGGTCGTTTTCCCAAAAACTGTGTGGCTTGGTCGCCACGGTCGATCTTCGGCCTCTTCCCCACCACTTTCCACATCATAGCTGTCGCTGTCATCAGTATCTTCGGACAAACCTTCGAGAATCTCCTTCGTGATTTTCTCTGTATTGGTCTCTGCCATCGCTATCAGGAACCCCAGATTCTTCTCCTCCTCGAGACTCAGCTTCGTCTCAGCAGGGATCTTCAGCTTCGTCTCAGCAGGGATCTTCTTGCCTTCAGACATCTTCGGGAACGCTAAAAAATTGTTCCCGAGGCCGAAGCTTCGAAATCAAAAAGACCAGCAAATCTTAACGAACAAGAGCTAAAAATTTTAGTGGGCCGAAGCAAAAGGCAAGTGTGCGTACCAAATGAGTTCGCGATGTGATCTTATTTATACGCCTAGGGCGTTGAAAATTGAAAGGCCCCGCTTGTCAGTGAATGTTGCTATTCTAGCAAAGGGAAGGTGTTTTTTCGGACCTTCGGCTCAAGGCCTTCGTCCATATCGCAATCTGAATTTATTATTTACAAATTAATATTGCGAGGGGCTACTGTTGGGGGCCTTCGTCCTCCGAAGGTCCTCAAAAACATGATTTCACAATGTTTTCCAAGTGGATTATATGAACAGGTATTTTCGGATTCAGAATTATGGATATGGAGCACGACCAGGACGAAGCCTGAACCAGACGAAGGTCGAGGGCAGCCGAAGCTGTGCGCAGGAAAGCTTCGGCGCGATGGCATAAGGGGGAACCGACTTAAAGATGAAAAGACTTCGGGGGCCTCGACAGATTTCCATAAACCGTTAACAAATGTAATGGACATGGATGTAATTTTACGTGGGCTGCGTCCCACGTCTATAAATAGATGAACAGTACTCCCGTACTGTTCACGCTGACTTAGCATTGGCTTTTGCGTCACGTTTGTACTTCTACCCTCTCTCAGGACCGAAGGTACATTTGTAATTTGAAATCATTTCTATTTCTCCATGTTAATAAAATAGAAATGATCCTATGTTGATATTTATTTTTCACGCTTTATATGAATCCTTCGGCATTATTTATTATATTTACGAAGGTATGTCTCTTGTGACCTTCGTCCTAAAGCATTATTTCCCAAAGGGGCGTAATGTTTCAAAGGACGAAGGACCTTAAGGTTTAACATCTTCTATGTTGCCTTGTTCTTAACTCTTAGCATTTGAGAACAAGTCCCCAACACCCAGCACTATGCCCAAAGACTGAAATACCCGAAAGGGGCACTGGTGTTTAATTGCAGCGGAGAAGAAGATTTTTTTATACTGTCTCCCGGATAACAAAGAGATATCCGTTAGCCGGGAGATAGGAAGAAGCTTCGAATTTCCGAAGCTAGAAGACGACCTCTCCGTATTGTCAAAGGATGAACTAGCTGACAGTTTAGCATATAATAGTATAAAGGTACGAAAATTAATTCTTGTATTTGAAAACCAATTATTTTATTTATTTATACTTAATTCTGTACTCCTCTTGCAGGGCTTGATCCTTAGCAATGCCCTCAGGGCACAGAAAAATATCGAAGATGAAGGGTATAGAATGGCTCTGGACAACCTTCGCTCAGAGGTGATTGAGCTAAGAAACGAAGGCCTTGAAAAGATAAAATATTAATTTCATTGATAAACAAAATAAAAGAAGACGAAGCTAATTCCAAAGTTCAAGGTGAGGCCCAGAAGAGTGAAATTGAAGATCTTCGGAAACAATTGGCTGAGGCCAAATTAAAATGCGCTATTGCTGAAGCTGATTGAGATGCCAGTGAGTACTAGAAAAATTATTTTCAAAAGACAGTTACAGAGCTTCACGCATCAAAGGAAAGGTGTTTTGAAAAATCTGTGGAGTGCGTGAAAAAGATGAAGACTAGCTTCGCCAACGTGGGCGCCTACTCTAATGAAGACAATTTCATACGAGACGACCCTGAGGGCGTTATTGAGCTGATCGGTTGTGAAGCCGAAGCTTTTGAGGAAATCCTATGTGATTGTGGGGACGTTTGCACCTTCTCTGGCGCGAGAGGAGTTGCCGCTGTCCTGGAGAAGGCGGGTTGCGAACATGTTAAAACCTTGGCCCAGGCTAGGGATGTTCCTAAAACATCCGAATTGTATCACAAATCTAATATTTTAGCATAGATATACATATAATTTAAAGCTAATTTTTGGCAATGTTATGAAGAATATTATGAAGTATTTAAATAAATTTTTGTATACTTTTTTATGTACATTATTTTCTCCCTACAACAAAAAAGGTGAAAAAACATCTGAATCCGTATTCGGATAGACATCCGAATTTTATATCAATTATTTAAAAATATCTAGAACGAATTTAATGTTTATTTTTTGTGAAGATTAATAACCTCAATGCTAAAAACAAGAATATAAATTTACATAGCAAATTCTATATGTTATTTGTTCACAATCGAAGAAAGAAGACCAAAAAATTGACATCCGAATAAATATCCGGATCCATCCCTAGCCCAGGTCGAAAGTGCCTTCTCTATTGACGATACGAAGGACCCGTCAGCCGAAGCAAGTTTAATAGGCGGAAAATTTTTCACTGATATCTGGGAAAATGGTGGCCGAAAGATGGCTCTTGAAATAATGAAGAAGAGCGAAAAAGATATTCATGACGCTCGGGAAGCAACGAAAAAAACTGAGAAAGCTGCGGAGCTCGAAAGACGGATAGGTATTTCTTAATGGCTTTTAGCTTTGTCGTTTATTTTCGTGACTTCGAGCTAATTGGTGTTTTCTACCGCAGCTGAACTACCTCCTCCTCCAGAGCCGTTCGACCCATTGGCTGACCCAGAAACGAGGAAAGCAATAGAAGTCATTAATGTGACCGAAGCTATTGTCGACGAAGTTGTTACCAAACTGCTTAACGAAGTTGCAGAGAAAGTTCTGAAGGAAGAATAAGAGTTATTGTAAAAACATTTCTAGTGTGTTAATGCAACATTTGCTAAACTAAGTTTGTAATATTTGATGTTTATATTTTTCAATGTAAGTTATTTGTAAGTCAACTCTTTGCGATGCATGAAATTTTATGTACATACCGTTTTTGAGCCGTTGGCGAAAAAACACCTTCCCTTCTTTTCATGCTTCACAAAGAAGAATTTTTATCCTTCGTAAGATCATCCACACTTCGTAAAAACATCGATGCTTCGTAATCAATAGATCCCTTCTTCCATATCAAGATTGATGAAGCTGTGATTCTTAACTTGCTTTTGTCTTAGCACCTTTTCATTTTTGTAAGGCAATCTCCGAAGATCGGCTTTGTTTTTAATTGATGTCATTGGTGTGGTATGATGTATGATGAGATGCTATGCGATATGATGTGATGATATGATGCAAAGAATGATGCTAATGTCGAAGACACATACTCCCACTGAAACACAATCTTTGCGTCCCCTTAGGAACGATCAAAATCTCTTTGCCGTTTATTTTTCGGCTTCACCCCTTATTTTTCGGTGTAAGTTCTGCATCCCCTTAGGAACATCTTTTGAACTTCTTCGCCTTCTATTTCGGCGGTATTCGCATTGACTTTTCGCGCTTCGCCTTATATTTCGGCAGTATTTGGCTCTGCATTCCCTTTGGAATGACTTTTGAACAGAAAACTTACACTACGCTCCCTTGGGAACGACTTTTTGCAGCTTTAGTGAACTTACGCTGCGTTCCTTTGGAACGACTTTCTATAGCTTCTAAAAGTTACAACGCGATTTTTAGCTCTGCATTCCCTTAGGAACGACTTTTGAGCTTCGGCAATTTGGGGCTTCATAAATTTGTGAAAAGATATATTTCTCAAGAATGAAGCTATTTGAAAATGACAAGAAGACTAGATTTACATTGATTGTTCTTTATTAAAAAAGAAAATGACAAGGAATATAAAAGTGCTTTAGAGGTAGGATATGTCTCAATAGATGTGTTTTGATTCTGGCATAGTACTGTTGACTGTGCGAGCTTCGGATTCCTCCCTGAGGTCTCGCTGCTGATGGGTCTGATGGCTCCCTTCTGGCTGCTGACCACATGAATAGGCAGGTTGTAGTGGCGGCGGAGGTGGAAGCTATGGCCAAGAAGCCTGTGGCTGACTAGCCGAAGCAACAGAGGCTGTAGAATGGTTGCCCACATACTCTGGTATGTAGGGTGAGTGACACGAAGCAGTATGCAGAACCTGCTTCGGTTGGCTTTGCCGAGCTTCGGCTTCTGCGATCTCCTTCTGCTTTTGGATAGTAATTTGGCACATTCTTGTAGTATGGCCCTTGTCTTCTCCACAAAATAAGCAGTAGATCTTTCTGGGTTGATCCCCATATCTTCCTCCGAAGCCCCTGGCACCTCTGCCTCTTGGAGCTGGCGGCCGAAAAGAGCTTTGTTGATGCCCCGAAGATTGTGAAGTATATTGCGGCCTCTGCTGCTAACTTCCTCTGTCGTCACTCTGAGTGGAGTTGTGAATTGACCTGTCATGCCTTGGGTGGATTCTTCCTCCGAAGCCCCTGGTCATCTCAGAGAACCTGTAAGCCTCCTCCCTTCTTTGCCGGAAGTCGTTGTCAGCCCAAATGTATTCATCCATCTTTTGAAGCAGCTTCTCAAGAGTCTGCGGATGCTTTCTAGCGAAATACTGAGCAGTAGGTCCTGGACGAAGCCCCTTGATCATGGCCTCAATGACAATTTCATTGGGCACTGTAGGTGCTTACGCTCATAGACGCAAGAACCTTCGGACATATGCCTGTAGATACTCCTCATGGTCTTGCGTGCATTGAAACAGGGCCTGAGCTATGACCGGCTTCGTCTGAAAACCTTGGAAACTTGTCAGTAGCATATCCTTGAGCTTCTGCCACGAAGTAATAGTCCCTGGCCGAAGAGAAGAATACCATGTCTGGGCCACATTGCGAACTGCCATGACGATGGACTTGGCCATGATAGCTGCATTGCCTCCATATGAAGATATAGTTGCTTCATAACTCATCAAAAACTGCTTCGGATCCGAATGCCCATCATACATAGGGAGCTGAGGTGGCTTGTATGATGGAGGCCATGGGATAGCTTGCAGTTCTGCTGCCAAGGGAGAAGCAGTATCAAAGGTAAAGGTATCATGATTAAAATCATCATACCATCCATCCTCGTTGAATAGGCCTTCTTGATGAAGATCCCTATGCTGGGGCCTTCGATCTTGTTCGTCTTGAGCAAGATGACGTACTTCTTCAGTGGCTTCGTCGATCTGCCTTTGAAGATCAGCCAGTCGGGCCATCTTCTCCTTCTTCCTTTGTACTTGATGATGGATTATCTCCATGTTTCTGATTTCTTGGTCCAACTCTTCCTCCTGGAGTGTTGGACTAGTAGACTTCCTCTTCTGGCTTCGGTCCTCTCGGAGAGAAAGGGTCTCTTGATTTGGGTCCAGTGGATGTAGTGCGGCAACCCCTAGCGCTGAAGTTTTCTTCGGCGGCATGACGAAGGTCGGTGCTTACCGAAGGTGGTCGAAAAAAGGGTTCACCGGAGGTGGGCGCCAATGTTGGGGACTTGTTCTCAAACGCTATGGATTAAGAACAAGGCAACACAAAAAGGTTAATGGTTAATGCCCTTCGTCCTTCGAAGCATTATCTCCCTCAGGATATAATGATCTTCAGACGAAGGTCATGAAGGACGTACCTTCATCATCACAGTATATATTAATGAAAGAAGAAGCATATGAGACGTGAGAGATAATATAAATAATCATATGACATTATTAATATCTCTTAATTATATCATCATGAATGAACGTGAACAATATTGAATTACATTTATACCTTCGGCTTGACAGAAGGCTAAAGTCCAAGCGTGACGCACGAACGAATACAAGTCAGCGTGAACGGTACGGGAGTACTGTTCATCTATTTATAGGCACAGGGCGCAACCTGTGTAAAATTACATTTATGTCCTTCATATTTACTACTGAATTATGGACAACTCAACAAGGACTGAATGACCTTTTCCCTTTTAAGTCGGTTCCTTTTTCCGCTGTTGAGCCAAAGCTAGTCCGCCCATGGCTTCGGAGCAGCATCATCCTTCGTCTTAATCATGCTTCTTATGTCGTATACAATTTTGATCGGTATCCGAAGGTACCTGTTCACATGTTACACTTGAAAAACATTGTTAAATCATGTTTTTGAGGACATTTGAAGGACGAAGGCCCCCAACAACCATGATGACTTAAGGTTTGCTTATCGTTTCATAGCTTTTATATTCTAGCTAGTAGTTAGGTGAAGTTAGGCTTTTGTTTAGGCTTTAATCTTTCCAACAATTTTAGAGAAGCCCTCTCGATCATCGTGATCCTAGGCACGTGGTATATACAGCGCCTTTAATTGGATTGTCAAATATTCTTGTAACTTCAATTTTCATCCAACTTATATAATACAGTTAGGTATCGAGTTATGTGACTCTTTAAGGATGCATAAATATTTACGGTTCTAATCTATGATATAATTAAAGTCGCCAAAAGAGTTGTAGTGGTATGCTCGCTAATGAGTATGACTGAAAACCTGTGTCAGATTTGTTTCTATGTGACTTGAACAGGATTAGAGTGGTGTATGACTTCCACGATTTGATTAGTTAGATCATTGGCTAAACCAATTTCTGATATGGTAGATTTTGTTTATAATCAAAACTGCATACAATTTAGTACTAGTTGGTATCTTTGTTTTCTTTTAAAGCAGGTTCAAAGATTTAAAGACATATAATGTCATATTTATTCTTCATTTTTTATATTCATGGAAAAATATAAGAAACTGAGTTGTTACTAAAACTCACAGAACCTAGAAAAGGAAATAAGTTAAATAAGAAACGGACGAGCAGAGACAGACAAAATTGAAAGAAAAGAGATGGACGAAAAAAAGACTTAAAGAAAAAATGGAACCACGGAAAAAAAAGAAAAAACTAGGGACACAAGATGGTCTAAGATTTTTTTTGTGTTTTATAATGTTATTAAAGATAACAAAATTCAGTTGTATCTTATTCATCGTAAATATAAGGTCATTTTTCGTTTTTCTGATTAATCTTGTAATTTTTCTATGCCCTCTCGACAAAACGTAGGACTCTTTTTAACTTCTGCTGCGTTAATCTAATAGACAGATTTGTCAAGGTTTGTTTTGTTCGTACATTTCCAAGTTTCTAAAACGCAAGTGAAAATCGGACTCCCACCTCTCCACGGTTAGTCTACAGTCCGGACCCGAAGTGTTGACACTATCTGGACGGCAGACGCCGCCGGCTAACCGGAGCCCCGCTAAACAGCGGGCTCTAGTCCTAAATTCCTAGCATTGCAGTTGAACCCATCTATAATTTGAAAGAAAAAAAGAATCTAATCTGAACACATTGGCCCAGGTGTCAGATATACCATGTACTATACGCTATGTTCGCTGCGGCTTAAAGCCGTACTGTTACGGCTGTTTGTACTGCTGCAGCTGCAATCAGTAGAGACAAAATACTGTAGAAGCCGCAGCCGCAGCCGGATTAAAGCCGCAGCAAGCCGCAGCGAACACAGCCATAGTTTTTGGCACATTCTTCCTCGTCCGACTATAAAGCTGAGCACCTCGGTTGCCGCCTTCCTTCCCTCCCAAGTTGCAACGGCCAGAAAGCCACGTTAGCCTAGCCGAGCTCCTCTGCTCCTCTCGTGGCCGAACAGGCAGAGCGAACAGTCTCCAGAGCGCTCCCCATGGCGTCAGGAGCTGCGGCCCCTGTCGTTCAGGTGAGCGTCCATGCCTTTCTCATCTCCCTCCACCCCAAGCCTCAAGTACTCGAATGCTAACCCCTCGATTCGTCTGTTCTTTGCAGACCCTGGTGCTGAAGGTGGCCATCCACTGCCATGGCTGCAAGAAGAAGGTCCGGAAGGTGCTCAGGAGCATCGAAGGTGCGTGCCGAGCCGTCTGAAAACGCATGCCTTCTCCGCGCGAGCCAGCAAGGCTTCTGCATACATTTTGGGCTGTTCTGTCTGAATCTGACGGGGGTGTGGTTGTGGCTGGTGATTGTGTTTCAGGCGTGCAGAACGTGACGGTGGACGCCTCGCAGAACAAGGTGACTGTGGTCGGCACCGTGGACGCCGACACGCTCATCCAGAGGCTGTACAAGTCCGGCAAGAAGGGAGAGCCTTGGCAGTGCCACCCGCCCGTCAAGAAGAGCGAGCCCGCGCCGGAGGCCCCGCCGGCTCCGCAGCCTGCCGGTGGCGGCGGCAAGGACGCTGCTACTGCTGCGGCCGCGGTGGACAAGAAGCCGGAGGAGCCGGTGAAGAAGCCGCAGGGCGACAGCTCCGAGGAGAAGAAGAAGAAGCCGGAGGAGGCGGTGAAGGAGCCGCAGAGCGAGAAGAAGAAGCCGGAGGAGGTGGTGAAGGCGCCGGAGAGCGAGAAGCAGGAGCCGCAGAGCGAGAAGAAGAAGAAGCCGGAGGAGGCGGCCGAGAGCTCCAAGGAGAAGAAGGAGAAGAAACCAGAGGAGGCAGTGAAGGAGCCAAAGGCCGAGAGCTCCAAGGAGGAGAAGAAGAAGAAGCCGGAGGAGGCCGTGAAGGAGCCGCAGGGTGAGAGCTCCGAGGAGAAGAAGAAGAAGCCGGAGCAGGAGGGCGGGGCCGCAGAGAAGAAGCCCGAAGCAGAGTCAAAGAAGAAGGACGGCGGTGACAGCAAGGGAGCTGAGACGAAGGCCAAGGGCTCAGCAGAGCCGGCAAAGGAAGCTGCCGCCATCCCCGCCCCCGCCCCCGCTGCCGCCGCCGCTGTCAATGACAAGGCCGAGACAAAGAAGAGCGAGAAGCCCAAGGACGCCGGTAAGGCGGCGGAGCCAGCCGCCGTGACGACGGAGAGGTCGCTGCCTGCGCCGCCGGCGCCGGCGCCAATGCCCGCGTACGAGCAGGAGTTCCGTCACCCCTACTACGCCCCGCAGCCGGTGGTGAGCTACCACGCGTCGCAGCCGAGCTCGAGCGTGTCGTACACGTACTTCGCGCCGCAGACGCAGCCGGCGTACTCCATGCAACAGCCACAGCCGCACCCACAGGCGGCGGCCTCCTACTCCGTGCAGCCGACACCGCCGGCGTACTACTCCGCGCAGGAGCTGCAGCCGCAGCAGCCGGCGAAGCAGTGGTCGCCATCGTACCTGTACATGCCGTACCCGTACCCGCACGCGCAGGCGGCGCCGGAGCCTTACTACCAGCAGCAGGACTACTACAGCCCGCCCGGGACGCACGCGTCACCGATGCACGACCCGTACCGCATCTTCGACGACGAGAACCCCAACTCCTGCAGCGTCATGTAAGAGGCGAGCTGGTCGGCGCGGCCCGGACGCCGCCGGCCGCCGTGGGCAGCGAGTAGTTTGGGGGGGAGGCGGCGCCGCGCGCTACCGCAACATCAGAGAGAGACGTCTCTGTGGCTGTATAGGTAGAGTAGCCTGTTACTGTTTACCACCCCTCTTCCTTCCATTCTATTTCCACCTAGTATAGAGGTCAAACCTCTTCTCCGTGCAGTGACGGAACCTTTTCTTCATTTCCATCTTTTTACTGTTCTGAATCAAGTGATTAGAAAGAACATGTAAATTGTAACGAGATACGTTCATGTTCACCGCGTCTGTATATGCCGGCTACTAGAACTTTGAATGAGCTACCACAGATACATACAGTATCAGTATATATAACAGATTATACATGTACGAACTGATATAGTTTTCTACTGATAGAGAAAGGCAAAGGCGTATTTGTATCTTTGCTGATTCTGGCCCTGCAAAATGGGCCTGCGAACCTGCCGTAATAAGCTGGGTGATTTTTACAGGGTCAGGTGGCTGTGGTCTGTTTGCTAAAAACGTGTCGCTCCATCCTTATCAGAGGCAGGTATATTCATGACAAGGGCTAGCTTATTCGATTAGGAAGCAAACATGTAACATCTCATCCAACTGCGGACCTCCTGACGGAGGAACCTCTCGTCTCAATCTCTACCTCTACTATATTAAAACACCAGATTTAAAGGTCGTTCTGGTGTAGGAGATGAGATTTAACGTAAGCCCTAATAAAAGAAGGACGAGAGACACTAGATAAAATTGTCTAACCAATAAAACATCATTCAGTTGTTTTTAATATTAAATATAAATTGTATATATGTATATACGATTTTTTATAAAATAAAAAAGGTCGGGCCAACACTACGGGCCGAGGCTATGGTCCAAGCATAGTACGACACTCGTGTCGGACTGACCCAGACACTATTAAATGGTCGTGCCTATTTGGCCATCTATATCGGCCCTCGGCTCAGTTGCCGCCACCTCGTTCGTCATGCTGCTTCTTTTCTCTCTCCTCATGTCCTCGCCTCCGCGCCATCCCATTCTCGACAGAGGACATGGGAGCAGGCGCCTGCTCCCCGTATTCGTCTGACACCAGCCCCATTACCGACCCGCGCAGTGGCTATTGCACGTCCATGAGGACGTTTCACATCATTCACGCACCATCAGTTTCGCCATCGTCGGACGTTCCGTTCGTCTTTCCGGCCTTCGTCATGTTCTTCATCTCCAACCTGCTGCCCTGCCCACGGTCGCAGCCGCGAGCCGACCAACGCTCGTCGACGTGGGTACGGGGCGAGTCGGTCTTGCTCATAGCCTTTCTCCGTACGTCGCCGAAGAGGACACGATGGCACCTGCCACGCTTGGGTTATCTTGGCGATGAGGAGTCTAGGTTTGAGATATTGGACAACCAAGGCCCGTAGCGCGGCAGTAGTCGGCATATGATACGAAGTTGGTGGTGGTGTTGTGTCGCCTCGGCGGGTACAGGGCTGGGAAGGCACTCGCATTCTCTCGCCCTTCTGGGACTGACACCTAGTGCAGGTGCCCTCGGTTTGGAGCTACTCCGGGGCTTGTTTCTCCGCTTGCATGCTCTCTCCCTATATGTATCTAGCGGTATACTACCTATGTCGCCTTCAGATGTCTAAGTCTTTGTTGTGTCTTTCTTCAACAACGAACAGGTATACCCGCCTCTTCCCTTCTCTTACTGCTCTACGAAACCTTGAAGTGGGGGAGGCGAGGGATGGGGTCATCCCTGATTTGCTGTCTATGGTACCCATTCGATGGCTTGGCATCGCATGTCCACATGGCCTTTCCCTTACCACGATGTCGTCTCGGTATGCTTCTACCAATTCTATGTACCTGTCACCCATCCTTCTATCATTGAAAAAATTATTGTGTTGTTTCTCTGTTGTTTTGGGTGTTAGTTTTTTGTTGTGCTAAGGACTGACCATAATTTGGGTGTGTTAATACTTTACTTTATTGTCTGTACATTATTTGTGTTCTTATGATGATGGCTCATGGATGCTGCAAAATATGTGTTAGTATTTTAAGATCCATGCGAACACTACCATATGGTGTTTATCCCTTGTATTCTTGGCTCTTGCATGCATTAGGTCGTTTCTGAGACCACATTGGCGTAATGAACTCCATGGTGTTTAAGGTTGCTGAATTGGATCACGCTAACAGTAAAAGGAAAGGTTATTTGTTGGTTTGAAACGTTAGTAATTGCTACGAAGTACTATAATTTGTATGGAGCGTATCCAGTTTTTATTGATACCTAACTTTAGCAACCACTTCATAGTTTGATCTATCTTTTTTCATAAGTTTGAGTTCATGTGATTTATTTTAGAAACTTGAGCTCACAAACTTCGTCTTATTTGGTCTCTTTATTGTGGAATCATGTCATTTTATAATCTTTGATCATTCAGTCAGTCATTGTGAACTCTCTTCTAATTGCTCTCGTCGTGTTGTACGAAAATATTGGATGGAGTAAACAACAACATCAGTTAGTCAAATAAAAAAATATTATACAGAGAGCGGAGACAATCAATAAAAAATCTTAAAATCTTTTTGATGGATAGTTTACGTGAGTATTGTTGTGAGCCATCGCAACGTACAGTAAACCGACTAGTATCATATGGAACCACGCTAAAACACCTACCTACCTCTAGGCTGGTCTTACGTCAGCCGCTAAGTCGTAATCCTTCTAAAGACAACTGTCTAATTAAGCGACCGATATGTCACGAGAGACGTGACACGAACCAGAGTCCGTCCAATGCTGTGCGCAGGTCTTTTTTTTCTCTACGCTACCTCTAGCGCGCCATAATAATTTAATTAATCGCCTTTAAATACAACAGGGGGAGGGGCCCGCGTGCCAATATGATTCATCCCTGCGTGCCGCCTCAGCCAGGCTCACGGTCACATGATTTTATATAAGGAGTCCGGCCGGTCGCTAATAAGTAATGGAACTCCTCTCCAAATCTACTAACCTAATTTTATTATACGTGGGTTGTGGAGCATGATGAGAGTGGCAGAGGGGAGTGGGACCAGGAGTGTACCTAATGCTTGCTTGTTAATTGGGCACTTGGGGGTCCGGACCCAGGACACAACGGATGGGATCGTAGTGGGGAATTCTCTCCACTTGGACATGCTTGGTCTTAGAGATGGCAACGTCGGGTTTTAGGTTTATATTGGCGTCCCCACGACGAAAAAGTTTCTATACAAGGATTACACGAATGGTTGTGGGGATCATTTTTTCTCCATCGTCGTTCCTGCGGGGATAAATTTTCATCAAGAATTCATATCCCCTCTTAGATCGTACTTAATTTGTTATTAATGTAAAACATTGTCACTTATACAGGTAAAAATCATTATGTGAACATTAAAATGAACAGAATTGTACAATAGGCGATCTCTTGACAAGAAAATTATTTATTTTTATTATAATTATTATATGAAAACATCATCACTTATAAGTTTAACGGGTCTCCGTGAGGATCAGGGAATGGAAATTTTTCTCCATCCCCATCCATGTTTACACATCGAAGGACAATTTTTCTCATTTACATCCCCACGGGGGAAGAAATTTCTCCATTCCCATTTCCTAAAGGCTAGTTTGGGAAACCCATTTTTCTAAGGAAATGAAAATCAGTTAGGCCCCGTTTGTTTCGTTGGAATTGAATTCCATTTTAATAATTATAATTTAGACAAAACTAATTAAATTCATATATTTATATATGTAATATATTTGTATATTATCCTAAATCATATGAGAGAGATAGTTATATACTACATTTATGTTATAGCGAAACAAGTAGAAGAGTGCAATAAGTTATACATCGGAAAAAATAGTATGTAAATCTATAAAATCAATTTCTATCTCTCACCCCATGAATTTGAGATAGGCTTATATGGTAACTTTGTAAAGTGGTGGAATGTCATATTCTAAAAAATAGTCTATTACATTAGTAAGATTTCAATTCCTCAAAATGAAAGGAAACAAATGGGACCTTAGAAAAATGGGGTTCTCAAACTTGATGTCGGCATTTCAGACCCGGGGGACCCTCAATCGGACCGACTAGTGAATTTTGTGTCGCGTGCCCCTGCCCAGATGGGTTGATGCAAGATGGAACACAAGAGGAGGGATGAGGCTTATATTATCTTGTACCGGGGTGCTTGCAGTAGGGGTTACAAGCTTCGCGAGAGAGGGAACGAGTCCTAAGCCTCCTGAGGAGTCTAGTGTTGCGGAGTGGAGTTCGATGTTTAAGTGAGTCCGTCTCCGTCGTCCTTGCCGCCCGTGCCCCCCTCCTCCCCCATGAAGGCCCTGGGCATCCCCTTTTATAGATACAAGGGGATGGTCCATCTGTACATATGGGGGTGTTACTATGTGCTAACGTGGCCGGCGGAGAAGTGCTTGAGCCCTGTAGAAGCGTAGCTGGCGGTGCAGCCCTGGGTCCTGCTGACGTTTCTTTGCCTTCGTAGAGAGCTTGAGGACTATCGACGTCATGGACGCATGCGGGGAACCATCATTACCTGTTGCCGGAGTAATCTAGATGTGACACCGGTCTTGTTCCTTCGTAGCCTGAGGCGGCTAGCTAGAGGTAGGGTAATGATGTGTCCCCTGTAGCACAGTCGGTCCGAGGCAGAGGTCAGGCGTGGCGGAGACCTTCTCCCGAGGCCGAGGCTGAGGCCGAGGTCGGGGTCGGGCGAGGCGGAGACCTTCTCATGAGGCCGAGGCCGAGGCCTAGGGTCGGGCGAGGCGGAGCTCCCTGTTGCGCTCGAGGCTGAACTCGGGAGAAGCCATGACTCACTGTTGTTAGTCTTACCCTGGTGGTTGGCACAGTAGTCGGAACAGGGTGAATAGTGTTGTTTTCCTGTCAAAACGATCAGTAAAGGGGCGAAGTGACTGCGGTCACTTTGACCTTGCCAACTGAAGCACGCATGTTAGGATAATGTGTCAGGTGATCCCTGTATCAAATGCGCATGCGATACGGTCGGCGGTAAGGCGATTTGGCCGAGGTGGCTATACGACAAAGTTTGCCCGAGCTTAGCCTCGGATGATCCGGGGGTGCGCCCGCTGCCTGAGGGGGCCCTCGGACGAGGCGTGAATCCATCCGGGATCACTGTTCTTGCCCGAGGCCGGGCGAGGCGAGATCGCGTCCCTTGGTAGATGAGGCTTTAACTTTGCGCTATGCTTAGCAGCCTTTACGGTCTGTTTTGAAGATGTTTTTCAGCCATGCTTAGGAGTATTGGGGGTACCCCTAATTACGGTACCCGATAGTAGCCCCCGAGCCTCAAAGGGAGTGTAGGCACTCGCTTGGAGGTTCTGCCGGATTTTTTGCAAAGGGACTAGCCTTTCTTGGTCATATTTTGTTCCGATGGGTGCGCGCGAGCGCACCCGTCGGGTGTAGCCCCTGAGGCCTCGGAGGAGTGGGTTGACTTCTCTCAGGTCTTAATTTTTCTTGTGATTCCTCGGTCGGCCTTGTTGTTCCCTCATGCGGCCGGGCCGCAGCCCGGGTGCATGGTCAGGCTCCGAGTTTTTAAGCTGGTTTGTTGACGTGGTCAACAATTTGGCTGTGGCCTAGTGCGAGAGCGACCTCCGAGCCTCTACATGGAGCGAGAGGACGATCGAGGATCGTCTCGGCTTTTTATTGTACGCCCCTTCATCACCTTTTCGCAAGGAGGAGGGGGGAACGCGCCATGTTACCCTCGGTGGGCGCTGAACATGGTGTTTCCAGTGAGTTGCTAGCGGGTAATCCGAGTGGACGCCCGAGCCCCGTTCGATAAGGATCGGCTAGTGGCCCAGAGGCGCGCTCCAAAAGTATCTGCAGGTGATTTGCTGGACCCGAACCCATTCGATAGGGTCCGAGGGCTCGGTGCCTCCCTTCAGTGGGATTCCATTACAAATCATTCCCGCTGGTCTCGGAAATGTCTTAGGGTACCTCGGGAGCGTAGCCCGAGCCTTGGCCCTGTAACGGGTGTTGGGGGCCTTCGGCTTCTGAAGGTCCTCAAAAACGTAAGTTAACAATGTTTCTGGAGTGTAATACATGAACAGGTACCTTCGGACATGGACCTTTCGGACTTAAGTCAAAATCACTGCATGAAGAAACACAAGGGGGAACGAAGGATGGAACAGAGCCGAAGCTGTACGAAAGGGAGCTTCGGCATGATGACAGGAAAAAGGAAACCGACTTAAAGAAAAGGCTGTCTAGACCCGGTGAATTGCTATAGAGTTATTATCAAATGTAAAGGGCCTGAATGTAATTTTACATGGGCTGCGACCCACGCCTATAAATAGGTGAACAGTACTCCCGTACTGTTCACGCTGACTGGACGTTTGCTTTTGTGTTACGCTTGTATTTGTACTGCCTTCAAGCCGAAGGTATACTTGTAATAAATTATTATCTTTACTTGTTCGTGATAATAGCACAAAAATAGTACAATGACGATAATATATTTGAATGTTCATTTTGTTCATGTTTAGTGTAAACTCTTCTTCATTTTTATATGTCATACTTGCGAAGGTACGCTTTCTGTAATCTTCGTCCGAGATTCATTATATCCTAAGGGAAATAATGCTTCGAAGGACGGAGGACTTTAACATTTAACATTCTTTATGTTGCCTTGTTCTTAAGCCGAAGCATTTGAGAACAAGTCACCAACATTGGCACCCACCTCCGGTGAATCCCTTTTCGACCACCTTCAACAACCATCGACCTTCATCATGCCGCTAAAGAAAGCTTAGGCAACAGGGGCTGTCGTTCTGCAGCCGCTGGACACGAACCAGGAGACCCTTTCTCTTCAGGAGGCCCAAAGCCAGAAGAGGAAGGCCACTAGTCCAACACCACAAGAGGATGAGTTGGACCAAGAAATTAGGAATATGGAAATGCTTCATCAGCAGGTACAGAGGAAGAAGGAGAAGATGGCTCGGTTAGCTGACCTGCAAAGGCAGATTGACGAAGCCACAGAAGAAGTGCGTCATCTTGCTCAAGATGAGCAGCACCGAAGGCCCGACCATAGAGAGTTGCACCAGGAGGGCTTCTTTAACGAAGATGACTGGTATGAGGATTTTCATCATGGAAATTTTGCTTTTGATGATGCTTCTCCTCTGTCAGCAGAACTATAGGCTATGCCCTGGCCCCCGTCTTACAAGCCACCACAGCTCCCCATGTACGAAGGACACTCAGATCCGAAGCAGTTTCTCATGAGCTACGAAGCAACTATATCTTCGTATGGTGGCAACACTGCAGTCATGGCGAAATCTTTCGTCATGGCAGTCAGAAATGTTGCACAAACTTGGTATTCTTCTCTTCGGCCAGGAACAATCACTTCATGGTAGAAGCTGAAGGACATGCTGGTCACCAGTTTTCAAGGGTTTCAGACGAAGCCGGTTAGTGCTCAGGCCTTGTTCCAGTGTACGCAAGATCAAGACGAATATCTCCAGGCGTATGTCCGAAGGTTTCTACGTCTGAGAGCACAAGCGCCGACAGTGCCCAATGAAATTGTCATTGAGGCCATGATTAAGGGGCTTCGGCCAGGACCTTCAGCCCAATACTTCGCCAGGAAACCTCCTCAAACCCTAGAGAAACTGCTTCAGAAGATGGATGAATACATCCACGCTGACAATGATTTTCGACAGAGAAGGGAGGAAGCTTACAGGTTCTCCGAAATGGCCAGGGGCTTCGGAGGGAGAGTACACCCGAGGCATGTCAGGTCAATTCACAACACTCAGAATGATGACAGAGGAGGTCAGCTGCAGAGGCCCCAGCATTTTTCACAATCTTCGGGGCAGCAACAAAGCTCTTTTCGGCCGCCAGCACCAAGAGGCAGAGGCGCTAGGGGCTTCGGAGGAAGATATGGGGACCAACCCAAGAAGATTTACTGTCTATTCTGCGGTGAGGACAAGGGCCACACTACCAGGATGTGCCACGTCACCATCCAGAAGCAAAAAGAGATAGCAGAAGCTGCGGCCCAACAGAATCAGCCGAAGCAAGTCATGCATACTGCTTCGTATCACTCACCATACATTCTAGAGTACGTGGGTAACCATCCTGTAGCCTCTATTGCTTCGGCAAGCCAACCTCAGGCATCTTGGCAACAGCCTCCACCTCCACCACCATTGCAACGAGCCCAGCAGCCAGAAGGGAGCCACCACACTCTCCAACAACGAGACTTTAGAGAGGAGTCTAAAGCTCGCACAGTCAACAGTACTGTGCCAGAATCGAAGCACATCTACTAAGAGGATATCCTACTTTTGAAATAGTTCTAGCATTTGTTGTCATTTTTTCTTTTTCAATAGAAAACAATCATTAAAAGCCTAAGTTTTTCTTGCCATTTTCAATTCCTTGTAATAGTTTCGTTATGGCCATAGTGGAAATGAATTTTTTTTACAGACTCACGAAGTCCAAAAAGTTGGTAAAGCACAAAAGTTGCCTCTCAAAAGAGTGCGGAGTTCACAGTTACACTACAAGTTTTGCCGAAGCATTAGAAAAGTCATTCTAAAGGACGCATCGTAAGTTTTTCGAAGCAACAAAAAGTCGTTTCTAAGGAACGCAGCGTAAGTTTTCTGCTCAAAAGTCGTTCTAAAGGGAATGCAGAGCTTACAGCGAAAAATAAACGCTGATACCGCCGAAGTAAAAGGCGAAGAAGCTCCTAAGGGAGGCTTACAGCGAAAAATAAACGTTGATACCGCCGAAGTAAAAGGTGAAGAAGCTCCTAAGGGAGGCTTACAGCAAAAAGTCAACGCTGATACACCGAAAAGTAAACGGTGAAGCCAAAAAATAAACGGCAAAAAGATTGTGTGCTTTACTGAGGGAATGTACGAGTATCTTCGGCACAAATGTCATTTTGCATGTCATAACATCATTACATCATTTGCATATCATAACATCATACATCATATTGCATCAATGGCACAAGAAGGGAATGCAATGTTGACCTTCGGAAGCGTATACGATGTTGACCTACAATGTTGATTTTCGGAGATTGTTTCAAAGAAGTGATAAAGCACAAAATAGATTTGAAAAGGAGATCTATTGCTCACGAAGCACAATATTTTTATGGAATATGGATATTCTTCACGAAGCATGAAAAGAAGGGAAGGTGTTTTTTCACCGAAGGCTCAAAAACGGTATGTACGTAAAGTTTCATACATCGTAAAGAATTGAATTACAAACAGCTTATACATTATATTCACAAAATATTACACACTTTGTTCAGCAAAATATTACACTCCAAATGTCTTTACAATAATAGTTATTCTTCTTTCAAAACTACTTCCGCAGCTTCGTGTAGTAGTTGATCAACAACTTCATCCATAATAGCTTCGACCATTTTAATAATTTCATCTTCTTTCTTCGCTTCGGGGTCCGCCAATGGTTCGACGGGCTCTAGGGGAGGAGTTAGCACGACTGTGATGCAAAATGTAAATAAGTTCAAAGTCACAAGATTAGAACATAAAGTTAAAAGCTGTTAAGCAATACCTATCCGCCTCTCAAGATCCACAGCTTTCTCAGCGGCCGTTGCTGCTTCTCTAGCATCGTGAGTATCTTTTCACTTTTCCTTATGATTTCTTGGGCCATCTCCCGGCCGCCATTTTCCCAAATGTCAGTGAAAAACTTTCCACCAACTAAGCTTGTTTCAGCCGACGGGTCTTTTATATCTTCAATAGATAAGGCGCCTTCGGATTGCGCCAAAGATTTTACGTGTTCGCAACCTATTTTCTCCAAGACAGCAGCAATCTCCCTAGCACCTGAGAAGGTGCATATGTCCCCACGGCCATTCAAAACTTCCTCAATGGCTTCAGCTTCGTGGCTGATCCATTCAACTGGGGCTTCGGGATCACCCCTTATGAAATTCTCCTCACTTGAGTATGCGCCAACATTGGCGAAGCTAGTTTTTATTTTTTTAACACACTCTATAGATTTTTCAAAGCATCTCTCCTTGGATGCACGAAGTTCATCAACTGTTTTTTCTAGATAGTTCCTCCAATATATACTGATGTCTCGTTCAGCCTCTGCAACACCGCATTTTTCTTTAGCTTCGAGTAGCTGTTTCCGAAGATCTTCGATTTCGCATTTTTGAGCTTCAGCTTTGGCTTTGGAAGCAGCTTCGTCTTCCCTTATTTTGTTCGACAAAGAGTGTAATATTTTGTCTTTTTCAAGACCTTCGTTCCTTAGTTCAATCACTTCGGAACGAAGGTTGTTCAAGGCTATGGTATATCCTTCATCTTCGATACTTTTTTGCGCCCTGAGGGCGCTGCTAAGGATAAGGCCCTGCAAAAAATGCGGTATTAAATGTAAGTAAATGGAAGATTTCGTTTTTTAAAATACAAAAATCTAATTTTCTCACTTTTAAGCTATTGTATGCTAAGCTGTCGGCCAACTCATCTTTTGATAACACTGAGAGCCCATCCTCTAGTGTAGGGAAGCCGAAGCTCTTGCTCATCTCTCGGTAGACATAAATTTCTTTGCTGTCTGGGAGGCAATACAAGAAGTCTTCTTCCCCGCTACCGTTGAATACCAGGGCCCCCTTTGGATATTTCAATCTTTGGGCATAAAACTGAGCCTCTTGCTTCTCCTTTTCAGATAATCTTTTTCCCGAAGCATGTCGTATAATATAATCAGTAGCATCAGATAATGTTTCGGGAGTAGGGATGGCGGTTTTTTCAGTTTTGCTTGCTTCTGCAGTTTCTTTCTCAATCTTGCCTCCGATTTCCAAGGATTTCTCCTTGACGGGCTCGGAGGGCTCAGTTTCGGTATCGACTTGAACCTTGGAAGCTTCGGCCTCAATATGTGTTTCCGAAGTTTTGACAGCTTTCTTTGGAGTAGAGCTCGAAGTTTTTATTATTTCTAGCACATCTAATACATTGACCATTCTCTTTCTCTTGGGGGTCGTCGATATATCATTTTGTGCCTTCGGCATTGCCACCTCCGCCGAAGGACTTACTGCTTCCAATATTCTCGTTTTACCAACCTTCATCTCTTCAATATTAATAGCCTTCGGCTCATCCGATTTGGCTGATGATGTCTTCGGCGCCGCAGCCGGTTCACTTTTTTGAGAAATCGCAGGTTTTTTGCCTTCGGACACCGAAGAGGTCTCACCGCCAAAATCAGGCACTACAACCGGTTCAATATAGCGTGGCCGATGAGTAAGGACTTTCACTCTTTTCCTCTTCGGCACAGACTTGCTCGCAGCAGCTGAAGCATCATCTCTCCCGGAATCTTCACTTTTTCTTTTTTGTCCCCGGGGCGGGTAACGGTAGTCGGGATACATGAACCCAGTGGCATCGAAAACTCTGTTTAGTCTCTTCTTTTTACGATTCCCGAAGGCCCGCAGATAATGTGTTATCTTCTGCTCGGGAGTACAGCCCAAGCAGATCATCGCTTGTAGCTTCGACGCTTTTCAGCCAGTCGTCGTCTGGCTCGATAAACTGGTCTCTGAATCTGAAGGTATATTTTAGCCGAACCAGACCACCTTCATGGGGATTGCTGATGGATTCTTTTGGCACCTCCCAGTCGGCTAGCAACGACCATATTCTGTAGGCCACGTGCTCTTGTACTAAGTCCCTTGTCCCAATGAAAGAGCAGACTAAGCCGAAAGCTTTGCGGCACTCTTCGGCTGTTTCGTCAATCTCTACCTTCGGTTTACGGAGCCCAAAGCGTTGCCAGATAGGGTGCATGATTATATCTTTAATGTCTTCTCGTGCCTTTAAATCATTCTTTACATAAAACCATTCTTTTGTCCAGTCTCCGGGCTATCTCTTCCGAAAAGTTGGTACTGGCGAGCTTGAACCAGAGCGAGCAATGAAACTATAGCAGCCAAATTATTATGATACTGTTCCTTACCCCAAGGCTTCGTCTCATATAACAATTCATGCATGCTGCAGAAACTTTTTGCATTTGGTTCCAAGCCTTGACTCCTTAAAGCCCACACGAAGATTCCCATTCTTATAATAGCTTCGGGGGTAATCTGGTGAAGGTAAATCTAAAATATCTTCAAAACCTCGACTACAAAGCTGCTAAGAGGAAGCCGAAGCCCAACCTTCAAAAAGCTCCAAAAGATCACGACTTCATTCTCCTCTGGAGTAGGACAAGTTTTTTCTCCATCGTCAGCCCTCACAGCAGACATATCCCGAAAGTATTTCCCCTTCATGTTGTCAAGATGGCTTTGCTTAATAGTCGATTTTCCAAAAACTGCATGGCTTGGTTGCCAGGGTCGATCTTCAGAGTCTTCCCCGCCGCTCTCCACATCATAGCTGTCACCATTACTGGTATCTTCAGACAAACCCTCCAAAGTTTCCCTAGCAATCTTCTCCGCATTTGTCCTTGCTATCGATTCAATAAACCCCAGATTCATCTCCTCAGAGGGGCTCAGCTTCGTTCCAGCGGTAGTTTTCTTATCCTCAGACATCTTCGAAAGTGCTGACAAAGGTCCTCTCAAAGCCGAAGCTTAAAAATATAAAAATCTGGTCAAGCGTGTGTAAGCAAAGAGCTGTTTGAGCAGGCAAAACAGGTGGCAAGAAAGCGTGCCAAATGAGCTAGTGGTGCGCTCTTATTTATACGCCTAGTGCATTACGTGCTGGAGGACCCGCTTGTCAGTGGTTGTTGCTATTCTAGCAAAGGGAAGGTGTTTTTTCGGACCTTCGGCTCAAAGCCTTCGTCCTTGTCGCAATCTAAATTTATCATTCTAACAAATTAATATTGCGAGGGGCTACTGTTGGGGGCCTTCGGCTTCCGAAGGTCCTCAAAAACGTAAGTTAACAATGTTTCTGGAGTGTAATACATGAACAGGTACCTTCGGACATGGACCTTTCAGACTTAAGTCAAAATCACTGCATGAAGGATGGAACAGAGCCAAAGCTGTACGAAAGGGAGCTTCGGCATGATGACAGGAAAAAGGAAACCGACTTAAAGAGGAAAAGGCTGTCTAGACCCGGTGAATTGCTATAGAGTTATTATCAAATGTAAAGGGCCTGAATGTAATTTTACATGGGCTGCGACCCGCGCCCTGTACAGATAACAACGTGGCCGTCGGGGGGACGTCTCAAGTCCTGTAGAGGTAGTATCGTGGCCGTCGGAGAAGTGCCTTGAGCCCTGTAGCAGTACAGTTGTTGGTGCTGTATGGATCCTACTGACGTCTCCTTGCTTTCGTAGGGGGCTTGAGAACCACCGACGTCATGGTTGCATGCGGGAAACCACCATCGCCTGTTACCGGGGTAAGCTGGATGGGACGTCAGTCTTGTTCCTTCGTAGCCTGAGCTAGCTAGGAGTAGGGTAATGATGCATCCCTTGCGGCATGGTTGATCCGAGCCTGAGGTCGGGCGAGGCGGCGACTCCTCCGAGGCCGAGGCTGGGGCCGAGACCCAGGGTCGGGCAAGGACGTGACTCTTCCCGAGGCCGAGGCCGAGGCCGAGCCCTGGGTCGGGCGAGGCGGAGATTTCCTCCCGAGGCTGAGGCCGAGCCCTGGGGTTGGGCGAGGCGGAGCTTCCTGTTGTGCCTGAGACTGAACTCGACTGTTGTCGGTTTCGCTCGGGTGGTTGGCACTGTAGCCAGAGCGGGGCGGGCGGTGCTGTTTTCCTGTCAGATCGGTCAGTGAAAGGGGGAAGTGACTGCGGTCACTTCAACCTTGCCGACTGAGGCGCGCGTGTCAGGATAAGGTGTCAGGCGACCCCAGCATTAAATGTGCATGCAACACGGTCGGCTGGTAAGGCGATTTGGCCAAAGTCGCTTGCACGACAAGGCTTGCCTTTGGCTGAACCGAGGGTGCGCTCATTGTGTGAGGAGACCTTCGGGCGAGACGTGGATTCGTCCGGGACCACTGTTCCGCACGAGGCCGGGCTCGGGCGAGGTGAGACCGTGTCCCCTGGTAGACGAAGCTTTGACTTTGACTCGAGCCGTCAGTCTTCACGGTTTGCTCTGAAGGAGTTTACCAACCGTGATTAGGAGTGGTGGGGGTACCCCTAATTACGGTACCCGACAGTAGCCCCCAAACCTCGAGGGGAGTGGTGATGCTTGTTTCGAGGCTCTGCCGCATTCTTGGTGAGGGGACTGGCCTTTCTCGGTTATACTTTGTTCCGACGGGTGCGCGCGAGCGCACCCGCCGGGTGTAGCCCCCGAGGCCTCGAAAGAGTGGTTTGACTCCTCTGAGGTCTTAACGCTTTTCGTGATGCCTCAGCCGGTCCTGTTGTTCCCTCATGTGGCCTGGCCGTAGCCCAGGTGCACGATCAGGTTCTGAGTTTTGAAGCTGGTTTGTTGACGCTGTCAACAGTTTGGCCGTAGCTGGGTGCGAGAGCAGCCCCCGAGCCACTACACGGAGCGAGAGGACGATCAAGGACTGTCTCGACTTTTATTATATGCCCCTTCGTCGCCTTTCCGCAAGGAGGAAGGGGGGAAAGCGCCATGTTACCCTCGGAGGGCACCGATCATGGCGTTTCTGGTGAGTTGCTAACGGGTGATCCGAGTGGATGCCCGTGCCCTGTTCGTTAAGGGTCGGCTAGTGGCCTAGTGGCGCGCTCCAAAAGTACCTGCAGGTGATTCGCTGGACCCGGACCCTTTTCGACAGGGTCTGAGGGCTCGATGCCTCCCTCCGGTGGGATTCCATTACGAGTCATTCCCGCTGGTCTTAGAAATGTCCTAGGGTACCTCAGGAGCATAGCCCGAGCCTCGGCCATGTATCGGACGTACCCAGGGTCATCCCTCACTCTGCGTGTTCTGGGGCGGCTGTCGAACCCCTTCGAGGGGCCAGCCTGCGAACCCCTGATCAGTAGTGGGCGCGGAGCCCGAGTGCTCTAGGGCGGCTGTCGAACCCTTCCGAGGGGCCAGCCTTCGAACCCCTGATCAGTAATGGGCATGGAGCCCGGGTGCTCTAGGGCGGCTGTCGAAACCTTCCGAGGGGCCAGCCTTCGAACCCCTGATCAGTAGGAGGGCTCGAGGGCCCGTTTCCTTCGCGGGGAAGGATCCTTTCCAAAATATCCCCCTTCCCAGTCCCTGTGGCAAGAGAGAGAGAGGAAACGGAAAAGGATATGAATTCAAAAAGTCGTGGCACACCTTTTTTGATGCGGCCTTTATGGCGGAGGTGAAACATTGCCTGCTTCGCCCGCCAGCGGTGTCGCTTGCCCTGCCAGGGAGTTAATGCGACGGGACAGGCGATTCGCGGGGCGGCCGTTGTGCGTGCGTGAGCTGTTCGAGGAGCGGGCGTTTCACCTTCGAGTTTGAATTTCGCGGTGGGTTCGGGCGAAGTCTTGAACGGCTCTCGCCCGGGTCTTTATATACCCGGGACAGAGGCCGGCGGTGGTTCTTTACCCTGCCATCTGTGCCAGCCTTCTGCTTTGGTTCCCGCAACCTAAGAGAATAGCCAGGGAAAAGAAAACCGCACGCCTTATCCCCTCCGCCTCCACCGCCTTCGTTCGGTGATGGCCGACAAGGTGACCATTGTCCCGCCGCGCGACCCGTGGCCTTCCTCCACTGTCATTGTGGGGGATCTGGAGGCCCTTGTTGCCGATGGTTTGCTCCGTCCCCTCTCCGATGGGCCGCAACCGGAGTGGATGGCCCCGAGCGAGGCCGTCCCGACTCCGCCGCCGGGGTATGTGGTCAGCTTTATCTCCTTCCATGATCGGGGGTTTGGAGTACCCGCGAGCCGCTTCATGCGGGCGCTCCTGCACTATTACGGGGTGGAGCTGCAGAACTTCAACCCTAACTCCATTGCGCAAGCGGCCATCTTCGCGGCGGTTTGCGAGGGTTATTTGGGGATCGACGTTCATTGGGACCTGTGGACCCATCTCTTCTCCGCAGAGCTCTTTGCCTCGACGATGGAGGCGAAGAAGGTCCGTATGGCGGTGCGGGCCGGAGGCTGCACCCTTCAGCTAAGGCTAGGGCGTGCGCAACTATACATCCCCGCCACCCTTGTGTCTTCGAACAAGGGGTGGCAGCGCCGGTGGTTTTATCTCCGGAACGACGACGGGAGGCTTCCGTCGTTTTCTCAACGAGTGGTGACCGCCGCCGGCGCTAACTGGCGCTGGGGGGCCATGCGCAGGAAACAGGAGAAGCTCCAGCCCCTTTTGCATGCCTTGCAGAAGTTAAGAGATGAGGGGCTTACCGCTGTGGGGGTTGTTGCCGCCATCCATCGCTGGAGGGTGCTTCCCTTGGTAGAGCGGCGGTTGCAGCTCTCGGAGATTAGACCGGGGGTTAATTTGGAGGGCTCGCAGATGTCCTTGGCCTCCCTCCCCGACGACGACCTCCGCAAGCGGGTAGCGGGTATGGTGGGGAGGTTGGATGCCGGCGCCCTTACCCAGCCCGCGATGCGTCCCGACCATGGGTACGTGTCCCTGGTGAGTGTCCATGTGACGGAACCTCCCAAGTCATTAGGCCCACCTACAGTTGTCCTTGTCCAACGGACCTCAGACAACCCTGTAGATGCCCCTGAATCACTTGACAAGTTCAGTATATGCTTTTCTTACCTTTCCCAAGAGCATTTTACCCGTCACACAGATATTACAGAACATCGAAGATACAGAAATGCGGAAGCGATTACATAAACTTACATTTATTTGAAAGTAAGATAAAGTTGGTTATTACAGACCAACATAAAAAAACGAGTGCAAAGTACTTATTATTACAATACCAAGGGAGGCAAAAACTCCTCCTGATAAGTTCTTACATAAAAGTTTTTATGGAGGACTAGGTCCTCCCGCAGCTTCATTCTTGCTTTTCTTCATTTGACACCACCTTGGTACAAAAGCAGCAAAAGTTTGTTGCTTCCTCACCTAAAAACAATAGGGAATAAAACCCTGAGTATGGAATGTAACACCCGGAATTTGGGGTATAAAATTTCTTTGCTCATATCCACAGATTCAGGTGTTATTCCTCTCATCTCATCTTCCCCAATCTCTTGTTTTCTCTTTCTATAGAAGAAGAGTGGGTATTTTCAAGTGCAAATGCAAGTGTTATTTAATAGGTTAAACCCTAAGGGAAACAATGGTTGTTGCATCATGTTGGAGAACATTTATTTTGTTTGTTTGTTGAATGGTTTGCTTGATCTTTCAATTAATCATTTGTTTGTGCATAGAGTTAAACTGAAATAAATAGAAAACAGAAAGAAAAGAGGAAGAAAAAGGAAAAGGAAAAGTAGCCCAGCCCCCTTCCCTGGCCCATTTCGGGCAGCCCACCCGCGCCCCCCCTTCCCCTCTCTTTCTTCCCCCTCAGCCCACCCGCGCCGACCCTCCCTCGTGGGCCTGCGCGCCTCGGCGGCCCAGCCAGCGCCGCCAGCCCACCCCCCCCGCGCGCGCGAGGCAGCCATCCCAGCCCAGCCGCGCGGCCTGCCAGCGCCAGGGCGCGCGCCCCAGCCCAGCGCGTAGCGTTCCCTGCGCGCAGGCGCAGCTGCTCGCCCGCGTGGAGGCCGCCGCCGCCTGCTGCGTTCGCTCGGTCGTCTGCGCGTCGCCCGCGTGCGTCGGCATGCGCGCCCACGTCCGCACGACCGCGCAGGGACGGTTCCGCGCCCGTGAACGCCTGTTCAGCTGGGCCCGCACGCCAGGGAGCCAAGCAGCTACTGTATGTCTTCCCCAACCGCCTGTGCGAACTTCCCGTGGAGCAATCGCGCACGCCGTTTCCAAAATCAATCAATCCCGCACCCGTCGTCCAGTTTCTTCGCCTTGACCTCGCTAGGAATCGCCCCGCCCTGCTGCGCTCGCCGAGGCCGGCTCGCTGTCCTCGCCCCGCCCTGCTGTGCCGTTCGCCGGAGCCCGCGGTCCGCGCAGCCCGCCCGTGCAGCAACGCCGCGTCGCGCCGCCGTTCGTCCGCCGAGGTGAGCTGCCTCCTTCCTCGCTCCCCTTTTCCCCCTGCAGTGCCGTCGTCGGTTTCAGTTTCGCGCGCGCAGCGCCTCGCAGTGCGCCGTCGAGGCGAGCTCGCCCCCATTCTCTCTCTTCCCCCGCCGTGTAGGTTCGTCGTGTCCCTGCAGTCCCTCGTCGGCGCCTAGCGCAGCGACAATCGCGGCACCTCCGACCAGCAGGCCCTGCGCGCGGCTGTTTCCTTGCCGTCGCGAATCGCAGCACGCAGCAAGCCGATCCCGCGCGTCCTCGCCCTGCTCCTTCGCGCAGCCACGGCGACGTAGCAGCAGCGTCCCCTCGCCGGCGAGCCTAGCCCCTGCGTGCCGTGGCCGAGTTGCTGCGCGCAGCACGTCCAACCGTGTTCATATGTAGCGTCGTAGCGGCCGTTCGCCGTCGAACCTCGCCCCTGCGTGTCGCAGCTGTGTTGCTGCGTGCTCGCCGCTGCCCAGCTCGCCCCGACCGTTCGTCTACCGTCGCCGTGCCTCGCTATAGTCACCTAGCGCATCGCGTACTCGTCAGTCTCGCGTGCGCAGTTTCGCACGTGATCACGGGTATCGCGCGCGCCGTCGTCGTTGTTTGTAGTGCCCTCGCGCTGTTTCGCGCGTGTCGCGCGCGCAGTTTGCGCGCAATAATTATTTACTTTGTTATAATCGTCCGTACGCGTTAGTCAATTAGTTCCCGTATTAGTCACCGATTAATTGATAATTCTTTTTGTTATCTAAAATATCCCACGCAAGTAGTTGCGTCAACTAAATTGAAATTAGAAATATAATTGTCGCGTTTAAACGTAATATAGGTTGTTCGTCGTCACGTAAATAATTAGCCGCGGTTTGCTAATTATTTAATGCGTTGTGCGTCGCGCAACTAGTGCGCGCGCTCGCGTTTGCTTGCGCGCAGTGCGTCGACGGGACTCCGTCTACGTTCGCCTACCTGTCGTCTACCCCCTAGACGACTTTCGTCTACCCCCCCCCCCCCGTCTAACCCCGTGCGTGTCCGTGTCGTTCGCCATCGCTCACGCGTCGCGCAATAAATCGTCGCGTGCTGTCCGCGCGCGTCGTGCGTGCTGTTCACACGTGTCGTCGTGCGTTTTACGCACGCTAATGACTCATCTCACCTAGAATAGCTCGCGCTAATTAAATATATATTTAAGCAACGGTTGTTCGAACAACACTCTAATCAGGACTAAGTAGTAATTTTACTCGGCATGTGATTATTGTCTGTTAATATGATTAAGCCGAATTAAATATTATAATTCACATTCGCTTAGTATACATGTGATATCTCTCGACGTAGTATCAGTCGTCTCGGTTCCATTCTCGCGTAGTCGTAGATGCGAATTCTTTGTCGCGTGCATATTTATTTGATCTATACTGTTGTATGGTGTACTGTTTTCAACCGTTTCAAGAATGTTGGATGTATGTTTGCACTCGCGTAGATATCGGGCCGTTCGTGGAGTCTGAGGGAATTGCAGGAGAAGACCCTGAGCAGCAGCAGCTTGGTGAAGGCAAGTGTCCTCTGACCTATTATGTCCCATTCACTTATAATTTATTGTCCCGCATTACTCAACTGAAACCTAAGGATTGATTAGCTTTCTATTTATCTTATCCTTGTTTACCTCTGGGTTATCATGGTTAGCATTCTGCTATTGCTTTAACTTAATCAATGAACATGATGAAACTATTTATGATACTGTTATCCTGATGATGTTGATGATCTTGTGATACTCTAGGGGGCTCAGGCTGTTTCCTGAGTACCTCTCCGTAAGGACCTGTTCGTTGAGAGACCACCCGGGATAACAGTGCAACCATGAGGGTGGAATGGGGTGCCCTTAGCTAATTAATTAGGGGAACTAGAAGTGTAGTTGCTTCGCCGTCGTGCCGTCAATGGGGTCCAGGCACAGTGCTTGCTCTGCCGAGGCTGGGTGCCGAGGTTCTTTCGTTTTGCTTTTTAGTCGCCCTCCTGCGGGGAGAGGTACTGTGTTTATCAAACTGGAGAAACCTAACGGGCAGCTATGACCTCTAGGGAACCTTTGTAAAGGCTTCGTAGTGAATCCCTGGCCATTCACCTCGGGAGTGAATAAGGGTCTTGCAAGCCCGGGCTAGAGAGGGAATCACGGCTCATGGGTAAAGTGTGCGACCTCTGCAGAGGGTAGTGGAACTGGTATATCAGCCGTGCTCACGGTTAAGAGCGGCCTTGGGATCCTCTTTGATTAGAGATACAGATGGTTCGAGATACATGGATTATGTTATGGTTTTGGTTCGAATATGATGATGTTGTTCCTCGGTGAGGAAATGGTTCATGGGTTGGTTAATGCTAAAATCTGGCTTCTACTAATGATAAATACCTGACCAACTAAAAGCAACTGCTTGAGCCTAACCCCACATAAAGCTAGTCCACTTCAGCCAAACGGGACATTTGCTGAGTACGTTGATGTGTACTCATCCTTGCTTTACCACAAAACACCAGGTTGTCCGCATTGTAACCACTGCTCCGGAGAAGGCGAAGCCGTGGAAGGGGACTTCCAGGAGTTTCAGGACTACGACGAGTTTTAGGTGTGGGTTGGCGGCAACCCCCAGTCAGCTGCCTGTGAAGGCCTTATCTTTACTGCGTTTCGCTAGCACTTTGATTAATCTGTTAAGTTGATGACTATGTGGATGTCTATGACTCTGTGATGTAATAAGTTAATACTCTTTTATGTTATTATTCGAGCATTGTGCGATGATGTTCATTTATGTAATCGCTGTGTACGTGAGTTCTGATCCTGGCACGTACATGGTTCGCATTCGGTTTACCTTCTAAAAACCGGGTGTGACATAAGTGGTATCAAAGCCGTGCTGACTGTAGGACCGCTGACCTAGAGTAGCACTGGTCGTACTAAGGACTATTGACCTTCCCTCTCACCTTGACCTCTGATGTTACTTCAAAAGTCGGTCATCTCGACCAACCCTATGTTTTACTATATATATACTATATTTTATCTCGTTAAAATTTTATTTTGTTCTGTCTATGGTTTATTCACTTGTCATATTAGTTCTGCTCTTACTCTTATGCTTACGGTGTCTTTTGTAGATGGCTCGACTTAGACACACTGCTCGTAAGTCGGTGATTCCTTTCCTGCCGTCTCGCCTTGCGGAGCGTCCCCTGCGCCGCACTGTGTCCGGTCAGTCGAGTCACCTGGAGAGGCTGCACCACCGCCTGCGTGAGGAGCAGGAGCGCCAGCGTCAGCACAGGGAGCAGCAGGGCTCTTCCTCCCCACCTGAGCAGGAGGTGGAGTCCGTGAGGCGTCGCTCCTCTGTTCCCCAGCTGGAGGCGCCCCCTGTACCACCGCGGGACGCCCCGGCTGCTGGAGGAGGTCCTGGAGGAGACCCCGACGACGACGACTCAGACCACAGCACGGAGTCCTCTGAGCCGCAGGAGGCGGAAGGATGGGTCGCCCGACCCATCACTCGTGACGCCGCTCGCGGTTGTCACTTTCACGACGCACTCGACACCTTGCTGCGCCAGGCTTTCGACCGGCACACCTGGTCGATCGAGTATCGTTGTGTAGTCTACCAGCACAGTCGCGAGAGGTACCCGGACCGCTGGGAGGCTACCTGCCTAGTTCGCCGTCCGGAGGATGACCTACGGGGTGCAGAGGCCGTTTCGGAGCACTATTCCATCTCCGAGAGGGACACTGCAGAGGCGGCTATGCAGGATGCAGCACGACGTGCACTCTCCCAGTACTGTTCTTTGTTCGGTGGCGTGGCCGACGGTCTTAACCTTCGGTACTACCCCCGCCGCCCTACTGGCAGCACCGAGAGTGTGGTTGTCTCACCTGTTGGTGAGGATAACCCTAGGTTGAGCAGCACAGTCAACCTAGTCGCGGTGCTTAACACTGAGCTGGATCACTCTCTGGACGAGCTGAGCAGGGCTCGAACGGAGATTGCTGAGTTGCGTGCTGAGCTAGCAGAGCGCCGCCACCAGGAGGGTGGTTCTCCCGCTCCTGTTGGGACTCAGCACCCATACCGCTCGCCACCACGTGGTCACCACACTTATGGTTCCCCCGCCTGTAAGACCAGGATAGATCTGGATCCTTAGATCGTTAGCGTCGAAGCTTGTAATAATCCTTAAGTCAGATGTCTCAGTCTTAGGCGGTCAGTTTAGTTTGCTTATCAGTTGTTTCCATTCAGTTTAGTTTGCTTATCAGTTGCTTACATGCTTGTTATGATGAACTTGTGCTGGATTTGAATCTTTGTAATGATTGTTGCCAATCTGTGGGGTTCCCCTGCAGTTTGGCTTAGCTAGTAATGTTAGTGAAGTCAGTTGTTTAGTTGGGAAACCATTTACTTCTACTTTCCTTTTTATCTGAGAAGCTGTGTTGAATCATAATGAGGATCAGTGAAGCTCTTTATTCACTCAGTGTCATGAAGAATTCTGTATTCCCTTTTCTTATGCTGAAGGATTGTAAGATCAATGCTGATGTATGAATGTCTTCCACAGATGTCTGACAACAGGCGCCGATGCAACAGACGTGCTCAGCAGGAGGAACATCAGAGGCAGCCTCCCCCGCCACCCCCGATGACAGTGGAGCAGATGTTCTTGATGCAGACTCAGGCAGTGCAGGCTATTGGGCAGACTCTGGCAGCCATGCAGCAGGCTCAACAGCAACCCCAACCCCAGTTGCAAGTGCAGATGCCCCAGATGCCACGGGATAAGCGTGGTGAGTTCATGAGAGGGCACCCTCCTACCTTCGCCCATTCTGCTGACCCCATGGACGCAGAAGACTGGCTGCGTGCAGTGGAAAGGGAACTGCGCACCGCCCAATGTGACGACAGGGAGAAGGTCCTGTATGGTCCCCGCCAGCTAAGGGGAGCAGCCCAGTCCTGGTGGGAGTCCTACCTTGCTACCCATGCTGACCCTGAAGCTATCACTTGGGAGGAATTCAGCGAGAGTTTCCGTCGGTACCATGTTCCAGAGGGATTGATGATCATGAAGAAGGAGGAGTTCTTGGCTCTGAGGCAGGGACCCCTGTCTGTTAGTGAATACAGGGACAAGTTTCTGCAGCTATCTCGTTATGCACCTGAAGACGTCAACACTGATGCTAAAAGGCAGTACAGGTTCATGAGGGGTTTGGTGGATCCCCTGCATTACCAGTTGATGAACCACACCTTCCCCACCTTCCAGCACCTGATCGATAGGGCGATCATGACAGAGAGAAAGCGCAAGGATATGGAAGATCGGAAGCGCAAGATGAGTGGGCCACAGTCCGGGAGCATCAGCCGTCCCCGCTTCTCAGGCAGTTCATCTCAGCAAGGCAGGTCTGGTCACCCACAGGGATATCAGAATCAGAATCAGCGTCCGCATCAGCAGCAGTTTCAGAGGCAGTACCCACAGCAGCAGCAGTATCGTCAGAACAGCCAGCAAGGAGGTAACCAGTATCAAAGGCAGAACAACCAGGCACCTCGCCTTCCTGCCCCAGCAGCAAATCAGAGCAACCAAGCAGCCCCAGCACAAGGAGGAGGCAGAGGATGTTTCCACTGTGGGGAACAAGGCCACTGGGCGATGCATTGCCCAAAGAAGATGGCGCAGCAGCAGACCAACCCCAGTGCTCCAGCAAGGCAAGGTGTACCTCAACAGGCAGCAGGTAATCGTGGCCAAGCGTACAACCGTGGGAAGGTGAACCACTTGGAGGCCGAAGCGATCCAGGATGCACCAGATGTGGCAGTAGGTATGTTCTCAGTCGAATCTCATCCCGCAAAAGTGTTATTTGATACTGGTGCAACTCATTCATTTGTCACTGCAATATGGGTAGAAATGCATAACATCTCAGTAGAGGCAATGATGCCACCCATGAGGATTAATTCGGTTGGTGGCAAAGTGCAAGCAGATAGAATATGCCCAAGTATAAGGGTGGAAATAAGGGGGATAGGGTTCCCCAGTGATCTAATAGTAATAGACACCCTTGGGGTAGATGTCATCCTAGGGATGAATTGGTTAATGAAATATGAAGCGAATGTTAGCTGTGACAAGAGGACCGTGACATTGAAGTCCCCACTCGGAGAGGAAGTAGTGGCTGAGCTAAGGATGCCCAAATCAGCGGAGGGAGATTGTCACCAGATTTCAGTTGATAGTAAGGAGGTCAAACCGCTTGAGGCTATCAAGGTTGTGTCAGACTTTCCGGATGTGTTTCCCGAGGAGCTAACGGGTATGCCACCCGAGAGAAAGGTTGAATTTGCCATAGAGCTTATCCCTGGTACCGCCCCCATTTCCAAAAGAGCCTATCGAGTGTCTGGACCAGAATTGGTGGAACTCAAGAAGCAGATTGATGAGCTATTAGAAAAGGGTTACATCAGACCAAGCACCTCGCCTTGGGCCGCTCCAGTATTGTTTGTAGAGAAGAAGGATGGTACCAAAAGGATGTGCATAGATTACAGAGCTCTGAATGAAGTCACTATTAAGAACAAGTACCCTCTGCCAAGAATAGAAGATCTGTTTGACCAGCTCAGAGGTGCCAGCGTATTCTCGAAGATAGATCTGAGGTCAGGCTACCATCAACTCAGAATCCGACCTTCGGACATACCGAAGACAGCATTCATCACCAAGTATGGGTTATATGAGTATACAGTTATGTCCTTTGGTTTGACAAATGCGCCAGCCTTCTTTATGTACCTGATGAACAGTGTGTTCATGGACTACCTAGACAAGTTTGTGGTAGTGTTCATCGACGATATTCTCATATATTCCAAAAGTGAGGAAGAACATGTGGAGCATTTGAAGATGGTATTGCAAAGACTACGAGAGCATCAGTTGTATGCCAAGCTGAGTAAATGCGAGTTCTGGATTCATGAAGTCTTGTTTCTGGGTCACATCATAAACCAAGATGGGTTAGCTGTGGATCCAAAGAAAGTAGCAGATATCCTGAATTGGAAGGCACCGAAGGATGTTCGTGGGATCAAGAGCTTCATTGGAATGGCCGGATACTATAGGCGTTTCATTGAAGGCTTTTCAAAGATTGCTAGACCAATGACAGCGTTGCTAGCGAAGAAAGTTGAGTTTAAGTGGACCCAAAAGTGTCAAGAAGCATTTGAGGAACTGAAGAATAGATTGACCACAGCACCTGTGTTAGTCTTGCCTGATGTTCACAAGCCATTCTCGGTGTACTGCGATGCTTCTTACACCGGATTGGGATGTGTGCTAATGCAAGAAGGAAGAGTTGTAGCATACTCATCTCGACAGCTAAAGATCCATGAGAAGAATTACCCCACACACGACCTGGAGTTGGCAGCAGTGGTTCATGCGTTAAAAACATGGAGACATTACCTGTATGGACAGAAGTGCGACATCTACACAGATCACAAGAGTCTGAAATACATATTCACCCAGTCAGAGTTAAACATGAGGCAGCGAAGGTGGTTGGAATTGATCAAAGATTATGAATTGGAGATACATTACCATCCAGGCAAAGCCAATGTTGTTGCAGATGCTCTGAGCAGGAAGAGTCAAGTCAATATGATGGCTACGTACCCGATGCCGTATGAGTTAGCCAAGGAATTCGACAGACTGAGTCTCGGTTTCCTGAACAGTACACAAGGAGTAACAGTGGAATTAGAGCCCACCCTAGAGCGGGAGATCAAAGAAGGGCAGAAGGATGATGAAAACATCAACAATATCCGGCAGCTGATCTTAGAAGGAAGAGGCAAAGACTTTCGAGAGGATGAAGATGGAGTAATATGGTTCAAGAACCGATTGTGTGTTCCCGACATCAAACCTATTCGGGAGCTGATCCTAAAGGAAGCTCATGAGACAGCCTACTCCATACACCCCGGAAGTGAAAAGATGTATCAGGATTTAAAAAGGAGATTTTGGTGGTATGGCATGAAAAGAGAAATCGCAGAATATGTCGCCATCTGTGATAGCTGTCAAAGAACCAAAGCAGAGCATCAAAGGCCCGCCGGACTGTTGCAGCCATTGCAGATCCCTCAGTGGAAGTGGGATGAGATCGGGATGGATTTCATAGTTGGCCTACCTCGTACCCGGGCCGGTTATGATTCCATCTGGGTGGTTGTGGACCGCTTAACAAAGGTAGCCCATTTTATACCTGTGAAGACAACGTACACCGGAGCAGTGTTAGCTGAGTTATACATGTCTCGAATAGTCTGCCTTCATGGTGTGCCAAAGAAGATAGTGTCAGATCGAGGAACACAGTTTACCTCTCATTTTTGGCAGCAGCTACAAGAAGCTTTGGGCACACATTTGAACTTCAGCTCGGCCTATCACCCGCAGACAGACGGTCAGACTGAAAGAACTAATCAGATCCTAGAAGATATGTTGAGAGCCTGTGCGTTGCAAGACAAGTCAGGATGGGACAAAAGGTTACCTTACGCAGAATTTTCTTACAACAATAGTTACCAGGCCAGCTTGAAGATGTCACCATTTCAGGCGCTCTATGGACGGAGTTGTAGGACTCCGCTGCATTGGGACCAGCCTGGAGAGAGACAGGTGTTTGGCCCCGACATTTTGCTTGAAGCCGAAGAGAATATCAAAATGGTTCGGGAGAATCTGAAGATAGCACAATCAAGGCAGCGAAGCTATGCGGACCGAAGGAGAAGAGAACTGAGTTTTGAGGTGGGAGATTACGTCTATCTGAAGGTGTCACCTATCAGAGGAGTCAGAAGGTTCGGAGTTAAAGGCAAGTTAGCACCCCGGTACGTTGGACCATATCAGATTCAAGCAAAGCATGGAGAAGTGGCCTACCAGCTCAACTTACCAGAAAGTTTGTCGGCAGTGCACAATGTGTTCCACGTGTCGCAATTGAAGAAGTGTCTGCGAGTACCAGAGGAACAGTTGCCAGTGGAGGACTTGGAAGTCCAAGAGGATTTGACCTACATAGAGAAGCCAACGCAGATTCTGGAGTTTGCAGACAGAGTCACCCGGAGGAACACCATCAGAATGTGCAAAGTCAGATGGGGCCACCACTCTGAGGAAGAAGCAACCTGGGAACGAGAAGATGATCTGAAAGCCAAATACCCCGAACTCTTTGCTGACCAACCTTGAATCTCGGGGCGAGATTCTTTTAAGGGGGATAGGTTTGTAACACCCGGAATTTGGGGTATAAAATTTCTTTGCTCATATCCACAGATTCAGGTGTTATTCCTCTCATCTCATCTTCCCCAATCTCTTGTTTTCTCTTTCTATAGAAGAAGAGTGGGTATTTTCAAGTGCAAATGCAAGTGTTATTTAATAGGTTAAACCCTAAGGGAAACAATGGTTGTTGCATCATGTTGGAGAACATTTATTTTGTTTGTTTGTTGAATGGTTTGCTTGATCTTTCAATTAATCATTTGTTTGTGCATAGAGTTAAACTGAAATAAATAGAAAACAGAAAGAAAAGAGGAAGAAAAAGGAAAAGGAAAAGTAGCCCAGCCCCCTTCCCTGGCCCATTTCGGGCAGCCCACCCGCGCCCCCCCCTTCCCCTCTCTTTCTTCCCCCTCAGCCCACCCGCGCCGACCCTCCCTCGTGGGCCTGCGCGCCTCGGCGGCCCAGCCAGCGCCGCCAGCCCACCCCCCCCGCGCGCGCGAGGCAGCCATCCCAGCCCAGCCGCGCGGCCTGCCAGCGCCAGGGCGCGCGCCCCAGCCCAGCGCGTAGCGTTCCCTGCGCGCAGGCGCAGCTGCTCGCCCGCGTGGAGGCCGCCGCCGCCTGCTGCGTTCGCTCGGTCGTCTGCGCGTCGCCCGCGTGCGTCGGCATGCGCGCCCACGTCCGCACGACCGCGCAGGGACGGTTCCGCGCCCGTGAACGCCTGTTCAGCTGGGCCCGCACGCCAGGGAGCCAAGCAGCTACTGTATGTCTTCCCCAACCGCCTGTGCGAACTTCCCGTGGAGCAATCGCGCACGCCGTTTCCAAAATCAATCAATCCCGCACCCGTCGTCCAGTTTCTTCGCCTTGACCTCGCTAGGAATCGCCCCGCCCTGCTGCGCTCGCCGAGGCCGGCTCGCTGTCCTCGCCCCGCCCTGCTGTGCCGTTCGCCGGAGCCCGCGGTCCGCGCAGCCCGCCCGTGCAGCAACGCCGCGTCGCGCCGCCGTTCGTCCGCCGAGGTGAGCTGCCTCCTTCCTCGCTCCCCTTTTCCCCCTGCAGTGCCGTCGTCGGTTTCGGTTTCGCGCGCGCAGCGCCTCGCAGTGCGCCGTCGAGGCGAGCTCGCCCCCATTCTCTCTCTTCCCCCGCCGTGTAGGTTCGTCGTGTCCCTGCAGTCCCTCGTCGGCGCCTAGCGCAGCGACAATCGCGGCACCTCCGACCAGCAGGCCCTGCGCGCGGCTGTTTCCTTGCCGTCGCGAATCGCAGCACGCAGCAAGCCGATCCCGCGCGTCCTCGCCCTGCTCCTTCGCGCAGCCACGGCGACGTAGCAGCAGCGTCCCCTCGCCGGCGAGCCTAGCCCCTGCGTGCCGTGGCCGAGTTGCTGCGCGCAGCACGTCCAACCGTGTTCATATGTAGCGTCGTAGCGGCCGTTCGCCGTCGAACCTCGCCCCTGCGTGTCGCAGCTGTGTTGCTGCGTGCTCGCCGCTGCCCAGCTCGCCCCGACCGTTCGTCTACCGTCGCCGTGCCTCGCTATAGTCACCTAGCGCATCGCGTACTCGTCAGTCTCGCGTGCGCAGTTTCGCACGTGATCACGGGTATCGCGCGCGCCGTCGTCGTTGTTTGTAGTGCCCTCGCGCTGTTTCGCGCGTGTCGCGCGCGCAGTTTGCGCGCAATAATTATTTACTTTGTTATAATCGTCCGTACGCGTTAGTCAATTAGTTCCCGTATTAGTCACCGATTAATTGATAATTCTTTTTGTTATCTAAAATATCCCACGCAAGTAGTTGCGTCAACTAAATTGAAATTAGAAATATAATTGTCGCGTTTAAACGTAATATAGGTTGTTCGTCGTCACGTAAATAATTAGCCGCGGTTTGCTAATTATTTAATGCGTTGTGCGTCGCGCAACTAGTGCGCGCGCTCGCGTTTGCTTGCGCGCAGTGCGTCGACGGGACTCCGTCTACGTTCGCCTACCTGTCGTCTACCCCCTAGACGACTTTCGTCTACCCCCCCCCCCGTCTAACCCCGTGCGTGTCCGTGTCGTTCGCCATCGCTCACGCGTCGCGCAATAAATCGTCGCGTGCTGTCCGCGCGCGTCGTGCGTGCTGTTCACACGTGTCGTCGTGCGTTTTACGCACGCTAATGACTCATCTCACCTAGAATAGCTCGCGCTAATTAAATATATATTTAAGCAACGGTTGTTCGAACAACACTCTAATCAGGACTAAGTAGTAATTTTACTCGGCATGTGATTATTGTCTGTTAATATGATTAAGCCGAATTAAATATTATAATTCACATTCGCTTAGTATACATGTGATATCTCTCGACGTAGTATCAGTCGTCTCGGTTCCATTCTCGCGTAGTCGTAGATGCGAATTCTTTGTCGCGTGCATATTTATTTGATCTATACTGTTGTATGGTGTACTGTTTTCAACCGTTTCAAGAATGTTGGATGTATGTTTGCACTCGCGTAGATATCGGGCCGTTCGTGGAGTCTGAGGGAATTGCAGGAGAAGACCCTGAGCAGCAGCAGCTTGGTGAAGGCAAGTGTCCTCTGACCTATTATGTCCCATTCACTTATAATTTATTGTCCCGCATTACTCAACTGAAACCTAAGGATTGATTAGCTTTCTATTTATCTTATCCTTGTTTACCTCTGGGTTATCATGGTTAGCATTCTGCTATTGCTTTAACTTAATCAATGAACATGATGAAACTATTTATGATACTGTTATCCTGATGATGTTGATGATCTTGTGATACTCTAGGGGGCTCAGGCTGTTTCCTGAGTACCTCTCCGTAAGGACCTGTTCGTTGAGAGACCACTCGGGATAACAGTGCAACCATGAGGGTGGAATGGGGTGCCCTTAGCTAATTAATTAGGGGAACTAGAAGTGTAGTTGCTTCGCCGTCGTGCCGTCAATGGGGTCCAGGCACAGTGCTTGCTCTGCCGAGGCTGGGTGCCGAGGTTCTTTCGTTTTGCTTTTTAGTCGCCCTCCTGCGGGGAGAGGTACTGTGTTTATCAAACTGGAGAAACCTAACGGGCAGCTATGACCTCTAGGGAACCTTTGTAAAGGCTTCGTAGTGAATCCCTGGCCATTCACCTCGGGAGTGAATAAGGGTCTTGCAAGCCCGGGCTAGAGAGGGAATCACGGCTCATGGGTAAAGTGTGCGACCTCTGCAGAGGGTAGTGGAACTGGTATATCAGCCGTGCTCACGGTTAAGAGCGGCCTTGGGATCCTCTTTGATTAGAGATACAGATGGTTCGAGATACATGGATTATGTTATGGTTTTGGTTCGAATATGATGATGTTGTTCCTCGGTGAGGAAATGGTTCATGGGTTGGTTAATGCTAAAATCTGGCTTCTACTAATGATAAATACCTGACCAACTAAAAGCAACTGCTTGAGCCTAACCCCACATAAAGCTAGTCCACTTCAGCCAAACGGGACATTTGCTGAGTACGTTGATGTGTACTCATCCTTGCTTTACCACAAAACACCAGGTTGTCCGCATTGTAACCACTGCTCCGGAGAAGGCGAAGCCGTGGAAGGGGACTTCCAGGAGTTTCAGGACTACGACGAGTTTTAGGTGTGGGTTGGCGGCAACCCCCAGTCAGCTGCCTGTGAAGGCCTTATCTTTACTGCGTTTCGCTAGCACTTTGATTAATCTGTTAAGTTGATGACCATGTGGATGTCTATGACTCTGTGATGTAATAAGTTAATACTCTTTTATGTTATTATTCGAGCATTGTGCGATGATGTTCATTTATGTAATCGCTGTGTACGTGAGTTCTGATCCTGGCACGTACATGGTTCGCATTCGGTTTACCTTCTAAAAACCGGGTGTGACATGGAATTACTCAGCAAGTCTTACCCGACTAAAGAAAAGACTCTCAAGGGTATGCTGGTTATAAGGGAGTCAAGGTAAGGTTTCTCAATGATCAAAGACTCTGTTTTGCATAAATGCTTACTAAAAGTGGATCCTTAAAAATCCAATTTTATTGTCAAGTTAGGTAAAATTTCCTGCATCTAGAGTTCTTTCTAACCTAGTTCAAGCACTTAACCTGCACAAGCCAATTTCTTAACAAGTCTTTCATCTTTACTGGAGTTCTACGTATAGGGCACTGACCAAGTCTTCATAACCGCGAAGGTATGGTGATCCGAATCGATTATACTCAGCTGAGGATCTCTGATCACACGACATATGTAGCACTTAACCCTTGCATATGTCAACCCGCCACCGGGGTTCTTAAGACCAGATCAGGTTCACGCGAACTGAGGGCACAGATACACCACCGTCCAGCCTCTTGCCACGGAGGGTACACGCTACTCTCGCCACCGCTCCACGCCCATTCCGTGTTATCTTATTCTGGCCTTAGTCTGCCCGAGGCAAGGCTTGCCCATGATGAGGCATGTGACCAGTTAAAGGGTCCTCGGTCAGCAAGCCTACATCGAGACGGTCCTTAATCGACTCAGACGGAGACACTACATCGAGACTCTCTTTCTCGTGCAAGTCACCCGCCCGGTCTCAGCTTAATCATTTCAACCCAAAGTTTGGTACCTGGCAGAGGTACATCTTTTCCGGATGTTGAACCCATCACGGCCATGATGGATCCACCATCAAGTTTTATTTTCAAAAACATCCCTCCCAGTTTGCCAATCATCTTTTTAAAACAAAACCTTTTGTTTTGCTAGAGCAATACTAAGCATAGTAAAAACCTTTTGTGAAAACAGGGTTTCAAGGAAGATAATCAAGTTCAAGGAAGGTAATGCAGGAATTGTTTAAGCATTCAACTCCTATCACCTAATGCATTAATCAAGTGAGAAAGATTTTAAAAACATCAAGGAAGGTGGCAAATGCACCGGGGCTTGCCTTCGTTGATAGGTGAGTCAGGCTCGGACCCGCAGATATCAAAGTAGAAACAATTTCCTGCCTGAGATTCCAAAGGTGGTGGTGGTGTCTTCTCTTCAGTTACTTCGACTTCTTCTTCGTTTTCTAAACATCACCATATATATGTGTATATAAGAATGAATGCCATGTAATGCTCATGAGAGTGCAAAGATAATAAGAATTTATTATCTAAGGTTCTTGAATACAATTTTCCTTCACGGTTCACCGGAAAACTAGGGTTTCCGGAGTCAACAGTGAAGTTCAAAGAGCAGGGGTGGGGGTTTTGGGTTTTAATTCTCAAACAAGGTCCAAATCAAACCAAACTCTACCCAAGGCTTCTAAATAATGTTTAAAGTTAAAAGAAAAAGTTTGGGAATTTTTGGAATTACCATTTATTGTCTAAAAATCTAGAACTAATGTTTTAAGCTATTTTAAATACTCCAAAATTCCTTATTTAATCTAAAAATCATGAAACTATTTTTATTAAATACTATGGAAAATAAGGAATATAGGAAAATTGGTTTGACATTTTTAGGATTTTTTTTACAATTTTCTAGAATTTATTTGGCTCTGGAAGAAAAAGAAAAAGAAAAACTTGCAACAGTTCTGGGCCGAATTCAAACTAGGCAGCCCAACAGCACATGAAACCGGGGCCCGCCCACACCCGCGGTGGAGACTTCGCAAAAAGGCCCTTAGGGTTTTGGCTAACTGGAGATGGGTTCGGTTACTATTCTTCTGAGTCACTGACGATTTGCACAGAGGTCCTTCGGTTTCTAATTCTTCGCAGGCGGAGACCCTCGACGACGGCGAACGCGACAGAGTTCCGGCGAGCGCGTAGACCGGCCGAACAGGGCAACGACTGGCGCTGCCGAGCGGCTGTCATCCAATTGAACCTTCCCCGGTCATTTTCCCCAACCAAATTTCATGGTTGGCGATCTGCCAAGCTCTGCCCGCGAGGACAGCGATGGCCATGGACCTTTGTTCGTGTTCTCGGTGATTGGTGAGCTCTCAGTCCAATTCGGTGGTTCGACAAGCATCACGGGGTTATGAGAATGCTCAAACAAGGGAGCAGAAGGCGAGTGCTGACCTGGATTACGCTAGCCGTGGTGAGACTGGTTTCACGGTGGCGGAAACCCGAATTGGGGAGACTCCAAAATTCGTGAGCTCTGGCGAACGATCGAGGCTAATTCGTGGTGGCTGGATACTTCACTGCCTTACGGAGCTCGCGGCGGGCTTAATTTATAGGCTTAGCGGGCGGTGGCCGTGAATTTGGACGAGACACACGGCGGCCGGAGGAAGGGAAGTTTCACTGGCGCAGGGGATTCGTGGCCTCTACCGTGGCGGTCATTCCGGTGATCAACGGAGTCACTAAGGCTTACGGCGATGCGGTGGAGGTACTCAGGCACGTGGCACAAGGTCGAAAGGCAGCGTTCACCGGCGTGCCTATCGACTTCCACTGCGGCGTGTGCAGTACGATGGCCGGATTTGTTTAAGGCCGGAGTTATCCACGGCGGGGACCCTTGCTTGATCCCAAGTGCTATCCACTCGGTTAACATGAATCACGGTGACCAAAAACGCGAATCCATGCACGGTGATCGTCGGCGGCGAGATATACTGCATCTTCTGATATTTTGCTACTGTACAATGGCCAAACAGCATTCAGTCGGTCTGACAGACTGTCTTGAGATTGATTTTTCTCTTAAATTCATATGGCAACTTAACCAATGCTCTGCAGCAAAATTGTAGAGCTACAAACCAGCTACACTTCGACTATTGGGATTGAACTCAGTTAAGCACTAAATCAGGGTTGAATCCTAGGACAAAGATGTCTCTGTTACACTGTAAGTCTAAAGTTCAGAGTTTAATCAGTCTGATAGCCAGAATTTAGGCTTAATTATCTCCAATATCTTCTCAACAACTATGCTTACACTCTTAAACAAAGTTGTTCTCCTTTGTTTGGTCTACAAGTTTGATGTGGTGACCTAGGGCAAATTCTCATTAATTTTTCAAGATATAAGGGCTCAAAGTTGAAGCAATCACACTGAAATTCAGACTTCATCACATGAGTCAAGTGTGGCTCTTTTGCATTTAAGTCCAAATCTCAAGTTTTGGATTGCAAACCCTCATGATTGGGAACCATATGACTTAAGATACCGATTTAACATGGTTTTTGCATTTTAGTCCACAAGTACATTATTTTTGCACATAGGCCCTTAGGGTTTGGATTTAGGGTTTTCCAGGGTTTTAATTAGGATTTCTGGTATCTCAGGGGTATAAATGAAATGTAGGTCCATCTTTGGTAATATTTTATGATTGTTTTACTTAACTTTAGGGTTTCCTTAATTTTGGGTCATGTTTTACCCTCTTAATCCCTATTTAGTGTTAAGTCCCCTATTCCAGGGTTCTATTTGTAAAATGCCATAACAATACAACTTGCTTGAAATTTTTGCCTAGTGAATGCACTCTAAGTGTATCAAACATGTGAAATGCCAATGTTTATGATGTCATGCTCAAGTTTTAGTAGTAGTAACACCAGGGGTGTTACATCCTTCTCCCCATAAAAGAATCTCGTCCCGAGATTAAAAGTCCTAGGGTAAGTAATGGAAAAGGAAATGCTTCACATTTTTATTTCCTTACTTCTGGTACAAGGCAGGGGTGGGTTTGGGAGTCACTCCTATATTACAACAATGTTGTACACTTTACAAATTACAAGAGGCTAAAAAGCTTGGGAAATTGTTATCTAAAAAGTCTTGAGTTTCCCATGTAGCCTCATCTTCAGAATGTTGGTTCCACTGTATCTTGTAAAACTTAAGAGTTTTTCTCCGGGTAATCCTGTCCTTTTGATCCAAGACTCGAATAGGGTGCTCTGAATATGTTAAGTCTGGCTCAAGGACAACATCTGTCACTTTGACGGTTCGATCTGGTACCCGAAGACACTTCTTCAATTGGGACACGTGGAACACATTATGTACAGAAGACAAAGTTTCGGGTAGTTGAATTTGATACACCATTGGCCCATATCTTTCAAGAATGAGAAAAGGACCAATATATCGTGGTGCAAGTTTCCCTTTGACCCCAAAACGCGATACGCCCTTCATTGGCGAAACCTTTAGGTAGACATAGTCTCCCTCAAGAAAATATAAGGGCATTCGCCGTTTGTCTACATAACTCTTTTGACAGGTTTGAGCTTTCTTCAAATTATGTATTATTCTTTGAACTTTCTCTTCGGTTTCTTTTACCAGGTCAGGCCTGAAGAAGTACCTTTCACCTGGTTCAGACCAACTTAGCGGAGTACGACATCGTCGTCCATATAAAGCTTCAAAGGGTGCCATCTTGATGCTTTATTGGTAGCTATTATTATATGAGAACTCCACTAACGGTAAACATTCATCCCATTTTTGTGAGAAGTCTAACACACATGCCCGCAGCATATCTTCCAGTATCTGATTTACCCTCTCAGTCTGACCACTGGTTTGAGGGTGATAGGCTGAGCTGTGGAGCAATTTAGTACCCAGGGATTTATGAAGTTCTTCCCAAAACTTGGACACGAATTGCGATCCATGATCTGACACTATCGTCTTCGGAATACCATGCAAGCTGAGAATACGGGCAATGTATAATGCTGCATAAGTGGCCACTGTGTATTTTGCCCTGACGGGTAGGAAGTGGGCGATCTTTGTGAGTCGATCAACGATAACCCAGATAGAATCATACCCTTTGGCAGTCCTGGGCAATCCCACAATAAAGTCCATACTTATGTCTTCCCATTTCCATGTGGGTATTGGTAGCGACTGTAATGGACCAGCAGCTTTCAAGTGTATGGCCTTGACACGTTTACAAGTGTCACATCTAGCCACATAGCGTGCAATTTCAATTTTCATCTTCGTCCACCAATAATGTTGTTTCAGATCTTGATACATCTTAGTGCTTCCGGATGAATAGAATAGCGACTAAGATGTGCTTCATCCAGAATTTGCTGGCGGAGCTCTTCATGTTTTGGCACAACTATGCGGTTGTTGAACCATACAATGCCTTGATCGTCTTCTTTGAAGCAATTGGCTTTTCCAGCCTTTATCTTCTCACGTATATGTTTCATACCCTCATTATCCTTTTGAGCGTCCATTATCCTTTGTAAGATGACTGACTCTAGCTTCAAGTGATTTGAAGTCCCATGCTGAATCATACCCAGGTTTAGATTTTCCATCTTCTAGCACAACGTAATGTCAGAAGTCCTCATAGTTAAACAATGGCAGGAAGCCTTGCGACTGAGTGCATCTGCCACCACATTGGCTTTGCCTGGGTGATAATGGATCTCCAGTTCATAATCTTTAATAAGCTCAAGCCATCTCCTTTGTCTCATGTTGAGTTCAGACTGGGTAAAGATATATTTCAAACTTTTGTGGCCTGTATAAATGTGACAGATATTACCCAGCAGATAGTGACGCCAGATCTTCAGGGCATGAACCACTGCAGCTAGCTCCAGATCATGAGTTGGATAATGCTCCTCATGTTGGCGCAGCTGCCTTGAAGCATACGCGATTACTCGGCCTTCTTGCATTAATACACAGCCGAGACCACTGCTTGATGCGTCACAATACACATCAAAGGGCATATTGATATCCGATTGAGCCAATACCGGAGCAGTGGTTAATAATGTCTTCAATTTCTCAAAAGCTTCATTACACTTTGAAGACCAATTGAATTTGGTATCATTCTTTAATAAACTTGTGATTGGTTTCACAAGCTTGGAGAAATTTGGTATAAATCAGCGGTAATAACCAACCAGTCCAAGGAAACTTCGGACTTGATGAACAGTGGTGGGAGTTTTCCACTCCAAAATGTCCTTGACTTTGCTGGGATCTACCGCAATCCCCCTGGCAGACAGTACATGTCCTAGAAATTGAATTTCTTCCAGCCAAAACGCGCATTTACTGAACTTGGCATATAATTGATGTTCTCTAAAGCGCGTTAATACGACCCGTAAATGTTGAGCATGCTCCTCTTCATTCTTTGAATATATTAAAATATCATCTATGAAGACCACCACAAATTTGTCCAACTCGGGCATGAATACCAAGTTCATCAGATAAGTGAAGTGGGCAGGAGCATTCGTCAGTCCGAAAGACATTACCAGGTATTCAAATAATCCGTACCGCGTAGTGAATGCGGTCTTTGGTATATCCTCGGGCCGAATACGGATCTGATGGTAGCCCGATCTGAGATCAATCTTGGAGAATACCCTCGCTCCAGTCAGTTGATCAAATAGAATGTCAATCCACGGAAGAGGGTACTTGTTCTTGATAGTGACCTCATTCAGGGGTCGATAATCCACACACATCCGTAAAGTTTGATCCTTCTTCTTAACAAATATGGCTGGACAACCCCACGGTGACGAGCTTGGCCGGATGAATCCTTTTGTTAGTAGATCTTGTAACTGAATCTTCAGTTCTGCCAGCTCATTTGGAGGCATTCGGTACGATCTTCTAGAAATGGGAGCTGTACCGGGCTTCAATTCAATTACAAACTCTACGTCTCTCTCGGGTGGCAATCCAGGCAAATCCTCTGGAAAGACATCTGGGAACTCGCATACTACCGAAATATCCTTAATCTCCGGTATAATTGCTTCATAAACTCTACCAGTAGTTTTGGTCGGAATGGGGATAGACAAAAGAATTTATTCTTGTTTATGACTCAACCTGATGGTTCTCTGATCAGTGTTGAGGGTTGCTTTATGTTTGGCCAACCAATTCATGCCCAAAATCACATCTACATCTTGGCCTTTCAAAACAATCATATTAGTAGGAAAGTCCCGTCCGGCCAAAGTTACGGGCACTTGGAAAGCCACTTCCCTAGTAAAGATTTGTCCCCCAGGTGACTGAATTTTAAACCCTTCTTTTGATTCATGGTATGAAATGCAATGTTGCTCCACAAATTTCTTGCTGATGAACACCAGAATCAAAGAGAATAACTGCGGGATGATTGGCCACAAGGAACGTACCCATCATTACCGGTTCACCGTCCGGTGTGGTGGCCACTTGCGTATAATATATGCGTCCCGTCTTCTTTGTATTTTTGCCCATAGTATTTCCCTTGGCTTGAGAGGAATTCCCAGATCCTTGTGGATTGTTTGACTTGTTCTGCTTCGGACAAGGGCAATCCTTGATAAAGTGCCCAGATTTCCGCAATTGAAACATCCTATTGATGAACTGGGAAGGGCCGGGAAACGAGTGGCAGGGGCACCCGGCTGACTTGTTGGAATAGGGGCAGTATTGGGACGGATGAACACTGGTTGCTTAAATGGGAAGGAGGATGGGTGTGCTGATGGACGACCATGATTAAAAGGCCGGATAACAAACTGTTACCTTTTCTCAGGGCCCTGAGTAGGCCAGTTTCCTCCACTCCCCTTGATCTTTCCAGAAATTGCATATTTAGATTCGACTGCCAGCGCTGTGCTGACAGCCCTTTCGTAGGTGAGGTCGATGCAAGTAGCCATTTTCCTTTGCATCCTATCATTTAGTCCTCGCATGAAACAATTCTTCTTCTTCAGATCGGTGTTAACTTGGCTGATTGCATACTGTGACAAATGATTAAATTTATTGAGATACTGATTAACAGTATCCCCTCCTTGCCTCAGCTTCATAAATTCTTCTTGTTTCATGTGAAGTACACCTTTCGGTATGTAATGTTTGCGGAAGGCCAGCTTAAATTCTTCCCATGTTATCTGATGATTGGCCGGCTGAACGGCCACAAAGTTTCCCCACCAAGTGCTGGCAGGGCCACACAGTTGCTGGGCTGCGAACAAGGGCTTCTGGGTTTCAGAACACCAAAGAAGTCCAAACTTCTGCTCGATGACACGGATCCATTCGTCCTCCTCTAAAGGGTCTTCAGCCTTGACAAATAGCGGTGAACACGTTTCAGAGAAGTCTAAATAAGATGTCTCACGGGGCCCTAGCGGATAGCCTCGTCCGCCTTGTTGTTGAAGTTGCTGACCCGCCATCTCCCGTAGGAAACGGGTATTATCCGCTGTCGCGTTTACCAAGGCGGCGATAGCCTCGGCAAGTGTGGGAGGGACTGGAGGTGGGTTCGGTGTTGCCTCCCTCCCACGGGAGGTACTGGCCCTGTCCAGAGCACGAGTCTGGGAAGGCATCTGTGGCAACAAACATTTGAAAACAATATAATATGCCAAAGAAAACCATCCATTTAACATTACTAAAAAGAGTAATGTTACAGACTCGAATTTTTACAACAGGAGTACAGTACCCATTATACAATAACACTACTAATTCTACAACTATACTATTCCTACTTCCTATCACTCTTAGTAGCCTCACTGTCGGGCGTAGGAACCACTCATCGACCAACTTCATGGAGGGAGGGGGCCTGAAAAGGTCCAATTCGCCACCAAAAGCTTCTCCCGCTTCATGAGAAGGTCCGGCTTCTGTCCCGACAGGATTCGCAGGTACTTGGGGTGTAGTTGTGAATACAGTACATGAATTTCTTCATGTAGAGTATTACAGTAAGCCTGCAGGTTATCAATAGCTGAGCTAAGTTCTTCGACTCGGGCTCGAGCTTTTGCCTCCTTAGCCCAGGCAAGCAAACGAGATTGAACCGCCCAGTCGAGCGCCAAATCTCGATCAGCGAGCTGATCTTGCAGGCGGCGGATGTGGCTTCTCAATTCATTGATTCTGTCGCCATCCGCGACCCATATGTTAGTCCTGCGTTGAAGTTCCGTTTGAAGCTGATTCACTTGCGCTTCAAGATCCCTGATCGGATCATTACTCCCACTACTACTATCCTCGTGTCTGGGAGCGAGTTGATGACGTGGCACACCAATTGGGCTAGTTGACTTGCGCGTAGTTTTCCTTGTGCGCGGCGGCATTTTTCTAAGGGGGAAAATTTTATTAACATAGTTCTTAGCATGATGCATGTATGATTACAGAACCAACCTTAGTTGATTCACACCTTCTATACATTGCACTTTTCCTATCTGGTCTTTTAAGATAAACTCTTCAGAATTAATAGATAAGAAGGAAAGAAATTTTCCAGATAAGTCTTTTAGAAAATCCCTTTTGAAGATGTCTCATAATATCTGTAGAGAAGGGCTTCGCTCCGATACCAGCTGTGACGAAACCTCCCAAGTCATTAGGCCCACCTACAGTTGTCCTTGTCCAACGAACCTGAGACAACCCTGTAGATGCCCCTGAATCACTTGACAAGTTTGGTATCTGCTTTTCTTACCTTTCATAAGAGCGTTTTACCCGACACGCGGATATTACAGAACATCGGAGATACAGAAACGCGGAAGCGATTACATAAACTTACATTTATTTGAAAGTAAGATAAAGTTGGTTATTACAGACCAGTATAAAAAAATGAGTGCAGAGTACTTATCATTACAATACCAAGGGAGGCAAAAACTCCTCCCGATAAGTTCTTACATAAAAGTTTTTATGAAGGACTAGGTCCTCCCGCAGCTTCATTCTTGCTTTTCTTCATTTGACACCACCTTGGTACAAAAGCAACAAAAGTTTGTTGCTTCCTCACCTAAAAACAATAGGGAATAAAACCCTGAGTATGGAATTACTCAGCAAGTCTTACCCGACTAAAGAAAAGACTCTCAAGGGTATGCTGGTTATAAGGGAGTCAAGGTAAGGTTTCTCAATGATCAAAGACTCTGTTTTGCATAAATGCTTACTAAAAGTGGATCCTTAAAAATCCAATTTTATTGTCAAGTTAGGTGAAATTTCCTGCATCTAGAGTTCTTTCTAACCTAGTTCAAGCACTTAACCTGCACAAGCCAATTTCTTAACAAGTCTTTCATCTTTACTGGAGTTCTACGTATAGGGCAGTGACCAAGTCTTCATAACCGCGAAGGTACGGTGATCCGAATCGATTATACTCAGCTGAGGATCTCCGATCACACGACATATGTAGCACTTAACCCTTGCATATGTCAACCCGCCACCGGGGTTCTTAAGACCAGATCAGGTTCACGCGAACCGAGAGCACAGATACACCACCGTCCAGCCTCTTGCCACGGAGAGTACAGGCTACTCTCGCCACCGCTCCACGCCCATTCCGTGTTATCTTATTCTGGCCTAAGTCTGCCCGAGGCAAGGCTTGCCCATGACGAGGCATGTGACCAGTTAAAGGGTCCTCGGTCAGCAAGCCTACATCGAGACGGTCCTTAATCGACTCAGACGGAGACACTACACCGAGACTCTCTTTCTCGTGCAAGTCACCCGCCCGGTCTCAGCTTAATCATTTCAATTCAAAGTTTGGTACCTAGCAGAGGTACATCTTTTCCGGATGTTGAACCCATCACGGCCATGATGGATCCACCATCAAGTTTTATTTTCAAAAACATCCCTCCCACTTTGCCAATCATCTTTTGTAAAACAAAACCTTTTGTTTTGCTAGAGCAATACTAAGCATAGTAAAAACCTTTTGTGAAAACAGGGTTTCAAGGAAGATAATCAAGTTCAAGGAAGGTAATGCAGGAATTGTTTAAGCATTCAACTCCTATCACCTAATGCATTAATCAAGTGAGAAAGATTTTAAAAACATCAAGGAAGGTGGCAAATGCACCGGGGCTTGCCTTCGTTGATAGGTGAGTCAGGCTCGGACCCGCAGATATCAAAGTAGAAACAATTTCCTGCCTGAGATTCCAAAGGTGGTGGTGGTGTCTTCTCTTCAGTTACTTTGACTTCTTCGTTTTCTAAACATCACCATATATACCGAATTTTTTGTATTTTAGCCCTTAAACAGAAGTAAAATCACGTTTAGACCTAAAAAAATTTTAAATGCAGGTTTGGACCCTTAGCTCGGCGCCACAGTCTATGGCGCCGAGCTGTGACGTGGCCGCAACGGCTAGTTGCGTCCAGGGCTGACCTGGCGCTGACGTGGCGGCGGCGCGGCCTCGTAGCTCGGCGCCACAGATCTTGGCGCCGAGCTACGAAATCCTATAAAAACGCCCGCGCGGCTGGCCGAGAGCAGCTCATTTCATCCCATTTCCAAACTTCGTAAAAATTTCCTGGATTCAAAGATTTGAGTTGGTTCACTTCGTAGACCAAGGTATGATTTCGAACTGATTCGTTTTGTATATTAGGTTGTTAGTTTAATAATTTGTATACACCTATTATATTATCATTTCGATTATTAGTTTGTGTAAACATATTATAAAGCATAATAGGTACAAGTGATCATTATAATCGTTTATTAGATGAAAGACATGTACCGAGAGGCGTTGTGGCAGAAGAGAGGTCGTCCTCGGGAGTTATATCCGGACGTATCTAGTAAGGATGCTCCTGTTCCTCCTGAACTCCCCGTGCCTAACTGTGACTGTGGCAGACTGGCTTGGGTACATCAATCACAACATCTAGACACGGCTGCTCGCTGCTACTACCTTTGTGGCACTTTGGACGTACGTAGCTTATGACTTGTCACTTAATTTTGTTCGCATTCATTATTTTGTAGATATGTAATAGTGCATCTTTCCATTATTTTAGGGACATCAGAGGTGTTTCTTTTTCCAGTGGATCGATGGTCCTGATAAATTCGACCCTCGATATCTTCTTTTCGTTAATTGGTTGAGTGGAAGGACCAGTCATGAGCGTTTTAAGCGTTGGGTACCTCCTCCCCCGAATCCTCCACCAATGACGGATGCGGAGAAGGAGGTAGCAACAGAAAGACGGATGGACTCACCGCCTCGATGCGATTGTGGAGACCGTGCTGTCATCGACGAAGACTATGACAAGCAGTTCTGTTGTCCGAACATTGATTATGTGAGCCCATTCCTACGCTAAATGTATGAACTAGTTTTTATTTACAATAAATTACTAATTTTTTCTCCTGCAGCCATACGGGTGGCGTAAGTGTCGTTTCAGAGAGTGGTTGTATGGTCCTTTGTCCCATTGGCCAGAGCCAGAGGTAAAGGAAAAGAGATACATGGGGTGGGCGGCTGAAGAGGTCAAATTTGATCCAGTACTCTGCAAATGTTGTATTGAAGCTAAGTATGGATTAGTTCCTTCGGAGCTTGGTGTTGGATATTTTTGTGGACATATGGTCGATTACGATGAGGTTGGTATTTTTTTTTTGCACGAGATGTAATGTTATAGCGGTACTTACTATTTTTTTGTAGGAGACGAGGAAATGCAGTTGGGAGAGTTACGACGACAAAGGAGAGGTGATGCGCACAATAGAGTCCAAGAGAATAATGGGACAGAAGATGCGTTGTGGATCTCGGCTCGTCGATTCGTACATTAACGATCGCATACGCGACATGCGTAGGGAAGCAAAATCTGCCTTTTACGATAGCCCGAAGCGTGCAGAGTATAGGAGGTTGAAGGCGGCTGATGAGAAGAGAGCACAGGATGTAAGGGAATGGGAAGCGGCTCAAGCCGAGAAACAGATGTTGGATAATCTTGCTGATCGCCTAAAGGGAAGTAAGTGAGATAAATGATATTATAATTATATTAGTACAATTTATTTATCCTGACTTTGCTAACTTAATTTTCTCATTATATTTGCAGAGATTGGAAGCGGCGTAAACTATTTGGCCGATGAGGCGCATGCGAGATATGTTCAGGATAAAATGGCAACGATGGAGGAGGAGGACGACGACACATCTAGATTGAGTGAGCTTATCGCCCTCGCAGAGGCAGGATTACATGAAGAAGAGGAGGACGACACGTCAAGGTTGAGTGAGCTCATCGCACTAGCTGAGGCAGGATTACGTGCTCAAGAGGAAGAGGATGAGTTTATGTCACAGGCCGCCGCAGAGGTAGAGGCAGCTTATTACAAGAAGAAGGCTGATGAGGCTGAGGCTGAGGATGAGCTATTCTCCCAAGATGCAGATGAAGCAGAAGCCAATTATTACAAAAGAACTGGTGACAAGTGTGATGCAGGACAATGCAGCAAGTGGAATGAGGTTGTTGTTGAGGATTGCGCGATGGATGACTCCGAAGATGAGTTACTCATAGATTGTGATTCAGACTGAAGAATTGTAGCCTATTATGTAGTATTTACGTATCAAAAATAATTTAGAACTCTAAAGATGCGTTACTTATTGCTTATTATGTTTTTTACAGTTCACAAAAAAATTTTGCAAGAGTTCCCCTTGTTTTATTAACAACCACAGTTCAAATAATCACATATTATAAGACATATAAGCATTTCAACATATAATACATCACAAAATAACATCGAATATAAAAACATCCACAGAACATAGTTCTTCATACAATGTCCACAAACAAAGTCCAAAATACAAGTTCCACAACACATAGTCCAAAACACATAACATAGTTCACAACGTCTCCAGCATAAGTCCAAATCACACAGTCCATATCACAAAAGTATTCATTTCCTCCTAGTCTTACCCTTGCCCTTGGCCCCAAGAGCGTCGGTGCCTGGAGTGTAAGGGTCTCGTGGATGCCTTCTACGTGGTGTCAGCTGTGATGCCTGAGTTGTAGGAGCATCCTGCAACTGAGACGGTCCAATCTCCACCTGACCTGCGGCGCCAGTGCCAGCGCCAGCGTCGTCGTCGTCGTCGTCGTCATCGTCCTCGTCGTCCTGGGCCACGTTCTCAAACGTGTCCCGCGTCGATCGCGATGAGCTGAGTCCTGCTGTAGATGGTCCAACTCCACAAATGGGAGGCTGAATGTCCTGCTGCATACGAGGCACAGGCAGCTGCACGTCAACGCCCGCTAGAGAACGACATCCACACCGAGCCGCTGCTCGACGAAGACGACGTGATACCCTCTGTAATCGAAATGTTAGTTAAAGACACATGTTACAACATACAAATAAACAAGTTTTCTGTTAGACATTGATACTCACTGATAGTAACGATAGCGTAGTAGTATCTGAAGTTCTCTGTGAGATACGCTCGAGGTCAACAACAGATACGAGCATAGAGTTTCCCTATCACAAGTTAAGACATTAGGATGCTCAAAACTAGACATATCCCATTGAATTGAAATCTCTAATTTTAGTAAAGAAATAGTTACCACTCTATCAAGGATTGGAGCAGCCTCAATTTGGATCCCGAGCCGAGCAGCTATGTCGAAAGCTGTGTCTTCGTCGTCTGACGATTCTTGCTCGGCGTAGTCTGCAGCTGTCCACTGTCCCTTCAGCTTGCACCTAGTCACACCGGAATACCAAATCAAATACCTCCGGAAGTTGTAGTTTGTGTGCGCCTGGTCATTCTCATAGTTAAGATCCCCCTGCTGGTCCCATTCATCAATATAATCACGATGGTGCGTCTTGAAGTCCGTGACCTTCTTTTGTCTCTGTCTGTCGAACCTGCAAAAGTTAGAACCATATATTAGCGACTAACTGATATTTCAATTATTAGTTAGAATAACAAGTGCATGTAGTAACTCACTTATGAAGTTGTATTGAAGTCGAGAATGGCTCCACCGGAAACTCCTGGCGCAATCCGAACTGTCGAGCAACTCTGTGGGGCAAGTGGTACTCAACAGCATAAAAACAGATGAGTGGACACCTCATGAGGTAGAGGTTCTCGTCTATTGAGCACATGCTGCTCAACTGTATGCTGGCAAAATATGGATCAAGATACGGTTGCCAAGTCACCTGCAAAAGTTTTAGAAAGCCCACGTAAGCACGCTGGTGTCGTGCGATAAAAGTAGAAAGGACATGTAAAAAGATAAAGGAGACAACTCACCATCGAAGGAGTAAGTGCGTCGAGCTCGTTTGAGTACTCCACGTAAGCACGCTGGTGTCGTGCGAATGGCTCCTCGACCTGGTCCCAGCGGTAAGCAGCCGTGGGCTTAAGCCGATGTCCGGCTACCACGAACCACTCACGAGGAGGAAACTCTCTGGGTCGTCCGACGAGTATGTGTGCCCACATCCACAGCTGTAGTAGGTAGACACATCCACCTAAGCTGGCGGTCCTCGACGAACGACGACAAGCCTCGCAAAGTTGCCTGTACGGGAAGGCCAACACTGCTGAAGCCCAGCTGTAACCTCCGGTCGTATCCCAGTCAGTCAGGCAGGGCAGAAACATCCATGACGCGCTGTCGCCTGTCGCGTCTGGAAAAAGAACTGAACCAAAGAGATGGAGGATCCAAGCTCGACAATGGTATCCAACCGTCTGCTCATCTGCACCAGGTGGACACTGCCCAAAGGTCTGCCTAAGCCAGGTCAGTGGGACTCCGGTGTTGTGGCTACCTCGTAGCTCATCCGGAAGCAGTCTCCCAAGAAAGGCCTCCACCCTCTGCCTCCAACCGCCTGGTGATGCCTGACCGGTCACTGGACGACCCATAATGCTAAGACCAAGAATCTTCTGGCAATCTTCAAGCGTCACGGTCATCTCACCGCAGGGAAGGTGGAAAGTGTGAGTCTTTGGCCGCCACCTATTGGAAGACAAACGAATACAAAATCATTAGTATGCAAAGTAGATTTGATAATTGTAAATATTAAACAACTAGAGAAGTCTTTACCTGTCGACCAGAGCCGTCAACGCCGCTGGGTTGAAAGTGGGCAGCCCACGGCGGACCTGGTACGATAAGACGTCCAAGCCAGCCCTCTGTAGGAGAGGAGTGTACCTCTCATCGTACCTCATCTCCTCCAGAAACCGGTCGTGGGTCCGGACCCGCAGAACGGGCAACACCTATCAATCAAAAGAATTTTCGTTAGTCAAATATAGGTCGCATATATTAATTCGAAAATTTAATTTATGTACAAAATATTACCTCTCCCTCTGCGGTGAGACGGCCCCTGTGGTGCTCGTCGTAGTGAGGGTCCAGCAAGTGGAACTGCGCCATCCCGCAAATTAAGATATCAACATATTAGAATATAACTTGTGTACAAAGTGTAACAAAAACATCGACATATTAGAATAAAATTTGTGTATAAAAAATATATCACACCTGACTAAGTGTCCAAATGCATGTACGTGAGTTGTGGCCAAGTCTACCGCATTTTCCGCATTCATTCTGCTCTGGGTCCACGAGAAAGGGGGACGCTCGACCTCTCCTACTGCGACCGGAAACCTGATCCATAACCATGTTGCACCGGCTCCTTTTCCTACTACCACGTTTGTCCCATCGATGCGCTGGATCAGCAACGTATACTGGACCGGTGTACGTTGGCCATTGTGACTCATCAAGAAATGGCTCAAAACGAGGGCTCCAGGTACGTACTAAGCTCTCTACACTGAACTCAGAAGGTATTCTGCTCTCAAATGCAAAGTTACGATGACGTGCGGCCGCAACATAATGAGAACATGGAAAATGGTATTGTCTAGGTTTACCACATCCGCACCAGAATGCATCAAGTAACACGACATGTGTCCTCGAAGGTCGCCCTCACCGTCGGAAGTTATGCCGCCTAGTGTTGTTACCTCGTATTTACCCAACTCCTCATCAAAGCATTGTACCTCATGTCTATGGGCACGTTCCTTTGCATTATTAAGGTGTGATGTTGGTTTAGGTGCCCATCTCTGCCCTCGGGTCTGCATTGCCTTGGCCTGCGCGTGTCTCTCATTAAACCAAGCCACAAGCCTATAAAAAGTGAATGTTACTATAGCATTGACTGGCATGCCCCGTATACCCTTGAGCACACTGTTAAATGACTCGGCCATGTTGCTAGTCTGAAACTCGAACCGCCAGCCACCTTCGTCGTAGGCCCTTGTCCATTTCTGCGGTTCCCTCAGCAATCCAGCAATCCAGTTCTTACCTTCAACATTTGTTGCATCTTTTAGTTCCTTCAACTTATCCTCGAAAAACGAAACCTCCAACTGTCGACATACCTCCTCAAAAAGGGGGAAGTTAGCCTTGCTATGATCTTTTCGAAGAAGATTTTCTGCTAGATGTCGAGTGCACCATCTGTGGTGCATGGGTGCGTAGCCAGGAATCTGCTCTTGCACTGCATTAAGAATACCTTGGTGTCTGTCAGATATGACACCAACCTCGCGTCCAGGGCCTATGACATGGATGCGTACAAGCCGCAAGAACCAAGACCAACTATCTCTGTTCTCTCTCTCCACCAGAGCAAATGCCAAAGGAACCAGTGCGTTGTCTGCGTCGCATGATATGGCAACCAACAATGTGCCCTTATACTTCCCAAGCAGAAAAGTACCATCAATAGAGAGCACGGGACGACAATGCCTGAAGGCCTCTACGCACTGCGAGAAACACCAGAAAGCACGAAAAAATATCTCTCTGCCGTTCCTCCATTCATTAGGTTTGGGGATGTACTCGTAATGCATGCCTGGGTTTTTTGCTTTCATTGCATTGAACAATGCTGGTAACTTCTCATAACCCTCCTCCCAATCCCCGTATATCATCTTCCATGCTCGCTGCTTTGCCCTCCATGCTTTCCCATATTTGATCCTGTAACCAAACAGCTCCGAAGTCATGGTCATAATTGACTTCACCTTCAAGTTTGGCTGACCCTTCAATATCCCCAATATCCTTTTCGCAATCAGGGTAGATGTCAACTGACGATGCTTAGTGCTCAGCTCTGTCTGGGCACAAGTGTGTGGACCTACAATTTTGGTGATCTTAAACTTTCCGGTGTCCTTCTGCCTTCGGGCACATACCCTCCAATTACATTCCGACACCTCGCACACAACAGTGTAACGACGCTGTGCATACGAATGTCTCACCTTGAACGGCCTCTTCCGGTTCACTGAATATTCCTGTAGCCATCGTCTCAGTGTAGGCAAGTCCTTGAAAAGTAAGCTTACCTTAATCTCAATGCTGTCGGCGTTATCCGGAGCCTCTAGCAGTTCATCGTCACGTCCTTCAGCATAAGCACGGGTGGAATGACTTAAACTGCTAAATTCATGTACTGCAGGGTCTCGCTCCGGACACAAACGTCTTATGAGTTCAATTTCTTGCTCCGTCATTTCTTGAACCGGACGGTCATCATCAGAATCTAAGGCCCGTGCAGCCTCATATGGCTCCTCCTCATCCTCAATCTGAACATCAACACTATTGGATGCCCTGCATATGTTGTCCATATTATATGACACAGGCACATCAAGATAAGCAGCATTAACCATATGTGGAGATCCTGCATCGTGTCGGAGCAAGAAAAACCACATTAAAAAGTCTAATCAAACGAAATAACGATGGATACGAACAATGTGTCGAAGACACTTACTAGGATGATCGTGAACTGGATCCTGGGTCAATGGGATCTCTTGGGGGGTACCACCGCATTAGAAGCCCCACAAACGCCGGGAATAGGACGAGAAATCCCATACTCGTGCGGACCTGATTGAGCATCGGGCACAACAACGACTTCTTCATGAAGCTCTACCAAAGGAGCTTCAATACGAGATGCAGTTGGCATTTGTGGAGACAACCCGACTGGACCTCCGCAATGACTAACAGGTAACTTTTGAACAACCACATCCAAACATGGTGGAACCATCGTCTTCACAATTCTTAAATATATCACCCAATCATCTTCTGAGGTAATGGAGATCAACCGTCGGACAACTGTTCCATATGTAATATGGGACAACAAACCCTGAATTGATATTCTAGGGTCGTTTATGTCGCAACTAATCTCCTCACAAGCTCGAGCCAAAAGCTGGTCAAAAGATGGTCTTTCAACGAACAACATGGTCACGATCTTCATACCATCAAAAGTAACACTCCCATAAGCATCTATCTCCACCCTTCCTCCATGGTATAGTGTTACTAGGCTGTCCATCTATTGCAAAAATGGATTACTAACTCAATAATGGCTACATACTTAAGCCTACTAACTTACTAAGTAATAAATATATATTAACTAATAACTATACAGTAAATATTAAATGAACACATCAAACGAAATTACATAATCTATAAATAATGTACGAAAACTATGTATACCTGATAACGCGTAGGAGTCCAGCTAACGGTGGAGAAGGTCAAGTCGGACGAACACCTACGTACAAAAAAACCAATTGTCAGTAAAAAATTGGGCAGCACCTCCCCTGTAAAGTGATGTTTATAGAACCTGCGAATAAACGACAACACGATGGTTGCCAACACAGAAAACATGTAATATCAATGCGCTAAACAAAATGCTAACTATATAATCACTAAGAATTTACTAAACACTAACAATATACTAAGCAAGAAACTAGCTAACTATTTTAATAAACACTAACAACAAATTATCTAACTATTTAATAAACAATAAATAAGTGGATAGCTAACTAATTACTAAACACTAACAATAGCTAACAGTTTACAAACTAAGAAATTAAAAAAATACCGGGCGGCAGTGGGGGCGGGAGCTGCCGGGGCCGGAGCGGGCGCGGTGGCCGGCCGGTGGCGAGCAGACGCGGTGGCCGGTCCTGGCGAGGTGGCCGAGCGTTGGCCGGAGCCAAGCGGACAGCGGCGAGCTCGGCGGAACTCCCTAAACCCACCGGCCGGAGCGGGGCGGGCGGGCGGCGGCGAGCCGGGCTGGAAGCTGGGCGGGCGGGCGGGTTCGGCCGGAGCTGGGCGGGCGGGCGGCTTCGGCCGGAGCTACGACGGCGGGCGGCGGCGAATTCGACGGGAACGGCGGCGGCGGGTTTTGCGGTAGAAGTGATTCGAACAGAGAAGAAACGCGCAGAGAGAAAGGTAGTTTGCGGGTATTTCCTAGCTCGGCGCCAAGATCTGTGGCGCCGAGCTAGGTGCCACGCGTACTGCCACGTCACACAGCTCGGCGCCATAGGCTGTGGCGCCGAGCTGACACAGCTCGGCGCCGAGCATCGGGTCCAAACGTGCAATTAAAATTTCTGGGGGTACAAACGTAAATTTTTGTCTCGAAAGGGGCTAAAAAACAAAAAATTCGGCCATATATATGTGTATATAAGAATGAATGCCATGTAATGCTCATGAGAGTGCAAAGATAATAAGAATTTATTATCTAAGGTTCTTGAATACAATTTTCCTTCACGGTTCACCGGAAAACTAGGGTTTCCAGAGTCAACAGTGAAGTTCAAAGAGCAGGGGTGGGGGTTTTGGGTTTTAATTCTCAAACAAGGTCCAAATCAAACCAAACTCTACCCAAGGCTTCTAAATAATGTTTAAAGTTAAAAGAAAAAGTTTGGGAATTTTTGGAATTACCATTTATTGTCTAAAAATTTAAAACTAATGTTTTAAGCTATTTTAAATACTCCAAAATTCCTTATTTAATCTAAAAATCATGAAACTATTTTTATTAAATACTATGGAAAATAAGGAATCTAGGAAAATTGGTTTGACATTTTGAGGATTTTTTACAATTTTCTAGAATTTATTTGGCTCTGGAAGAAAAAGAAAAAGAAAAACTTGCAACAGTTTTGGGCCGAATTCAAACTAGGTGGCCCAATAGCACATGAAACCGGGGCGCGCCCACGCCCGCGGTGGAGACTTCGCAAAAAGGCCCTCAGGGTTTTGGCTAACTGGAGATGGGTTCGGTTACTATTCTTCTGAGTCACTGACGATTTGCACAGAGGTCCTTCGGTTTCTAATTCTTCGCAGGCGGAGACCCTCGACGACGGCGAACGCAACAGAGTTTCGGCGAGCGCGTAGACCGGCCGAACAGGGCAAAGACTGGCACTGCCGAGCGGCTGTCATCTAATTGAACCCTCCCCGGTCATTTACCCCAACCAAATTTCATGGTTGGCGATCTGCCAAGCTCTGCCCGCGAGGACAGCGATGGCCATGGACCTTTGTTCGTGTTCCCGGTGATTGGTGAGCTCTCAGTCCAATTCGGTGGTTCGGCAAGCATCACGGGGTTATGAGAATGCTCAAACGAGGGAGCAGAAGGCGGGGGCTGACCTGGATTACGCTAGCCGCGGTGAGACTGGTTTCACGGTGGCGGAAACCCGAATTGGGGAGACTCCAAAATTCGTGAGCTCTGGCGAACGATCGAGGCTAATTCGTGGTGGCTGGATACTTCACTGCCTTATGGAGCTCGCGACGGGCTTAATTTATAGGCTTAGCGGGCGGTGGCCGTGAATTTGGACGAGACACACGGCGGCCGGAGGAAGGGAAGTTTCACTGGCGCAGGGGATTCGTGGCCTCTACTGTGGCGGTCATTCCGGCGATCAACGGAGAGTCACTAAGGCTTACGGCGATGCGGTGGAGGTACTCAGACACGTGGCACAAGGTCGAAAGGCGGCGTTCACCGGCGTGCCTATCGACTTCCACTGCGGCGTGTGCAGTACGGTGGCCGGATTTGTTTATGGATGGAGTTATCCATGGCGGGGACCCTTGCTTGATCCCAAGTGCTATCCACTCGGTCAGCATGAATCATGGCGACCAAAAACACGAATCCGTGCACGGTGGTTGTCGGCGGCGAGATATACTGCATCTTCTAATATTTTGCTACTGTACAATGGCCAAATGGCATTGAGTCGGTCTGACAGACTATCTTGAGATCAATTTTTCTCTTAAATTCATATGGCAACTTAACCAATGCTCTGCAGCAAAATTGTAGAGCTACAAACCAGCTACACTTCGACTATAGGGATTGAACTCAGTTAAGCACTAAATCAGGGTTGAATCCTAGGCCAAAGATGTCTCTGTTACACTGTAAGTCTGAAGTTCAGAGTTTAATCAGTCTGACAGCCAGACTTTAGGCTTAATTATCTCCAATATCTTCTCAACAACTATGCTTACACTCTTAAACAAAGTTGTTCTCCTTTGTTTGGTCTACAAGTTTGATGTGGTGACCAAGGGCAAATTCTCATTAATTTTTCAAGATACAAGGGCTCAAAGTTGAAGCAATCACACTGAAATTCAGACTTCATCACATGAGTCAAGTGTGGCTCTTTTGCATTTAAGTCCAAATCTCAAGTTTTGGATTGCAAACCCTCATGATTGGGAACCATATGACTTAAGATACTGATTTAACATGGTTTTTGCATTTTAGTCCACAAGTACATTATTTTTGCACATAGGCCCCTAGGGTTTGGATTTAGGGTTTTCCAGGGTTTTAATTAGGATTTCTGGTATCTCAGGGGTATAAATGAAATGTAGGTCCATCTTTGGTAATATTTTATGGTTGTTTTACTTAACTTTAGGGTTTCCTTAATTTTGGGTCATGTTTTACCCTCTTAATCCCTATTTAGTGTTAAGTCCCCTATTCCAGGGTTCTATTTGCAAAATGCCATAACAATACAACTTGCTTGAAATTTTTGCCTAGTGAATGCACTCTAAGTGTATCAAACATGTGAAATGCCAATGTTTATGATGTCATGCTCAAGTTTTAGTAGTAGTAACACCAGGGGTGTTACAGTCCGGTCCTTCTCCAGTTTTGCGCTGAGTTGCCTTTGATTTTCACTGTTGGGATTTTCGTCCATCCCCAGGGGTTGAGGTTTTATAAACCCGCCCTGCCACTGGTCCCGAAGGATGTAGTGTACCGAGCCACGCGGAGGGTCTCCGCGGAGAAGAAGGAGAAAAAGGACGCAGAGAAGGCCCGGGCTCGCAAGCGGATGCGAGCTCGGGACGCCTTGGAGAAGCGTCGCCGGAGGCAGGAGAGGGACGGGCTCCCGAGGGAGCCATCGCTGGAGACGCCCGACGATGATGACGATGATGATGATGACGACGAGAGTGACGACATGGCGGCCCGTCTCGGCCTTTGCCCGGACCCGAGGCCAGACCAGGGGTCACCGAGCCAGCCTCCAAGTGGGCTGGTACCATCAGTGCCCGGAGCCGGGACATCGTGGCCCCAGCCCGAGGAGCGGAGGCGGACTGAGGGGGTACTTGACCCCTTGGCCGAGGTAACTGGGGCGACGTCGGCGGGTCGGGCCGATCTGCCTGTCCTCCACGAGCAAGTGCCCGTGCTGGCTGTGCAGGAGGTCGGCCCCTTGGCCGTGGCGACTCCCGGACAGGTCGCCCCGTCGGCGCCTCGGGCGTCCGAGGTGGAAGCGGCGCCGAAGCCGGCGTCGGGGCAACTTTCGGCAGCGCCTGCGGGGACTGGGGCCCGAGGGGCCTCCTTGCAGGCACGACTGGCCTTGGTCCGGAGTGGGTGGGTATCTGAGGATACCTCTGTTTCGGTCTTTTCCCTGCGTGTCTCGATCTTGCTCTCTCCCTCTTTCTTTTCAACAAGGGGAGGCAGGGCTCAGCTGGTCTGGCCCCCCGGAAGGCCCTTAAGACGGGGCTGGCCTCCGCAGCTGGTGCCGCGACGCGCCATGTCGGTTGGCTGGCTTCTGCGCAAGACGCCCTCGAGCGGGGGGCCCAGGCAGCACGAGCTGCCATGGGGCAAGCCTCCCAGGCTGACCCTTCTGCTGGGACGGCCGTCGTGCCAGGGGAGGCCATTGACGCGGTCGTGGCCACAAGCCCGCCTGACTTGTTACCGGCCTTCTGCTTAGGAAACAGAAGGAACAAGACCGGCATCGACTCCCGCCGGGGCCATTGCTGATTCGCCCGTGGAACCGCCTGTCGCTTCCGACATTGGGATGGTTGTGGCGTCGCCGCTCGTGGTTGTCCCCGACCTCCCCATTCTTGGTCATGAGGAGGGGGCTACCGCCGTCGCGAGGTCGATGATCGGAGGCCTGCCACCTCAGTCGAGGGGAGGCCCAGTACGTTGATGATGATGGTGCCCAGTGCGTCGACTGCAGGGGGACCCGACGCCCTGGTGGAGGGGCGCGCAGAACCGCGGCCCGTTTTGGGGAGCAGCGGCTTTATCCCCGCGCGGCGCAACCCCAATGAGTGGTGCGGGCAGGCGCTCCGATTCTGGAGCCGCGGCGCCTCGAAACCCCTCCTCCTTCTTAATGACGAGCGGGAGGAGCAGTCTCGGGATGAGCTCCGTGAGTATGCTGAGGCGGCGATGGGGTCGCTTCAGTCGACCATGGAGATCCTTTCCAGGGACGTTCCCAGGGTCCTCTAGGTAAGGATGTTAGGCGTATACCCTGTGTGACCGGGGCATTCTTGGTAACACCCCGTTTTCCTTCCTCAGGAACTCGCAGATGTGAGCACCGCCAAGTCGTTGTTCATTCGTCGTGAGAGCGGCGTCTGGGCTTCGCTTGATCCCAGAGGGCCGCGCTTGTCGAGGCTAATGCATGTCTCGCCCAACGGAGCACCGAGGTGGCGGACCTTTGGCTGTTCTGTGGTGAGCTGAAGTTGGAAGCGGCAGCGGCGCGAGCAGAGGCGGCGTTGGCACGGATGGAAGCGCAGCAGTGCCAGCTGGAGCTCGGCCAGGTCGCCGGCGAGCGGGACTAATTTCGGAGCCAAGCTGTCAAAGCTGTGGGCCAAGCTGAGGCCCTTAGGGGTCAGCTGGCTGAGGCTACAGAGCGGCTAGCCGAGGCGTCCGCTCGGGCCGGGACCCTTGCGGAGGGCCTGAATCTTGTAGGAACAGTTTGTCCAAAGCATGCGTATGTTTTTTGCGGCCATCGAGGCCTAAACATATTTAGCATTCAGATTATGAAGCTGCGTTTTCTTTCCTCTTGTTTCGAGCATTTAGGACTTGTTCGTCGGCAGCAGAATCGCATTACCCGAGCGAGAGCTACTTTTCGCGGAAGGTGATGAGTGAGGTATCCGTATCCGGGAGGCGTAGGAGTCCCTCGGCTCGGTCGCCCTTGCCGCTTACGTGCCTTCTCACCCGTTCGTAGGACTCTGCTATCGATATAGTCGAAAAATACACGAAAGTTGTTTTCTACCCGAGCGTTAGGACTTGTTCGGTAGCAGGATCGCTTATCCAAGCGTGAGTTACTTTTCACAGAAGGTGATGAGTGAGGTATCCGTATCCCGGAGGCGTAGGAGTCCCTCGGCTCGGTCGGCCTTGCCGCTAACGTGCTCTCTCACCCATTCGCAGGACCCTGCTATCGATATAGTCGAAAGCACGAAAGTTGTTTTCAGTAGAAAACTTTTCTCGGTAGAAAACTTTTCCGAAGAAAATTTCGACGCAGAGGGGGGGTCCTGTAACACCTACTTTGTAAGTGCTAGGAATAATATCAATAGAGAAACATTTTCTCTTTATGTGAGTTTGATCTTTATGCACCATCATATGAGAACACCATGTCCAAGAACAATTAATAAAAGACATGCTACTAAATTGTTGCATCATGCTGGATATTTTATTTGTGTGTGCATTTGGTGACAACATAGAAATAAAATGACAATGAGAAGAGGATTAGAGGAAAAAGGAGAAAGAAAGAAAGAAATAATATAAAATGTAAAACAAAATTTATAAATACACAAACTCAACTATACTGGTATGATTGAAATTTATCTATAATTTGAGTACAAATTCAAAGTCATACTTGGAATTCAAATTGGGAATTGAAAATAAAAAGAAAAGAAAACAGAAAAACAGAAAATATAAAAAGAAAAGGGATACTATACCTAACTGGGCCGACACCACCCTTTTCGGCCCACTTGCGCTCACCTCCGCGACGGCCCACTCCTACGCTTCACTGCGCGCGCCCGGCCAACTGCCATGTGGGACCCACTCGCCAGTCGCCCACTCGCGCCCGCGTGCGCCGACAGGTGGGGTCCCCTGGACCGGCCGCTTGCGCGCGTGGCTCTCCCCTTGTCTCACTGTCGCGCGGGCCCAACGGGTCAGTGCCTTCTTCTCCGTTTACCGAATCCACCGTGAAAGCTCCGAGCGATTCGCCTGTAAATTTGGCTCGATCTGTTGGAGAGGGGATGGAACCAGGGTATAAACTCCACCTCGGATACTTCCGCCCCTGGCAGACCAAGCCTCTTCCCTAGTGAGCCACCGTCACCGCAGAATTTGTGCGCGCAGCGGAAGAGTTTTGCCGACCTCCGCGCCATCGCCGTCGACTCAGCTTTATATCGCCGATTGGTGACCGGTGCGGTGTCGTGCCCGTTCATCGGCACCTGGGGATTGTTGGCGTGAAGTATTGTGCTCGGCCGACCGCCCAAACGCCCTGGATTTCTCACCGGAGTACAAGCTCCGCCGCGGATCCGCACACCTCCGTGGGCAGTGACCTTGCTGCCGTGAAACAAGGTAATTTACCACCCGCACGCTTCCGTCATGTCCTTCACATCGTTTAGCGTTGGTCAATTTTGGGATCGGGGAAAGGGGCTCGCCGGATTTCACCCACGCCGGTGAGCCAGTCGCCGCGGGAGCCTTGCTCCGCCGCTTGGGCGCGCTCGGGTTGGGGGCGATCAGCGGGCCGTCCGATCGCTTGTGGACGGTCCCGATTAGATTGAAGATACCCTTTCGTTCAAACGAGCTTCGACCGTAGATTCGAGATCCGAGGGCTGCGGCGAGATCTCGGCTTCATTAAATTCGAGCCGTTGGATTAAGATCGGAGCGCTCATGTCGCATACCGGTTCGGGTGATGGGTGGATCTAATCCGAGCCATCCGCGTTTGATCGAACGGTCCAGATTAGAAGTTACCCCTTCGCCGTGTAAATTTAGTAAAGAGCCCCTCGGTTTCACAGAAATAAACCCGCCGTCCAGTAGTCACTGTGCGCTGTGTCTCGGGTAACTTGCCCCGAGCCCCCTGCGTTTTCCATTAATTGACGCCTAGTCCAGTCAACATGAAAACCAGAGAAAATAAATAGAAAATGAATTTTTAATATAAAAATAATTGCTAGAACTTTATAAATTCATAGAAAATTCATACTAACTCCAAATTCAGCCATTCCAGTTCCTAAAATTTTGTAATTTTATTCTCTAGCACTTAGTGTCTCTGTTATGTCATAAAAACAGTAAGGAAATTTATTTATCACTTAATCCTATTTAAAACACATAAAACCTTTGAAAATGCATAACTTGAAATCTATAACTCAGAAAATTATGATTCCAGTTCCTAGGTTTTTATTTTAATATGTAGAATATCTCTGTGAATTTTGTTTATATGTTTGGTGTAATGTTAATTTCTCTATATGCACTGTGTTTGTTTGTATTGTGGCGAGTAGAAGAGCCCGTTGCTGAGGATCCTGGTGAGCAGCAGGTTGAAGTAGCTGAGCAGGAGCTCATTGAAGGCAAGTTGTGCCCTTGACCACTTTTTACCCAATAATGTTCTTTAATATCACTTATCCATGCATAGGTTAATTTTGATGGGACCCAATAGGTCACCCTAGATTGTTTATCTCATTACCTTGTTTACCCCTGAATCACTTGGGTAGTCTGCTATTGCTTTACATGGTTTTGGGATAATCATTTATTATATCTATGTTCCAATTCTTGTTGTTATTCTGTTTATGTTCATGTTGATATCATTAATGTTAATTGGAACATAGAGCTTAACTTGAGTAACACGTGCCACCACAAGGGAGGAATGGGACCCCTTGGCTGACTAATTAGGAAAGCTAGTGGAAGACTACCTTACCCGAAAGGGGCAAGGGCAGTAGGGGAGAGGTCAGTGCGGGGAGGTCCCTGGTTGATTTTGCTGGGATGGCAGTCAGCCAGGAACCCTGTACTGGATCTTCCTATAAACTGTAGCGGGTTTTCGGAAGCTAGTGGAACTTTGTAAAGGCCTCGTAGTGTTGCCCTGCCGCGCTTCCTAGGTAGAGGTGTATGGGATTCATGACCCCTTGGCAGATGGGTAACATGACTTGTGGGTAAAGGGTACAACCTCTGCAGAGTGTAAAACTGGTATACTAGCCGAGCTCACGGTCATGAGCAGCTCAGGACTCTCTGATGTTTAAATTATGGAACTTAAATTCAATTTTGTCATTTGCATTGCATGGGTTTATTATTAATTTTGTTCTATTACTTTACTTATGGTTTGGTATTTACTTACACTTAGTAATTGCTAATAAAAGTTTGACCAACTACTTAAAAGCAATGCTCAGCTTTAACCCCTGTCATTGATTAAGCCTTACACATCACATGAACTCACACCTTTGTGAGTTTGTGTCCACTGGTTCCCCACAACTTGTTGAGCTATGATCATGTGTGAGCTCACCCTTGCTGTCTCACACCCCCCCCCCACAGGAGAAGATCAGGTGGTTCAGGAGGAGCTGCCTAACACTGAGGAGTTCGATCTGATCTAGGTGGCGTTTCCCAGTCGACATTGGCGCCGACGATCCTTAGTTCGTTTTATCTTTATTATTTCATTTTGTAATAAGTCTTCCGCTATGTAATAAATACTCTGATGTTTTATGACATTTATCTCTATACACTCTGTTATTATATGTGTTGTCTTCTTGGCGCATGTATGAGATGCACCTGGCTTTGTTCCTTAAAGCCGGGTGTTACAGAAGTGGTATCAGAGGAATGTTGACTGTAGGACGAGACCTAGACAGAAATGGATGACCCTTCACTACTTACCTTCTTCTGATTCATTCTATACTTACCTTACTCTGATTCTCTCTGAACTTATCTTGATCATGTCTCACCTTCTACTGTTCTACTCTGATCCTTCTTACCTTTGCTGCTCTGAGACAAGATGGATTTCAAACCTTGGAATCCCTACCCCTAAGACATTCTTAAGAGTTAGGAAGCCTAAGACCAAATCAAAACTATTTTCTATATTTAAAAATGTTGTTTGATTGTTATGATGAAAAATGTCTGATTTGCTTCTTTGATTGATTGAATTATTATAGATGGACATCTTAGCATGTACCAACATAAGGTATTGAATTAGCTATAGTAGGTGAAACATTAAACTACTTAGCTAATAAATCCCCCAAAGTAACATGATTGGTAATTACTGCCTTGTCTACTATTTTCTTACCATATGTATCTAACTCAGATGGTCAATACCAGGCGGGGTGGTGGAATTGACTTGCCTCCTAACCAACACACTCGAAGACAACCTCAGCCACAACCTGCTGGGATGAATCCTCCTAATCCCCCACCAGGCGGAGTTGACCCACTGGTTGCTGCTCAGATGGCAGTGATGCAACAAATGGCGGACACCATGGCTGATATGCGTGCCCAGATGCAACAAGAACGCCAGGAGATGCGTCAAGAAAGAGATGATATACGACAGGAGTTGCGCCAGGAGCGAGATGAGATACGCCAGGAAAGGAGGGCGCAACAACAGCAGCTGCAACAGCAAATGCAACAACAACAGCAACAAGTACCACTGCCTCCACCACCACCACCAGTTCCACCCCGAGATAAGCATAGGGAGTTCATGAGCCATAAGCCACCCACATTTGCAAGCTCACCAGATCCACTTGATGCAGATGATTGGCTGAAAGCAATTGAGAAGATGCTGAATATTGCACAGTGCACGGACCGTGAGAAGGTTTTATATGCTTCTGGACGTCTGATTGGTCCTGCTGCTGACTGGTGGGATTCTTATACTGCTGCCCACGATGTTGCGGATACTATTACTTGGGCAGAGTTCAGTACGCAGTTCAGGAACTACCATATTCCAGCTGGGATGATAAAGATCAAGAAGAAGGAATTTCTGTCGCTGAAGCAAGGGAGTATGTCAGTCAGCGAGTACAGAGACAAGTTTATTCAGTTATCCCGATATGCCCCTGAAGAAGTTGCTGAAGACGAGAGGAAGCAGGAGCATTTTATTGAAGGACTTAATGGACCACTGCAGTATGCTCTAGTGGCACACACATTTCCATCATTTCAGAGGCTGCTTGATAAGGCCCTGGCTATTGAACACAAGCGTGTTCAACTGGGAGATTTGAAGAGAAAGGCCATATCTCAAGGACAAGGAAGCAGCAGTGTTCGTCCTCGCTACAGTTCACCACAGGGTACACCGACTCGACCAGGAGGACCACGCCCAGTTCAGCAGTCACCACTGAGGACTCCACCTCCTCGACAGGCTACCCCTACTGGCACCCCGACGAAGTTTTCAGGACAGAGTCCGGGCACTCAATGTTTCAAGTGTGGGAAGATTGGTCATTATGCAAATGTCTGCCCACAGAGGATTGCTACTACTCCAGCTCAGAACAGGTAGCAAACTCCAGGAACTGGCAAGGGATATTCTATTGCCAAGGTTAATCAAGTCAGCGTTGATGCTACTCCGGACGGAGGGGACCTCGTAATTGGTATGTTTTATGTTAATGCAATTCCTGCAACCATATTATTTGATTCTGGTGCTACACATTCATTCATGTTTGCTAGATATGCCAACACAAATGAAATACCACTGCTAAATATGAGAAAACCCCTGATAGTAATTACACCTAAAGGGCCTGTTGAGGCGAATCAAATGACACGTAGATTGACATTAACCATTATGGGTAGAGAATTTGGAGCTACTGCTATAATATTGGAGTCAAGCAGTATAGATTTGATCCTTGGTATGTCATGGCTAAGAAAGGCAAAGGCCGTTATAGCATGTGGTAGAGGTACCGTAGAACTCACTACTACTAAGGGAGAAAGATTTCAAGTTAATATTGCAGTAACCTCCTCATCTATGCGTGCAATGTTCTTTATGCCTGAGGAGTTCGTTGGTGACAACATCCGGGTGGTTAGAGATTTTCCGGATGTCTTTCCAGAGGAGTTACCAGGGATGCCACCTGATAGAGAAGTTGAGTTTGTTATTGACCTCTTACCTGGAACCGCCCCTATTTCTAAACGGCCATATAGGATGTCCGTAGAGGAGTTGAAGGAACTTAAGAAGCAGTTAACTGAGTTACAAGAGGCTGGGTACATTCGTCCGAGTTCCTCACCTTGGGGAGCACCGGTCTTGTTTGTACAGAAGAAGGATGGATCGCAGCGGATGTGTGTGGATTATAGATCTCTTAATGATGTTACGGTGAAGAACAAGTATCCGTTGCCCCGCATTGAGGATTTGTTTGATCAGATGAGAGGTGCAAGAGTATTTTCGAAGATTGATCTCCGATCCGGTTACCATCAGATGAGGATTAGACCATCGGATATTCCCAAGACGGCGTTCTCGACTAGATATGGATTATATGAGTTCACAGTTATGTCGTTTGGATTGACTAATGCACCAGCTTATTTTATGAACTTAATGAACAAGGTGTTTATGGAGTACTTGGACAGATTCGTCGTGGTGTTCATCGACGATATTCTCATTTATTCTCAGAGTGATAATGATCATGAGGAACATCTGAGGTTGGTGCTACAGAAGCTACGAGATAATCAACTCTATGCTAAGTTCAGCAAGTGCGAGTTTTGGATTGGCGAAGTGCCATTTCTTGGTCATATTATTTCTAATGGAGGAATAGCAGTGGATCCTGCTAAAGTTAAGGAGATAATGGAGTGGAGAGTACCCACTACAGTGACTGAGATTCGGAGTTTCTTGGGATTAGCAGGCTATTATCGGAGATTTATTGAAGGATTTTCTAAGATTGCTAAGCCTATGACTTCACTTTTGGAGAAAGGAAAAGAATTCAAGTGGGATGAGAAATGCCAAGAGAGTTTTGATCAGTTGAAGGAAAGATTGATGTCACCTCCAATATTGATTATGCCAGATCTGCAGAAGGGATTTGACATTTATTGTGATGCATGTGGCCAAGGACTTGGATGTGTGCTCATGCAAGAAGGACATGTGATTGCCTATGCATCTCGTCAGTTGCGGAGACATGAATTGAACTACCCCACTCATGACTTGGAATTGGCAGCCGTTGTGCATGCACTTAAGATTTGGAGACATTATATCATGGGGACCAAGTGCCAAGTATATACGGATCATAAGAGTTTGAAGTATATATTCACTCAGAAGGATCTCAACCTTAGGCAACGTCGTTGGTTGGAGCTTATTAAGGATTATGATTTGGAGATTCACTATCACCCGGGCAAGGCAAATTTGGTTGCAGATGCCTTGAGTCGCAAAGAGCATGTTCATTCAGCTGTTGTTGCCCAGCTACCCGATGAGATTGTTGAGGACTTCAGGAGACTTAACCTGGGGATAGTTGCTCATACTGAGGGAGTTACTATTGATGTGGAACCTACTTTAGAGCAAGAGATCCGCAAGGGACAAATTGGTGATGATAAGATAAAAGAGATTAAGGATCTGATTACTGAAGGTCGAGTTCCGAAGTTCACGGAAGATGAGCAGGGCACTGTATGGTTCAAGGACAGGATGTGTGTACCTGATATTAAAAGCCTTCGAGAGACTATTTTAAAGGAGGCCCATGACTCGGATTATTCTATTCATCCTGGTAGTACCAAGATGTATCAGGATTTGAAACGGAAATATTGGTGGTATGGATTGAAAAGAGATGTAGCTGCACATGTAGCTATGTGCGATGTATGTCAAAGAGTTAAAGCTGAACACCAGAGGCTAGCCGGACTATTACATCCACTGAAGATACCCGAGTGGAAGTGGGAAGAGATTGGTATGGATTTTATTACTGGATTGCCTCGCACCCAGAAAGGATATGATGCTATATGGGTGATTGTGGATAGATTGACTAAAGTGGCTCACTTTATTCCTGTGAAGACTACTTATAAAGGTTCTCAACTAGCAGAGTTATATATGGCCCGGATTGTGTGTTTACATGGAGTACCAAAGAAGATCGTGTCTGATCGAGGTTCACAGTTTACCTCAAGATTTTGGAGAAGCTTTCATGAGAACATGAGTACAAAGTTGAATTTTAGTACAGCATATCACCCTCAGACTGATGGACAGACTGAAAGGACTAACCAAGTATTGGAAGATATGTTGAGAGCATGTGCCCTTCAGCATGGAGGAAGTTGGGATAAGAGTCTGCCTTATGCTGAATTCTCATATAATAATAGTTATCAGGCCAGTCTGAAGATGTCACCTTTTGAAGCTTTATATGGGAGGAAGTGCAGGACTCCTTTGTATTGGGATCAGACTGGAGAGAGACAGTTCTTTGGGCCTGAACTGATTCAAGAAGCAGAAGAACAAGTTCGTATAATTCGAGAGAATTTGAGAGTGGCTCAAACCAGGCAAAAGAGCTATGCTGATAATAGAAGGAGACCACTGGAATTTGAAGAGGGAAATTATGTGTACCTCAAGGTGTCACCACTTCGTGGAATGAGGAGATTTAAAGTTAAGGGCAAATTATCCCCTCGCTACATTGGACCATTCTTGATCTTTAGAAGAGTTGGGGAGATGGCATACCAACTCGAGTTACCTGCTAGTCTATCGGATGTGCATAACGTGTTCCACGTGTCTCAACTTAAGAAGTGTCTCCGTGTCCCTGAGGAACAGTTACCCATGGAAGAGCTCAGTGTTCAAGGTGATTTGACTTACACGGAGTACCCGATCAAGATTTTGGATACTTTAACTCGAGTTACAAGGAATAAGGTGATAAAGATGTGCAAAGTGCAATGGAGTCACCACAGTGAAGATGAAGCAACTTGGGAAAGAGAAGAAGAGCTTCGCATAGATTTTCCCCACCTTTTCCCTAGATCTTCTTAAATCTCGAGGACGAGATTATTTTTAAGGGGGGTAGGATTTGTAACACCTACTTTGTAAGTGCTAGGAATAATATCAATAGAGAAACATTTTCTCTTTATGTGAGTTTGATCTTTATGCACCATCATATGAGAACACCATGTCCAAGAACAATTAATAAAAGACATGCTACTAAATTGTTGCATCATGCTGGATATTTTATTTGTGTGTGCATTTGGTGACAACATAGAAATAAAATGACAATGAGAAGAGGATTAGAGGAAAAAGGAGAAAGAAAGAAAGAAATAATATAAAATGTAAAACAAAATTTATAAATACACAAACTCAACTATACTGGTATGATTGAAATTTATCTATAATTTGAGTACAAATTCAAAGTCATACTTGGAATTCAAATTGGGAATTGAAAAATAAAAAGAAAAGAAAACAGAAAAACAGAAAATATAAAAAGAAAAGGGATACTATACCTAACTGGGCCGACACCACCCTTTTCGGCCCACTTGCGCTCACCTCCGCGACGGCCCACTCCTACGCTTCACTGCGCACGCCCGGCCAACTGCCATGTGGGACCCGCTCGCCAGTCGCCCACTCACGCCCGCGTGCGCCGACAGGTGGGGTCCCCTGGACCGGCCGCTTGCGCGCGTGGCTCTCCCCTTGTCTCACTGTCGCGCGGGCCCAACGGGTCAGTGCCTTCTTCTCCGTTTACCGAATCCACCGTGAAAGCTCCGAGCGATTCGCCTGTAAATTCGGCTCGATCTGTTGGAGAGGGGATGGAACCAGGGTATAAACTCCACCTCGGATACTTCCGCCCCTGGCAGACCAAGCCTCTTCCCTAGTGAGCCACCGTCACCGCAGAATTTGTGCGCGCAGCGGAAGAGTTTTGCCGACCTCCGCGCCATCGCCGTCGACTCAGCTTTATATCACCGATTGGTGACCGGTGCGGTGTTGTGCCCGTTCATCGGCGCCTGGGGATTGTTGGCGTGAAGTATTGCGCTCGGCCGACCGCCCAAACGCCCTGGATTTCTCACCGGAGTACAAGCTCCGCCGCGGATCCGCACACCTCCGTGGGCAGTGACCTTGCTGCCGTGAAACAAGGTAATTTACCACCCGCACGCTTCCGTCATGTCCTTCACATCGTTTAGCGTTGGTCAATTTTGGGATCGGGGAAAGGGGCTCGCCGGATTTCACCCACGCCGGTGAGCCAGTCGCCGCGGGAGCCTTGCTCCGCCGCCTGGGCGCGCTCGGGTTGGGGGCGATCAGCGGGCCGTCCGATCGCTTGTGGACGGTCCCGATTAGATTGAAGATACCCTTTCGTTCAAACGAGCTTCGACCGTAGATTCGAGATCCGAGGGCTGCGGCGAGATCTCGGCTTCATTAAATTCGAGCCGTTGGATTAAGATCGGAGCGCTCATGTCGCATACCGGTTCGGGTGATGGGTGGATCTAATCCGAGCCATCCGCGTTTGATCGAACGGTCCAGATTAGAAGTTACCCCTTCGCCGTGTAAATTTAGTAAAGAGCCCCTCGGTTTCACAGAAATAAACCCGCCGTCCAGTAGTCACTGTGCGCTGTGTCTCGGGTAACTTGCCCCGAGCCCCCTGCGTTTTCCATTAATTGACGCCCAGTCCAGTCAACATGAAAACCAGAGAAAATAAATAGAAAATGAATTTTTAATATAAAAATAATTGCTAGAACTTTATAAATTCATAGAAAATTCATACTAACTCCAAATTCAGCCATTCCAGTTCCTAAAATTTTGTAATTTTATTCTCTAGCACTTAGTGTCTCTGTTATGTCATAAAAACAGTAAGGAAATTTATTTATCACTTAATCCTATTTAAAACACATAAAACCTTTGAAAATGCATAACTTGAAATCTATAACTCAGAAAATTATGATTCCAGTTCCTAGGTTTTTATTTTAATATGTAGAATATCTCTGTGAATTTTGTTTATATGTTTGGTGTAATGTTAATTTCTCTATATGCACTGTGTTTGTTTGTATTGTGGCGAGTAGAAGAGCCCGTTGCTGAGGATCCTGGTGAGCAGCAGGTTGAAGTAGCTGAGCAGGAGCTCATTGAAGGCAAGTTGTGCCCTTGACCACTTTTTACCCAATAATGTTCTTTAATATCACTTATCCATGCATAGGTTAATTTTGATGGGACCCAATAGGTCACCCTAGATTGTTTATCTCATTACCTTGTTTACCCCTGAATCACTTGGGTAGTCTGCTATTGCTTTACATGGTTTTGGGATAATCATTTATTATATCTATGTTCCAATTCTTGTTGTTATTCTGTTTATGTTCATGTTGATATCATTAATGTTAATTGGAACATAGAGCTTAACTTGAGTAACACGTGCCACCACAAGGGAGGAATGGGACCCCTTGGCTGACTAATTAGGAAAGCTAGTGGAAGACTACCTTACCCGAAAGGGGCAAGGGCAGTAGGGGAGAGGTCAGTGCGGGGAGGTCCCTGGTTGATTTTGCTGGGATGGCAGTCAGCCAGGAACCCTGTACTGGATCTTCCTATAAACTGTAGCGGGTTTTCGGAAGCTAGTGGAACTTTGTAAAGGCCTCGTAGTGTTGCCCTGCCGCGCTTCCTAGGTAGAGGTGTATGGGATTCATGACCCCTTGGCAGATGGGTAACATGACTTGTGGGTAAAGGGTACAACCTCTGCAGAGTGTAAAACTGGTATACTAGTCGAGCTCACGGTCATGAGCAGCTCAGGACTCTCTGATGTTTAAATTATGGAACTTAAATTCAATTTTGTCATTTGCATTGCATGGGTTTATTATTAATTTTGTTCTATTACTTTACTTATGGTTTGGTATTTACTTACACTTAGTAATTGCTAATAAAAGTTTGACCAACTACTTAAAAGCAATGCTCAGCTTTAACCCCTGTCATTGATTAAGCCTTACACATCACATGAACTCACACCTTTGTGAGTTTGTGTCCACTGGTTCCCCACAACTTGTTGAGCTATGATCATGTGTGAGCTCACCCTTGCTGTCTCACACCCCCCCCACAGGAGAAGATCAGGTGGTTCAGGAGGAGCTGCCTAACACTGAGGAGTTCGATCTGATCTAGGTGGCGTTTCCCAGTCGACATTGGCGCCGACGATCCTTAGTTCGTTTTATCTTTATTATTTCATTTTGTAATAAGTCTTCCGCTATGTAATAAATACTCTGATGTTTTATGACATTTATCTCTATACACTATGTTATTATATGTGTTGTCTTCTTGGCGCATGTATGAGATGCACCTGGCTTTGTTCCTTAAAGCCGGGTGTTACAGGTCCCCCCTTCTAGCCCCCAAGGGAGGGTCAGGCTTGGCCGAGGCAAGGCTAACCCTTCCTTGACGGTTAGACTTTATCTAAGTGCGTAAAAACGAGGAACATGAACGACTTGAAACATTTTAAGGGTAGAAGCGACGTAGCTGTTCGATGTTCCAAGCGTTGTTGTAGACCTCGCCTTGATCGTTGGCCAGCTTGTATGTTCTGGGCTTCAAGATCTTGGCGATGATGAATGGCCCTTCCTAGGGAGGAGTAAGCTTATGGCGCCCACGGGCGTCTTATCATAGCCGAAGCACCAAGTCTCCCACTTGGAAGCCTCAGGGTCGAACCCTTCGGGCATGGTAGCGTCGCAGAGACTGTTGATACCACGCCGAATGTAGTAAGGCAACGTCCCGAGCTTCTTCGAGCTGGTCCAGCGAGTCCTCTCGGCTGATCTGGTTGCTTTGATCGTCATACGCCTTCGTCCTCGGGGAACCGTATTCTAAGTCCATGGGGAGGACGCCCTCGTCCCCATAGACTAGAAAGAATGGCGTGAAGCCCGTGGCCCGGCTTGGCGTCGTCCTCAGACTCCAAACCACCGAGGGTAGCTCCTTCATTTATCGCTTGCCAAACTTGTTGAGGTCGTTGTAGATCCTAGGTTTAAGTCCCTGCAAAATCATACCATTGGCACGCTCCACCTGCCCATTCGTCATGGGGTGAGCTACAGCGGCCTAGTCCACACGGATGTGGTGGTCCTCACAGAAGTCCAGGAACTTTTTCCTGGTGAACTGCGTGCCATTGTCGGTGATGATGGCATTCGGGACTCCAAAGCGATGGATGATGTTGGTGAAGAACGCCACCGCCTGCTCGGACCTGATACTGGTTAAGGGTCAGACCTCGATCCACTTGGAGAATTTGTCGATGGCGACCAGCAGGTGCGTGAAGCCCCCAGTTGCCTTCTGCAAGGGGCCGACGAGGTCCAGACCCCACACAGCAAACGACCAAGTGATAGGTATCGTCTGCAGGGCCTGAGCGGGCAGGTGTGTCTGCTTTGCGTAGAATTGACACCCCCGGCAGGAGCGTACAATCCTAGTGGCGTCGGCCATCGCGGTTGGCCAATAGAAGCCTTGTCGGAAGGCATTTCCCACGAGGGCTCGAGGTGCTGCATGGTGGCTGCAAGCCCCCGAGTGTATTTCTTGTAACAGCTCTTGTCCTTGGGCGATGGGGATGCATTGCTGGAGGATGCCCGAGGGACTACGGTGATAGAGCTCCCTTTCATCACCCAGCAAAACGAACGACTTGGCGCGCCGAGCCAGTCGCCGAGCTTCGGCCTTGTCGAGGGGCAGCTCTCCTCAGAGGAGATATTCCAGGTATGGGGTCTGCCAAATCGGGACCAGAGTGACCCCATTCCGCTCTCCCTCGACGCGCAGGGCCTCACCCTCGGCGGCCGAGGGCACCTCGGGCTCGGCCGAGGCTTCCTCGGGCTTGGCCGAGGGTATCTCGGGCGTCTCGTAGATCTTGATGGAGGGTTCATGTATATCCCTGGAGAAGATGTCCGGGGGTACCGGTGTCCGCCTCGAGGCTATTTTAGCCAGCTCATCCGCAGTCTCATTGAATCGTCGAGCGACGTGGTTGAGTTCCAGCCCGTAGAACTTGTCTTCCAGGCGTCAAACTACGTCGCAGTAGGCCTCCATCTTCCGATCGTAGCAGTGGGAGTTCTTCATGACTTGGTCAATGACAAACTGCGAGTCGCCACGAGCGTCGAGGCACCAAACCCCTAGCTCGACGGCGATGCGCATCCCATTAACCAATGCTTCGTACTCGACCACGTTGTTTGACGCTGGAAAATGAAGGCGGATCATGCAGCGAAGATGTTTTCCGAGGGGTGAGATGAAGAGCAAGCCCGCGCCTGCTCCGGTTTTCATCAGCGACCCGTCGAAGTACATGGTCCAAAGCTCGGGTTGGATTGGAGTCGTCGGTAACTTGGTGTCAGTCCACTCAGCCAGGAAGTCGGCCAAGACTTGGGATTTTATGGCCTTCCGAGGGGCGAATGAAAGCGTTTCTCCCATGAGTTCCACTGCCCATTTTGCTATCCTACCCGAGGCCTCTCAGGACTGGATGATCTCTCCTAGAGGAAAGGATGACACCACAGTCACCGGGTGAGACTCGAAGTAGTGTCGCAGCTTCCGCCGTGTCAGAATCACTGTGTAGAGCAGCTTCTGGATCTGCGGGTAGCGGATTTTGGTCTTGAATAGCACTTCGTTGATGAAGTAGACTGGCCTCTGGACGAGCAGTGTATGCCCTTCTTCCCGTCTCTCGACTACGACCGCGGCACTGACCACCTGAGTGGTTGCGGCTACGTAGATCAAGAGGGCTTCTCCCGCAGCGGGGGGCACCAAGATGGGTGCATTTGTAAGGAGTGCCTTTAAGTTCCCGAGTGCTTCCTCAGCCTCGGGGGTCTAAGTGAAGCGTTCGGTCTTCCTTAAGAGGCGGTATAGGGGCAATCCTTTTTCTCCAAGGCGTGAGATGAAACGGCTCAGAGCCGCAAGGCATCCCATGACCCTTTGTACTCCTTTCAAATCTTTTATCGGTCCCATGTTGGTGATGGCCGTGATTTTCTCTGGGTTGGCCTCTATGCCTCGCTCGGAGACGATGAACCCTAGGAGCATGCCTCGGGGGACTCCGAAGACACACTTCTCGGGGTTGAGTTTCACGCCTTTAGCTCTCAGACACTTTAATGTCGTTTCAAGGTCAGAGAGGAGGTCGGAGGCTTTCTTCGTCTTGACAACGATGTCATTGACGTAAGCCTTGACCGCTCTGCCGATGTGTTCTCCGAACACATGGTTCATGCACCGTTGTAGGTGGCGCCTGCATTCCTCAAACCAAATGGCATTGTAGTGTAACAATACATGCCAAAAGGTGTGATAAAAGAAGTCACGAGCTGGTCGGACTCTTTCATCTTGATTTGGTGTTAGCCTGAGTAGGCGTCGAGGAATGACAGGGTTTTGCACCCAGCAGTGGAGTCCACAATTTGATCGATGCGAGGCAGAGGGTAGGGAACCTTCGGACATGCTTTGTTTAGACCAGTGTAGTCTACACACATCCTCCATTTCCCATCCTTTTTCCTTATAAGAACAGGGTTAGCTAACCATTCGGGATGGAATACCTCCTTGATGAACCCTACCGCGAGTAGCTTGTGGATCTCCTCACCTATGGCCCTGCGCTTTTCTTCGTCAAAATGGCGCAGGGTCTGCTTCACGGGTCGGGCCCCAGCTCTGATGTCCAGTGAGTGCTCGACGACATCCCTTGGTATGCCTGGCATGTCTGAGGGACTCCACGCAAAAACTTTGGTGTTTACGCGAAGAAAGTCGACGAGCACTGCTTCCTATTTGGGGTCGAGCTCAGAGCCGATCCGGACTTTCTCGCTAGCGTCGTTGCTGGGGTTGAGAGAGACGGACTTAACTGCCTCGACTGGTTCAAAGTTGCCGGCGTGCCGCTTCGCGTCGGGCGCCTCCTTGGAGAGGCATTCCAGGTCGGCGATGAGGGCCTCGGACTCGGCGAGGGCCTCAGCGTACTCCACGCATTCCACATCGCATTCGTACGCGTGGTGGTACGTGGATCCGATGGTGATGATCCTATTTGGGCCCGGCATCTTGAGCTTGAGGTAGGTGTAGTTGGGGACGGCCATGAACTTAGCGTAGCACGGCCTTCCCAACATCGCGTGGTAGGTCCCTCGGAACCCGACCACCTCGAAGGTGAGAGTTTCCTTTCGGAAGTTGGAGGGAGTCCTGAAGCAGACGGGCAAGTCAACCCGCCCGAGGGGCAGGATACGCTTTCCGGGTGCGATCCCGTGGAAGGGTGCCGCACCGGCCCGGACCTCGGACCGATCAACCCCCAAGAGTTCCAGGGTCTCGGTGTAGATGATGTTGAGGCTACTGCCTCCGTACATGAGGACCTTGGAGAGAATAACGTTGCCGATCATCGGATCGACGACGAGCGGGTACCTCCCTGGGCTTGGCACGAAGTCGGGGTGGTCGCCTCGGTCGAAGGTGATAGGCTTGTCGGACCAGTCTAGGTAGGCTGGCGCTACCACCTTTACCGAGCAGACCTCCCGGCACTCCTACTTGCGGTGCCGAGATGAGGCGTTCGCCTCCTGCCCGCCATAAATCATGAAGCAGTTGTGGATCTCGGGGAACTCCTCTTCCTTGCCGCCCTCCTTCTTATTGTTGCCTTAGTCCTTGCCGTCCTCTGTCGGGGGCCCGGCCTTATGGAAGTAGCGCCGGAGCATGACACATTCTTCAAGGGTGTGCTTGACAGTACCCTGGTGATAGGGGCATGGCTCCTTGAGCATCTTGTCGAACGCGCCGGCCCCTCCAGGGGCCTTCCGAGGGTTCCTGTGCTCGGCAGCAGCGACAAGATTCGCGTCAGCGGCATTGCGCTTCGCTTGCACCATCTTCTTGGCCTTCTTCTTCGTGCCACGCTGGGCGGACGCCTCGGGGGCATCTTCCTTTGGCTCCCCCTGAGGCTGCTTGTCTTTCCGGAAGATGGCCTCGACCGCGTCCTGACCCGAGGCGAACTTGGTGGCTACATCCATCAATTCGCTCGCCTTGGTGGGAGTCTTGCGCCCCAGTTTTCTCACCGGGTCTCGGCAAGTGGTGCCGGCGAGGAAAGCTCCGATGACGTCCGAGTCGGCGATGTTAGGCAGCTCGGTGCGCTGCTTCGAAAACCGCCGAATGTACTCGGAAGGATTCCCCAGGCTGCTGGCGGCAGCTTCGAGGATCCCATGAGTTCCCTGGGACACGTACGTGCCCTGGAAATTTCCCGCGAAAGCCTTGACCAGGTCGTCCCAGTCGGAGATCTGCGCAGGAGGCAGATGCTCCAGCCAGGCCCGGGCGGCGTCGGAGAGGAAAAGGGGTAGATTATGGATGATGAGGTTGTCATCGTCCGCCCCTCCCAACTGGCATGCCAGTCGGTAGTCCGCGAGCCACAACTCCGTCCTCGTCTCCCCCGAGTACTTGGTGATGGTAGTCGGGGCTCAGAAACAGGCGGGGAACGACGCTCGTCGTATGGCCCGACTGAAGACTCGTGGACCGGGTGGCTCGGGCGAGGGACTCCGATCCTCCATGCTGTCGCAGCGTCCCCCGCACCTAGGATGGTAACCTCGGTGCACCTTCTCCTCGAGGCAGGCTCGATGGTCACGATGGTGATGCTCGTTGCCGAGGCGATCCCAGGCGGCAGGTGCCTCGTCCCGCATGCGCTCCGGATGTACCGAGGCCTCCTGCATGCGTCGGGAGGACGTCGCGTGATGCTCTAAGGGGTTAGCTCACCTTTGGGAGGCAGAGCTCTCGGCTCGTCGAACTGCGGCACCTTCCAGGAGATCCTTGAGTTCGCCCTGGATACGCTGTCCCTCGGTGGTGGATGGCTCCAGCATGGTTCGAAGTAGCATCGCCGCTACAGCTAGGTCCTAGCCGGACCCGCTAACGGCCGGGGCAGCGCTGCCCTGGCATTGTCGACGATGCGGCGCTGGACGTCCCGGGCCCGATGACAGGCTCCTCCGGCGAGTGTTCGGCCTGCCCACTCCTGCTCGATGTTCTATTGGAGCTGCACAAGTCGCCCTGCTTCCCCGTCGACCCGGGCCTGCATCTCATGGATTTGCTCGAGCTGTGTGTCCCGACCTCCGCAGGGACTGGGACCACAGCTAGCTCCCGCGGGATGTCAACGTGAGATACGGGCCCTGGTGGATCGTCAACCTCCGGCATACCGAGGTGGTTGCCTTCGTCGTGATCTCCCTGATCGGCGTGGAAACATTCATGACTTGGGCCATAACCCTCGTCGTCAAGGCCATGGCCATTGTCAGAACAACCGGAGAGGCAGTGGTCACATGCGGACATGAAGTCCCGCATGGCACTGGGGTCGTCGAGGCCAGAGAATTCCCAACCAAAGTTGGGGTCGTCCTCTTCCTCGGAACCCGCCGGTCTGGAGGTTGAGACGGCTATCCGTCGGTCCCAGGTCGACCACATATGGTACCCCAGAAGGTTTGGATATGCCCTTGCGAAAGCGCTCACCATAGCGGGGTCGCTAGGTGGATCGAAACTGAATCAAAAGGGAACAGGGTGGAATACGGACGGTACCTTTTGGTCGATGGACGGTGGTGAAGTCACATCAAGGACAGAACGCACCGTCATCTCAGGTACGAGGGTGACGCCCAGCAGGTCCTTGGCGAGGGTGCTGGCGTTGTCGGTCCGCTTGGGGCTGGCACGTTGCGGGGAAGCGGTGCTCGTCGTCATCTCAGGCGCGAGGACAACACCCGACATGTCCCTCGGAGGAGTGCTGGCGTTGTTGGCTCGCTCTGGTTCGACAGCCGATAAGGTGCCGCCTCCTGCGTGGCCACGGTTGCCCCATCTCCGCCTCCTCTGGCGAGGAGGGTGGCGGGGATGATTGGAGTGTTCCTCTTCTGCCACGGGGAGATGCTACCGTGGAGGTTGCCTCCGCCGGGCGAGTCGTTGACTGTCGTTGTCGTCGTGCCACGGAGGGAGGAGTACCATGTTGTAGCTGCCGTCAAGGGACATGAACTCGAGACTCCCGAAGCGGAGCACCGTCCCGGGCTAAAGAGGTTGCTGAAGTCTACCCATCTAGAACTCAACGGGAAAGTGTCCGTTAACACGCAGCAGGCCGCTACCTGGCGCGCCAACTGTCGGTGTTTCGGACTCGGGGGGTCCCTGGACCGATGAGTAAATTTGTCGCTGTGTGCCCCTGCCTAGATGGGTTGGTGCGAGATGGAACACAAGTGGGGGAATGAGCCTTGTATTATCCTGCACCAGGGTGCTCGTAGTAGGGGTTACAAGCCTTGCGAGAGAGCGAGGGCGAGAGAGAGAGAGAGGGAGAGAGCGAGAGAGAGAGAGAGGGTCCGGCCCCTGCTCATCTTCTCCCGTCCCTTTGCCGTGCGTACGTATGCTCGTATGTTCGTATGCTCGTCCCTCTGTCCCCCCTCTTCCCCTTCTCCCCTGTGGGGCCCTGGACACCCCCTTTTATAGACGTAAGGAGATGCCTAGCTGTACAATGGGGTGTAGCTGGGAGCTAACGTGGCAGGCAGGGAAGTGCCCTGAGCCCTGTACAGATAACAACGTGGCCGTCGAGGGGACGTCTCGAGTCCTGTAGAGGTAGTATCGTGGTCGTCGGAGAAGTGCCTTGAGTCCTGTAGCATTACAGCTGTTGGTGCTGTATGGATCCTGCTGATGTCTCCTTGCTTCCGTAGGGGGCTTGAGAACCACCGACGTCATGGTTGCATGCGGGAAACCACCATCGCCTATTACCGGGGTAAGCTGGATGGGACGCCGGTCTTGTTCCTTCGTAGCCTGAGCTAGCTAGGAGTAGGGTAATGATGCATCCCTTGCGGCGCGGTTGACCCGAGCCTGAGGTCGAGCGAGGCGGCGACTCCTCTGAGGCCAAGGCTGGGGTCGAGACCCAGGGTCGGGCGAGGACGTGACTCTTCCCGAGGACGAGGCCGAGGCCGAGCCCTGGGGTCGGGCGAGGCGGAGCTTCCTGTTGTGCCCGAGGCTGAACTCGACCGTTGTCGGTTTCGCCCGGGTGGTTGGCACAGCAGCCAGAGCGGGGCGGACGGCGCTGTTTTCCTGTCAGATCGGTCAGTGAAAGGGCGAAGTGACTGCGGTCACTTCGACCTTGCCGACTGAGGCGCGCGTGTCAGGATAAGGTGTCAGGCGACCCCAGCATTAAATGCGCATGCAATACGGTCGGCTGGTAAGGCGATTTGGCCAAAGTCGCTTGCACGACAAGGCTTGCCTTTGGCCGAGCCGAGGGAGCGCTCACTGTGTGAGGAGACCTTCGGGCGAGACATGGATTCGTCCGGGACCACTGTTCCGCACGAGGCCGGGCTCGGGCTAGGTGAGACCGTGTCCCTTGGTAGACGAAGCTTTGACTTCGACCCGAGTTGTCAGTCTTCATGGTTTGCTCTGAAGGTGTTTACCAGCCGTGATTAGGAGTGGTGGGGGTACCCCTAATTACGGTACCCGACAGTCCTATGAACGGGTGAGAGAGCACGTAAGCAGCAAGGCCGACCGAGCCAAGGGACTCCTACGCCTCCGGGATACGGATACCTCACTCATCGCCTTCCGCGAAAAGTGACTCTAGCTCGGACAAAGCGGTTCTGCTACCGACGAACAAGTCCAAATGCTCGAAACAGGAGGAAATAAAACGCAGCTTTATAATCCAAACACTGAATATGTTTAGGCCTCGGCGGCCGCAAAAAACATACACATGTTTCGGACAAACTGTTCCTACAAGATTCAGGCATCGGCAGGAGGAGGAGCGGCGCCATCGGCGACGTTTCCACCCTCGGCGGAATCTGGCCTGGCCTCAGACGACGACTCGGGTGAGAGGATCTCCACCTCAAAGGAAGACGCCAGCACCGCGCTTGGGCCGGCGACGGCCGCGTCAAGCCTCTGGACCTCGGCTAAGGCGGCCTCATCCTCGTCGGGTAGGCAGTACCCCTCGCTGACCCGCTCCAGATCCACATCATAGTGGGAAGCGAGCACGGTGAAGGCCCGCCTAACGCCGTGATGTAGCGCCCCACGGAGTCTACCACGCACATGGCCACCCAAGGCCCGCAGGTGACTCTGGGGGAAGCTACCTGAGGGGACGTCATCGAGGTCGAAGGCCCGACAAAAGGCCGAGATAGCCTCGAACATGGCCACACGGTCGGCCTCCTTTTGCTCAGCCGCCTGGGCGAGCGCCTCGCGATCCTTGACGGACTCGCTAAGAGCCGTCTCCAACCCTGCAAACAGCCAAACAATACTCTTCAGACACGAGGTGAAGAACGAAGCTAAGTCAAAGCTACAAAGCGGGCGACACATACCTTCGGCCCGAGCGGACGCCTCGGCTAGCCGCCCCGCAGCCTCAGCCAGCTGACCCATAAGGGCCTCAGCCTGGCTCACAGCCCCGGCAGCTTGGCTCCGAGTTTGGTCCAGCTCGCCGAGGACCTGGCCGAGCTCCAGCCGCCGCTGTTGCACCTCTTCGGTCTGGGAAGCCACCTGCTCCCAGGCCGACGAAGCCTCTGCCCGCGCCGCCGCTGCCATGGACTTTAGCTTATCGCAGAGCAACCAAAGATCCGCCACCTCGGTGCTCCGTTGGGCAAGTCGCTCATTGTCCTCGACAAGCACGGTCCTCCGGGACCGCAGCAAATCCCAGACGTCCCTCTTGCGGCGGAGGAACAGTGACTTAGCGGTGCTCACGTCCGCAAGTTCCTGAGAAGGGAAAACAAAGCATGATAAAGAATGCCCTGGCCACGCAAGTTCTACACCGAAACCCTTACCTGGAAGACCCTAGGAACATCCCTGGAAAGGGTCTCGACGGCCGACCGAAGCGACCTCGTCGTCGCCTCGATATACTCGCGGAAGTTGTCCCGAGTTCTCTCCTCCAGCTCATCGTCGAGGGAGAGGAGGGGCTCCGGGTCCGAGATGGCATGGCTCCAGAACCGGAGCGGCCGCCCACACCATTCATCGAGGTTGAGCCGCACATGGATAAGGCCACTGCTCCCTAAGATGGGCCATGGTTCCGCGCGCACCTCGACCGAAGCGTCGGGTCCCCCTGCGGCCAGAGCTTCGGGTACCGCCGCAATCAAAGTGTTGGGCCTCTCCTTGGCTAAGGAAGCGGGCCTCCGATCGCCGACCTCGGCGACGATGGCTACCCCTCCTCATGGCCGAGAATGGGGAGGTCGGGGATGGCCACGGGCGACAGCGCCTCAGCCATCCCGACGTCGGCGGCAACGGACGGCTCCACGGGTAAATCAGCAACGGCCCCGGCGAGGGTCGATGCCGGCACCGGCAACAAGTCAGCCGGGCTCGAGGCCGTGGCTACGTCAGCAGCCTCCCCCGGCATGATGGCCGTCCCGGCAGAGGGGTCGGCCTAGGAGGCTAGCCCCATAGCAGCTCGTGCTGCTTGGGCCCCCCGCTCGAGGGCGTCTTGTGCGGAAGCCAGCCAACCGGCATGGCACGCCGCAGCACCGGCTGTGGAGGCTAGCCCCGTCTTAAGGGCCTTCCTGGGGGCTAGACCAGCCGAGCCCTGCCTCCGCTTACTGAAAGAAGGAGAGCAAGATCAAGGCACATAGGAAAAAAGAAAAAAAAACCGAAACAGAGGTATTCTCAGATACTTACCCGCTCCGAACCAAGGCTAGCCGTGCCTGCGGGGATGCTCCTCGAGCCCTAGCCTCCGCGGGCGCCACCGAGGGTTTCTCCGACGCTGGCTTCGGCCCAGCTTCCACCTCAGACGCCCGAGGCACCGAAAGGGCGGCCTGCCCCGGCATTGTCGCGGCCAGGGGACCAACCTCCTGTGCAGTCGGCGTGGGCACTTGCTCCCGGAGGGCTGGCAGATCGGCCTGACTCCCCGGAGTCACCCCCGTTACCTCGGCCATGGGGTTGAGTACCCCCTCGGCCTACCTCCGCTCCTCGGACTGGGTCCTCGGTGTCCCGGCCCCAGGCTCTGACGGTGCCGACCCCCTAGGAGGCTGGCTCGACGACCCCTGGCCTAGCCTCGGATCTGGGATAAGGCCAAGGCGGGCTGCCATGTCATCGTCCTCATCACCATCGTCGTCAGCGTCGTCGTCAGGCGTCTCCGGCGACGGCTCCCTCGCCTGCCTCCGACGAAGCTTCTCCAAGGCATCCCGAGCCCGCATCCGCTCGTGAGCCCGGGCCTTTTTGCGTCCTTCTTCTCCTTTTCCTTCTCCGTGGCGGTTCTCTGTGCGGCTCGGCCTACCGCGTCCTCCGGGACCGGTGGCCGGACGGGTTTATAAATCCTCAACCCCTAGGGACGAACAAAAACCCCAGTGGGTAAGGATCAGAGGCGTGAAGAACTCGGCGCAAAATAGAAGAAGGATGGGACACTTACCAGGGACACATACCCGTGGTCGGGGCGCATCGTGGGCTGGGTACGGGCGCCAGCGTCCTGCTTCCCTACCATACTTGCTACCCGATTGGGGAGGTCGTTGGCGGAGAGGGGGGTCGAGGACATCTGTGAGCCCTCCAAATTGACCCCTGACTTCATCTCTGCAAGCCGCAACGGCCGCTCTGCCAAAGGGAGCACCCTCCGGCGATGGATAGCGGCAACGACCCCCGCAGCGGTAAGGCCCCCATCTCGTAATTTCTGCAAGGCCTGCAGAATAGGCTGGAGCATCTCTTATTTCTCGCGCGTGGCCCCCCAGCGCCAGTTAACGCCGGCGCGGTCACCACTCGTTGAGAAAACGGCGGGAGCCTCCCGTCGTCGTTGCGGACATAAAACCACTGGTTCTGCCACCCCTTGTTCGAAGACGCAAGGGTGGCAGGGATGTACTACTGCGCGCGCCCCAGCCTTAGCTGAAGGGTGCAACCGCCGGCCCGCACCGCCATATGGACCTTCTTTGCCTCCGTTGTCAAGGCAAAGAACTCCGCAGTGAAGAGATGGAGCCACAGATCCCAGTGGGGATCAATCCCCAGAAAACCCTCACAAACCGCCGCGAAGATGGTCACTTACGCAATAGAGTTGGGGTTGAGGTTGTGCAGCTCCACCCCGTAGTAGTGCAGGAGCGCCCGCATGAAGCGGCTCGCTGGTACGCCAAACCCCCGCTCATGGAAGGGGATAAAGCTAACCACGTACCCCGGCGGCGGAGACGGGTCGACCCCACTCCCGGGGGCCATCCACTCCGGCTGCGGCTCGCCAGAGAGGGGTCGCAGCAAACCATCGGCAACAAGGCCTCCAGGTCCCCCACGGAAACAGTCGAGAATGGCCACGGGTCGCGTGGCAAAACAACGGACACCTTGTCAGCCATCGCCGGGCAAAAGTGGTGGCGGCGGAAGGGATGAGGTTTGCGGTTTTCTCTCCTCTGGCTACTCTCTTAGGTTGCGAAAACCGAAGCAGGAGGCGAGCGCAAACGGCAGGGTGGAGAACCATCGTCGGCCCCACTTCCGGGTATATAAAGGCCCAGGCGAGGATTATTCAAAGCTCCGCCTGAATCCGCCGTGGAATTCAAACTCAGAGGGGAAACGGTCTTTCTATTCCTCGAACGACCCGCGCACGCGCAACAGACGCCCCGCGAATCGCCCGTCCCGTCGCATTAACTCCTTGCCATAACCAGCGACACCGTTGGCAGGCAAAGCGAGCGACGTTTCACCTCCGCCATAATGGTCGCGTCAAAAAGGGTGCGCCACGACTTTTGAATTTGTATCCTGTTCTGTTTCCTCTCTCTCTCTCTCTTGCCACAGGGACTGGGAAGGGGGATATTTTGGAAAGGATCCTTCCCGGGAAGGAAACAGGCCCCCAAGCCCTCCTACTGATCAGGGGTTCGAAGCTGGCCCCTCGGAAGGGTTCGACAGCCGCCCTAGAGCACCCGGGCTCCGCGCCCATTACTGATCAGGGGTTCGAAGGCTAGCCCCTCGGAAGGGTTCGACAGCCGCCCCAGAGCACTCGGGCTCCGCGCCCACTACTGATTAGGGGTTCGCAGGCTGGCCCCTCGAAGGGGTTCGATAGCCGCCCCAGAACACGCAGAGTGAGGGATGACCCTGGGTACGTCCGATACATGGTCGAGGATCAGGATATGCTCCCGAGGTACCCTAGGACATTTCCGAGACTAGCGCGAACGACTCGTAATGGAATCCCACCGGAGGGAGGCATCGAGCCCTCGGACCCTGTCGAAAAGGGTCCGGGTCCAGCGAATCACCTGCAGGTACTTTTGGAGCGCGCCTCTGGGCCACTAGCCGACCCTTAACGAACGGGGCACGGGCGTCCACTCGGATCACCCGTTAGCAACTCACCAGAAACGCCATGATCAGTGCCCTCCAAGGGTAACATGGCGCTTTCCCCCTTCCTCCTTGCGAAAAGGCGACGAAGGGGCGTATAATAAAAGTCGAGACAGTCCTTGATTGTCCTCTCACTCCGTGCAGAGGCTCGGGGGCTGCTCTCGCACCCGGCTACGGCCAAACTGTTGACAGCGTCAACAAACCAGCTTCAAAACTCGGAACCTGATCGTGCACCCGGGCTACGGCTAGGCCACATGAGGGAACAACAGGACCGACCGAGGCATCACGAAAAGCGTTAAGACCTCAGAGGAGTCAAACCACTCCTCCGAGGCCTCGGGGGCTAAACCCGGCGGGTGCGCTCGCGCGCACCCGTCGGAACAAAGTATAACCAAGAAAGGCCGGTCCCCTCACCAAGAATACGGTAGAGCCTCGAAGCGAGCATCACCACTCCCCTCAAGGCTCGGGGGCTACTATCGGGTACCATAATTAGGGGTACCCCCACCACTCCTAATCACAGCTGGTAAACACCTTCAGAGCAAACCGTGAAGACTGACGGTTCGGGTCAAAGTCAAAAGCTTCGTCTACCAAGGGACACGGTCTCAGCTCGCCTGAGCCCGGCCTCGGGTGGAACAGTGGTCCTGGATGAATCCACGTCTCGCCCGAAGGACTCCTCAGACAGTGAGCGCACCCTTGGCTCGGCCAAAGGCAAGCCTTGTCATGCAAGCGACTTTGGCCAAATCGCCTTACCAGCCGACCGTGTTGCATGCGCATTTAATGCTGGGGTCGCTGACACCTTATCCTGACACGCGCGCCTCAGTCGGCAAGGTCGAAGTGACCGCAGTCACTTCGCCCTTTCACTGACCGATCTGATAGGAAAACAGCGCCGCCCGCCCCGCTCCGGCTGCTGTGCCAACCACCCAGGCGAAACTGACAACGGTCGAGTTCAGCCTCGGGTGCAACAGGAAGCTCCGCCTCGCCCGACCCCAGGGCTCGGCCTCGAGAGGAAATCTCCGCCTCGCCCGACCCCAGGGCTCGGCCTCGGCCTCGGCCTCGGGAAGAGTCATGTCCTCGCCCGACCCTAGGTCTCGGCCCCAGCCTCGGCCTCGGAGGAGTCGCCGCCTCGCTCGATCTCAGGCTCAGATCAACCGCGCCGCAAGGGATGCATCATTACCCTACTCCTAGCTAGCTCAGGCTACGAAGGAACAAGACCGACGTCCCATCCAGCTTACCCCGGTAACAGGCGATGGTGGTTTCCCGCATGCAACCATGACGTCGATGGTTCTCAAGCCCCCTACGAAAGCAAGGAGACATCAGTAGGATCCATACAGCACCAACAGCTGTACTGCTACAGGGCTCAAGGCACTTCTCCGACGGCCACGATACTACCTCTACAAGACTCGAGACGTCACCCCGACGGCCACGTTGTTATCTGTATAGGGCTCAGGGCAGTTCCCTGCCAGCCACGTTAGCTCCCAGCTACACCCCATTATACAGCTGGGCATCTCCTTACGTCTATAAAAGGGGGTGTCTAGGGCCCCACAGGGGGGAAGAAAAAGGAGGAGGGGACAGAGGGACGAGCATATGAACATACGAGCATACGTACGCACGGCAAACGGACAGGAGAAGACGAGCAGGGGCCGGACCCTCTCTCTCTCTCGCTCTCTCCCTCTCACCCTCGCTCTCTCGCAAGGCTTGTAACCCCTACTACGAGCACCCTGGCGCAGGATAATACAAGGCTCATTCCCCCACTTGTGTTCCATCCCACACCAACCCATCTGGGCAGGGGCACGCAGCGACAAATTTACTCGTTGGTCCAGGGACCCCCCGGGTCCGAAACGCCGACAAGAGTAAACAAGTCATCCTCATCATCACTAGAATTAGCCTCATCGCTAGATGTTGCATATTTAGTTGAGGATCTTGATTTTACCTTCTTCTTCTTGCCGTCCTTTGTCATGAGGCATTTGTGGCCGATGTTGGGGAAGAGGAGCCCTTTGTTGATGGTGATGTTGGCGGCGTCCTCGTCGAAGGAGGAGTCGGTGGAGCTCTCGTCGGAGTCCCACTCCCGACAAACATGGGCATCGCCGCCCTTCTTCTTGTAGTACCTCTTCTTTTCTCTCCTCTTTCCCTTCTTGTCGTCGCCCCTGTCACTATCACTAGATAATGGACATTTAGCAATGAAATGACCGGGCTTACCACATTTGTAGCACACTTTCTTGGAACGGGGCTTGTAATCTTTCCCCTTCCTTTGTTTGAGGATTTGGCGAAAGCTCTTGATGATGAGCGCCATTTCCTCATTGTCGAGCTTGGAGGCATCGATGGGGATTCTACTTGGAGTAGAATCTTCTTTCTACTCCTCCGTTGCTTTGAATGCAACGGGTTGTGCTTCGGGTACGGAGGAGGATGCCCCTTGCTCGATGATCTTTTTGGAGCCTTTGATCATTAGTTCAAAGCTCACAAATTTACCTATCACTTCCTCGGGAGATATTAGTTTGTATCTAGGATCACCACGAATTAATTGTACTTGAGTAGGATTAAGAAAAACTAGTGATCTTAGAATAACCTTGAACATCTCATGGTCATCCCATTTGGTTCTCCAGAGGTTGCGCACTTGGTTCACCAAGGTCTTGAGCCGATTGTACATCGCTTGTGGCTCCTCCCGTTGGTGAAGCATGAATCGACCGAGCTCCCCTCGATCGTCTCCCTCTTGGTGATCTTGGTCACCTCATCTCCCTCGTGCGCCGTTTTGAGTATGTCCCAAATTTCTTTGGCGCTCTTCAATCCTTGCACCTTGTTATACTCCTCTCGACTTAGAGAGGCGAGGAGTATTGTGGTGGCTTGTGAGTTGAAGTGCCGGATTTGGGCAACTTCGTCCGAATCATAGTCCTCATCCCCTACGGATGGTACCTGTACACCAAACTCAACAACGTTCCAAATACTAGTGTGGAGTGAGGTTAGGTGATGCCTCATTTTGTCACTCCACATGTTATAATCTTCACTGTCAAAAACCGGTGGTTTGCCTAATGGAACGGAAAGTAATGGAGTACGTTTAGAAATGCGAGGGTAGTGTAGGGGAATCTTACTAAACTTCTTGCGCTCATGGCGCTTAGAAGTTACGGACGGTGCGTCGGAGCCAGAGGTGGATGGTGATGAAGAGTCAGTCTCGTAGTAGACCACCTTCCTCATCTTCTTTTTCTTTTCACCACTCTGATGCGACTTGTGCGAAGGGGATTCCTTCTCCTTCCCCTTGTTGCGGGACTCTCCCGATGGAGCCTTCCCGTGGCTTGTAGCGGGTTTGTCGCCGGTCACCATCTCCTTCTTGGCATGTTCTCTCGACATCACTTCGAGCGGTTAGGCTCTAATGAAGCACCAGGCTCTGATACCAATTGAAAGTCGCCTAGAGGGGGGTGAATAGGCGGAATCTGAAAATTATAAACTTTAAGCACAATTACAAGCCGGGGTTAGCGTTAGAAATATAAACTAGTCCGAAAGAGAGGGCGCAAAACAAATCAACCAAGGAAATAAAGCGAATGACACGATGATTTGTTTTACCGAGGTTCGGTTCTTGCAAACCTACTCCCTGTTGAGGTGGTCACAAAGACCGGGTCTCTTTCAACCCTTTCCCTCTCTCAAACGGTCACTTAGACCGAGTGAGCTTCTCTTCTCAATCAAATGGGACACTAAGTCCACTACAAGGACCACCACACAATTGGTGTCTCTTGTTTTGATTACAAGTGAGTTGAGCACAAGAAAGAAGGAAGAAGAAAAGCAATCCAAGCGCAAGAGCTCAAAAGAACACAAATGTCTCTCTCTAGTCACTAATTGGTTTGGAGTGATTCCGGACTTGGGAGAGGATTCGATCTCTTTGGTTGTGTCTTGTATTGAATGCTATAGCTCTTGTATGAGGTTTGAAGTCTGAAAACTTGGATGCAATAGATGGTGGTTGGTTGGGGGTATTTATAGCCCCAACCACCAAAGTAGCCGTTCATGGAGGCTGCTGTCGACGGGCGCACCGGACAGTCCAGTGCGCCACCGGACACTGTCCGGTGCGCCAGCCACATCACCCGACCGTTAGGGTTCGACCGTTGGAGCTATGACTTGTGGGGCCACCGGACAGTCCGGTGGTGCACCGGACAGGTCCTGTAGACTGTCCGGTGCGCCTTCTGGCGCCTGCTCTGACTTCTGCGCGCGCATGCGCGCAGTATAGCGCATTTAATGCCTCCACAGACGACCGTTGGCGCGAAGTAGCCGTTGCTCCGCTGGCACACCGGACAGTCCGGTGTTACACCGGACAGTCTGGTGAATTATAGCGGAGCGGCTCCCAGAATTCCCGAAGGTGGCAAGTTCGGAGTTGGGTTCCCTGGTGCATCGGACACTGTCCGGTGGTTCACCGGACAGTCCGGTGCGCCAGACCAGGGCACACTTCGGTTGTATTTTGCTCCCTTTGTTTGAACCCTTTCTTTTGACTTGTATTGGTTTGTTGTGAACCTTTGGCACCTGTAGAACATATTTTCTAGAGCAAACTAGTTAGTCCAATAATTTGTGTTGGGCAATTCAACCACCAAAATTCTTATTGGAAAAGGTTTGACCCTATTTCCCTTTCAGCGGTGTAGTTTCTTTGCACGTGGTAACCGGTGCGCCGGTTACATGACATGCGGGCCCGGGCCTCCATGCTGGACAGCCAGTTGCAACGAAGCTGAAAGGGTGTACAACCGTGGTGCGGTTGCACGCTTCTTGCGTGGCGGCCCGCCCTTTCGACCGCTGGATTCGGCGAGGATGAGAGAGCGCTTACCCGCGGTGTGGTTGCATGCTTCGTGTGCGGCGGTTCGCCATCTTCGCGTTTTGGGTCAGTTTGTATGACATGTGGGACCTAGCCCCCGTGTCGTAGGGCGGGAACCCTGGAGCACGTCGGGAGAGACTTTACCCGTGATGCTTCGAGGCGCGAGTGGGGAGATCTGTCTTTAAAAAGGGATCAATCCCCCGGGCAGTAGCCATGCCTTTGCTCTTCTCGCATTCATCGCGTTTTTCCATCTTCTGGGCCTCCAGATGAGGTGCACCGGTGTTGCCTTCTTCTTCCTACCATTGGAGGAGCGCGACCTCGTGGGGGTTAGCGCTCTTTAGTCATCGCTCGGCTTCAAGGATTTTCATCATGCAGTCCGGCTGCAGTTCCCCGCCAGTGGTCGCCCAGAATGATGACCACCAGCCTTGTGGCGGAGAAGAGCGGGCCGGGCTATGGCCTCCCCCTGCCCTCAGCTTCAAGGATGTTCATCATCTGTGCTGGGGGCGAGGGCAAGCCGAGTTGGGGTCCTGCCTTCCGCATGGGCTGGCGACCCGCTTCTTCCTCCAGCATTCGGGGGAGAAGGGCGTTCACCAGCCTTGCGGAGGAGGCGAACTGCCACCTGCTGCCTGGCTGGGGTGTGGCTGCCCGTCCACCGCACGGGCGACGGTCGCGTCGTGCGCAGGTCGGCCACGTCCACGGCTCATCCCGCGCCACCGGCCACACCGGGGGGTTGTACAAGACGTCGTACGCCGCGGGGGCGGTGTCCGCGTTCCTGGATGGCCCTGTCCTCACTCCCATAGCGAGGACGGGAGCGAGGACCTCCTTGTGCGCGCTGGGGCGGCCGCCATTTGTCGGTGCGGCGTTGGTGCGCAGGTGGCCGCTGTCGTCGGTGCTGAGGTGGTGGCCGCCATAGGTGAGGCTTCCCACCGCAGAGGTGGTTGCCTCTGCCGACGAGACCGTCAGTGCCACCTGCGGGCAGACCTCCGGCTCTTTGGCTTTAATGGCTTGTCCTCGCCCCCCGTGTGGGGACACGGGCGAGGGCCTTTTCATAGTAGCATTTTCCCTAGGGCAATCGCTGCTGTTGTCTAGCCGCCCGAGGCAGAGGTCGTTGTCGCTGCTGGTGCAGTGGTCGCCGGTGAGCCGCTTGGAGTTTGTCATCTTGCAGCCCTTCCGGTGTGGAGGTAGTTCATTCCTGCGGGAATGGAGTTGGGGTCCCGTTTGTAAGGGATGTAAGAGCAAAATGTAATTGCTTTAAGTACTAAGACATCTGCTGCAGGTCGGGAAAACCGCCGAGGGTGCTGCCGACATCTAAGTCTATGTAGCATAGTTGTCCCAAGTATGTGCGTTTGTTTTCTGTGGCTGTCGAGGCCTGAACATTTGGGTATTTGAGTATAAAGCTGTGTTTTTCTTTCCTCTTGTTTCGAGCGTTAGGACTTGTTCGTCGGTAGCAGAATCACTTATTCGAGCGTGAGCTACCTTTCACGGAAGGTGATGAGTAAGGTATCCGTATCCCGGAGGCATAGGAGTCCCTTGGCTCGGTCGGCCTTGCCGTTCAAGGTCTCTCTTGTCGTTTTTTAGGATTCCACTATCGATATAGTCGAAAGGCACGAAAGTCGTTTTGGTAAAAAAACCTTTCCGAGGAAAATTTTGACGCAGAGGGGGTTCCCCCCTTTTTAGACCCCGAGGCGACCGCTTGGGCCGGGACCCCTGCGGAGGGCCTGGTCGTGGCCGTCGGGTCTGCCTGGTCCGCCCAAGCCATGGCCTCCCAGCAGCGTGCCCGGGCCGAATATATGTTTTGCCTGCTTTGTGACTTTGGTTTAGCTTCATCCGTTTCCTCGTGTCTGAAGAACATCGTCCGGCTGTCTTCAGGGTTCGAGGCGGCTCTCGACGAGTCCGTCAAGAACTGCAAGGCACTTGCCCAGGCGGCTGAGCAGAAAGAGGCCGACCGGATGGCCATGTCTGAGGCCATCTCGGCCTTCTACCGGACCTTTGGCCTCGACGACATCCCCTTAGGTAGCTCCCCCTAGAGTCGCCTGTGGGCCATGGGCGGCCATGTGCGCAGCAGACTCCGCGGGGCGCTGCACCACGGCGTTAGGCGGGCCTTCACTGTCCTCACTTCCCACTACGACGTGGATCTGGAGCGGGTCAGCGAGGGCTACTGCTTACCCAACGAGGAGGAGGTCGCCCTGGCCGAGGTCCAAAGGCTTGATGCGGCTGTCGAGGGCCCAGGCGCGACGTTGGCTTCCTTTTTTGAGGTGGAGATCCTTCCGCCTGTGTCACCACCTAAGGCCGGGCCAGATTCCGCCGTGTGTAGGAACGACGCCGAGGGTGCTGCTCATCCCCCTGCCGACACCTGAGCCTGTGGGGAACAGTTTATTCTAAGTATGTGTATGTTTCTTGCGGCCGCTGAGGCCTAAACATTTTCAGTGTTAGAGTATAAAGCTGTGTTCTCTTTCCTCTTGTTTCGAGCGTTTAGGACTTGTTCGTCGATAGCAGAATCACTTATCCGAGCATGAGCTACCTTTCGCGGAAGGTGATGAGTGAGGTATCCGTATCCCGGAGGCGTAGGAGTCCCTCGGCTCGGTCGGCCTTGCCGTTCAAGGTTTCTCTCACTCGTTTCTAGGATTCTGTTATCGATATAGTCGAAAGGCACGAAAGTCATTTTCTACCCGAGCGTTAGGACTTGTTCGGTAGCAGAATCACTTATCCGAGCGTGAGCTACCTTTCGCGGAAGGTGATGAGTGAGGTATCCGTATCCCGGAGGCATAGGAGTCCCTTGGCTTGGTCGGCCTTGCCGTTCAAGGTTTCTCTCGCTCGTTTTTAGGATTCTGTTATCGATATAGTCGAAAGGCACGAAAGTCATTTTGGTAGAAAACTTTTCCGAGGAAAATTTTGATGGAGAGGGGGTTCCCCCCTTCTAGCCCCCGAGGGAGGGTCGGTTTTTGCTGAGGCAAGGCCGATCCTCCCTTGACAGCTAGACTTTTTATTTGTACATGTAAAAGGGCCAAGGTACATGAACGACTTGAAACACTTTAAGGGTAAAAGCGACGTAGCTGTTCGATGTTCCAAGCGTTGTTGTAGACCTCACCTTGATTGTTGGCCAACTTGTATGTCCCGAGCTTCAAAATTTTGGCGATGATGAACGGCCCTTCCCAGGGAGGAGTAAGCTTGTGGCGCCCTCGGGCGTCTTGTCGTAGCCGAAGCACCAAATCTCCCACCTGGAAGCCTCGGGGCCAAATCCTTCGACCGTGGTAGCGTCGCAGAGACTGCTGATACCGCGCTGAGTGTAGCAAGGCTACATCCCGAGCCTCTTCTAGCTGGTCCAATGAGTCCTCTCGGCTGGTCTGGTTGTTTTGGTTGTCGTATGCCTTTGTCCTCGGAGAGCCGTATTCTAAGTCCGTGGGTAGGATGGCCTCGGCCCCATAGACTAGGAAAAACGGCGAGAAACCCGTGGCCCAACTCGGCGTCGTCCTCAGACTCCAAACCACTGAGGGTAGCTCTTCTATCCACCGCTTGCCAAACTTGTTGAGGTCGTTGTAGATTCTTGGTTTTAGCCCCTGCAAAATCATGCCATTGGCGCGCTCCACTTGCCCATTTGTCATTGGGTAGCTACGGCGGCCCAGTCCACACGGATGTGGTGGTCTTCGTAGAAGTCTAGGAACTTTTTCCCAGTGAACTGTGTGCCGTTGTCGGTGATGATAGAGTTTGGGATCCCAAAGCGGTGGATGATACTTGTAAAGAACGCCACCGCCTGCTCGGACCTGATGCTGGTTAAGGGTCGGACTTCGATCCACTTGGAGAATTTATCGATGGCGACCAGCAGGTGCGTGAAGCCCCTAGGTGCCTTCTGCAAGGGACCAACGAGGTCCAGACCCCACACAACGAACGGCCAAGTGATAGGTATTGTTTGTAGAGCCTGAGCAGGCAGGTGTGTTTGTCTCGCGTAGAATTAACACCCTCGGCAGGAACGCACAATCCTAGTGGCGTCGGCCAGTAGAAACCTTGTCAGAAAGCGTTTCCTACGAGGGTCTGAGGTGCTGCATGGTGAGCGCAAGCCCCTGAGTGTATTTCTCGTAACAGCTCTTGTCCTTGGGCGACGGATATGCATCGTTGGAGAATGCCTGAGGGGCTGCGGTGGTACAACTCCTTTTCATCACCCAGTAAAACGAACGACTTGGCGCGCCAAGCCAGTCGTCGAGCTTCGGCCTTATCGAGGGGCTGCTCTCCCCGGAGGAGATATTCTAGGTACAGGGTCTGCCAGTTTAGGTTTGGTGTGACCCCATTCTGCTCTGTCTCGACGCGCAGGGCCTCACCCTCAGCGGCCGAGGTCTCCTCGGGTTCGGGTGCGTCGTTGGATGGTTGATATATGTCCCTGGAGAAGACATTCGGGGGAACCGTTGTTCGTCCCGAGGCTATCTTAGCCAGCTCATCTGCAGTCTCGTTGTACCGTCGAGCAACATGGTTGAGTTCCAGCCCATAGAACTTATCTTCCAAGTGCCAAACTTCATCACAATAGGCCTCCATTTTTTGATGGTAGTCGGGGCTCGGAACCGGGCTAGGAACGGCGCCCGTCGTATGGCCCAGCTGAAGACCCGCGGACCTGGTGGTTCGGGCGAGGGGCTCCGATCCTCCTCACTGTTGTAGCGTCCCCCGCATCTGGGGTGGTAGCCTCGGCGCACCTTTTCCTCGAGGCGGGCTCGACGGTCGCAGCGGTGTTGCTCGTCGCCGAGGCGATCCCGGGCTGCAGGTGTCTCGTCTCCTGTGAGCTCGGTGTGGACCGAGGCCCCGCGCATGTGTTGGGAGGACGCTACGTGATGCTCCGAGGGGCATCCTCGCCTTCAGGAGGCAGAGCTCTCGGCACGTCAGGCTGCGACATTTTCCAGGAGGTCCTTGAGTTCGCCCTGGATACGTCGCCCCTCGGTGGTATATGGCTTCGGCATATTTCGAAGTAACATCGTCGCTGCAGCTAGGTTCTGGCCGGCCCCGTTGAAGGCCGGGAGCAGCATTGCCCTGGCATCGTCAATAATACGGCGCTAGACGTCTCGGGCCCGATGACGTGCTCCTCCGGCGAGCGCTTGGCCTGCCCACTCTTGCTTGAGGTTTTGTCGGAGCTGCACAAGTCGCCCCGTTTCTTCGTCGAGCTTGGCCTGCATCTCGCGAAGTTGCTCGAGCTGTGAGCCCTGACCCCCCGCAGGGACCTGGGCCACAGCTAGCTCCCGCGAGATCTCAACGTGAGACGCAGGTGCAAGGGCGCCGTCATTTCCTGGCATGCCGGGGTGGTTGTCTCCGTCGTGATCTTCCTGATCGATGTGGAAGCACTCGCGAGTTGGGTCGTAACCCTCGTCGTCAAGGCTGTGGCCATCATCAGAGCAGCCGGAGAGGCAGTGGTCACATGCGAACATGAAGTCTCGCATGGCACCGGGATCACGGAGTCCGGAGGAATCCCAACTGAAGTCGGGGTCGTCCTCTTCCTCGGAACCCACGGGTCCGGAGGTTGAGACGGCCGTCAGTCGGTCCCAAGTTGACCACATATGGTACCCCGGAAGGTAAGGATATGCCCTTATGAAAGCGCTTACCAAAGTGGGGTCGCTTGGTGGGTCAAAGCTGAATCTAAAGGGAACAAGATGGAAAACTGATGGTACCTCCTGGTTGGTGGGCGGCGGCGAAGTTGCATCGGAGATGGAATGTGTCGTTATCTCAGGTGCGAGACTAATGCCCGACAAGTCCCTCGCAAGGGTGCCGGCGTCATCAGTCCACATGGGGTTGGCGCCTTGCTGGGAAGCGACACCCGTCGTTGTCCCAGGTGCGAGGATAACACCCGACATGTTCCACGCAGGGGTGTCGGCGTCGTCGACTCGCTCTGGTCTGACAGCCGACGAGGTGCTGCCTCCTGCCTGGCCATGGTTGCCCCGTCTCCTCCTCCTGCGGCGAGGAGGGTGGCGGGGTTGACCCGAGTGTTCTTCCGCCCCGGGGAGATGTCATCGCCGAGTTTGCCTCCGTCGGGCGAGCCGTCGACCGCCGTTGTTGTCGTGTTGCGGGGGGAGGAGTACCATATCGTAGCTACCGTCGGGGGACATGAACTCGAGACTCCCAAAGCGGAGCACCGTCCCGGGCTGAAGAGGCTGCTGAAGATTGTCCATCTGGAACTCAACAGGAAAGTATTGTCAACACGCAGCGTCCCCTACTTGGCGCGCCAACTGTCGACGTTTCGGACCTGGGGGACCCTCAACCGGACCGACTAGTGAATTTTGTGCCCCGTGCCCCTGCCCAGATGGGTTGATGCAAGATGGAACACAAGAGGAGGGATGAGGCTTATATTATCTTGCACCGGGGTGCTTGCAGTAGGGGTTACAAGCTTCGCGGGAGAGAGAACGGGTCCTAGGCCTCCTGAGGAGTCTAGTGTTGTGGAGTGGAGTTCGATGTTTGAGTGAGTCCGTCTCCGTCGTCCTTGCCGCTCGTGCCCCCCTCCTCCCCCGTGAAGGCCCTGGGCATTCCCTTTTATAGATACAAGGGGATGGTCCAGCTATACATATGGGGGTGTTGCTATATGCTAACGTGGCCGGCGGAGAAGTGCTTGAGCCCTGTAGAAGCGTAGCTGGCGGTGCAGCCCTGGGTCCTGCTGACGTTTCTTTGCCTTCGTAGAGAGCTTGAGGACTATCGACGTCATGGACGCATGCGGGGAACCATCATTACCTGTTGCTGGAGTAATCTAGATGTGACACCGGTCTTGTTCCTTCGTAGCTTGAGGCGGCTAGCTAGAGGTAGGGTAATGATGTGTCCCCTGTAGCGTAGTCGGTCCGAGGCAGAGGTCGGGCGTGGCGGAGACCTTCTCCCGAGGCCGAGGCTGAGGCCGAGGTCGGGGTCGGGCGAGGCGGAGACCTTCTTCCGAGGCCGAGGCCGAGGCCTGGGGTCGGGCGAGGCGGAGCTCCCTGTGGCGCCCGAGGCTGAACTCAGGAGAAGCCGTGACTCACTGTTGTTAGTCTTACCTTGGTGGTTGGCACAGTAGTCGGAACGGGGTGAATAGTGTTGTTTTCCTGTCAGAACGATCAGTAAAGGGGCAAAGTGACTGCGGTCACTTCGACCTTGCCAACTGAGGCGCGCGTGTCAGGATAAGGTGTCAGGTGATCCCTGCATTAAATGTGCATGCGATACGGTCGGCGGTAAGACGATTTGGCCGAGGTGGCTATACGACAAAGTTTGCCTGAGCTTAGCCTCGAACGAGCCGGGGGTGCGCCCGCTGCTTGAAGGGGCCCTCGGGCGAGGCGTGAATCCATCTGGGACCACTGTTCTTGCTCGAGGCCGGGCTCGGACGAGGCGAGATCGCGTCCCTTGGTAGATGAGGCTTTAACTTTGCGCTGTGCTTACCAGCCTTTACGGTCTGTTTTGAAGATGTTTTTCAGCTATGCTTAAGAGTATTGGGGGTACCCCTAATTACGGTACCCGACACTTACCCAATAGATGAATTTTCCGCGGGGAATTAAGGATCTGGTCTTCGTTGCCCTCCCTACCCTCTAGCATCTACTATTCTCTCGTTTGTTCGACAACTCCGTGACTACTATTCCATCCAGCGTACGGAAATCCAGCGGCGGCGGCGGCGGCGGCTGGCTGTTCTAACCGCAGCTGTAGTGTACTCGGGCCGGGCTAAGACCTGTGATTAGCGTTTGGATCAAGCGTGAGTTATGAGCGTACCTGAAAACTGCTGCTCCGTTCGTTTCCTTTCGGTGCAGCAGAGCCGGCACATGGCGTGCCACGCACCGAACAGCAAACAAAAGATTCGCTGGTTCATTGATTTGGCTGAACGTCCCTTCTTGAACCGAAACCAAACAGGGTTCCTAACATACACGACAAAGCGTCCGGAGTATCATTGGCGTGTGCCAGCGCGATGCCCAATCGCCAAAAAAAAAGTACGGTGCGCCAGCGTTGGCAACAAATGCCTGGCTTAATGATCTCCTCATCAGCGTGAAGTTTTGACCCGAAAAAGCCGGTTTGGTATTTGGTTTTTCTGTAGTAGTACATTGTGCAGCACGCACACACCTCCGATCCATTCAGCAGCAACAGCGACAGCATTCCCGCCGCCGGTGACAACACACGCACGCACGCACACACACCCACAGAAACTGGTGCTGGACGAAACTTAATTCTGGTCCGGACCGGAGTGGACGGGAAAAAAAGGATAGGATATGGTTGGTGGCTTGGTGCTACAGCTCCCCGCACCATGGACGCTGAACGCCTGCCATGTTAAAATCTCTGCTCCCGATAGAAAACTCCCTCAAATTCACACGGTTTTCAGCGTGGATCCCTCCAGCGCTCGGTCGCCGTCGTCCCGTGGCGCCAGCGGCGGGTCGCAGCGGCCAGAGGAAGCGGTCGCCGTCGGATTCCTTGGGACGAGCGGGGCCAGGCATGAGGCCCCAAACGTGTCCTGCTCAGGCCAAATTCGCAACAGATCCCCCAGAGATGAATGACCCCCCCCCCCCCCCCCCCCCCCCCCACCACCACCACACGTGGAGCCCTGGTGCTGGCTGTGTGGTAGACGCGAGCTGAGTCGGTTAGAGCTCTTCTAAAACTCGGAACAAAAAAAAACCAACAGTTTTAGCAGCACCATGGTTCTTATTAAAACCTGTTGCATCGTGTCTTTTTTTATTAAATTTTTTTTCCCAGAATGCTCCATCTTTGTAGTAAATTTTAAGCCAGACGAAACTATTCCATTTAATCCGTGATTTCCCACTAAGGCCCTGTTCGTTTCTCTCGGAATAGCTTCAGAATTTTTCTTATTGATCAAAACTTATATAGATTAAAGAAATAATCTGGTTTGGAATGGTTTCATGTCATCATTCCTAGACAACCGAATGGCTCCTAAAGCGAAATCTTACTCTAGAGATACCTCCAACCACGTTCACCTTTCATGATTTTTTTTCTTCTTTTCATAAAGAGCTAGGGTTATCTCCTCCCCCTGGCACATCCAAAGAGCACCCGAAAGCTGGCCTCAATATACAGCTGACCAAACTGATAATCTCCATCAAATCAAAAACGACAACAACAAGAGGAAGAAAGATTAGTGCGCAAGCGCAAGGACGACATAATGGCCACAATGATTATTTGTAAAATACTCAACCCATTTGGCCCCTACCAAAGTATCAGCTATACAGACATCCATGTACCCATCAGAAAAAATCCCTTTTCTGTACGAACTAAATCAAGTGGTTTCAAATTTCTCCAGGCTCAAAAAAAAAAAACATCGCAGTCGCCCACCGTCGCCTCAAATAAGCTCGTGGAGTCCAGTCGCGAGCCACGGCCGCCTCGCAAACTCTCGACTTGTTCGTGCCCGCCTGCCTTTACTGTTCGGCAAATAATTGCGTGATCCGCGCGCGCATAGTGTGCTCCATTGTTTCCTTGCTTTCGGAGCTACATACATGTGATGCTGAGAGCGCAGTACAGTCCATGATATGAACGTAGTTGTCAGGCCGATGAGGCGTTCACAATGGGTGACTATAAATTTTTACGTCATTTGGGGACCCTGCGGTCTAAGACAAGATTTTTTTTGGAGCCTTTTGGTGAATGGTTTGGCTGGATTTCCCAGTCGATTTGAAGGTTGGACACTACCAAAAAAAAAAGAGTGCTGCTTACGCCTCTGTGTACGAGTTCCAGAGAATTTAAAGCGATGCTGACTGATGATATTGTTATTGCGTGGGTATATACTGGTGTTTAGGATTCCACATTTTTTTTACGGCTAGCTTTTACTCATGCCTAGACATGTGGCTATTCCTATAGAAACACTTGGAAATTGGAGACACCGACACTGGTGGTATTTCTGAATGCAAATACATGGTTGATATACGTCTATGGTGTTAAAAAATGATCAGCGGTTATTAAGGAGATGGTCGGTTTTGGTTGAGTATATAGACTATATCATAGAGTGAGTATAACGTTATGCAATATGTCTCTATGTACTAGAAGTGGTGAAGGACGAACGTCGAGTTTAAACGGACCGACCATTGGTGACTGATGATACCTGAGGTCAAGGACAAGTGCAATAGTACATGCAGTAATAGACCATCACTACAGTAAACAGAACAATGTCCGACGGCCGAAGCCGTCGGACATAAGGCTAAAACCGTCGGAGATAGATAATGTCCGACGGCTTTAGCTTATCTCCGACGGCTTTAAGCCGTCGGAGATAATTCGTCGGAAATAACGTTATATCCGACGGCAGCCGTCGGATATACACTATGACCGACGGTCGCGTCTGCCCGTCGGACGTAATACACAGCAACCGTTTTAACGGTCAGCCTGTGGGGCCCACAGGCCTATGTCCGACGGCCCGGCGCTAGGCCGTCGGACATAATAAAGCCTTATATCCGACGGCCCGGCGCTAGGCCGTCGGACATAATGAAGTCTTATGTCCGACGGCTACCACTAGGCCGTCGGACATAATAAATTACAGAATTTACACAAAATTCTGTTTTTTAAAAAATCTGATATTTACAAAACAAAAACAGATTTCATGCACATATACACATTCACATTCACAATCACAAGTATACACATTCAAATAAGTATTCACAATCACAAATATTCTCACAAATATTAACATTCACAAATTTAACATCAACATATAGGTCCGACGGTTGTTGCAAACTGACATTGTGTCTCACAAACAAGTGTTGCAAAGTGTTTCATAAATTAACATCACGACACATCAATCATATCCATAGCCACCTCCTCCGGCTGGACTCTGCGTGTTGAAAAGGTTGTTCACCCACGAATGTGTTGTGTCGTCTTGACCAGACCCATCACCAGGTGCGGCAACTGAAGCAGGTGGTGTCTGAAATCCCTATAACACAAGCACATAAAATAGTAACCACTCAGTTGTTCATTTAAACATATAAGACATCTATGATCATGTCACACACGCATATGTGTACATACCATAGGGAATTGTGACGGAGGCGGAGGCGGAGGTGGAGGCGCCAACATTGGCATTGGCAGTGCAAACTCCGGAGGCGGCATCCCATATGTCGGCATCAGGACGCCCGCTTGTTGGGCTAGTTGCTACAAATTATATACAAGTCATTGTTGAGCTAATAAGATACACATCAAGTGTTTTGCAAAATAAGCTACAAAATGTTACTTCAGCTTACCGAGAGAAGAGCTTGATTTTGGGCCTGGAGGTTTGCATAATACTCGTCCCTCTTCTTCTGGTACTCGGCTTGTTGCCTCTGGTACTCAGATTGTTGCCTCTGGTACTCCAATTGTTCCCTCAAGACTGATTGATGGTACTCTGCCTGTTGACGCAACACTGCCATCTCTATGTCGTGGGCGGATGATCGTGAACGGGACGACTGTGAAGACGACGATGTGGACTGTCGTCCACGGCGTCTTAGCTCTCTGGAATCAATCGTAGAATCAAAAAATACCCAACCTACAAGAGTGAACCATGCACTTAGTATAGTAACTCATGCCTCAGTTGAATCGCAAGCATATGATGACAATTTTGTAATCCAAATTAAATAATCTCACCGTCCGTGGGCTTGTCCTCCTCCGCTAGCATATGCTGCCTGAGGGCCGATTGGCTGGCTCCTCCAATCGTACTCCTGCCCATGGCGTTGAACCATCTCCTGCCCATACGAAGCCTGGAGGCAAACAATATCAAATATAAGTGCATAACCCCTATGCCCTTGCAAACAATATCAAACACATAATAGAGTATCAAAAACTCACTAGACGGTCGGTGGCCGTCTGAGTGCATAACACATCAGGATTCTGAGGATCAGAACCCCTATGCCCTTGCATATACACCTCCACATCCGTGGGCGTACGGCCGGATTTGACTTCCTGTACATAAAAGTTACAATGACACATTTCTATGTAATTCAAAAGTTACAACAAACTGTGACTTACCATTCGCTTAGCCAAGCGCACATGACCATCACCACCGTAGTTGTGGAACGACTCGGTCCCACGGTTTCCCCTGTTCCTTTCGGAAATGGCACGAAACTCAGGGGAAGCCCACCATCTGCACAATGCCCGATAACCCTCCGATCGGGTGGCCATCCACGGCACCGACACCTACATGAATTTTTTTAAATAAAGCAAGCAAATACATGGCTTCGTGCGATTTGAGAGGCAAGAACCTGTTTACCTCTAGGTATTGCTCCTCCGTCAAGTAAATTGATGACCACTCGGCCTTGGTATTGGGCATCGGTCGATCATCAGCATTTGCTCTGTACCATGCCTTTATAGCCTGAATTCGTGCATAGTACATTGCATCTGCAACGACATCGTTCGCGTTATACTCAAACACGTAACGAGCGTTCATATCATATGATCCATCGTCCGGCAACTTGTACCGTTTCTGCAAAAAAAAAAAATTAGTGTTATCATAAAAGCAAACATGTATGGAATAACTAAAATAGTATAAATAATTCATACCCAGAATGCATCCCAAACTAGTGCCTGTGTGTTGCCAAACGTTCTACAGACACCATAGCGATAATGCTCCCAAGTGGTGGCGGGGACAGACTCGCCAGTAGGCAAAGTCACAACACCAGGCCAGTGTAGACGAACAAGATTACCAAGGACCATGTTCACCTGCCTGTAGTGTCCTGTGCCTGTGAACGAGTCGTCGATCCAAGACCTGGAAATAGTATAAACAATGTGGAAATTAAAACATAACTTTCAATAACATTTAAGCAAAGACATGTCACTCACTTTCCACTAGGCTTTATCAAAACCCGAGATTCAGGTGGAAGCTCTGGAGGTGGTCCAACAAAATGCAGCTTCCTCATTCTCCTAACTCGAGAAGTTCCAGACCCAGCTGCGGAATCTCCACCAGCCCCAGAATCCCCAGCATCGTCTCCAGCATCATCTCCCACATTATCTCCACCATCATCTTCAACATCATCTCTTGCATGATCCTCTACCACTGGTTCCTCAATTTCAGCATCCTATGAAACAAATACCTTACATCATACAATATTAAGTAACTCAAATAATGTAATTTAACAACTAACTTACATCTTGTGGAGGCAAATGTTCTGCCAGCGCTCTCCGTCTGCTCATGGTAGAACCTGTGCCCTGAAAAACTGAATCCTCACCCCTCGAGCTGCTCCTCGAGCTACTCCTCGTCCCAAGCAAACTACGAGCAAAAGACTTCATTTCTTTGACATCCTATTTTAACAACAACAAGTTAGTACATAAATCGACAATAAAATATGCAACAAAATCATAAAATATGCAATAAAATAATAAAATATGCAATAAAATCATGTTCCATACTCGTCAATCGTAATCGTAATCAAAATCAGGATCTAGTTGCTTTCGTCGATTTAATGGACGCCAAGTAGCTTTCTTCTTTCTCGTCACTCGTTTTCGTTTTGGAGGAACCTCTACATCATTTTGATCACCTAATAAAGATTCTTCCAACATTTCAGTTTGTACATTAAACGTGCTTGCAAGTTCTTCGTCTTGGAAAATCTCAGCAGCCCCCACTTCGTGCTCGATTTGACTTTCAACATAACCAGCATCACCAGGAGCATATAGTCGTTCACGAGGATTAACTTTGTACACTACCCTCCAATCAACCAAACCCTTTTTCTTAGATGGATATGTCATATAATACACCTGCTCGCATTGGTGGGCAAGGATTATAGTGTCGTGGCCTTTTAATCTGTCGTTGTGTTTGACTTCCACCATGCCATATTGATTTTCTCGCGTTGAGTTTGGAGAAAACCAATCACAATCAAAGAACACCACTTTGAGTTGTTTATCTCCAAAAAACTTGTACTCGATTATATCATTAATGACTCCGTAATAATTAGTCACCTTCCCTTCATCATCGACAGCTCTAGTTACAACTCCGGAATTTGTCGTGGCTGCTAGAGGATGATCATCTTCGAACCTTGTGGAACGGAATCTAAAACCATTGACATCATACCGACCATAACATCTGCCAGTTACTGCTCCTAGGGATAATTGTCGAAGGTCCGGGTGTATATTGTCATTTTTATCTACATAATCTCGAAACCAACACAAGAAATTAAGTCCCCCATCTTTTCCCTCTCGACGAATCTGGTCACGTTCACAGCCAGAGATGCAATTTTGAGAATCAAATTCCCTGTTAGTACAAGGAAACAAACATTTTAGTCTCACAACAAAAATTCTAGCGGCAATGACTAAAATAAAGTTTACACTTACAGGAGAAACTGACTCATCTCTTCCATGTTGTTATACATGTAGAGTAAAGCAGTCTTCCATTCGTCGTTGGTGAAACAGTATGTTGTGCTGGGTCCTACAGTTTTGCCCCTCCATTGAAAAATTTCAATATCACTGATAGGGGGCTCGTCGACATGATACCGCAACGTATGGGCATTGACATTGTGTTCCTCTGCAAAGTACAGGCCCGTGAACGATGCTATCTCTTTATATTTGAATTCTTCAGCGATGCACCCTTCAACTCGTCTCTTATTACCAACCATTGCACGTAGCTTCTTTAGTGTCCTTTCGATGTGATACATCCATCTATATTGCACAGGACCTCCTACCTTAGCTTCGTATGGTAGGTGAACAAGTAGATGTTGCATCGGATTGAAGAAACCTGGTGGAAATAGTTTTTCAAGTTTGCATACCAAAATCGGTATTTGTTGCTCAAGCTTCTCCATCATCTCTTTCTTTATTTCTTTGGCACAAAGATGTCTATAAAAGTAGCTTAGCTCCGCTAATGCTTTCCATACATCATTTTTTACAAAACCACGAAACATAACAGGAAGGAGTCTTTCCATTATTATGTGGTAGTCTTGACTCTTCAACCCAGAAAACTTGCCCGTCTTCAAATTCACAGACCTTCTAAAGCCCGCGGCGTAACCATCTGGGAACTTTAAGTTTTTCAACCATTTCATCAATTGTTTCTTCCTTTTAGGTTTAATACTGAAAGGAGCACGTGGCTTCTTCTGATTCTCTCCTATCTCCATAGTTGGTCTTCTACAGATTAAGGCCAAGTCTTTCCTTGCCTTAGGGTTGTCTTTTGTTTTGTCAGTGATATTCATGCAAGTGCTGATAATGCTTTCACCCATATTTCGTTCCTGGTGCATGACATCAATGTTATGCATTAGAATCAAGGCTTTCATATAAGGGAGTTCCCATAGACCACATTTGTGAGTCCAATTATGCTCGGTTCCATAACCTTCAAAACGATTTCCATGTTCGTTTAGTTTCAAATCATTAAGTCTCGCGAGAATCTCTGGACCACTTAGACGCTTGGGTGGTCCCCTCGTCACAATCGTGTCCTTTTTAAAAGCGTTCCTATCGAACCTGAACGGGTGATCCTCTGGCAAAAAACATCTATGGCAATCGAAGTAACATATCTTTCCACCAAACTTTAGTCGAAAGCATGAAGTGTCTTCAACGCATATCGGACATGTCAAAATCCCATGACAACTCCATCCAGCAAAGATACCATAAGCCATAAAATCATGAATAGACCATAAAAACGCGGCTCTCAGGTTGAACTTCTGTTTCTTGTAACAATCGTACGCCTCGACTCCTTCCCACAAAATTTTCAATTCTTCAATCAGGGGCCTCATCATCACATCGATCTTTGTTCCAGGATGATCCGGACCAGGTATTACAAGACACAAGAAAATAAATTCATATTTCATGCAAAGAGCTGGTGGAAGGTTGTATGGAACAGCAAAGACGGGCCAACATGAGTACGACGTTGCAGTTAGATTGAATGGCGAGAAACCATCTGTTGCCAAACCGAAGCGAACATTCCTCACTTCATCAGCAAAGCTGGAATCAAAAGCATCTAGTGCCTTCCATGCATCTGTATCAGCTGGGTGCACCATGACATTTCGATTCTCACGTACCCCTTCTTTGTGCCACCTCATGTGTCTGGCTGTATTCTTGGAGATGAACAAACGTTTCAACCGAGGTATAAGAGGCATGTAACGAAGCTGCTTACGTGCAATCTTCGTAGTCACGGTCAAACCATCGTCATTTTCAACCTCAACGAATCTACGCTCACCACATACAGTACACTCCTTCTCACCTGCGGTCTCCTTCCAGAAAAGCATACAATTATTTTCACAGACATCGATTTTTTCGTAGTCCATACCGAGGCCAGATAACAGCTTTTTAGACTGATACATGTCCTTTGGCATCTTGTGATTCTCCGGAAGTACATCACTGATCAAGTTCAAAAGCTCCTTGTAACAGTTGTTTGAGAATGCAAACTTAGACTTAATAGCCATAAGTCGAGTCACAAATACAAGGACGGTCACTTTTGTGTGCTCATGCAACGGCTCTTCGGCAGCTTTAAGGAGCTCGAAGAACTTCTGAACCTAAGGTGTAGCTGGATCCTCAAACTCGGTGGGTTGACCGGGGTTCTCCGAATCGACGGTTAGAAGCTCATGGCGTACATCGTCAAGCATCTCTTCCATCCTATCGTAGTCCTCCTCTTCATGTGACTGAACTTCTGATACAATACGAGTAGGTGGGTCCTCACCGTGGTGCACCCACACCTCATAGCCTGGCATATAACCGTTTTTGCAAATATGTATCGACATAGTCCTCCTGTCAAGGAAATTAATGTTCCGACACTTGCTACAAGGGCACCTAACATCGGTTCTAGTCTCTGACCGAGCAAAAGCATGGTCGAGAAAAGCATCAGTCTTGGCAACCCACTCACTTGATAGAGCACCTCTTTTCTTCCAACCTTCATACATCCATCGACGATTCTCCTCCATACTAGATACGAGACGTTAACTTAATTAGATAAGTAATGCACGGACAATCCGTTTTTACGAAGAAATCACGGCCCTACATCTGTAGGAAAGGATAGGTCCTAAACCCACCCAAGCGTGACCGACGAGCCCGTGTTTATGACAAGACATGTGGTCGTGCGAAATTTCGGCAGCATAACCCTGCTGTTCTCCAATCGCACGCCTAAAAATGGTGCAATTGGAGAACACAGGGGTTATGCTGCCGAAACTAAGCAGGAGCACATGCCTTTGTCATAAACACGGACTCTGTCGGTCACCCCGAGGCTGTCCAATAAAGGGACAATTCCGGCCCAACATACCTCACATGCGTCGCATGTAAGGTGTGTTGGGCCGAAACGGGTGACGTCTATGTTTCGTTAACTTAATTAGTTATGATTACTAATTAACCACACTAATACAATAGCCACTAATTAACCAAACTAATACAATAGCACTACAAAAAAACATTTCACGGGACCCTAAATCAAATAAAACAACCTTATTTCCGAGGGCTTAATAATTACCCTCGGAAATTAAGAGTTTAAATTATATAGACACCACTACATAACATTATTACGGGTGACAAATCATATAAACTGACCTTAATTCCGAGGGCATAATAATTACCGTCGGAAATTAAAAATTAAAATTATCTAAGCACTACTAATTAAATTTAGGCCCTCGAATATAATAAAATAAACTACAAAACAATATTAATATATACAAAATATTAATAATACATTAAATACATTAATATTAAATACCTTACGGCGGGCGGGCGGGGCGGGAGTCGACGGCGGGCTGGGCGTGGCGGCCGACGTCGGACGTGGCGGCCGACGGCGGGCGGGGCGGCGGGCGGCCGCGGCGGGGCGGCGGGCGTCGGGGCGGCGGGCCTCGACGGTGGCGGCGGCGAGCGTCGACGGCGGCGGCGGCGAGCGGCAGAGAGAGAGAAGCGAGGAGCGCGCGCGCGTGAAAATGAACCGCGCCGGGCCGGAACCGTGTGTTAAAAAAGCTTATGTCCGACGGCTAGTTACGAGGCCGTCGGATATAAGCTTATGTCCGACGGCTAGTTACGAGGCCGTCGGAGATAAGCTTATGTCCGACGGCCTCGTAACTAGCCGTCGGACATAAGTCTTTATGTCCGAGAGCCCCTGTTGGCCGTCGGACATAAGATAATATCCGACGGCCTCGTAGGAAGCCGTCGGAGATAGAGTGACCGTCGGAACTTTCTTCGTTTACTGTAGTGCATGTTAACAAAGTCAAGGCCACAGTGGATCAAGTCAAGAGAAGGCTTTAGAGGATTTGGCGATCGGGCAATCTAGAACTAGAGGTGATATATATCAATATCATGGAGAGAGCGTAGAGAGTATACTACTGTAGAGTAGTTTTGGTGGTTTAGATACTAGAGGTAGGACCGGAAAATAAGGTCGAAGCTCACGAGCCGGCTCGGCTCGCAAGCCTCAAACAAGACGAGCCGAGTCCATTTTTTGAGCTCATTTTTGCAGCGAGCTGAGCCGAGCTGCCTCGTTCTAGCTCGCAAGACGGTGTGTCAAATTAATCAATTTATAGAGAATAATGATGAATATTAGATAATGTTATGAATAATAACTCGTTTTTTTGTCTTTGATGATGAATCTATTACAATTATAATTTTAATTACTCATAATGTTGAATGATGATTCTATATTTTGAATTTATATAATTTTAATTCACTAAATAATATAATAATAAGTATCAGGAAATGGCTTGCGAACCGAGCCGAACCGGCTCGCGAGTCAATGTCGAGCCTAGCCGAGCCTCTTTCTCTAACTTGCCAAGTGGACGAGCCGAACCGAGCCCATTTAGTCATCGAGCCGGCTCAGTTAGTTTCCAGCCCTAACTAGAGGTGCCATTAGGGCCGGACCTGGGGGTGGGCAGGGTGGGCGGCCGCCCTAGGCCCCCGAAGTTATAGGGCCCCTAAATATGTATTAAGTATAAGTATATGATGTGTGCTATGAATATTTAATAATTAGTCCTGGATCAAACACTATTTGATAATCTGTTCGTTAGATGTAGCTTGTTGGAAACCTAAGAAATGAATCGACAAGACTATTGCTGTCACAGAGAAAATAAATCGTCACAGACTCCTAACACGACGTGGTGACACCCTGAGTGCATATTCGATAGATGACTATAGCCATAGTGTATAGTGTACTAGTTCTTATATTATATGTTATATGTGTGTATTTTTGCAATCTCACGAACTAATGATTGTTCATTGATATATTCTATATAGGATTTTAAAGTCAAAACTTTTTATCCTAAACTCTTATTTTACTTTGGCATCAAGTGAGTAAAAGGCCAAGAAGATTTTTGAATGGTGTATTGTCTGCTACATAAATTTTCGAGAATTTCGTAGAGGTGGATTGTTATCTTAATGTCTCTATTGTCTATCGTATCTTAGTGACTGCTCCATCTGCCACAAAAACTTTCTAAAACTAAAATTATTAAAAAAAACTATTTGTGATCAACAATCATATTTTCGAAAACTTTATATATAAATATATATTAGATATATAATACACATATATACATATATAGAGATGAGAGGGGCCTATAAATTAGTTTTCGTTCAGGGCCTCTAAAATGCTAGGATCGGCCCTGGGTGCCATATGTGAAGATCTCACGAGCCTCGTCTCTGTAGCACTAGCCTATTATTTTATTTATCATTGTAGGTTTTCCCTTGCTCTTGTCTTTGTTGAGATCCACGAATGATTTAGACACTGTAAAATTATTTATATTTGTAATCTTGACCATGTAACCGATGAATCTTGTGGGAAACGTAGGCCCTTACCTCCTATGTACATGGTGACTTACTTTTTGCTTCTTTGTGGGAAAAACCTGCGGTTTAAAACTAGATTTTTTTGGAGCCTTTTCATGAATGGTTTGGCTGAATTTCCCAGTCGATTTGAAGGTTGGACACGACAAAAAAAAATGAGTGCTCCATTGCTGCTTACGCCTCCACGTTCAAGTTCCAAAGAATTTAAAGCGATGTTGACTTATGATATTGTGAGGATATACTGCATTGCTACTGTGGTGTTTAGGATTTTACATTTTTCACGGCTAGCTTTTACTCAAATGCCTAAACCTGTGTGGATATTCCTAGAAACACTTGGATATTGGCGATGCTGACGGTGGTGGCATTTTTGAATGCAAACACTTGGTTGATATATGCCTTCAAGTGTGAATTTAGAGATGGCGATAGGGACCGATCTCTGATTCCTCGTGGAGAACTCTTTCTATTAGGGAATGGGGATGAAAATATTTTTCCCCTACGGAGATATAAACGGAGAAAATTATTCTCCGACGGGTAAATAGGGACGGGAACGTGGAAGTATTCTCCATCTCGTTTCTCACGGGGACCCGTTAAACTTACACGCGATGAGATTTTCGTATAATAATTAATGATAAAAATAAACAATTAACTTGTCAAGAGATCACTTATTGTATAAATATGTAATTTTGATGTACATATAATGATTTTTACGTCTGACAATATGTATAAGTGTCGGGGACCATAATTAGGGGTACCCTCAAGACGCCTAATTCTCAGCTGGTAACCCCCATCAGCATAAAGCTGCAGAGGCCTGATGGGTTTGATTAAGTCAGGGATCAGTCCATACGAGCGACTTGATCACGCCACGCCCGAGCCTAGCCTCGGGCGAGGGCAGCCGACCCTAAGATGACTCCGTCTCGCCTGAGGTCTCCTCTTTCACGGCAGACGCATCACCGGCTCGCCCGAGGCCCCGCCTTCGATAAGAAGTAACCCTGACTAAATCACCCGCGCCAACCGACCAAATCCCTGGGGCCTTCAACGCAAAAGGTAAGACTGACGGGTAGCCAGGCTTGGCCAAAAGCGCCAGAGGAAGCTCCGCCCGACCCAGGGCTCGGACTCGGGCTAAGGCCCCGGAAGACGGCGAACTCCGCCTCGCCCGACCCAGGGCTCGGACTCGGGATAAGGCCCCGGAAGACGGCGAACTCCGCTCCGCCCGACCCAGGGCTCGGACTCGGGCTAAGGCCCCGGAAGACGGCGAACTCCGCCTCGCCCGACCCAGGGCTCGGACTCGGGATAAGGCCCCGGAAGACGGCGAACTCCGCTCCGCCCGACCCAGGGCTCGGACTCGGGCTAAGGCCCCGGAAGACGGCGAACTCCGCCTCGCCCGACCCAGGGCTCGGACTCGGGCTAAGGCCCCGGAAGACGACGACCTCCGCCTCGCCCGACCCAGGGCTCGGACTCCGCCTCGGCCTCTGCCGAACGACCTCCGCCTCGCCCGACCCAGGAGTTCGGGCTCGGCCTCTGTCATGCAGGACGGACTCGACCTCGACTTCGGAGGAGCCTCCACGTCGCCCGACCTAGGACACAAGACCGCCACGTCAACAGGAAGCGTCATCATCACCCTGCCCTGAGCCGACTTGGGTCGCAGAGAACAAGACCGGCGTCCCATCTGGCCAGCTACGCCAGATAGGCAATGATGGCGCCCCGCTAGACCATGACGACGGCGGCTCACAGCTCCCTTACGAAGGCAGGAGGACGTCAGCAAGGGCCCAGCCACTCCGACAGCTGTCCCTCCGTCCGGCTCTGTTACTCCTCCAACAGCCACGACGCCACACCAACAGGGTGCCAAGATCTCTCCGGCTGCCACCTCGGCATGTACTTAGGGCGCTAGCTCTCCCTCGCTAGACACGTAGCACCTTGCTACACCCCCATTTTGTACACCTGGATCCTCTCCTTACGACTATAAAAGGAAGGACCAGGGCCTTCTTAGAGAAGGTTGGCCTCGCGGGGACGAAGGGCAGGGGCAGGCGCTCTCTCGGGGCCGCCCGCTCCCCTCACCTCGCGCGGACGCTTGTAACCCCCTACTGCAAGCGCACCCGACCTGGGCGCGGGACGAACACGAAGGCCGCGGGAATTCTCCGACTCCCTCACGACCCGGCTCCGGCCGCCTCGCTCTTTCTCGCTCTCTCTCCCCCCTTCGCGCTCGCCCACGCGCTCGACCCATCTGGGCTGGGGCACGCGGCACACTCACTCGTCGGCTCGGGGACCCCCCCAGTCTCGGAACGCCGACAGTTGGCGCGCCAGGTAGGGGCACGCTGCGTGTTGACGAGCAGTTTCCCGTCAAGCTCCAGATGGGCAGTCTCCAACGACCCCTTCAACCCGGGACGGTGCTCCGTTTCGGGAGTCTCGAGTTCATGTCCTTCGACGGCAACTACGACATGATACTCCTTCCACCGCCGCGCGACAGCGACAATGGTGGCGGACAGCCCGCCCACCGGCGGCGGAATCGACGACGCCTTTCCCGCGTGGGGGAAGGACAACTTTCGAGCTCGCCCCATCCTCTCCCTCGCCATCGGAGGAGGAGGAGGCGGGGCAACCAGGGCCGAGCGGGAGGCCGCGCTCCGACGGCTGTCGAGCAAATCGACATCCCCGGCGCCCCAACGGAGGACACGCCAAGCGTCGCCCTCGCGTTCGAGGCAAAGGCGAGCAGCATCCCCCCGCAACACGTCGACCCCGAGCAGGTGGACGACGCCAGCACGCTCACGGAGGGCCTGCAGGACATCGCCCTCGCACCCAGGACGACGGCGCGATCAGCCCCCGACGTGACTTCATCGCTCCTCGTCGACAAAAAGGTACCGACTGCTACCCATCTTTCGTCATTTCGACTCGACCTCAGCCCGCCTGGCGACCTCGCTTTGGCGGGCGCTCACGTTGAGGCGAGTGCAACCTCTCTGGGGTTTCGTGTGCGGTCGCCTTGGGACCGATTGACGGGTGTCTCGACCTACGGACCCTCTGGGTCCGAGGAAGATGACGACCCCAGCATCTGCTGGGATTTCTCCGGATCTGGCAACCCTAGTGCCATGCGGGACTTCATGACCGCATGTGACTACTGCCTCTCCGACTGTTCCGACGGCAGCCGCAGCCTTGACGACAAGGACCGCGGCCCGAGCCGCGAATGTTTCCACATCGAGCTAGGGGATCCCTCCGGAGGCGGCTGTCTCGGCATGCCGGAGGATGGTGATCCCCCTAGGCCAGCGCCTCGCGCCGACATCCCGCGGGAGCTAGCTGTGGTCCCCGTTCCGGCGGGGGGTCACGACCCACAGCTCGAGCAAGTCCGCGGGGCGCAGGCCGGGCTCGATGAGGGAGCGGGAGCGCTCGAGGCAATCCGCCAGAACATCGGGCAGGTATGGGCGAGCCAGCCCCCGGCCGGGGGAATACGTCACCTGCCCCAAGGTCTCCAGCACCGCATCACCAACGATGCCAGGGACAGACCGCCACCCGCATCCGGCGGAACCGGTCAGGACCTGGCCGCCGCAGCGATGCTCCTCCGCGCGATGCCGGAGTCATCAACCACCGAGGGTCGGCGAATCCAGGGAGAACTCAAGCATCTCCTGGAAGGCGCTGCGGCCCGGCGGGCCGAAAGCTCTGCCTCCCGAAGGCGGGGGTACCCCTCGGAACCTCGTGCCGCGACTTCCCGACTCACGCGGGAAGCCTCGGTCTACACCGGGCGCACGCGCAACACCGCACCTGCGGCCCCGGGCCGCCTCGGCGACGAACACCCTCATCGCGACCGTCGGGCACGCCTCGACGAAAGGGTGCGCCGAGGCTATCACCCCAGGCGTGGGGGACGCTACGACAGCGGGGAGGATCGGAGTCCCTCACCCGAACCACCCGGTCCGCAGGTCTTTAGCCGAGCCATTCGGCGGGCGCCGTTTCCGCCCCGATTCCGACCCCCGACTACTATCACAAAGTACTCGGGGGAAACGAGACCGGAATTGTGGCTTGCGGACTACCGCCTGGCCTGTCAACTGGGTGGGATGGACGATGACAACCTCATCATCCGCAACCTCCCCCTGTTCCTCTCCGACACCGCTCGTGCCTGGTTGGAGCACCTGCCTCCGGGGCAGATTTCCAACTGGGAAGATCTGGTCCAGGCTTTCGCCGGCAACTTCCAGGGCACGTACGTGCGTCCCGGGAATTCCTGGGACCTCCGAAGCTGTCGGCAACTGCCGGGAGAGTCTCTCCGGGACTACATCCGGCGGTTCTCGAAGCAGCGCACCGAGCTGCCCAACGTCACCGGACTCCGATGTCATCGGCGCGTTCCTCGCCGGCACCACCTGCCGTGACCTGGTGAGCAAGTTGGGTCGCAAGACCCCCACCAGGGCGAGCGAGCTGATGGACATCGCCACCAAGTTCGCCTCCGGCCAGGAGGCGGTAGAGGCCATCTTCCGAAAGGACAAAGCAGCCCCAGGGCCGCCCGTCGGAAGATGCTCCCGAGGCGTCTACTCCGCGCGGCGCCAAGAAGAAAGGCAGGAGGAAGTCGCAAGCGAAACGCGACGTTCCCGATGCAGACCTTGTCGCCGCCGCCGAGCACAAGAACCCTCGGAAGCCCCCCGGAGGCGCCAACCTCTTCGACAAGGCTCTCAAGGAGACGTGCCCCTACCATCAGGGGCCCGTCAAGCACACCCTCGAGGAGTGCGTCATGCTTCGGCGCCACTTCCACAGGGCCGGGCCACCCGCAGAGGGTGGCAAGGCCCGCGACGACGACAAAAGGGAGGATCGCCAAGCAGGAGAGTTCCCAGAGGTCCGCGACTGCTTCATGATCTACGGAGGGCAGGCGGCGAATCCCTCGGCTCGGCATCGTAAGCAAGAGCGTCGGGAGGTCTGCTCGGTGAAGGTGGCGGCGCCAGTCTACCTAGACTGGTCCGACAAGCCCATCACCTTCGACCAGGACGACCACCCCGACCACGTGTCGAGCCCGGGGAAGTACCCGCTCGTCGTCGACCCCGTCATCGGCGACGTCAGGCTCACCAAGGTCTTGATGGGATGGGGGCAGCTGCCTCAACATCATCTACGCTGAGACCCTCAGGCTCCTGCGCGTCGATCTGTCATCCGTCCGAGCAGGCGCTGCGCCCTTCCACGGGATCATCCCCGGGAAGCGCGTCCAGCCCCTCGGACAGCTCGACCTCCCTGTCTGCTTCGGAACACCCTCCAACTTCCGAAGGGAGACTTTGACGTTCAAGGTGGTCGGGTTCCGAGGAACCTACCACGCAGTGTTGGGAAGGCCATGCTACGCGAAGTTCATGGCCATCCCCAACTACACCTACCTGAAGCTCAAGATGCCGGGCCCCAACGGGGTCATCACCGTTGGCCCCACGTACAAAACACGCATTCGAATGCGATGTGGAGTGCGTGGAGTACGCCGAGGCCCTCGCCGAGTCCGAGGCCCTCATTGCCGACCTGGAAAGCCTCTCCCGAGAGGTGCCGGACGTGAAGCGACATACCGGCAACTTCGAGCCAGCGGAGACGGTTAAGGCCGTCCCCCTCGACCCCAGTGGCGACGCCTCCAAGCAGATTCGAATCGGATCCGGGCTCGACCCCAAATAGGAAGCAGTGCTCGTCGACTTTCTCCGCGCAAACGCCGACGTCTTTGCGTGGAGTCCCTCGGACATGCCCGGCATACCGAGGGATGTCGCCGAGCACTCGCTGGATATTCGGGCCGGGGCCTGACCGGTCAGACAGCCTCTGCGCCGATTCGACGAGGAAAGGCGCAGGGTGATAGGCGAGGAGATCCACAAGCTGATGGCAGCAGGGTTCATTAAAGAGGTATTCCATCCCGAATGGCTTGCCAACCCTGTACTTGTGAGGAAAAAAGGGGGGAAGTGGCGGATGTGTGTAGACTACACTGGTCTCAACAAAGCATGTCCGAAAGTCCCCTACCCTCTACCTCGCATCGATCAAATCGTGGACTCCACTGCAGGGTGCGAAACCCTGTCTTTCCTCGATGCCTACTCAGGGTATCATCAAATCAAGATGAAAGAGTCCGACCAGCTCGCGACTTCTTTCATCACGCCCTTCGGCATGTACTGTTATGTCACAATGCCGTTCGGTTTGAGGAACGCGGGTGCAACGTACCAGCGGTGCATGAACCATGTGTTCGGCGAACACATCGGTCGCACGGTCGAGGCCTACGTCGATGACATCATAGTCAAGACGAGGAAAGCCTCTGACCTTCTCTCCGACCTCGAACTGA